>CM032230.1:116437500-117145000 GCA_019009955.1 Riptortus pedestris
TTTTTATGCGAGATAAATGCAAATATATTAAGGTGACCCCCTCCTCTTAGGTTCTTGGACTACTGAACTTTGATTGATTGAGATAAAAATTATTCTGATCCATTATAAATTACAGTACTAACTATCGTAAGTAGTTTTCAATCAAATTAATACGTTATATTACAGTGATTGTTTTTCTTTCCGGTAAGAAGTTGGCAGAACTGTTTGCTTACATTTCAGATTCTTTCCGTCAGGAGGTGGTGTTGCCGGTATGTAGATTTGTCTATTGTTAAAGTTCACGAGGGAAATCTGCTTAGTTTACGCAGAAACCGTCCGCAGTCGGACGGATTTTTTCACCAATAATAAGAATCCTACATAAGCCGGACTTGAAATTTTAATCTGAATTCGAGATGTTTGTAGACTAGGGTGCTCTAAATTAAAATCGCAAGAATGGATTAATACCCCGGGTGAAGTAGAGAAGAGATAATAAGATTTCGCCAAGAGCGTCTCTTAGTCCAGCACTTGGGAAATCTGCTTAGTTTACGCAGCACCTGCTTCTTTTGCACAGAATTTTAGCAGATTACCCTTAAGGGAAATCAGCTATTGAGGTTGTACTCATGACAGAATTTTCGAAATTTTTCTTCAAATGTCCTTCGATCCTACCTAGTAGATGACGAAGATGAGGTCCGTTCAAAACTGTATGTCTATATATATATATATATATATATATATATATATATATATATATATATATATTTCTTTGTCTGTTACCAAGTAACAAGTAAAAAGAATGATCAAGTTCGTTAACGGCTGAAATCAGACCAGTTGGAGGGGGGTGGGTTTAGAGGGGATGATTTTCGATATATCTCCGTTACTATACGTCGGATCAAAAAATTGTACAGAATCAATCTTATTACAAATTAAATTTACTATAAATATTGTTATATACATTTATTCTTTATCTTGAATATTAACCGAGATATTTGTATTTTTATTAAATGGGGGCGATAACGAACGTATAGAGAGACGGCTCTCATATAAAGATTTCTCTATTGTAAAACTTCACGTGGGAAATCTGCTTAGTTTACGCGGCCCCTGTGAGACGGACTTTTTTTCTTTGCTATGTGAGTAGATTTCCAGTCGGTATTAGACAGAAAAGGAGAGTTGTACAGTAGAATAGAGACATAGTACCATTCTTATGAAAGGCGAACAAAGAGCCCGTGTAAGTTTCACCACTTGCTAAACGCCTCTTCTCGAGCACGTCACGAGAAGTAGTCCAGGCTGCTGACAAAAGCGGAGGATATGGAAGGTTTTTGGGTCGGATTGTGACACGTAGGTGTCGTATGGTCATCTGGGCCTCTGTCAGTACTAGCTCGGATTACACGCCTACCACCTCGATATCTTAGAGATACTACTGATTGTACATCCACCTGCAAGAAGAGGTTGACATAAGACCTTCATCGAATAATGATTAATTATCCCGGTAAATATCATCTGAGCAGATAAGTTATAAGTATTACCTATTGTCTTTGTATATATGAGGCGATTTGAGAAAAATAATTCTTCAAAAGACCATCGAACCTATATAGGAAATGACGAAATTGAGTTCCTTTCTAAAAGAAAGAAAGAAACTATATATATATACATATATATATATATATATATATATATATATATATATAAAATTGTAACTGCTGTCTGTACATTGATTGTTTGTCGAAATTTCACGATAACTTTTCGTTTCATATGTCACACATCATAACTGCATTTTATTTCTTTCGTGTCTGTTTGTTTGTTTATTTGTTTGTTACCTTTTCACGCATAAACTGATGAACCGAAGTTTATGAAACTTGGTATGTATATTACTAACCCAACTTAGACTTTAGGCTTTATTAATATCCTCTCAGACGAACAGGAGTGGGGGTTATAATAGCGATATTTCGTTTCCTATTGCTTTTTCGGGAAATATGCACATAACAAAAGTTGTTTATTTTGATATTTAGAGAAACTTTTGTTCTATACACTATCGTCGTATACCAAAGTATAAAGGCGTTACACGCTAAAAATAATAGCGGGAGTCAACAATTTTATTTGGCTCAAAAGACTCAACCGAACTTAATAAAGCACTCTGTGTGTGTATTAGCACTAACATTTCTAGGGGCGGGCAGGAGTGGGAGTTATAAGGGAGGCCTGAGATTAAAAATAGAGATATTTCGATTCCTATTGGGGTTTCGGCAAATATGCACATAACAAAAGTGGTTTATTTTGTTATTTAGAGACATTTTCTCAACAATTCTTTTCAATATGAACTACCATGTACCTCACCTGGAAAAATTAATTCAAATTATAATATATTATTACAATATTTTGTCCTTAATAATTTAAATCTATGCATAATGCACAGGAAACGGGAAATATGACATTATGGAGAACAGTGAAGACTTACATAAAAAATTAATTTTATTATTAACAAATCCACAGAAACGACGGGTATTAACCCTAAACACTGGGAATGGTAAATGTCAAAATATTGCGCAAAGTAAAGCCTTGCCAAAAAAATACCATCACCATCCAGCCTCAAATGAATTCCCGGGAGAAGCCGGGTATCTGAGCTAGAATATATATTAATATCTTTTTAGCAGATTTCCCTTAAAGAAGAAATCAGCTATTGACGTCGTACTCATGAGTGATTTTCGAAACATTTCTTTTGAAATGTATTTCGATCCTACCCTATATATATATATATATATATATATATATATATATATATATATATATATATATATATATATATAAGCTGCCACAAGCACGACTAAAATATGACCGCCAGAAGAAGTCGGATGGAAGTCCGGCGAAATATCGTGGACCACCACATCGCAGACACCGCTGGAGATACGCCGGAAACAACACCTGTTATATATATATATATATATATATATATATATATATATATATATATATATATGTCTGTTATCGCTCTAGCGGTCGCAAATTTTGTTTGATCGTTACCAAACTTCATATTTAAGCGTTTTACGTAAAAATAAAGATCAAGTTCGTTAATGGCTGAAATCGGACCAGTGGGAGGAAGGGTTTAGAGGGGGGGATTTTTGAAAATTCAAAATATCTCCGTTACTATGTATAGAATCAATCTTATAGCAAATTAAATATACTATAAATATTGTTATAGCATTTATTCCCTATCTTGAATATTGACGGAGATATTTGCATTTTTCAGTTTTCAGCCTTCAGCAAACCCCCACTTCTACTCTTGTTTCATGAACATTATGTAATAAACTACATTATTCGAAGCTTATATACCACATATTGTTTTGAAGAGACATTTATTATACGAGATATCCCTACCATTATACAAATATGTTCTGGTTACCATCCCCCCCCTTCTTAAGTTTTTTGACTACTTAAATTTGATTGATTGAGATAAAAATCATTCTGTTTCATTATAAATTACAATACTAGATATAGTAAATAGTTTTCAATGAAAATAATACGTTATATTACAGTAATTGTTTTTCTTTCCGGTAAGAAGTTGGCACACCTGTTTGTTTACATTTCAGATGATTTACGGCGGGAGGTTTCTTATTATCATTTGTATTTATTCACTTAATATTCAAGGTGATGCTGTGTTACTGGTATGTACATTTATCTATTATTAAACATCGCACGGGAAATCTGCTTAGTTTACGCAGCCCCTGCGTGACGGACTTTATTTTTTTAATATAGAGCACCCTAGTCTATAAACATCTCAAATTCAGATAAAAGTTTATGTAGGATTCTTACTATTGGTGAAATAAAGAATAGAAGGTGACAGTTCTATAGCTTACATCGCAGATGGGAAAAAGTATCTTCCGCGTGAAGACGCTTTCTTTTTTTGCATAATCTGGTAAGTCTATTAATCAATGGCTTAAATGTATATGAATTATTCTACAATTATTTTTCTATACATTTTATATCTAATTCGAATATCAACGGAGTTATTTGTATTTTTTAATTTTTTCCAACTGTCTGTAAACGCCCATATTTACTGATTGGATTCTACTTACAAATATATTATATATGAGAGATGAGCTAAATAATGTGACATACACTCACGTGGAAAATAAGTTTCCTTCCTTCCTTTTGTAAATCTCAAAGGTCTACAATGCCATATATATATATATATATATATATATATATATATATATATATATATATATATATATATATACTATTTTTGAGGCTGCATCGCTGGGAAGTATTTTCATAGTCCGTCAAGTATGTTCATTGTTGACAAAAGTCCATCCCGCAGGGCTGCGTAAACTAACTTTTGCGAACTAAACCTTCGCGTGGGAAATCTGTTTAGATTACGCTACCCCCGCGTGACCGACTTTTTTATCTTGTTTTAACTCCATTGTATTTGTTAAACAATCATTTAGGTAAAATACTTTTTATTTTTTTTTTAAATGTAGGAAGTTACTTTTATGTTTGATTTGATACAATATTTCTGGAAAGAATTGTGCTAGTCGTTTTCTTCTGATCTCGATGAGAGATTTCTTAGTAGAATATGTTGAAAGTCACTTCTGTAAATTCTAAATTAAAAAACTGTTTTTGATACAAAGAATATTAAACAGTTCAGTTTTTGATGTATTTATCGGCCATTAATTACCAGAACCTTTATAAATTGTTTGCAGGAGTACTTCAAGGTGGCTATAATGGCCCGTGAAGGGTCCATTATTACAATCATGGAACCTACATGGCAAGAAATGAATAAATACTATATTAGGAATCCAAAAAAGGTATCCAAAAATGAAGTAACTATTCAAATTAAAACATCGCCTGACGATGGTAGACGCATTTCCGTCGAAAATGTGCATTCCAACTATATATATATCGTCGATAAGGTAGAAAATATGTACATTTACGAAATGTTTCATAAATCGCGTCATTTGCTCACCCTTAATGGCTTATTTCCTTTAAGAGAAATCTTCGAAAACATTACCTCAAATGTCGTAAGGGTTTCTCTCTGTTAGTTCGTGTCAGTATTACTTAAGCTCTAGATGGATTAGACTAGCTAGTTTTAATTCCAACTCACCCCAAACACTCACGCATACCTCTTTGGTCAGTCCTAGTCATTTTCCAAATTACCCGTAGGTTATATATAATTGGTAGTTGAGTAACCGAAGTCGTAACTATAAGTTATAGGATATTATCACTTCGTTTATGGCATGCAGATAAGCCTAAATGCACTTCTCGTTAACATGCAAGCCCGTCGCATTCTTTTTTTCTGGGAGAAATGAGTTTCTGTGTCATAGTTATTATGAAACTATTCTCGAGATTATTCTTCATTTGAATGACCATCGATCAACCAATTGATGCGTAAACTAAGATTTTCCAGATGCCTCTGATGATGCCATCTCAAATTTCTATTTTTTCCATTCTCATTTTCTATTTTTCTCTTTATAAAAAGCCATTGTAAATAAGACAGTAGTTGGGTATAAAAAACCTAATACAATAATATAGTACCTTGTAGTGAAATAATCGCAAAAGTGGGAGTTGACTAGGGGTGGTTTGGTGAATACAATTCCCATCAAGTTAGCTTATTATAGAAATTTGGGAAACAATATAAAAAGTAGGCACTCTAGAATTAAAACTCTACTTTCGGTTTTCTTCGGCGACCCTCTAAGGCAACTTATCGACAACTCTAAGGCAACATATCGACTCTACTGTTGATATGGTACACAATATACAGCAACCTGAAGGAATTAGTTCTGGAGTAGCCTCAAGAAGATGGCTGAAGTGCTAAATTCATCGCTTCAGATTTTGGCGAAGAACCCGCTGGAATAGAAAGACTGAAGTAAATGAGGTCTTCGGAATCATGTAGGATATTTTTTGTTCCGACTCTTATTTTCGCTTTTTTGACCCACCCCTTTCCGGACGCTGTTATTTAATTTGTTAACGTCCCTACTATGGCTAATTGTGACAGGTTTTCTACAGGTTACCACCCTTTTCTTGCTAGGGTGCGACAACGGATTTTATTTAATGAGTTCGTCACTAAATAAATTCCTGTTTGCCCAGACGAGAATCGAACTCGCCACTCTACGTTTACCACGTCCGGGAGCTGTTATAATAGCAATAAGCTGCTATAATATGAACATCTTTATCCTAAGCCTTAATACCAAATATTTGTTTCATGTGACCTTTATTATGTGAGATACATGCATACAAATTATTTGTGGGATGACTTCATCAATTAAGGTTATACGCTCTTGTCTGAAAAATGTTCATTTGACTTATACCACACGAAATTTTAACAGTTTCAGTCAACACTAAAGATATTTGATATTGAGGGTGTACAGAGGGGGATTTGAAAATTCAAAATAAGTATGTGATTTATGATGAATCGGATCGAAAAATGTTGTAGATCCAATATTGTTAAAATACTGATGCTTTACAATTATTTCTCTATGCATTTTTTCGTACTAATTCAATCTGGATGTACATAGTAGACCTGTTTTCCTCTACAAGGTGTTTTATTTAGGCTATGTGCACTTTCAGAGCAACAGCAATTTTAATGCAAATCTAATGTTCTATAAATGTTGTTGTATATATTTTTCTTTATCTTGAATATCAACCGAGGTTTTTTTTCAGCCTTCCGTAAACCCCGTTCTTTTAGACATCGCACTAAAACAATTAGTGTATATATTATGAAACGCCTTATTCCATGCTTAAATTTTATAGATCCCACATTTCTATTCAACGGATTTTTAATTGTAAATAGTGAATATTTATATGGTGATTTGAGATCAGTAGTTTAACTTTACGTGGGAAATCTGATATCATTACGTGTTAGTTTACGCTGCCCGTGAGTGACAGGCTATCTGTACTCGAATTAATTATAAACTAGTCAATTTCTGCTGAAATTCTTCTTGCGATGGAAATAAAGTCCTCTACGCTTGACGTGTCCTCCTCGGCTTGGGGCGTGTCGGACACCGCCACTCCTGAGAAAGAATTCGACGTCCTAGTTCATATTGGACGGAAAATATTTAAGACTAATGTGGGATATAAGGAAGCAGGTCGGAGGTTAGAGTGCTTTGGGACTCTCGGAGATAATTGGCAAGAGATGGGCTTTCTCTTTCCTGGGGGATAAATGAGCTAGAGCCGGTTCTGGTCGACAGGACTTTCTACAAGGCCTGGAGGGGTTCGTCAGGACCTCATTCCAAAGGATACAGGACTGCAGCCATCCGGGACTGAGGATCTAGATTCCATTGCGGATCAACGCTCCTTTTGGGCTTCCTCCAAGGTGAACATTAAATACCCACCTCATTCCGTCTCGTATATTTAGAAGATATCCATTAAGAGGGCTCTGCATTTGAGCTTATTCTCGTGATGCGCTTTTCGAGGAACGTTTTCCTACTTAGGAGTTGACGAAAAAGTCCGTCACACAGGAGCTGCGTTAAGTATTTGCAATTTGCCTCAAAACATAAAAGTTCAACGAGAACAATGTTTAGTATTTAGGCTTCAAATAAAGCGTTTCATTATATACCAACTTATTGATAATATGACATAAGAAAAAGTCCGTCACGCAGGGGCTGCGTAAACTAAGCAGATTTCCCACGTGAAGCTATACAATAGAGAAATCTTTATACGAGAGCCGTCTCTCTATACCGTCGTTATCGGCCCCCATTTAACAAAAATACAAATATCTCGGTTAATATTCAAGATAGAGAATAATGTATAGAACGATATTTATAGTAATTTTAATTTGTAATAAGATTGGTTCTATACAATTTTTTGATCCGACGTATAGTAACGAGGATATATTGAATTTTCAAAAAACCTCCCCTCTAAACCCCCCTCCCTCTGGTCCGATTTCAGCCGTTAACGAACTTGATCTTTCTTTTTACATAAAATGACTAAATATCGAGTTTGGTAACGATTAAACAAAAATTGCGACCGCTAGAGCGGTAACAGACAAATAAATAAATAAATATATATATATATATATATATATATATATATATATATATATATATACAGTTTTGAACGGACCTCAATTTTTGTCATCTCCAGGTAAGATCGATGGACATTTGAAGAAAAATTTCGAAAATCGCGTCATGAGTACGACCTCAATAGCTGATTTCCCTTAAGGGAAATCTGCTAAAAGTAGGGGTTTATTGACAGCTGAAATATGGAAATATCTCGGTTAATATTCGATATAGAGAAAAATATATATAACAAGATTAATAGAAAATTACATTCCCAATAAGATTGACTCTGTGCAAATTTTCGATTTGACTCACAATAACGGAGATATTTCGAAATTCCCACGCCCCTGTACAATTTCAGCCGTTAACGATCTTGATCTTTATTAGCAGTTCTCCCTTGAGGGAAATCAGCTATTGAGGTTGTACTCATGACGGAATTTTCGAAATTTTTCTTCAAATGTCCATGGATCCTACCTAGAAGAAGACGAAAATGAGGTCCGCTCAAAACTGTATATATATATATATATATATATATATATATATATATATATATATACACATATATACATATATACTAGCTCTGATACCCGGCTTCGCCCGGGAATTCATTTGAGGCTGAATGGTGGTGGTATTTTTTTGGCAAGGCTTTACTTTGCACAATATTTTGACCCAGTATTTAGGGTTTATACCCGTCGTTGCTGTGGACTTTTTAATAATAAAATTAATTTTTTATGTAAGACTTCACTGTCCTCCATATTGTCATATTTCCAGTCTTCTTCTTTTAATTATTAAGGTCAAAATATTAAAATAGATTCGAATTAATTTTTCCTGGTGATGTGGTAGTTCATATTGGAAAGAATTGATATTTCTACGCAAATTACTGGTATCATACATTGTTCCCAAAAAAATGTATAAAACAAAATCTACTCTAAATAACAAATTAAACAATTTTTGTTATGTGTACATTTGTCGAAAAACAAATAGACAACGAAATATCGCTATTTTTAATTTAAGGCCTCTCTTATAACCCCCACTCCCGTCTGAACCTAAAAATTTTAATATAGCTTATAATCTTGGGAGAATTAATGCTAATTCACATACCGAGTTTTGTTAAGTTCGGTTCAATCGTTAGTACCCAATAAAATAGTTGGCTCCCGCTTTAGTTTTTTGTGTATATCTCGTTTATACGTTGTTATAAAACAAAAGAGAATATAACAAAAGTCACTTGAAATAACAAAATAAACAACTTTTGTCAATATATATATATATATATATATATATATATATATATATATATATATATTTGTCTGTTACCACACTAGCGGTCCCAATTTTTGTTTGATCGTTACCAAAGTTTATATTTAGCCGTTTTATGTAAAAAGAAAGATCAAGTTAGATCAATCAAAGAAAGATCAATCGGACCAGTGGGAGGATTTTCGAAAATTCGAAATATCTCTGTTACTATACGTCGGGTTGAACATTTGCACGGAATCAATCTTATTGCAAATTAAATTTACTATAAATATCGATATATACATCTATTCTCTATCTTGAATATTAACCAAGATATTTGCATTTTTATTAAATCTGGGCGGCTGACGGACTTTCCCGCCAAAAGCTAGATCGGCCGTTTCATTAACCGCTCGACTCTCGTGAAATTTCTCTATTGTAAAACTTCTCGTGGGAAATGTGCTTAGTTTACTCAGCCCCTGCGTGACGGATTTTTTTTTAATCAGAACGTTTAAATATCCAGTTTGGTAACGATGAAACAGCAATTATGACCTCTATTATTATTAACAGACAACACACACACACACACATATATATATATATATATATATATATATATATATAATATAAACATTTTGAACGGACCTAATTGTCGTCACCTCGAAGATAGGATCGTTGGAGATTTGAGGAAATGTTTCGAAAATCACCTCCCAGTACGACCTCCATAGCTGATTTTCCTTAAGGGAAATCTGCTAAAAGTGATCGTTAGATGTATACCATACTTATATTATACCGTTTCATGCAACATTTTAGTTAATTAGTATAATATAAGTTAATTAGTAGTCATTTTAGTTAATGACTGTAATTTAACGTGTTATTTGGGGGGGGAGGGTTCCGAAGGGTCCAAAATATTACCTTTACTATGAGTCAAAATTGTTATAGAACTAATGTGGATTAACTATTGTTTCCCAACATATGTGTTAATGCATTTTCCCTCTGCTCAAATATTAAGTGAGTTATTCGTACTCTCTGGTTTGCTGACTTCAGTAAACCACCACACTTCTGATCGACGTTTGCCGTTTACGCAGCTCCTGCTTGACGTACGTTTTAGTTAAGCCCCTTCAGCCTAGTCATTAAAATAACCAAAAAACTCCAAAAATATGTTGCCTTATCATTTGCCGAGACACAACAGTTTTTCGGTCCGTATGTAACTCTCTTCTCAAGGAGGATTAAGTGGCTAAGACGATTAACAGTTATTTGGGGGATTAACGGCGACCTTACTTTGACGACATTGTTTAGAAAAATGTTATATTTCATTCTTGATGTAAACGTATTGTGGCACAATTGTTGTTGGATACAATTTCTTCTTTTAGTGGGGGTGGGGCATTAATCGAGATATTTGTACTTTATAGTTTTTAGCATTCATTCGTGGAGAATGACTTACGGGCACTTTTGGAAGATATCCCTTTGGAAACAAGGCTTGAGAGCTGGTTTCAACTCGATGGTTGTCCAGCACATTACGGAAGGGCCGTACGAGACTGGTTGGACATCAACTACCCAGGTCGCTGGATAGGACGAAGTGGGCCGGTGCCTTGGCCTCCCCGGTCTCCGGACAATACGCCACTAGATTTCTTCGTGTGGGGATACGTGAAAGAAAATGTCTACCGAGAGCCCGTCCGCACAAGGGATGACCTCATCGAGCGCATCAGAATGGTTTGCAACCAGCTCACCGCAGAACAATGTTTAGATGCAGTGCGATCTGTGAGTACGCGATGTGATGCGTGTATTGCAGCGAGAGGCCAGCACTTCGAACAACATTTACGTTGACGCTTTAGAAATTAACGATGTAATTTTAGAGAAGGTAAAACCTTCAAAATTTTCAGGGTTTTTTTCTCAACCCAAAAAAAATTGATTTTTTTATTTTTACATTAATCTTTTTTTATGTTTTAATCTTCAGTTATTGTCAAATTTATCTACTTTAAATAGGTAATTTTTTTTATACTATGAATATTTGAATAAAAAAGTATTTATTATTTTTTCTTAATAAAAAATAATTTTTTTTTTCAATTACCTTTCAGTTAGTATAAGATTAGAATACAATAATTGTATTAGAATAACATTTATTGCTAAAATTCATTTCCACTTCCACTGGCCTCAACTAGTTTTTGCACAACTATTTTTAGTTTTTTGTGATTTTCTCGAAAACGAAGCGAAAACGAGGCATATGCCAGAGGACTTTTTGTTTTAGTTTTTCGATCCTCTATCGATCCCTAAAGTTTGGCCGTTTGGTTTGGGGACACCCTGTATATATAAAATTGTAACCTCTGTCTGTACATTGATTTTTTTCATGAATTTTCACGATAACTTTTCGTTTCACATGTCATAGACACCATAACTGCATTTTGTTTCTTTCGTGTTTGTTTGTTTGTTTGTTTGTTACCTTTTCACGCATAAACGGCTGAACCGAATTTTATGAAACTTGGTATGTATATTACTACTAACCCAACTTAGACTTTAGGCTATATTAATATTCTCTGAGACGAACAGGAGTGGGGGTTATAAGGGAAGCCAGAAATTAAAAATAGCGATATTTCGTTTCCTATTGGGTTTTCGGCAAATATGAACATAACAAAAGTTGTTTATTTTTCTATTTAGAGTAACTTTTGTTATATACATTTTTTTCATACACCGAATTATAAAGGAGATATACGCTAAAACCTATAGCTGAAGTGAACAATTTTATTTAGGACAAAAGACCCAACCGAACTAAACCAAACTCGGTATGTGAATTAGCACTAACGCTTTCATTTCTAGGGACGGGCAGGAGGGGGGAAGGCTCCAATTTTAAAAATAGCGGTATTTCGTTTCCCTATTCGTTTTTCGGCAAATATGAAAATAACAAAAGTTGTTTATTTTGTTATTTAGATTAACATTTTTTTTTTATTATACAATTCTCCAGGAGCAATGTGTGGAGCAAGTAATTTGCGTAGAAATATTGATATGCTCAACAATTCATTCCAATTTGAACTATGAGGTACCTCAGCTGGAAAAATTAATTCAGATCTATGTTAATATTTTGTCTTTAATAACTGAAATTTATGCATAATGCACAGGAGACGGGAAATATGACAATTTGGAGGACAGTGAAGACTTATATAAAAAATTAATTTTATTATTAACAAATGCCAACAACGGGTATTAACCCTAAACACTGGGACGGGTAAATGTCAAAATATTGTCCAAAGTAAAGCCTTGCCAAAAAAATGCCATCACCATTTAGCCTCAAATGAATTCTTGGGCGAAGCCGGGTATTTGAGCTAGTATTTAATAAAAAAACAAGTTGAGGGATCTCATTTTCCTAAATAGGCAGATTTGAGATCATGCACTACGCTTATTGTTTTACACAGTTTTTTTTCCTTTTTTTTGTTTCTTTTTTCTGTAAACAGTTTTCCTAACCATATGATATCCTCTTAATTCACTGAACCTCATGTCTGTACATCTTGTTTACAAAGGCATCTTGTTACGTCAGCAGTAGAAAATGCTTTGTGAGATAACATGAGTGCGGTGTTGCAGCACGTGGAAAATCATTTGACTCTTGAACGGCAGACTTTTGCTTTGCCTTTTAGATTCTAGTTTAGATTGGGCCGATCTAGCATAAGTTTAAATGTTACGCCCCTATTGTTGAGGTCTTAACAATAGGCACATACAAACCACAGGAGCAAAGCGATTTGAAGAGAAGCAAAGTGTTTATTTGATTTCATGTTTCGCTGAACACGGGTCAACTGGAAAATCTACAATACATTAAAAGTTCAAGCATTGTGAGTAAGTGGGTTAATCAGAGTTATTTGTTTTTTTAGTAAAATATTACAAATATTTTGTTATTGAATAGAAAATTATAAAAAAGAGTTTATGAGTAGCTTACAATTTAAGACAAATTATTATTATTTATTAACGTCCACATTTTGCTACTATGACTATTTGAGGCAGGTTATCTATAGTATGTACCATCTTTTAGCAGCTATTGAGGTTGTACTCATGACGCGATTTTCGAAATTTTTCTTCAAATGTCCATCCATCATATCTTGGAGATGACGAAAATGATATATGTATAAATATATATATTTGTCTGTTACCGCTCTAGCGGTCGCAATTATTGTTTAAACGCTACCAAACTCGATATTTAGTCGTTTTATGTAAAAAGAAAGATCAAGTTCATTAATGGCTGAAATCGGACCAGTAGGAGGCGGGTTTAGAGGGGGATTTTTGAAAATTCGAAATATCCCCGTTATTATGCGTCGTATTGAAAAATTGTATAGAACCAATCATATTGCAAATTAAATTTACTATAAATACTGTTTTATACATTTATTCTCTATCTTGAATATTAGCCGAGATATTTGCATTTTTATTAAATGTGGGCCGATAACGAACGTTTCCCGCCAAAAGCTAGTTCGGCTGTTCGGTATAGAGATTTCTCTATTGTATAGCTTCACGTGGGAAATATGCTTAGTTTACGCGGCCCCTGCGTGACGGACTTTTATTCTTGCCGGGGTAGGACTACGTCACAAAATACATTCCTTGAATTGCCTCGCCACTCAAGGTCAATTCAAAACGAGTTCAACATTTGTTGAAAGTATTCAGGCATTAGTTAACACCTCTCCTCCACTAACGCACGTGGGAAATCTGCTAAGTTTACGCATCCCCTTCGTGGCGGACTTTTGGCATGTTCAGATAGTGTATGCACCCGCCCTCGAATTCTTACAAGACGGCTGGTCCTCTAGCTGCATCTTCAAGCGAAACCGGTTCGTAAGAAGAGTCAGAGACAATTACGCCCACTGAGGTACTTACTGTCAAGTGCAAGGACCGATCGGCTGGAGGTCATGGCTGCAGTTCCGGCCAGTTGCATAAGAGTATGTCGGTCAGTGTGTCACTCTCGCCGGACCACGCCTGCATTCCCCCTGTTCGGCATTTACATAGAGAAAGCTGTATTGGTCCGTCCACTTCCGAAATAACCATTACTGCTCGCCCACCTGCCTCTACACGTCTTATTGACTTTCAATCGTATATCAGAAAGTATATCTGTGTCTTTACCTCTTTTTTAGCTATTTTGCCTTAAGGGATATCAGCTATTAAGGTCATACTCATAAAGTGATTTTCAAAAAATGTCAATAAATGTCCGTCACGCAGGGGCTGCGAAAACTAAGTAGATTTCCCACGTAAAGATATACAATAGAGAAATCTCCCGACGAGTACCGACCAGTTACGAAAACGGCTGAACTAGCTTTCGGCGGGAACGAATAGAAGCGACCATAGCTCGTCCGTTACACTATTTATAGTAAATTTAATTTGCAATAAGATTGGTTCTATACAAATGTTCGATCCGACGTATAGTAACGGAGATATTTCGAGTTTTCGAAAACGCCCTCCCACTGTCGTTAACGAACTTGATCTTTCTTTTTACATAAAACGATTAAATACCGAGTTTGGTGACGATTAAACAAAAATCGCGACCGCTAAAGCGTTAACAGACAAATATATATATATATATATGTATATATATATATATATATATTAATCTATATATAATATATAATAAATATATATATTATAATACATTATGAAAATTTTATAATTTTGAACGGGCACTCATTTATCGTCATCTCCTGGCTCAATAATTGTTCTCATATTTTTCCCTTAATGGAAATATGCTAAATAAGGCACGCGTTCACAATTTACTATTTGCGTTCAAATATTTATATACTAGCTCAGATATCCAGGGCTTCGCCGGGAATTCATTTGAGGGGCTCCTGAATGGTTTTTTATAGTATTTGTTTTGCTGGTTATTGTATTATTTTGGCATAGGCTTTATTTAGACAATATTTTGACATTACCGTCCCAGTTGTTTAGGGTTAATACACGTTTTGTGTTTTTTGTGGATTTTTGTTAATAATTAAAAAGTATTTTTTTCTGTATTCGTTTTTTTTTTTGAATAATGGTTCCACACTGGGCCTCAAAAAATTTAATTTACACTCGTGATAAGGAAATCTGCTAATAAGGCCCGTGAATTAGTAGAATATAATATACTAGATTCGAAGAACACACTCGCTTCGCTCCGGAAATTCAAATGAGGCTGAATTATATTATGATTTTTTTGGCAAGGCTTTATTAGGAGCACTAATCATATTGACATTTACCCGTCCCACGTGTTTTAGGGTTAATAACCCTTGTAGTTTGTAGAACTGATTAGATTAATAAATAAAATTATTTTTTTCTGTAAACGTTGATAATGTTTTGAAAAAATTTACTATTACAAAGCACTCGTGATGAAAGTAGAATTTACAACTCTCGTGGTAAATTACCACACTCAGACTTCGCTCGTGTGGTAAACGTTTTTAACAAAAAGCGGAATTTATCCGTTTCCTAAGGTGTGAGTATGTCGGCAAATTACGTTTTACCATAATAGCAGGTTATTTCGTTTCCCTAGCGGTGTTCATTTCGTTTCCTAATGGTTTTTTGGCCAAATATGAAACAAAAAGTGGTCTATTTTGTATATTAAAGAAACTTTTGTTATATACACTTTTTTTCGTATAACTATAATTATAAACGAGATATACGCTAAACCAATTAGCGGAGGTGAACACAATTTTATTTGGGACGAAAAGACGCGCCAACCGAACTAAATAAATCTCGGTATGTGATTAGCACAGACGCTTTCATTATAATAAGCCATACGCACATTTCTAGAAAGCGAGCAGGAGTGGGGTAGAAAGGAGCCGTGAATTTTAAAAGATAGCATGTTTTCTTTCTATTCGATGTTTTTTTTTTTTTTCGCAAATATAAACATAAACAAAAGTTGATATTATTTATGTAATTTTTAAGAGTAAACTTTGTGATATTCATATTTGTTTTTAACAAAGTATAAACGAGATTAAACATTAACTAAACTAAAACGTTGTCTATTAGTTGTCTATTTTTGTTATTTAAAGACAACTTTTGTTTAACTCCTATACATTTTTTCGTATACATAATTATAAATTATACATAATTATAAAACGGAGAATAGACGCTTAAAACTATATAGCGGAGGTGTGAACAATTTTTTTATTTTGTGCGGGACAAAAGACCAGCGAACTAAATAAATCATCGGTATGTGTTTTTAGCACTGACGCTTTCATTATAATAAGCCATACCCAACATTTCTAGAAACGAGCAGGAGTGGGTGAGTGGGGGTAGCAAGGGAGTGGGGGTAAGTAAGGGGGTTAGTTTAGCAGGAGGCCCTAGTGGGGGTTTTATTGTGGGTTTAGTAAGGGAGGCTCTGAATTTAAAATAGCTGTTATTTCGTTTTCTATTTCGTTTTTTTTTTTTTTCGGACAAATTATAAAATATCTAAAAGTTGTTTATTTTGTAATTTAGAGTCCATCTTTTGTCGATATTCATTTTTTGTTTTTTTGTTTTTTAAAACAATGTTGTATAAAACGAGATTATAAATTATAAACTAAAACGGGGACCGGTCCAATATTTTATTGGGCGCTAATGATATGAAACCCGAACTTAACAAAAACTCGATATGTCAATAAGGGCAATCTAATTCTTCCTGATTATACATGATTATATGCTAAATTACAATGTTTAGGTATTTTTACAATGTTTAGGTTAGAACGCCGGGGTGGTGGGGTGGGGGTATAAGGGAAGGCCTGAAAGAGAAATAAAAATTTCGCGACATATTTCATTGTCTATTTGTTTTCCGACAAACGTCCTGTGCACATAGCAACTAGCAAAAGTGGTTTTTTTTTTTTTTACTTTGTATTTTGAGTTGTAAAACTTTTGTTTTTATTCATTTTTTCGGGAACAATGTATGAAATGAAGCACAGTATTTAGCGTATAAATATTGATATTAATTTATACTCAACAATTCTTTCCAATATGAACTACCTGGTACATGACCTGGAAAGACATTAATTCAAATATATGTTAATTATTTGTCCTTAATAATTCAAATTTATGCATATGCCTCAGGAGGACGGCGAAAATATGACAATTATGGGAGGACAGTGAAATAGTCTTCTTCCTTTTGGAATTTCATTATCGACCATTGGGAGTGGAATTTTAAAGTGGAAGAAATTCGTAATATCTCCTTTATTATGAGTAGGATCGAACAATTGTATAGAACCGATGTTATTCTTAATGTAATGTTCTTCTATAAATGTTGTTACTTATATTTTTTCACTATCTTTATTAGTAACCGAGATATTTGCAATTTTTAGTTTCCGGGCTTTCGTAAGTCTCCACACCTTCTCATATATTAACAATAAGCTGTCACATCATAAAGCCCTTCTTTCAAAGCTTAAATACCTAATATAGTCTTCATTGAACTTTTACGTATTGAGAAAATGCAAATACGTGAAACACATGGAAAATGTACGTAGTTAACACAGCTCCTGCGTGACTTACATTTTAAGACATTGGTCCTTCTCTACCAAATATTCTCAAGGATCGGAGTAGGAGAAATTCGCTGGCCTAGTTGTTTCTGGAGTATCAACCTCCATCGCCAAAGGTCCTTCGCTTATTTCTTTAATACCTTGAGGGTACTCCTAACAAAAGGCAACTCGAAGTGAAAGACCATAGGTGGAGGACTACATCAAAGGAGAGCTCGAAGCCTTCTTGCGTGATGCTCTTTCCCTGTCTTGCATGATGCTCTTTCCCTTTCTTGCATGATGCTCTTTCCCCTTCTTGCATGATGTTCTTTACCTGCCTTGCATGATGCTCTTTCCCCTTCTTGCATGGTGTTCTTTCCCCGTCTTACATGATGCTGTTAACCGTCTTGCATGGTACTCTTTCCCCGTCTTGCATGATGGTCTTTCCCCGTCTTGCATGGTGCTCTTTCCCCTTCTTGCATGATACTCTTCCCCGTCTTGAATGGTGCTCATTCCCCGTCTTGCATGGTGCTCTTTCCCCTTCTTGCATGATGCTCTTTCCCCGCCTTGCATGGTGCACATTCCCCTTCTTGCATGATACTCTATCCCCGTCTTGCATGGTGCTCATTTCTCCGGCTTGAATGATGCTCTTTCTTCTGCCGGTAGAGGCGGAGTTTTCCTCAACTCCTCAATAAAGTTCTTAATATGGCCTTTTAGCAGATATCCCTTAAGGGAAATCAGCTTTTGTAGTTGTATTCATGAAGCAATTTTCCATCGATATTACCCAGGAGAGGACAAAAATGAGCTCCATTCAAAACTACTTTATATATATATGTGTGTGTGTGTGTGTGTGTGTGTATATATATATAAAATTGTAACCTCTGTCTGTACGTAGAATTTTTTCGCGAAATTTCACGATAACTTTTCGTTTTACATGTCATAGACACCATAACTGCATTTTGTTTCTTTGGTGTCTGTTTGTTTGTTACCTTTTCACGCATAAACGGCTGAACCGAATTTAATGAAACTTGGTATGTATATTACTACTAGCCCAACTTAGACTTTAGGCTATATTAATATTCTCTAAGACAAACAGGAGTGGGGGTTATAAGGGGGGCCTGAAATTAAAAATAGCGATAGTTCGTTTCCTATAGCTTTTTCAGCGAATATGCCCATAACAAAAGTTGTTTATTTTGTAATTTAGAGTAACTTTTGTTATATACACTTTTGTCATCTACCTAAGTATAAATGAGTTATACGTTAAAAACTACTGCAGAAGTCAAAACTTTTATTTGGCACAAAAAACTCAACCGAACTGAACCATACTCGGTATGTGAGTTAGCACTAACGCTTTCCTTATAATAAGCCATACTAACATTTCTAGGGACGGGCAGGAGTTGGGGTTATAAGGGAGGTCTGAAATTAAAAATAGAAATATTTCATTTCTTAATGCATTTTCGGCAATTATGCCTATAACAAAAGTTGTTCATTTTGTTATTTAGAGTAACTTTTGCTATATACACTTTCATCGTATACCAAATTTTAAATGCGTTATACGCTAAAAATTATAGCGGGAGTCAACAATTTTATTTGGCACATAAGACTCAACCGAACTAAATAAAACTCGGTATGTGTATTAGTACTAACTCCTTCCTTATAATTAGCTATACTAACATTTCTAGGGACGGGCAGGAGTGGGGGTTATAAGGGAGGTCTGAAATTAAAAATAGAAATATTTCATTTCTTTTGCATTTTCGGCAATTATGCCTATAACAAAAGTTGTTTATTTTGTTATTTAGAGTAACTTTTGCTATATACACTTTTGTCGTATGCCTAAATTTAAATGAGTTATACGTTAAAAACTACTGCGGAAGTCAACAATTTTATTTGGCACAAAAAACTCAACCGAACTGAACCATCCTCGGTATGTGAGTTAGCACTAACGCTATAATAAGCCATACTCACATTTTTAGGGACGGGCAGGAGTTGGGGTTATATGGGAGGCCTGAAATTAAATATAGTGATATTTCGTTTCCTATTGGGGTTTCGGCAAATATGCACATAACAAAAGTTGTTTATTTTGTTATTTAGAGTAACTTTTGTTATATACACTTTCATCGTATACCAAAGTTTAAATGCGTTATACGCTAAAAATTATAGCGGGAGTCAACAATTTTATTTGGCACATAAGACTCAACCGAACTAAATAGAACACTCGGTATGTCTATTAGCTCTAAAGCCTTCCTTATAATAAGCCATACTAACATTTCTAGGGACGGAGCAGAAGCGGGGGTTATAAGGGAAGCCTGAAATTAAAAATAGTTATATTTCGTTTCCTATTGGGGTTTCGGCAAATATGCACATAACAAAAGTTGTTATTTAGAGAAATTTGCTCAACAATTCTTTTCAACATGAACTACCAGGTACCTCACCGGGAAAGATTAATTCAAATTATAATTTATTATTATAATATTTTGTCCTTAATAATTTAAATCTATGCATAATGCACAGGAATGGGAAATATGACAATATGGAGGACAGTGAAGTCTTACATAAAAAATTAATTTTATTATTAACAAATCCACAGAAACGACGGGTATTAACCCTAAACACTGGGACGGGTAAATGTCAAAATATTGTGCAAAAAATACCACCACCCACCATTCAGCCTCAAATGAATTCCCGGGCGAAGCCGGGTATCTGAGCTAGTATATGTATATATATATATATATATATATATATATATATATATATATATATATGACATCACTATGGCAAGCAAGCCGTTAAGAATGTTGGAACTAGGGGGATTGTTGTTGAGTTCTTGTTTCATAAAGCTGCACTTAGAATGCAACTATATATTACGAGAAGATGCACTCATCCTCGAGCAAATTGATTGCCTTCTGATGAGAGGACGGAGAGCTAAATCAGCGGCAGTATCTCATCAGATTAGAGACAACGGTACCTGAAATGCTAGATGCACCGCTAGATGTCGCTTCTACAGCTGGTCACCATTCATCCAGGACTAATGCTCAACTGCCATCTCCGTTCTATTGAATATAAACAAGAATTCTATTGAATACAAACACACAGACAACACAAACGTTTTTACACATACTCTATGACTGTTCAACATATAATCAAAATAGATCAAATTTAATAATGTACATAATTTTAAAAGAATGAAATTGGCCATAAGTACCTCATATATTATTTAATAAATAAAATAAAGAACTCATAAAGTTTATCAAAAGTATATACAGTAGAATATAAAGCTGATTATGAGAAAAGAGAATTACAATTCAATATATTTGCCTCATATAGACTCACAAATTAAAGAAGAGAAAAACCATTACATCGGTTGAGTTTAACTTTATTGATTTTTTTTTTTCATTTATTAATTTTATTTGAAATTCTTACTTATTTCATTATTTAATTTTATTTTTATTATTATTTCATTTTATATTATACTTAATTATATGGTGGGGGCTGAGGTTAGCCATGCGAGTTAAAGCGTTGACCTTTATCTCACATAGTAAACCTCGAGTGGCGAGTTCGATTCTTGCCTGGGCAAAGAAAATTATTTAGTGACGAAATTCATTAAATAACATCCTAAAATCCGACCCTGGCTAGAAAAGGGTGGTAACCTGTAGATAACCCGTCCCAATTAGCCTAAGTTGCAAAAAGTGGATGTTAATAAATAATAATTATATGGTAATAATCCATGAAATAGTATATATTGTAAAGATGTATTTAAACATAATCATACATGTAATAGGCCATGTGGCAGTGGTACATATACTCAAATAAATTACTTCTCAGAGGGTAACTATCTGGAGAAAAAAAAATCTGAATGTCACTTGGTAAACTTAAGACTGGTGAGTTCGATGCTCACCAGGGCAATATGAATTTATTTGGTGACGAACTCATCACACACAAATATAGTGACTTCGTCAAATAGTGTTTGTCCCTTTTAGCCTAGGCAGATTTGGAACAATTTCTAGTGTTTATATTATACCCCCCCCCTCTCTTGAAATAGCAAATAAATATTTTATTTTCTAGCGAATTTCACTTAGAAAATACTCTATCGAGATCGGTCAACAGAAATGATAAATATTCTTTCACTATATGGCAAACCACAGGAAAGGAGGACACATAAAAAGATGTGTTCGTAATGAATTTAATGATTCATATGTTTGGAAAAAAATTATTTATACTGCACCGGCAGCATACATACTCGTAGACTCAAATACAATATACGTCGACGGATAAAAGTCAAGAAGGGATGAGTGGCCAGAAAAGGTGTTTTGTTATACCTTCGTCTCTATGTGTGAATTAATGACTTAATTAAAAAAAAAATCACTTTGTGAAACTTACACTTACTTACTTGTTAAACTTAGACAGGCGAGCTCAATTCGCACCTCAGCAATATGAATTTATTTAGTGCCGGACTCATTAAATAACATCCTTAGTCCCACCCTGGCTAGAAAAAGTGTGACTTATAGATAATGATGGACAGTGCAAAAGAGTAAACTCTCTAATTCTCTCTAGTCTTTAGCAGTCAGTAATGAATTATTTTTTAGATTTTTTACTAACATCCACTTTGTACTACTATGGCTAATTGCGGCGGGTTATCAACAGGTTGCCACCCCATCTTGACAGAGTGGGCCCAAGAACTTTAATTTAATGAATAGTGATTATTTATTTATCCAAGCCTAAAATCACATGACTAACCTGAGTGGTCAGTAATGACTAAAAGAAACCTCCAGAAAGGGTCATTTTCCTTTGGAGAGCCTAATAGCCAGCAATCATAGAATTACCCAGGTGGGACTGTCTAGTTGCCCACTTGACTTCACACTACTCAAACTCTAACGACTTCAAATTCTGACTGATTTTCATCTTAAGAGGTTAGAGTTGGTTCAAATCTCTTTATATATATATATATATATATATATATAAAGGTCTGTTAACCCACCAGTGATTACAATTTCTATTTATATCGTTATCAAATTCGAAATGTCATCATTTTATATTAAAAGGAAGATCATGTTCGTTTAGCCCGAAATCGGGCAAATGGAGGGGGGAGGTTGTTTTAGAGGGGTTTCGAAAATTTGAAACATCTCCGTTGTTATAAGTCCGGCGAAACATTGTGCATAACTAATCTTATTGCAAATTAAATCACCTATAAATGTTATCATTTACAAATATCCAGACTGGAGGAGGGACATTTAGTCTATCGTGAATATTAACCGAGATATTTCCATTTTTTAGTTTTCAGCACTAAGTAAGTCCCCACTCCTACTCATGTCATGTTAACAATACGCTTTTAACTATGAACCAAGTAGCTTATTCCAACCTTATATATCGGTTATTATAAGTCGGATCTTAAAAAAGTCCGTCACGCAGGGGCTGCGTAAACTAAGCAGATTTCCCACGTGAAGTTTTACAATAGAGAAATCTGCCTAATAACAACTGTAATAGAAAGAAACCTCTAAACCTAAAACATTATTTAGGGCGTAATAACCCAGTACAGTTTTTCGATCCGACGAATAGTAACGGAGATATTTCGAATTTTCGGAAATCCTCCCCTCTAAACCCCCCCTCCCCGTGGTCCGATTTCAGCCGTTAACGAACTTGATCTTTCTTTTGACATAAAACGACTAAATATCGAGTTTGGTAACGATCAAACAAAAATTGCGACCGCTAGAGCGGTAACAGACAAATATATATATATATATATATATATATATATTTATAGATATATATATACAGTTTTGAACGGACCTCATTTTCGTCATCTACTAGGTAGGATCGATGGACATTTGAAGAAAAATTTCGAAAATTCCGTCATGAGTACAACCTCAATAGCTGATTTCCCTTAAGGGAAATCTGCTAATATTAGGGAGCCAATTGGTGGTCTACAATTGTTGTTTTACGCATTTTTTCTTAACTCAAATACAAATAGAGTAACTCGAGGGTTCCTTGTTTCCAGCCTTCAATGCTCCCCCCCCCCCACCTCTCCACTTCTTCTCCTCGTTTATTTACATAGAAATAGAGAATACCTGGTGGAGATGAGGTCACAAATATGCTATACCAGCACGTGGGAAATATGCTTAGTTTATGCAGCGAGGCGGACTTTGATATCAATTTAAGAATATTATTAATTTGAGAATAGAGCTGATTCCAATTCACTTTAGAACATACTATTCATTTTTACAAAGATCCTTCATAACTTATGACTAGTTTTGGAGAAAACAGTTAAATTAAAATGATTTTATTTGAAGGCACAAATCTGGTCCTATGCATCTGATCGGAAAATGTCATATAATATATAGATCTTTTTATGATAAACATTCATCGCTATATAAATTTTTTTTTTCATCATTAATAAGTTCGGAGATATTTTATTATTTTATCCTTTTCCTAGATCAAAAAGGGAGGTTTACAGCTAGACGTTACTACAACCACAAATAAGAAATTTCAACATTCCTTGGCTCAACGTTATTGAGTTATGAGACATAAGAAACTGAAAGTTTTCGTATTTCACCCTTCCGCAATCCAGCACCGAGCAAAACTGCGACCGCTAGAGAGTTAGCAGGCAAACATATTGTTGCGGAAATTAAATACATGAAAAATTAAACAGAGATAGTCACGTATTTGGGAAGTACGGAGGAGATCAAAGGGTACCACCATTTGGTCCCGCCCGTCCTCGGCAATACCAGCCCATACTTCGAAGGGTCCAAACAATTCACTTAGATGCTTTCCGTCAAACTATAAAAAGGGACGCAGCACGCCCCAGTGAGATAGTTTGTTCTCAGCTGTGATCATCGTTGCGTTCAGTGCGACTTAGTTGCAGTACGGTAAAGTGTTTTATGTGAAGAACAGTGTTGTGCCGTAACTCTGTAAAGGACAGTGCAGTGCCGTGTTTTTGTGAACTTCAGTGATCGTGAGTGAATTATTGGACTTTGTAATCTGAAAAACAGTGAAACTATCAGTGCATACTGTGAGTAATAATTAAGAATAATTAACCAAGTGTGTTGTACATTGTTAAATAAATTGTGCAGTGATAAAAAGTGTGGTTAATTTCGCAATCCAAAAGAACTCTAACAACCAACGTTTATTACTGATTTTGTAATAAACGTAACAATATATTTAGTTAAAGCTACTCAAAGCTCAAATATTTCTATGTACTCTATTTTGTTTTCAATGGTTTAACGTCATTAAATATATTTCATTTCACTTCAGCTGTTTCAACATTTGTGTAGAATCGTTTCACCAGCTTGTATCTGAAATTGAGCCTTCCCTCGACTGCAAGCCAAGCTAATCTTGGTCCCAATCTGTGCTTTAATCGCGCGGGAAACGAGAGGCGGGAAAAGGATCCACGGAATGTGGTTTCACTTTTGACTGTTCGCAAGTCGGAAAGATTTGGGTGAAGGGGGGGGGGGCTATCTCAGAGAAACCGAACCAGCCCTGATCTGGGTCAGCAACCTCTCCACCATATGCACAGCTACAAATGCACTCCAAATCGGCCTGTAATCAGACCAACCGAGATTGCACAAAAGGATTCTAAATTACATTCAATTAAGCCCCCCGATATTTAAATGTCACGTATAAGATGAAAGGGCAATTTTCGAGTTCCGCTATCGATAATTACTAGGCGAGGCAGAATACATCAGGGTTTATCTTCTAACTCTCACAAGAAACTATTCTAAATAAACAGTCCGGGACGCAGGGGCCGCGTAAACTAAGCAGATTAATGATGATGCTAATGAGCGCATGCAAGTAGGTTAGTAAATATATTCTTTAGATGTACCTCAATGGATCTCTCACTCTCCGTATTTGATTTTAGGATTTGACTTAAGCCCATTTATTATGTTCATTGTTGTTAGATATTTATTTTGTGTTTTTATTTATTGTTGTTAATATTAATAATGACCCTGTTGTATTATAGAGATGTTATTGTTTTTCATGTGAATCTCTGACTTTGGAGGCAATAGTCTTCGAAAGCGCTTAGCGCTGAAATAAAAATTTGTGAAGAATTGGACGTCTCTTTTTCTCTCTCGAAGTAAAAAAAAAAATATTCCTCAGTTCCAACAAACACTGCCGTGGAGCAGATTTCCTTCTTAAACTTTAACAATAGATAAATCTACATACTGGTAACACAATAGCACCGTCAATATCAAGTGAATAAATACAAACTATATTAAGAAACCTCCCGACGGGAAGCGTCTACAAACAGGTGTGCCAAATCGGAAAGAAAAAGTCCGTCACGCAGGGGCTGCGTAAACTAAGCAGATTTCCCACGTGAAGTTTTACAATAGAGAAATCGGCCTTATAGCAACTGTAAAAGTAAGAAACGTCTAAACCTATTCACGGGGGACGAATAGTTACGGAAACGGCCACCAGAGCTCTAGGTGGAAAGTCCGAACATAGCCGACTCCTGCCGACCACACGCAGAATACAAATGCAAATATCTCGGTTAATATTCAAGATAGAGAATAAATGTATAGAACAATATTTGTAGTAAATGTCATTTTCAATAAGATTGATTCTGTACAATTTTTCGATCCGACGTATAGTAACGGAGATATTTCGAATTTTCGAAAATCCTCCCGTCTAAACCCCCACTCCCACTTGTCCGATTTCAGCCGTTAACGAACTAGATCTTTCTTTTTACATAAAACGACTAAATATCGAGTTTGGTACCGATCAAACAAAAATTGCGACCGCTAGAGCGGTAACAGACAAATATATAGACAGATAGATCTATATATATATATACAGTTTTGAACGGACCTCATTTTTTTCATCTCATAGGTAGGATTGATGGACGTTTGAAGAAATTTTTCGAAAATCGCGTCATGAGTACGACCTCAATAGCTGATGGGAAATCTGCTAAAACAATTACAGAAATGTATCAGAATATAACATATTGATTTTATTGAAAACAATTTACTATAACTTGTACTGTATGTATAATGGATTAGAATAATTTTTATCTCAATCAATCAAATTATAGTAGTCCGAGAACTTAAAACGAAGGGGGGGGGGGTGGTCACGAGAACATATTGTTTTAGCAGATTTCCCTCAAGGGAAATCAGCTGTTGAAGTCGTACTCATGTCGCGAATTTCGAAAAATTTCTTCAAATGTCCATCGATTTTACCTAGGACATGACGAAAATGAGGTCCGTTCAAAATTATATATATATTTTTTCTGTTAATGCTCTAGCGGTCGTAATTTTTGTTTGATCATAACCAAACTCGATATTTAATCGTTTTATGTAAAAGGAAAGATCAAGTTCGTTAATGACTGAAATCGGACCGGGGTTAAGAGGGAGGGGATTTTCAAAAATTCGAAATATCTCCGTTACTATACGCCGGATCGAAAACTTACTATAAATATTGCTATATACATTTATTCTCTTTCTTGAATATTAACCGAGATAATTGCATTTGTATTCTGTGTATGGTCGGCAGGAGTCGGGTATGTTCGGGACCTTCCGAGAGCTTTGGCGGCCGTTTCTGTAATTGTTCGTCCCTCGTGAATAGGTTTAGAGATTCCTTACTACTAAAAATGTTATTGGGCAGATTTCTCTAGTGTAAAACTTCACGTGGGAAATTTGCTTGACGCAGCCCCTGCGTGACGGACTTTTTATCTCCTCATTTTCGTCATCTACTAGGTAGGATCGATGGACATTTGAAGAAAAATGTCGAAAATTCCGTGATGAGTACAACCTCAATAGCTGATTTCCCTTGTGGGAAATTTGCTAAAAAGGCAAATCTCTCAATGTTAATATTCAAGACAGAGAATAAATGAAATATTTATAGTAAATTTAATTGCCAATAAGATTGGTTGTATACAATGTTTCGATCCGACAATTGTAATGGATATATTTCGAATTTTTGAGAATTCCCACTCTAAAAATATGAATTATCTCTGTTATTAGGCGTCCGATCGAAAAATTGTATATAACTAATGACATTGCAAATTTCCTACAAATATTGTTATATTTTATTTATTCTCTATCTTTAGTATTAACGGAGATATTTGCATTTTTTGTTATCAGCCTTTAGTGAACCCCCACTCCGACTCATGTCATACTAGGAATAAGATGTTTCAATATAAACCTCTTCATTCCGAGCTTAAATATCAAATAGTGTTTTCATTAAACATTTGCTGTGTGAGATACAAACAAATACGAAGTGCGATAACGTCATCAATTAAGATTTTGAGGGCGAGAATCGAAAACATTTTTTTCTTCTATAACCATACTTCATATTTTACTGTTTCATTGCACAATAGAGATCGCAATAGCGGAAATCGGGGTGAAATAGTATGGGAGGGGGGGGGGAGTTCAGATAGAGGACTTTTTAAAATTCAAAATATCACCGATATTATGAGTCGTATCGCTAAATCTTATAGAACCATCTTCTTAAGCTATTGATGTTCTACAATTGCATTTTTTACATTTTTTAGTAACTCAAATATTAAGCGAGATATTTGAACTTTCTTGTTTTCTGCCTTAACGCCTCCCGTACTTTTATTTATCGGTTTTTAACACAGAAATGGAGAATGAGGACCATAAGTGTGTTATACCTACATGTGGTAAATCTGCTTAGTTTACGCTGCCCCTGCATGACTTTTTTAGCAGATTTCCCTTAAGGGAAATCAGCTATTGAGGTTGTACTCAAGACGGAATTTTGGAATTTTTTTTTTCAAATCTCCATCGATCCTATATATATATATATATATATATATATATATATATATATATATATATATATTTGTCTGTTACCGCTCTAGCATTCGCAATTTTTGTTTAATCGTTGCCAAACTCGGTATTAACTCGTTTTATGTAAAAAGAAAGATCATGTTCGTTAACGGCTGAAATCGGACCAGTGGGGGGGGGGGTTTAGAGGGGAGGATATAAGAAAATTCGAAATATGTCCGTTAGTGTACGTCGGATCGAAAAAATTGCATAGAATCAATCTTATTGAAAATAATATTTACTATAAATAGTGTTATATACATTTATTCTCTGTCTTGAATATTAACCGAGATATTTGCATTTTTATTAAATTTGGCCGGACGAAAGTGACTTTCCCGCCAAAAGCTAGTTCGGGCCGTTTCCTGACTTCTCGGCTCTCGTGAAATTTCTCTATTTTAAAACTTCACGTGGGAAATCTGCTTAGTTTACGCATCCCCTGCGTGACGGACTTTTTAATTTTCGGCTTTCACTATACCTCCCCCCTCCCTCCTACTCATGTCAGTCCTACACACCTTTTACTCATCGGATTACTAATTGGAAATAGATATCATATGGTGAGATAAGCAGTTTGTTTTGAATGAATGAAGTGTATGCGAGTGTAGACTGCAAGGAACTGAGTCAATGTGGTAAGGTTCCAGCTTCTACAGGATGGAAGACACGTTCAATAGCAAAGAATTCGACTGGAAGGCCTTCTGTGGCATTTACTAAGATTGTAGGAGGGGTTATTCCTACCCGGGTGAGGACATCTCATGGTAAGCCGGATAGGATTAGGATAGCCATGCCGATCTAGTTCTGTAGCATTGGAAACGGCTGCTCATGTTTTAGGCAATTGTATTGCTACCAAGAAACTTCGAATCAGCCGGCATAATGAAGTGGTTCGCTTTGTAAGGCAGGGCTTTATGGTATGGCATAGTACGAGAATATATTCGGAACCTCTATTGGAGGATTCTTTCGGCCAGACGTAGTTTGTTAAGTGGAGGACAACTGTGGCAATTGTTGATGTACATATCGTTACTGCAGCAAGACCATTGGAGGATATGTTTCAGAGAAAGAAAGAGAAATACAACAGGTTGAAACTGAAGAGGGTGGTTGCCCTGCTCGCCGAGGTTGAGCCGGGCATGGTCCTGGTACTCCCAGTGACCCTGTCCTACAAAGGTGTCTGGTGTAAGAAGAGTGCCGACGGATTGCTGGATTTAGGCATGAGCAGCACGGCAATGCAGTGGATCAGCATCCTGGTGCTTCGCGGTTCCTGGACAGTCTGGGGAGTATTTGCAGCGAAGAATGAACAACTGGGTGGAAGACAAGGAATTGACTGAGGCTGGAAGAGGGGCAATCCACTTGGCGAACGATTTCCAGGGACAGGAAGTGTGGTGGGATTTGTGATCCTTTATATTTTAGTGAAGTGCATTATTTTAATTATGTATAATGGTTTTTAATTTTTTTTTTGGGCATATAGACGGGCAGAGCTCACTCTCAGGGTGCTTGCACCTTTATTAATGATGTCACATTGGGGCAATATTGGGGTTAGGCAGCCCCAGTTCATGTATCGAGTTTTTTTCACCCCAAAATATTAATTGTATATATTATGTATTTATTTTTATATTGGTATCAAACCCTCAAGGAAGTCCGTCACGCAGGGGCTGCGTAAACTAAGCAGATTTCCCACGTGAAGTTTTACAATACAGAAATTTCACGAGAGCCGAGCAGGTAATGAAACAGCCGAACTATTTTTTGGCGGGAAAGTCACTTCGTCCGTTAGCTACCCAGATTTAATAAAAATGCAAATATCTCGGTTAATATTCAAGATAGAGAATAAATGTATATGACAATATTTATAGTAAATTTAATTTTCAATAAGATTAATTCTGTATAATTTCTCGATCCGATGTATAGTAACGAAGATATTTCGAATTTTCGAAAATCCTCCCCTCTAAACCCCCCCTCCCACTGGTCCGATTTCAGCCATTAACGAGTTTGATCTTTCTTTTTACATAAAACGACTGAATATCGAGCTTGGTAACGATCAAACAAACATTACGACCGCTAGAGCGGTAACAGACAAGTATATATATATATATATATATATATATATATATATATATATATATATATATATACAGTAGGGACCCGATTAACCGAGTCGATCGGGACCGCTGTTACCTCGGTTAATCGAAATTCTCGGTTAATCGGAACCTACTAATACCAGCTGAAAATGTAAGGTTTTTAGAATAAAAACCTACCTATAATAGAATAAGTACCTACCTATAAGTTTAATAATTATATTCATATTTACATTTTTTAATCATAAATTAATAATAGAAGTAGAATGTATGTACATACATACATATGTAGTATAAAATAACATCGGACACAAAAAAAAAAAATTAATGGAAAATCGGAAAACTATTTTTATTTAAAAAAATCATTTATAGTTGTTTGTTTTAAACAACTGCTTCTATCAGCAGCTGCAGTGTCTCTCCACTTCCTTAACATCATCAGTTCATATGAAGGCACATCACCTCTGCCTTCTAAATAGAGTAGTGACCTGTCAAGTAGGTTGAAACCCTCCTCATGGCTTACTTTCGTGGGGATAGATACCTCGTCTCCTTCAAGCTCTTCTTCGTTAGTTGTTTTCATTATTTCATCAATGATTTCCTCTTCCGTTAGGACCGCTGATCTCTTTATTGATTCTTCATTGACCCAATCCGTAACTTCCATCCGTAAGTCCATTACATCTTGGGAGTTAAGATCTTTAAACAAAGAGCACAACTCCAGATTTGTTGGTGGCAGTTTTTTTTCGTCAAGAAAATTTTTGACGTGTGGTACAAAATTATGTTTGAACCAATGCTCGAAAATTTCAGCACTCATCCACGCAGATTTTTGATGTTTATAAACAACCGGCAGGTTATTAAAATTGACGTGTTTGAGGGCTCTAGGTTTGGCTGATTTTCCGATTAAAACTAACTTAGTTTATCCTCTCCACTTGCATTCGCGCGAACCAAAACAGTGACCCTATCTTTAACACCCTTGAAACCACTAACAGATTTTTCCATATTCGTCGCTAGAGTTTTTTGGGGCAACACTTTATACCACAATCCGGTCACATCAGCATTGTAAATTTGGTCCGCGCATAGATTATGGGACTTTACTAATAAAGAAAAATTATTACTAATAAATCTGGTCGCAGATTCCGTGTCTGCTGAAAGTTTTTCCACGGAAATGGCGAGTGCTTTATGCCGCGTGTCTGTTTTTAAAACGACTTAGCAAACCTTTACTTGCCTCAAATTTCTCTATAGGCGAATTTAATTTTAAATTAAGAGACAATGCTTTCTCTTGAATTATTGGACCACTTACCGGGAATCCTTGCTCTCTTGCCTGGCAAAACCACAGTAAAAGGGCTTCTTCTAAAAGCTCACACGATGACTTCTTCAATGTAGATCTGCAGTTAGAAGCCTCCTTAGATGCACTTTGATAAACATAGTTTTCAATTTGCTTCCTATTCCTCCTCCAGTCACCGACAGTATTTTCACCGACACCATAATCCTGAGCAACTTTTTTTAAAGACTCGCCTTTGTCCAAGCGATGAATTGCTTCTAATTTTTTTTTCAAGCGAAATAACCACTCTTTTACGTTTTTTAGCCGGGTTGTGACAAGTAGAGATGTAAATACAATATTCCCGGAGCAGGGGAAGGAGGGTTGGACGTGGTGCTAGAGATGTATTTCTCAGAAGGCAATTAACGACTGTCTTAGAGCTTCCTTTTCAATAAACCGCTTGCTGAACACCTGCATCCGGCCTAGGGTTTTGAGGGTTTTAAAAAGGTTCATAATCACTTCCAAAGGTTACCGCACCTACTTTTTTTTTTTTTTTTTTTTTTTTTTTTAAATGTTTGGCACCTCGGTTAATCGGGACCTCGGTTAATCGAACCTCGGTTAATCGGGTCCATACTGTATATATATATATATATATATATATATATATATATATATATATATATATATATATATATAAGGGGCTCAGGTTAGCCATGCGAGTTAAAGCGTTGACCTTTATCTCACATGGTAAACCTAGAGTGGCGAGTTCGATTCTTGCCTGGGCAAAGGAAATTATTTAGTGACGAAATTCATTAAATAACGTTCCTAAAATCCTACCCTGGCTAGAAAAGGGTGGTAACCTGTAGATAACCCGTCCTGATTAGCCTAAATTGCAAAAAGTGGACGTCAATTAATATATATATATATATATATATATATATATATATTTATATATATATATATATATATATACATACAGTTTTGAACGGAACTCATTTTCGTCATCTACTAGGTAGGATCGTTGGACATTTGAAAAAAAATTTCGAAAATTCCATCATGAGTACAACCTCAATAGCTGATTTCCCTCAAGGGAAATCTGCTAATAGTTAAATGGTGAGATAAGATAAGCTTAGCTTACGCGGCCCCTGCTCAACGGACGGCCTTCATCCCATACAAGACTTCAACCGGTCCTGTCTGGAAAGGAAGGGAATGAATGAGAGCAAACTTTTCAGGAAAATGATTTTCATTTAAGGATGAGTATCCAACTGAAATATCATCATATGGGGAAAGTTCTTCCGCGAACTACTTGAAACGTTGGCGTTGTAAGGCGTCGAATACAGAATAGGCCCGCTAGTCCATTCCTCACGGTAGTCAGAAGGTACGGTACTGCCTCTTGTCAGTAGCCTGCATTTCTATTAAGGTACCGCTGGCAGCGCACTTCCTCATAGCTACAGCCTGCAACTCATTAACTCCTTAGCAAAGTCATAGCCTTCTCGATCTGGCTATTCTAACTGGCATGCTCAGGAAAATAAATAGAAATAAACTAAGGAAAGAAAAAAAAAAGTCCGTCACGCAGGGGCTGCGTAATCTAAGCAGATTTCCCATGTGAAGTTTTACAATAGAGAAATCTGCATACTGGTAACACAAAACCACCCTGACTAAATACAAACGGTAATGAGAAATCTTTCAGTTAATTAAAATAAATTCCCAACTGAAACGGCTTCTGAATTGTAAGAATAATATATATATTAATAACTCAAATTTTAGTAGTCCAAGAACTAAAGAGTGGGGGGGGGATGAACCGAACGTATTTGTATAAATCTCACAAAAGTAACGAAGGTAATGTAAGGTTAGAAGCGACAGGTAAGGTTAGAAGAAGCTTTCACCTGATCCGAGCAGTTACGGAAACGGCCGATTTTATAGTTTTCTGCTTTCAGTAAACCTCAACTCCTACTCATGTCATATTTATAATAAGCTGTTATATCATGAACCACTTCATTATAAAGTTAAGTACCAATCATTGTTTTCATGGAACTTATACTCTGTGAAATATATGCAAATTCATTTTGTTGATCTCCCCCCCCCTTCTTTTGTTTTTGGATTACTAAAATTTGAATGACTGAAATAAACGTTATTTTGATTCATTATAAATTACAGCACTAGCTATAGTAAATGGTTTTCAATAAAATTAATATGTTATATCCATGTATATTGCAGTAATTTTTATTTTCTGGTCTAGAATATTTCTATCTATTTATTCTGTTCTGTGGACCTGTTTGTTTATAATTCAGCCGCTTTCCGTTGTAGATGTTATTAAATGTACATTGGCCAAATTATTTATCATTGTCATTTGTATTTTATTCACTTAATATTCACGGTTCTTTATGTAGATTTATATGGGAAATCTGCTTAGTTTGCGCAGCCCTTGCATGACGGACATTTACTTAGAAATAAAGAATATATGGGGAGACGAGATCACTAGTGGGTCTACCAGCACGTGGGGAATCTCCTTGGTTAAGTTGTGCCTTGCGAGATATACTTTACTAAAAATTTAAGTAGCCGATTAGATTTATAGAGTACCTCCAAATCAATAAAATTGAAAATTATTTTTGCTTTCGAAATGTCTCATTTTAACAAATTGGTTGACCCAGTAAGGAGTAAAATATTTGAAAATGGGAAGGGGGGGGGGCTCAGGGAACCCAATGATATTTTGGTAAGATAAGTATTTTTGAAGAGATTATTGTTTAGTTTTATTTTGATTTGGGCGTAAGTGAGTATTAATTGGTGTTTTTTTATATTTTTAATGTGGTACTCTTTTTTTTTTTATTTATTTTAACTGCATTTCTAATGTGTTGTGCAAGCAACTACACTCTATACTTGTGTTGGTAGAACTAATTTAGTTTGCTATAATGTCGAATAGGTAGCAGCACAATTGCCCACGTGGTAACCTCCCTGGCTTGTTACAATTATTTTATTTACATTCTGAGTCTTAAAAGGTGTTTGCTATTCTTTTAGTTTGCTGTTTGGGTAATTTAAGCATTTGAAACTGCAGAATGACGTTACAAGACGAAGAGTACTTTCCCAGAGGTGGTGAGGGGGGTGAAATTAAAAAGAAAAGGAATTTTGTGGTATGTTTTCTTATAGATGTAGTGTCATTTAATTCAACTTCTCCTATTTCTGCTATATAAATTTCCTGTTGGTCTAGTTTGAGAAGAAGAATTTATTTGATGCAAAATTGAAAAAGCCTGGCCGAAGGGAAAGGAAGAAGAGAGCTAAGCAAAGTGAGGAGCCAGATGAACCTGTGGATGATATTGTCTTCGAAAGATTTGAACCTCTAGTTTACAAGGTAAATATATATATATATATATATATATATATATATATATATATTATAACACTGCATCTTTTTATGAGATTACTGTCAGATTTAGTTTTCTATTACAGATTATATTATTGCAATGTTTCTTTATAATTTGTACGCACTTGATATTAGGTTCATCACCCATAGCTTCTAGAATGCCAGGAGTTTTAGTAATTTTCTTGCCTTACTATATTTATTATTATTGCAGAGGTTGGATGTAGTGTGCAATAAGTAATGAAGGAGGTAGGTATGGGTTTTAGATGAGTGTAATATTTAAAACCTGGTAAGTACAACGTTTACTCTTTAAATTTATATGCTCTCTCAGCTGTTTCCATTTCATTACTCTCTTGGAGTTGTGCCGTTACTATTATTTCTTCATTAGCCAATTAAAAATAAACTTAATTCATGAACTAACGACCTTTGCATTTCATGAAATGTTTAAATTTAGAATTTTTGTAATAACCAAATGAAAATTACGACTACTTGAATATTAACTGAAAATAGGTATTTTTTTAATAAATATATATAAAACAGAGAGAGAGAGCTCTTTCATTTTCATTTAAAAAAAATTGTGTTTGCCGGTTTTTGTAAATATTCGAAAATGTCTTTTAAATTTATGAAAGCAATAGTTTTTCTATTCTTATTTAATTTAGTTAATCCTCCCTACATATGCCATCAATTTTTTTTTGTATGAAAAATCACTTCATTAAAAAGTGAATTCTTAAAATTACCTGAAGATAGAGTTAGCTATTTGATTTGTTTGTCAGATTACAAGATTAAAATGATTTAAAAAAAAAATATCGGAGTAACTATTACTTCACAATTTTAATTTTTAAAATCAAATAATTACTAGTTTTTCTCAATAAACTTAATCATTAAAAATTACTGGTATATTTCATATGATATTGTTCCTTGAAAAGATTAAAATATAATTATTAGTTTTAAATAGTAAAATGAAAATTGTTTGTTTATTTTAAATCATGTTTTGTTCTAATACACTTTTGTTGAGTCTTAATTTGACCAATGACTTTTTATGTTGATTATTTTTTCTTGTTTATAATAAATAAGCACTATATATGAGTTTCTGTACAAAATGTTAAACAGAGGATTTTTTTTTCAAAAAGACGTTAGGAAAACATTTTTATTGTTAGATTTAAAAATTGAAAATAATGAGAATATTTTTTTTAAAATTCTGAAACATAACGATTATGATTGAAATTTATTTTTGAGTCGAAAATAAAAATTTAAGTTTTATTGAAACTGCCTTTAAATAAAAATGAATAGTTATGGCCAGTCCTGTGTTTATTTATCCCTAATTAAAGATTTAAAAATATGCAGAACATAAATATTAACGTTTTGCGTTAAACGTAATTTTATTTGAATTTTGTAAACATGCTCATAGATTATTGCTTTGTTATTATTTTATTTTAGGGGCTCTCAGAAGGAACCTTAGCTCTTTGCAGTGTAAGAGAGATTCATGCAAAGTACGTAGATATTTCTATGCCAGGTCGGCTTTCCGCTAGACTGTATATCGACAATGTTTCACAGCCATACTACAAGCTTCTTAATCAACAGGCTTCTGAGGAAAATGCAGAGGTTTGTAACACACTCATTTTAATTTTTGGTTTTTTATTGTACATAGACTTATTCTAACTTTCAATTAAAAGTGCCATAGGAAGTTTAATTTATATATTCACTGACTTCTTTAAAGTTGAAAATATACAAGAAAGGTGGTGCTTTTCATGACCAAATTTGTTTCAGTGACTTGAAGGACTTTGACATACCAGATTCACAAGAACTAGGCTAGGCGCATACCTCCTTGCTCATCTCCAACCTATTTCCATTTCCCCTTCAACACCTCTCTTCATTTTCTCTTTTAGCTCCAATGCAGCATGTTTACATCAATAATATTCTATTTATTTCATTACAATAGTTATGTCCGGACTTTTGGAATCAATTCAGCCCTGCAGGAGACAAGTTCAGCAAATAATGTTTAATGTAACCGAATATTTAAGAAAGCAAAAAGAAAAGCATAAATTTAAATATAGCTAACAGTCAAATGTATTATTATTATGTTTTGAAATGTTTTTTACAATTCTGGATGATATTTTTTATTTATTTATTTACGTCCACATTATGCTACTATTGGCTAATTGGGACGGATTATCTACAGGGAATCACCCTATTCTAGCCAGGGTGGGACCAACGAATTTATTTAATGACTCCGTCACTAAGTAAATTTCTACTGCCCAGGACGGGAAACGAACCCGCCACTCAAGGTTTACCATATGAGATTAAGACCAACAGCCAACCTGGGCCCCTTTTGGAGGATAGAAAGATAGAAGAAAATTGAGATTGGGTCATTTACAAATAGTGTAATTAGAAGAAGTGAGGTGGGAGAAGGCTACCTCCCCTCCGGCCATGCCCCCTTGTTCTTTTGAATCTGGTCAAGCTATAGTTTACGATGAATTTACAATGCCAATGATAGGTTCATTATTATTGGATCATTTTCTGAAAACTGTAATATAAAAAGTCCATCACATAGAGCGTGCATAAAATTAGTAGATTTCCCTAGAGCTGGTATATGACATACTGATGATCTGAACTCGCCATCTATTCCCTTTTTCCCTTGTAGTAAGAAGCCTGTGAAAACAGAATCGTAATGCCAGCTGGGTATGAGATGTTTACTCCAAGCAATTATTGAATTAGTGGAAGTGAGGGTTTACTGAAAACTGAACACTAAAAAATGCACATATCTCTGTTATTGACCGAGATACAGAAACAATATGAAGTTCAACATTATTAGAAAATTAAATATAGATTAAGATTGGCTCCACACAATTTTTCAATCCAATTTATAATACTTAGGTATTACGATTTTTTGTATTTTCTCCACTATATTAACAGAAAAAACTCTTTGCTGTTGCTTGTAACTGTTAAATATCAAATGTTGTTTTCAAAAAAAAAAAAAAATAATAATAATAATGTAGCCTAGAATTTAAAATCTTAATTGATGATGTCACATTAAATATATTTGAGTATATCACACATAGTAAATGCAAAGTGAATATATGTATTATTTTATATTTAAGTTTAAAAGAGAGGAATTTTTTTATAAATATTATGTTGTAATTATAAACTAGTTTTGAACCATTTCTTTGGGTACATGGGAAAACTTCTGTAGATATAATCATATGTGCAATAATCATGTTTAGGTTCATGAAGGAAGCCCTTAATCCTTCACAATGTTTTTTTTTCGGTAGAGCACTTTCAGTGCACATGCTCCATCTTCAGGAGCCTCTTAGAGTGAACTACTCTAGACTACAGTATTCTTTTGACTATCAATGCCTTGATATGCTAAATTTTTTCAAACCGACTGACAGGAATAACAATTGTTTTAAACTAGGGATTGTCTAACTTTTTATTTTATTGTATACTCAGAGAAATAAACTATTTTTTTTTTTTTTTAGGATGAAAAGGCTTCTTCATTGCACAGCTTGTTTAGAATTGGCCAGCATATAAACTGCTCAGTTTTGAGTGTTCATAACGACTCACATTATTTAGTGCGAGTGACATCCGATCCAGCCTCTGTGAATAACCACTTGACTTTTGACATGGTGCGGACTGGGATGATCGTACAAATGGCTGTGCAGAGTGTTGAAGATCACGGTTACATGATGTTCAGTGGCGTTTCCGGCCTTGTGAGCTTCCTTCCACAAGCCAATGCCACCTCATATATAAATGACCAATGCAATTTTAAACCACTCGGTGAGCAGTTTACTTCTTCATTTTTTAATAGATTTCCTTCCAGGGAAGTCAGCTATTGTGGTTGTACTCTTGTCACAATTTTTGTAAATGTTCTTCAGGATGATGATTAACAGTGGTTGTAGCACTCCCTTTAAAACTCTGATGACAAATCCCTCGAGCTCGGGGAAGACTGAAGATCTCAAAGTGTTTAAAGGCAACCAAAATAAAAAATAGAGGGACCCTCTCACACTATATATTGTGGGGGTAATTAAAAGATAAAGCAATTATAGTGGTTGCCCTGAAAATATGCATTGTGACCACAGATATTCTAGCTACACTATACATGAGCTGTGTTGAGTCTATCTGCAGTAAAGTATAAATTAAAATGAAAAAGGCTAATGCTTTGCTTTGTTATTTCTAGCTATTGGTCAAATTGTTTGGTGCCTCGTAACAAAATCAAAATTGTGTGGTACTTCAAATACAGTGCAGGTTACATTAGATTTTGAGAGTATTGCAGAAAGTAAATTAGATGGTGATATCAGCATTGAATCGTTGAATCCGGGGGTCAGAGTTGATGTAACTGTTAATAAGGTATTTATTTACTTATTTTCCTTCAAATAATCCTATTGTATTTATAAAGTTCAATTATTTTTACTTAACTGTTGTCATACCAATAGGTGGAGACCGTCGTCACTGGCTGATCTTGGAGTACTGTTTTTACTCATTATTTTTACTTAAGTTAGAATCATAATTTTGAGGTTTCTCTTTAAAAAAAATAAATAAGCTCTTAATAGTCTGGACCTGTCTTGTGTAATGAATTGTAATGCAGGTTCCTTTAGTAATTGAGCTTAAATTTTATGTTTTTGAGTTATGCCAACTGAAAGCTTTTTTAAAGTAAAGTTTGTTATCTATAACAGGGATTCATTTCTTGATATGTCACCAGGCACTTTTAAATTTAACTTAATTATTTTTTTATCAATAACATTCAAGTCACTTCAGGTCGATGTATTAAGTATTCAAGAAGATGATTTGAGATTTTTTAGATGTTTAGTATTAATATGAAGTCTGGTTAATAAAAGCAGGGATTTCCAAGAGGTTTTATTCAGTCTTTTTATGTTTTAACAGAGTCCAGAGACTCATGAAGACTTCCAGTCAGTTGTGTGAAGGCTGTTACATTTTGTTTATTTAATTTAATAGGAGTACAAGGAAGTTGTGTTACTCTCCAGTTTTTTTTTAGATTGTATAATATTGACTCTACTTTGTCTAGAAATATATATAATTGATAGGAATATATATAATTGATACCTGCTTCAACTTTGAATTTTGAACGAAGGGGGTTTACATAGAGAAGTTAGTTACCTAGTTATCTTAACTGTAATTTTTTTTTCTGAGGTATTCACAATTGTATCATTTTCTTACTTTACTTAATGTATTATTTCTCCTATATAAAAGTTCCATAAATTAAAACATATACAAAGAATTAATTATGTGTTTTGATTAAAAATAGTTAAAAAAAAATAATGCATAATTACTCGTCGATTGTAACAGTTAAAGTGTTATTAAAAAGCTAAATATGACAAGTTTCGGCCTACTTGAGTCAAATATGCTATACTTTCTTTTTTGGATCAATTGTCCTGAAGTTAATTAATTTGAATTTTAACTATCTAATGTAATTCTTAGTTTTTTACCAATTTTAGTTTACTTGAAGCCTAACCTTAACAGAGCAATGAATATTGCTATTTTATTACAATCCTATTGCTATTTTATTTTCAGATTATTTCACAGAATCTTTTTGTTAAAATCAATGGAACAGAGATCAATGGTTATATTGAAGAATCTCAGCTTAGTTCAATGTGGTCGAAGCCAGAAGATTATAAAATTGGTTCCGTATATACAGCTACTGTACTTTACAAATTTCCATATGCCAGGATCGTAGCATTGACTCTAAAGTGTAATGCAACCACTTTTTCTAAGGAAGAAATTGAGCATGGTACAATTTTCGAGGATGCTGAGGTAATTGTTTTAATGTGTACATTTGAATTTCATTTCTAATATTAAAATGAGTGTCTAATTTTGAGAAGGTAACTGTAACACTCACACCATGCTACTTTTTCTCCTCATTTATTCCTGGTACAGTTGACGCTTATCTTTAAGGTATAAATGTATTTGGTTAGATTCAAAAGGGATTAAGCCTGATTATGCAATTTAGAAATAAAGTCTGTTACATGTTCTGAAATGACACTCCGAACCAATCTTATTGCAAATACAGTAGCTCACAGTGAAAAGGGTACACCTACTATATTTCTATAAATATGTCAAAAATAACTAATTGCACTTATTTTTATACAACGTATAAGTGTATATGCAATGAGAATACATTCTTGATTACAGACTAACTTTCCTAGCTCTCTAACATTAGCAAGGATTAAATAAGCTACATAAGAGGATTACAAACCTTTGACCTATCTCACAGTGAAAATGATACACCACTCATGTTGCCTTTAATCCGTTTTAGTTCTATCCAGGCTTTCAGTGTCTTCTGCACTATCAGTCTCTAAGACAAATTTATTATATTATTTCGTGATTGTTTTAGTTTTATTATAATGGGTCGGCACACAACGGTAAAAGAAAGAGAACTAATTATACATCAGTTAAACAGAGGAAAATCTTATTGAGAAATTGGCAAACTTTTTCAGAAAAGTCATGCAACAGTACAAAACATTGTAGAAAGATATAAAAGGGAAAATAGGCTTATTAATAAGAAGAGGAAAAGCCCCAAAAAGATACTTTCCGATGCTGACGAAAGGTGGATTCTGAGGTACGTAAAAAAAAAAAAAAAACAACTAAGAATGAGTGCACCAAAAATTGCAAGTGAAGTAGGAAATTATTTAAAGAAGATTGTTAGTGCGGAAACTGTGCATTGCGTCCTAAGGAAACACAATTTTCATGGTAGAGTTGCTAGGAAAAAGCTGTTCATTAGTAAAAAAAAATCAAAAAGGCCGGCTAAAATTTGCAAATGAGCACATTTCCAAAGATTTTGACTTTTGGAAAAAGTTTATTTTTGCTGATGAAAGCAAATTTAACATTTTTGGGTCGGATGGACATGGATACGTTTGGAGAAAATCTGGAGAAGCATTTTCCAAGCAAATTCTCTTACCGAGTGTGAAACATGGAGGTGGGAGTGTCATGGTGTGAGGATGCATGGCAGCCTCTGGTGAGGGAAGTCTGCATTTTATAGAAGGTATAATGGATAATCATTTATATGTGGACATATTAAGGCAAAATCTGAAGGTTAGTGCTGAAAAACTTGGATTAAAAGATATTTTTACTTTTTACCAAAATAATGACCCCAAGCATTCTTCGTTTATAGTGAAAGAATGGCTTACATTTAATTGTCCCAAACTTATAAAGACACCTGCGCAGTCACCAGATTTAAATGTCATTGAACATTTGTGGGCAAAATTGGAGACAGAAATTCGAAAACAAAATATTACAAACAAAGTAAATCTAAAAAAGGCACTCTTGGAAGAATGGGAGAAAATTACCCCAGATTTTACCCCAAAACTCGTGGAATCTATCCCAAACCGCTTAAGAGAAGTAATCAATAACAAAGGACTTCCAACAAGATATTAAAGTTATATAAAATTACTTTTAATTTGAATTTTATTAAAGTGTATCATTTTCACTGTGAGGTCTGGAATTTCATTTTTGTTATTAATTTCATTATTATGCTCAGGCATTATTAATTATTGTTCAAGAGAGATATTTATTTTTTTCTAGATAAAATGTGTAATATTTTAGGGAGAACCTTTTTTAAAAAAATATATTATTGTACATAATAAATGAACATTTTGTGAAATTTGTATGGTGTATCATTTTCACTGTGAGCTACTGTAAAATATCCTATAACTGATAGATACGTATTTTCTTCTATTATGAATATTAACCAAGATATTTAGGTTTTTTTTGTTTTCGGTCTTCAGTAAACCCATACTCCTACTAATTTCGTTTTAACAATAAGCTTTTATATCATGAAATACTTTATTGGAAATTGATTTAAATTCTTTAAATTGCTTTCATTCAATTTTTACTTTGGGGTGAGTGCAAATATGTAGTGTGCTAACATCATTGTTTAAGATTTTATGTTCTTGACTCAAAAATGCTTATTTGATCTATACCATACTCAATATTTAATTGTTTTTTCAACACTAAAGGTCATTTTAGTAAATAACTGAAACCAGAAGTAGGAGTGAGTTGTGGCGTTAGACATGGAATTAAAAATGTATAATATGTCCATTATTATGAGTTATATCGAAAATGTTATAGAACCAATCTTGTTAATGTTCTATTATTGTTACAACTCGAATATTAAGCAATTTATTTGTACTTTCTTGTTTATGGCCTCCAGTAAACCCCCACTTCTGCTCTTCAGATTTTAGAAATAGCGAATGAGGTTTGTAGTGTGTCAAGTTAGCACTTGGGAAATCGAGTTTATTTACGCTGCCTCTGCTGATGGACTTTTGTATTATTTTTTCTTCAATAAAATCTGTATTCAAGAGGGAGGTCTGTGTAATTCATGAATTTTATGTTAAGACCTGTAAGTGGAGTTCAATGTTTTTAAGGTGATATTTTCTTTATTTTTATGAATATAGTAGACTGTGGGATTGTAACACGTAAGCTTTTCAGAGTCTCGCTGATGATGGAGCTGAAGTCTCCGAAATCATGTTTTGAAGACTGAAATAAATTGTCTTTGTAGTTGTTATTTGAGTTGTAATATTAGATAATTATTTTAACAAGTTTTAATTTAGTTTTATGACATTCTGTATAATTTTTCCTTAGATAAAGTCTATAATGAAACGTGGAGTATGTCTTAAACTTGATTATAATGGCAAGTTCTATAAGGGAATGATCTCTATCCGCCGAATGGGTGACAACATAGACTATGTACAACTGTCCACAAAATTTCCTCTTGGAAATCATATTAGGTGCAGAGTAATTGGATTTGATGCATTGGAGCAAGTTTATTCATGCTCTACTGAAGAGTAAGTATTAAGTTAATTATATTACATCTAACTAATTTTTCCTATAAGTTTCGTTAATTAACTTTTATTAGTAATGTCAAATGTGTTCTGGTCCAAATTCTGAATGTGATTGTTTTCTATATAATAAACTCCATTACATAATGAAATTAAACTATATTGGTTTGTCGAAAGTTAAATTAGATAGAAGAACTGTTGTTATATCTACAGGCTATATTTCATGATATTTCCTTTGAAGAGAAACTCCTAATTTTCACAGGAAAGAAGAGGGACACAAGGACATTCAGTGGCCTCCCATTGCCTTCTGCATCTGACCACCAAAAGATAAAGACATTATAGGAAATTCCATTTGAGGCCTAATTAATGTGTACTTAATATTTCAGTTCAGCATTTAAGCGTGCTTCTATTAAATTTATTCATTACAAACCTTCAAAATAGTAATCAACTACCTTACCTTCTCCAGGGGAATCGAGGCTTCCTTCTACAGATTTTCAGCTCCTCTTCAGTCATCTTCTTCAGATTTTTTTTTCTTTTTGATGTGTTTTTAAAAGTGCAGGGTGGGCAACTACAGTATGATACATACCCTGGTACAATATGATATCTTGTCCAGTATCTTTGAAAGCACAAGACCAACAGAGTTTGTCGGAAGAGGATGGACAGAGAACCATTGGATATTTACAGGAGGGAGAACATTTCAACCAGGAGGTTATAATTTCAATTCTTTCCCAGCAATTTAGTTTGAAGAAAAAATAAAATCTTTCAGTGTAAATATAACCTCAATTTATGAGTTTTGGTAAACCTAGTATAGTGTGTTTGACTCTTCGAAAATTACAATTTATTTAATGAAGAGCTCATAAAATAAATAACACATTTCAATTAGCCATAGAAGCACATAGTGGGTGTTAGTAAATAAAAATCCATGGATTTAAACTTAACACTACAAAATTTATAGTCTTTAAAGCAATTAGGTTTGTTTTACCCATTTTGTTTTTCCAGCAAACTATTAAATGAAAAAGTTTTATCTCGGAAGGATTTGAAAGTTGGACAAGTTGTAGATGTTACAGTAGAATCATTTAAAAAATCTGGACTGGAGGTGTCGGTTGGAGCAGTTAAAGGCTATGTCCCGTCACAACAAATTTGTGATGTTGTTATTCAAAATCCACTTGAAAAAGTGTACATTAAGTCAAAACACAAAGCCAAGGTGAGTTTAACATTTACGTTTATCTATTGTTAATTTTTTAATCTGTAACTAGTAGTAGTTTTTATTGAATTTGGAATATATTACCATTAGATATTATAAAGACTATGAAGTTAAAAACATTCTATAATAGTGTGTTTATTTCTAAATAAAGCTAGTTATTAATTACTTTAAAATTAAAATGAATTAAAACGTTTTAATTTAGTAGTTTTTCCAAATGCTTTTGATAGTTATTTCTCGAATTTTGAGCAATTTACACAGTGCTCTAGTCCTTGAAGTATCTGGGTCTCTCCCAACATCATTTTTAGCAAATTTCCCTAAGGGGAAATCAGCTATTTAATTAAGGCTGTACCTATGATGTGGTTTTTGAAATATTTCTTCAAATGTCCATCAATCCTTCCCATATATATATATAATTTGTCTGTTACCGCTCTAGCAGTTGAAATTCTTGTTTAATCGTTACCAAACTCGATATTTAGTCGTTTTATGCAAAAAGAAAGATCAAGTTCGTTAACGGCTGAAATCGGACCAGGGGGAGGAGGGTTTAGACACGGAGAATTTCGAAAATTCAAAATATCTCTATTACTATACGTCGAATCGAAAACATGTATAGAGTCTATTTTATAGCAAAGTAAATGTACTGTTAATATTCTTATATACATTTATTCCCTATCTTGAATAGTAACCGAGATATTTGCATTTTTCAGTTTTCAGCCTTCAGCAAACCCCCACTTCTACTCATGTTACATAAATAATACTCGGTTATGTAATAAACCACATCATTTGAAGCTTAAATACCAAATATTGTTTTCAAGAGACATTTATTATACGAGATACGTGCAAATATGTTCTGGTGACCTCCTCCCCCCTCTTAAGTTTTGGACTACTTAAATTTGATTAATTGAGATAAAAATTATTCTGATTCATTATAAATTACAGTACTAGATACAGTAAATAGTTTTCAATCAAACTAATACGTCATTTTCAGATATATTACAGCAATTGTTTTTCTTTCTGGTAAGAAGTTGACAGAACTGTTTGTTTACATTTAAGAGGTTTTCCATTGTGAGGTTTCTTAGTATCATTCGTATTTATTCACTTAATATTCACAGTGGCATTGTTTTACCGGTATGTAGATTTATCTAATGTTAAACTTCAAGCGGAAAATCTGCTTAGTTTATGTAGCCCCTGTGGGACGGACTTTTTAGTATTCCGTCTTCAGTGACCACCACTTCTAATCATCTCACTTGAAGCTGATGTATCATGAAACATCTCATTCCGAGCTTAAATATCTTATTTGGTTTTGAACGAACCTGTACTATAAGAGATACATGAAAATACGTTATTTGTCACATCAATTATGTTCTACATTCTAGACTTTTTTTTTTTTTATTAATACCATATTCATTATTAAATTGTTTTGGGCAAAAATAAAGATAACATCTCCAAATTGCTCTCATCAGACCATGGGAGGGGGCTAGAGTGGAGGAAAACCAAAACATTGTAATCTCTCAGTTACTTTGAATCGGATAGGAAAATTATGTATAAGTAATCTTATAATTTCCTGTATATGTTGTACTAAGCATTTTTTCTGCATCTAATAAGAAGTCTAGAAATTTGCATTTTTTTAGTATTCAATCTCAGTACATCCCCACTTCTACTCATCCAAATTTCATTTTGAGTAACTGACTCACTTAAAATTTCATGCTCAGCTTATATTTCAATTCTTATTTACGTAGGCCCCTTGTGTCAGGAAAAATAGAGAATAGATGAGATCATATGCACGTCATATACCAGCTCGAGGGAAATCTTTCTTTCGTATCCTATGCCTGACAGACTTTTTTCTCAATTGACTGAACAATTTAAACATTTTCTTTTACTTTTGCAGGTTTTAAGAAATGATGACAGTAATGTAATTTTCACTCTTAGGCCAACACTTGTAAAAAATCGGTCGTTAACTAATTTTCAAAGTGTTCAGCTTGGAGATTCTTATTATGGATGGGTTACGAAGATCCTGCCTACAGCTATCAGTGTTTCATTTTTTGGCCACCTATTTGCTCCCATCAAAGAAGAAAACCTATTGCAACATCCTCACAAATATACAGTTGGTGAACTGGTGAGTAAGAAGTATTTACGCTGTTAAAAAAAATGAAAAATATTTATATTGTATCACATTATGATTTCTTTAACATTTTACAAATTATAATATTAAAGAAATTTATTTTTAAGTCCTTTAGGTCAAATTTTGATACTAACTATAAGACTGGGTTGAGTGTGTGTTGTGTGTATAATGTTAACATATAAGTATTATGAATTTATATGTGCTTATTTATTTCAATTCCTTTTGTTATATATTTTTAACAATATTTAGTGGTCAAATGGAACACTAACTTATATAAAAAAATAATATATATATATATATATATATATATATATTACTTCAGGAAAAGAAAGATGAAGCCTTCTTGCATTAAATTTTTATTTTTAACTATTGGTTTTAAAAATAAGAAAACAAATCTGTTAGACTATTGCTAGAGAACGGGAATAAGGCTTAGACAGGAGTGTATTAGCTGTCATTTACCTTCCAAGCTAAATTTCACTCTTTTTTCTAAATTTCTGTAGTGCTTAAACAATTTTAAATCTGAAAAATGTTTTGCATTCTTTGTCAAACAAATCTGCATTTACAAGTTTAAATGAAATTTCTTTGACTAATATGAACCCTTTTAAATTGCAAAAGCATTAGATTATACTATATGTGTTTGTGTGTTTTAATTTTTAGCCTTTACGTCATGTAGTTCTCATTTCAAGCTTAAATATGACAAATTGCTTTCTCCAGACAAGGAGGAGGTGGGGGGGGGAGTGTTAAGAAGTGACAAATTCAAAAACTCAAAGTAGCTCCTCTATTATGACTGAGAATGAAAAATATTATTAATCCAGTGTATTTGCAAATTTAATTGTGGTACTATCCTTTTTTATCACATTTCCATAAGGGAAAATACTGATTTCCTTCAATAACGGTATTGAGGTTGTACTCGTGACACAATTTTCAAATATTTCTTCAAATGCCCATCGATTCTATGCAGCAAATATGAAAATTATGTATATATTTCTAGAAATAAAAATCAAGTTTGTTAACACCTGAAATCTGACCGGAGGGAGGGGGAGAAATTGTAAAATTGAAAATATCTCTGTTATTATGAGTCAGACCAAAAAATCATATATAACCAATCTTTTTGTAAATGTTGTTGTGTTTGTTTTTTAGTTATCTTCATTATTAACTGAGATATTTGGATTTTTAGCAGATTTCCCTTAAGGGAAATCAGCTATTGAGGTCGTACTCATGACGCGATTTTCGAAATTTTTCTTCAAATGTCCATCCTACCCAGGAGATGACGAAAATGAAGTCCGTTCAAAACTGTGTATATATATATATATCTATATATATATAGATATATATAGATATATATATATATATATTTGTCTGTTACCGCTCTAGCGGTCGCAATTTTTGTTTGATCATTACCAAACTCGATATTTAGTCGTTTTATGCAAAAAGAAAGATCAAGTTCGTTAACGGCTGAAATCGGACCAGTGGGAGGGGGGTTTAGAGGGGAGGATTTTCGAAATATCTCCGTTACTATACGTCGGATTGAAAAATTGTACAGAATCAATTTTATTGCAAATTAAATTTACTATAAATTTTGTTGTATACATTTATTCCCTATCTTGAATATTAACCGAGATATTTGCATTTTTATGAAATTTGGGCCGATAACGGATTTTTGAATTTCCTGCCAAAAGCTAGTTTCGGCCCTTTGCCGTAAATGTTCGGCTCTCCTATGGAGATTTCTCTATTGTATAGCTTCATGTGGGAAATCTGCTTAGTTTATGCTGCCCCTGCATGACGGACTTTTTAGTTTCCGGCCTTAAGTAAATCTCCTATCCTACTTATGTCATATTAGCAATAAACTTTTATATCATGAATCTTTATAGGATTCATATTATAGTAGAAGTTGAAGATAGAATGTGGGATGCTATCATGAGTATGATATTTTAGCAAGTGGGAAATTTGCTTATTTTACATTGGACCTGCATCACAGAATTCTGCAAATCATAAATTATGTCTACTGCCGAAATGTTAAGGTAGTTAGGGGATTCAATAATTTCAAGTGTAGCTTTTGTTGGTTCTTTCTATCTATGTATGTTGTTAACACTAATTAAGTACAAAGCCCTTAGTTGTTCTCCTTATTCCTTTTAAATATATGTTATATTTTCGAACTCCTAAAGATTTCTTTTTACCTTATTATTTTATTCTCTGTGTTATCTTATGTTCTGGTAATAATGATTCTTTGTCTTTAAATTAACCATTTTGTTTAATTGTTGTAGGTTAAATGTTATGTTGTGGATTGCCGGCGTGGTAAAATTCCTGTATTGAGTCTTCTGAGATCAGTTCAAAATATGGCTTTAACAGTCGGCGAAAGATATAATCTTGTGGTTAAGGAAGTTTCAAAAAAAGGGTTGAAATGCTTATTTGTTTCAAAGGGACAACACTTTGGTAAGTTCCTAATTGTATTTGTAATGTTAGTTTATAAAATATGGCCTTTTTTCTTGAGTTTGATCCAAGGTGAGATGGTATTCTGAAAATGTAATCATTGTAATAGGGTAGCACGCCACTCTTCCATTATACTTCTTATTATTGACTTCAGGAATACATTTGAAAAGTATTGACTTTATTTTGTAATTTGATGCCCTTGAATGATGAGGAATTAATGTTAATTTTTTTTATAATGAAATTTTTTTATGCACAGTTTTTCTATGTATTAAAGTTCACGGCTTATATATCCAATTATTAAAACAATTGTATTATATAGTCAAGCAAGTATTGAGTGCGTGTGTACATAGGATGAGGTGCCCATTGTCCATTTATCTATTTTTTACATGAAAGTAGGGAATATGTTGTGACATGAGATCACAAGTGTATTATACTAGTGGGAAATCTGTTTAGTTTACACAGCCCCTCCGTGATTGACTTTCTTACACTTATTTCTATTTATAAAATACAAATATTGAATATTGTCTTATTTTTATTTAGATGGATTTTTACCTTTGGCCCACATGTGTGACTATATTGAATTTTGTGAAGAAGAAATGAAAAAGTATACTGAAGGATCAATTATAAATGATGCACTTCTTCTAAGCATTAATGAAAAATTACCTTTGTTTACTCTGAAGAAATCTGTTTATGCTTTCTTCCAGGTAAATGTTAATTTGTTATATCTGGTGGGTGCATGTGCATGCTTGTGTATTTACTTTTATAATATACTGTTACATTTTATCACAAAACCAGTAATAAACATTGTTTATTAGAGTTCTTTTGGATTGCAAAATTAAATACACACAAGCTTCACAGTTTTTATCAATGCACAATTTATTTAACAATGCACTATACACTTGGTTAATTATTCTTAATTACTACTCACAGTATGCACTGATAGCACCACTGTTCTTTAAAGAGCCACAATCAAATAATTCACTCACGGTCACTGAAATTCACAAAAAGACGGCACTGCACTGTTCTTCACATAAAAACACTTTACCGCACTGCACTAAGTCGCACTGTAGCACTGATGAACACTTGAAGACAGCTGAGATTAAACTAAACTGACTAGGGTCGGGCAGGGTGTCTTCTATAGATTGGCGACAAAACATCAAAGGGACGGCCCAGGCCCTTCCAGAACAGGACTCGAACGAACTCGATCCTCTGTCGGCTCCTTTGATCCACCTCACACTTTCCAAATACTTGGCTATCTCTGTTTAATTTTTCATGTATTTAATTTTTGTAACAATACATATTTATAAGTTTCACAGCTAAAGATCATACAAATTCTAAAACATAAATCACCTCCATATTACATGTAATTAATTGATTTCTATTTAAGAGTTAATCAATTTTTTTTTGCTAGAGGTCTAATATATATATATATATATATATATATATATATATATATATATATATATATATATATATATATAATGTGAATATGACATTATTATACTTTGTTTGAGCTCCTTTTGAAGTAAATATACAAAATGTTTTGCTACACTTTATTTAGAATTATTTCATTTGAATGTGACATATGATGTCTTGATTCCCAATTATCATATCAAAAAATGTAATAGAGCTTCATTTATATCTGTTTATGGTATGCAAGAAATGGCTACACAAATCTTTTGTATATTTAATATGTAGAGAAAATTTTGCAATTTTATTTTTGCTCTCCTCTAAAACCCTCCTATTCCTTAGATGATTTTAATCAAAACTGGAAGTCCACAGTCAATGATACAATCATCCTCAATATGAATTTTGAGCATTTTAAGGCTATTTTTTTTTTTGAGTTATGCGTTATACATATGTACCGACGTCATTCCAAAATCAGTCTTGATGGATTCAGGAGTGGTTCTGTTGAAATTTATGTACCCATTTTTTTCTTTTTCTTCAGACAAGTAAGTAAAAAAGATTTGAAAGTAAAGCTTGTTCCTTTCCCTGTTACTGCTTCATAGATTATATGTTCTTCCCCAATGTTTGAATTAAAATCATGAAGCATTATCTGGATGCCATTTCTAGTTATCCATATATCCCAGTGCCTTATAAAACATTAAATTTTCATTGTATACCGTCTATGTATTCATCTATATTTTTGGTACACTTAAGTTACTTAATTTTTTTTAAATTAAAATTTGATATCATTATATTAACTGTTTCAGGCTTTTTTTTTCTTTCTTTCTTTCTATTTCTATTCTATTTCTTTTGAATGCTACTTTTACTTACAGAAATATCCAGAGATGAAAGAAGGGTTTAATTCATTGAAGAAGAATATGCTTGTGCCGTGCTCTGTTTCTGAAATTTTAATTGATAGAATTTTTGTCTGCGCTCCTATTCCTGGATTTAACGGGAAGATACCAATTAAATCTGAGGTAATTCATTAATTATGTTGCCAATAGTTATTAGATGTAAGTAATTAAGGCTTTATGGATATAGATATTAAAAATCTGATCTAATATCACTCTTAGGCACAAGGTCAGAAATTATAGAAATACAATTCTCCTTAAATCGCTTAATTAAACTCTACATGTTTCACGTTCTTTACTTCAACGCCTCATCAGAAGTACACGTGAAGCTAAAGTCAGCCCATGGCCTAGAGAGACATCCTTTCTGGTCTGGCTTCTATACTGATCATAGTGAATCATGTACCATTAAAAATCTGTTGTTGACACCAGATGACTTCCTTGTACCTTTATTAAATTAATTAAACAAAATGATTCGCTGTTCTACATTTAAAATTATTTCATTTACATTCGTATACAATATCTCTGTCTGTATGCGCATTGCATTGAATGAAAGATTGTCATAACATAATTTATAGGTACGTCTTTTCATGATAAGCAATAAAGCTCCTATAAAAATCTTTGTATGACTTCATTTTTTTAATTTTCACCATACTTCAACCTCCCCCCAGTCAGTCAATTTTGATCAGAAGAAGTAAGCATAACTAGACATTACAAAAGTCTTAAATAAGAAATTTCAATATTTTAAGGCTATTTGTTTTTGAGCTATGATTGATACGTACATATATATAACATCATGATGCAAATTGCTAAAATGAGTTCAGTAAGGATCAAAATGGATATTCCATTGAAGTCTGAAAGCCTAAATGTTTTTGTTTTTACAATTCATCTTACTTTCTACAAGGAAGTAAAATGCATGAAGATTGTGGGAGAGGCATGCTAGTTAAAAAGCCTAGTGTAAGGCTAAGAACTCACAAAAACTATTAGAAACAGTTGCTGAATCTATTATGTACTTATTTAGAAGATATTAGCTTTGTTTATTACTATTAATTAATATCTACTTTGTTTTTTCTGTTATTTAGGATTTAACGAGAAATATATCAAGTTATAGTCCTTATGAAGGCCTAGTAACTAGTGTATCAATTGTAAACGTTAGTGGTCAGGATGTTACTTTGACTTGTCATTTGGACGAAAATCAACGACAGGAGGTATGCTGCTGAATCATTAAAATTTATCTAAATTAGTTCAACCAGATTATTTTATATGGTTTGAATAAGAATAATTGTTTATTTAAGAAAGAGATGAGATTTTTGAAATAAAATAAGGCCTTGTGTAGTCGCAATATGCAAAGCATTTACTGTTCATCTCATATGAAAATTATGTTGTTCGAGTTTTAAATCTTAACATAACAGGTTCTTCTTAAATATTAATGAATTCAATAATAGAAATTTTGTTTTGATAGGTTTAAATTTTTAGTATATTATACAATTATAAGAACTTTTGTTTGTCTGCAATTGGGCCATAAAAATGCTTAATGCATATCTGTTTAACATACTTATGCACTCACTGTATCTAGAAATAATCTCCCTTTTACCATTTATCTTAAAGAGGTATATATCATTTCGAAGATGAATATATATTATAAAATTAATAATTTTTATAAAATAAAATATAGGCTCAGGTTGGCCTTGCGAGTTAAAGTAACTGAGTTAAAGTAACTGAGTTAAAGTAATCTGACATCGTAACCCAGAGTGATGAGTATGATTCCCGCCTGAGCAAAGGAATTCATTAAATAAAATTCTTAGTCCCACCCTGGCTAGAAAAGGATGGAAACCTGTAGATAAACCATCCCAATTAGCCTTAGTTGAAAAAAGTGGACATTAATAAATAATTTTTATTTAAAATAAAAAAAAAAATTTTTTCTTATCTATCTATCTATCTATCTATCTATATATATATATATATATAATTGTAACCTCTGTCTGTACATTGATTTTTTTCTCGAACTTTCACGATAACTTTTCCTTTCACATGTTATAGACACCATAACTGCATTTTGTTTCTTTCGTGTTTGTTTGTTTGTTACCTTTTCATGCAAAAACAGCTAAACCGAATTGTATGAAACTTTGTATGTATATTACTACTAACCCAACTTAGACTTAAGGCTATATTAATATTCTCTGAGACGAACAGGAGTGGGGGTTATAAGGGAGGCCTGAAATTAAAAATAGCGATATTTTGTTTCCTATTTGGTTTTTGCCAAATATGCACATATCGAAAGTTGTTTATTTTGTTATTTAGAGTAACTTTTGTTATATACACTTTTGTCGTATACCTAAGTATAAATGAGTTATACGTTAAAAACTACTGCGGAAGTCAACAATTTAATTTTGCACAAAACACTCAACTGAACTAAATAAAAATCAGTACGAGTATTAGTACTAACTCCTTCGTTATAATAAGCCATACCAACATTTCTAGGGACGGGCAGGAGTGGGGGTTATAAGGGAGGCCTGAAATTAAAAATAGCGATATTTTGTTTCCTATGGGTTTTCGCCAAATATGCATATCGAAAGTTGTTTATTTTGTTATGTAGAATAACTTTTGTTATATACACTTTTGTCGTATACCTAAGTATAAATGAGTTATACGTTAAAAACTACTGCGGAAGTCAACAATTTAATTTGGCACAAAACACTCAACTGAACTAAATAAAAATCAGTACGATTAGTACTAACTCCTTCGTTATAATAAGCCATACCAACAATTCTAGGGACGAGCGTGAGTGGGAGTTGGAAGAAAGGCCTGAAATTAAAAATAACGGTATTTCATTTCCTATTGGGTTTTCGGCCAATATGCACATGGCAAAAGTGGTTTATTTTGTTATGTAGAGTAACCTTTGTTAAATACACTTTTGTCGTTTTACAAAGTATAAACGAGAAATACACAAAAACTTAAAGAGGCAGCCAACAATTTTATTGGGCACTAATGATTGAACCGAACTTAACAAAACTTGGTATGTGAATTAGCATTAATTCTTCCATGATTATAGGCTTTATTAAAATTTTTTGGTTCAAACGGAAGTGGTGGTTATTAAGGGAGGCGTGAAATAAAAATTCGCGATATTTCATTGTCTATTTGTTTTTGGCAAACGTGCACATAATAAATGTAGTTTACTTTGTTATTTAGGGTAACTTTTGTTTTATACATTTTTTCGGGAACAATGTATGAAGCAAGTAATTTGCATAGAAATATTGACATGCTCAACAACAATTCTTTAAAACATGAACTACCAGGTACCTCATCTGGAAAAATGAATTCAAATCTATTTTAATATTTTGCCCTTAATAATTCATATCTATGCATAATCCATTGGAGACGGGAAAGATGACATGGAGGACAGTGAAGTGTTACATAAAAAATTAATTTTATTATTAACAAATGCACAGCTACGACGGGTATAAACCTTAATCACTGGGATGGGTAAATGTCAAAACTTGGGTGAATTAACTGTTAAGGCCTAACTGAAGGCTGGGTGCTTTGCTCTCTGGGTGTTAGTATGTTTTAAATGTTGTCATGTTTGTTGACTCAGTGTTACCATAAACTTTTGTTTATGAGGGAGTATTCTGCAGATTCGTTTTCCAGCTGTCGTTAAAAAATAGTTTCACTGATCTCCAGTAATTGTAGCATTACTAATTTTTTATAGTCACCTAAACCATCTGTTTATGCTATGTATATCACACAGTTCATGCAAATATATTCTTTAATACTTTGGCTTATATAATTTTATCTATTCTTCTGTAGGATTATGACACTAAGCGCAACTCTTTCTATCCTTTCAGAGGCATCATTCAACCCCCTTTTCCAACACCATTTTATTATGAAATGACAGTTATTTTTCTTTCTCTCCTTTGCTATTTTTTAGCTTCCCTTCTATTAATTTTTTTAATCAGAATTGATAAAATTGATGTAGAAAAACTTAAAATTTGTGCTAAGAATAATTCTTTTCTCCCCTCTACCTATAATTACAGAACTTTCTAATCCTAAATTTAATTCTTTATGCTTTTTAAGAAACTTCTTAATAAATACGAATTGTAATGCTTGGTTATATTCTTTAGAAAAATAAATGATTGGTAAATAAAATAAAAAGGGGCACTGACTAGCCATGTGCATTAAATCATAGTCCCTAATACTTTCTCAAATCTTGTATTTAAGATTTCATTCCTACAGAAGCATAGGAATTTATTTAGTTAAAAACACATTAAATAAAATCCCTAGTCTCACGCTGGGTAGAAAAGCTCGATAACCTGTTGATATTCCAACCTTTTTAGCTGTCATGAAAATTAATTTGGTGGGATATTAACTAATCGTGATTATATAACTATTTGTCTTTACATGTTTTAGTGGTCCTTCTGCAATTTGGAGAGCTTTCTGGCATATACACAGTCTTTTCAGAAGTATACTATTGGAACGCCAACTCAGTGCACTGTGAAAAAGGTTTCAGAAAACTCATTAGATGTTGTGGTTGGAGAAGAAAATTTGAAAGGTGTAATAAGAACGGTTTCTAGCCATAATTATAAAAAAGGACAAACCTTGATGGCTGTTGTTTTGTATTACAACATAAAAGAGAATCTTCTTCATCTTCAGTTAGAGGAAAACATTTCTTTGTGTATGTATGCATTAGTTTTTATTTTTTAACCTTTGGTGCTGCATATTCTTGGTGTTTAATGAATCGTGAATTGTTATTATGAAATTTAATAATTGAGGTAAATAGTACTTTATATGTGGAGTCTTTGGGGAAGGGCTGATGGGTGTGTCTGTTAAATTGCGGGTACATCTCAGTAGTCTCAGGGTAAAAATTAAAAGTCCTTCACGCAGGGGCTACATAAACTAAGCAGATTTTCTGCGTGTTGGTATGGCACTCTATTTATTCTTCTCCCAATATATTTTCTATTTCTAAATTAAAAAGTAAAAGTGGGGGTTTAATAAAGGGTGTAAACAAGAAATTACCAATATTTGAGACACGAATATATATATATATATATATATATATATATATATATATATATATATATATATATATATAAAACAACTAATGTACAGCATGAATAGTTTAAGAAGATTGGTTCATTAACATTTTTGATCGGACTCATAATAATGGAATTATTTTATATTATACTGACAGATTTTTCAAATTCCCCTCCCACTCACCAACCAATTTCAGCCATAATGACTATGAATTTTAGTGTTTAATGAAACGGCAAATTATTGATTATCTTATAGATCGTAGTAAACATTTTTGTTGTAAGAACATAAAATCTTAATTGAGGATGTCTCACACAATGTATTTTCATGTATCTCATACATTAAAAGCTCAATGAAAACAATATTTGTTATTTAAACATTGAAAAAAGTGTTTTCGTAAGTTTTTTAATAACTTGTAAATTGTTTGGGTGAGTGCAAACATGTTTATTGTGTAAGAAAAGGGGTTCCTCATAGGATTTTTGTAATTGCTACCTGCGAATTGTTATTAATCACCTTATATTCAGCAGCCTGAATCCCTATTATACCAGCTAGTGGATGTTGTGGAGTGTGCTACAGAGCAATTTTCTTAATAAAGTGATCAATTGTAAACTGGTCCTTGGAAGCTTTCCTAACCACAAAGAAAGCATACTTGGAAGTAATCCTCTTTAATGGTAGTGTTAAAATAGTTTGTGCTTCAATCTCTGTTCTATATGGTCCTTGTTTGGGGACAGACATTGTACGCTGTTTGGTTGAGTGGTCTCTGGGCTTTGAGATCGGATTTTAATGCATTACCCAAACACCTATTCTACATCATCAGACTATTATTCAGTTGTTAAAATAGTTAGGGGATTCAATTATTTCAGGAGCAGCCTAAAAGTGGGGAAGTCTATCAGACTATTATTCAGTTGTTAAAAGAGCTATTCAGCTTCTTGAATAAAGAAATGGTTTTCTTTGGCTTTCAGTAATGTCCCTACAACATGGCAGGGAATGCTTCAAGCTGACCACTGCACCTTTTGCCATATGGCAGGGCCTACCCTTCATGGACTGATAAACCAACAATTTTCAATATCTTCTTAATTTGTTGGCAGGGTCAGTTGATAAAAGTCCATCACGCAGGGACTGTGTAAACTAAGCAGATTCCCTACGGGTGCCACGTATTTGCATTTATCTCAAAAAGTAAAAGTTCAATGAGAACAATATTTGGTACTTATGCTTCATATTATAACAGCTTATTGTTAAAATGACATGACTAGGAGTGGGGGAGGGGGTTACTGAAGGCCGAAAACTATAAAATGCAAGTATCTCGGTTAATAGTCAAGATAGTGAAAAAATCCAAATAACAACATTTATAGAACATAACATTTGCAATAAGATTGGTTTCATACAATTTTTCCATTCGGCGCTTAATAACAGAGATATTAAGAATTTTCGAAAATCCCCCCTCCCACTGGTCCGATTTCAGCCATTAACGAACTTGATCTTTCTTTTTACATAAAACGATAAAATATTGAGTTTGGTAACCAAATAATCAAACATAAATTGCATCCGCTGGAGAGTTAACAGACAAAATATTTATATATAATTCTGAACGGACCTCATTTTCATCATCTGCGTAGGATCAATGGATATTTGAAGAAATTTGTCGAAAATCGTGTCATGAGTACTACCTCAATAGCTGATTTTCCTTAAGGGAAATCTGCTAAAACTCTTCATCTTAAATTCTTATTATATTTTACCCTACATGCTTCTCAGCCTCAAATGCCACGCCTTCAATGGCTTAAATCTTACTGACTCGGCCAACAAATTATGAAGATATCGAATTTAGTAATAACTCGTAGAAGAAAAGATTTCAAATCGCACTAATATATCTAAGAGTCAAGTGACTCCTTTTTTCCTGGTTCTGGCAGTTAGACTATAGCACATGTATTAGTGTGCAACTCTATGTTGTGATTGTAGAAACAGCGGATTAGATGATGTTAGTCACAGTCGTGAAGAGAATAATAGTTATTTATTATACAAGTGATGAAAGTAGATCATTTTACAACTCGAGTGAAACGTTTACCCACACGAGCAAAGCGAGTGTGGTAATTTCACGAGAGTTGTAAATTCTACTTTCGTCACGAGTGTAATATTAAATTTTTTTCTGTAATCGTGTAATACATGATCAGATCTAACCAGAATATGAACAAAATTAGGATGTTGTGAAGATTATGGTATGTTGTTGGTAGGTTATAAGCATGGTTGTGAAAGGTTGTAAGCATATTTATAAAAGAACTAGTGATGATTGTGAAGTAGTGCAGTTATAAACAAGGAAGGTAATTATTATTATATTTAAATTTTAAAATATATTGATTATTTCCACCAATAATTCATTCACATTTCAATTTATTTTGTTAAAATAAATTCTTACAATGTTAAGAAACATTTAAAAGCATTTAATTTCCAACTTCAAATTATTTTTTAATTTATACTTATTACTAATTAAAAAGGCAATTCACTTTCTTCACTTGTGAAGAAAGTGATTACTTTCTTCACTCTATTGCAAAATGTTTCACTTTCTTCACTTATTTCAGTTTAGTAACGTTACCATTATTCAACGATTACAGAAAAAGTAAAATATTCATAGGTGACCAGTGTTTTATTTAATATGCAGTGCCCTAGATAATAATAATCAACATTTTGTGGAGCTATATAACATTTCGGTGTGCTTGCATGTTTGTTAAATTAGTTTAGACTATACGGTTATTCATAAAGCTTCCTAGTCTGTTATATGCCAAGTGTACTAAATGAGTTTTGAGTGAATGTCCCCACTGCTATACCTACCTATGTGCTAATGCTACAGTAAGCTTATAATTATTGTTCTTATCAGCATTTTTCTTTGAATTACGGTTCTGTTTTAATGAAATACCATAAGAATAGGAAATATAATTATTTCAAAATAAACCAGGAGCCAAATTTAAAACTTAGTAACATTGGACAGCTGTACGAAAAATGGGTGCCTAGGCTGTGCTTGAAACGAGTTGGTATGACTAAGGTATAGCAATAAAAATTATAGAAGTTATAGAACTTACTCAACACTTGGTAGATATGGCAGAGGTTGTATGAAGACTTCTAATATATATTGTTCTATTCAAAATTCACATTTTATTGTTAATTGAATTTGTTTTTCTCTTTTCCTTAGGGGAACCTTTGAATTTTCCTGAGTGTTCTGCTGTTCCTGCAACAGTCCTTGACGTAAATCCTTATTTTATAACTGCCATGATTACTGGCCCTGAAGCCTCTGGTAACATAGTATTTATACCTGTGGTGCATGATCCAAATCTTAAAACCAGATTTCAAGCCAAAGATTTTCCTCTCTTTAGTAAATGCAGTGTTATATTGAAGTGAGTTATCTATGAAATATAATGTAGATATGTTGTTTTTATAGTTGCTTAGAGTTTAAAAAACACAAGAAACAATTTTATGTTATGTTCAAACTTCATCAATTAGATATATTTAACATGTTCTATTTTTTGAGCAGAGACACTTTGTACTTTAGACTAAACTGTTAGAAGTTATTTCTGACTTATCTTGGTCCATTTAATACTGTGCAGTGAGTTGATCCATCCTTTTCTCATGTTTTAAAATCAAACAAGAAATATCTCATAATTTTGGTTTTATTTATTAAAAATTTGTGAATGAGAATGAACATTTACTAACGTTGTTTTGGTACTAATCAATGAATGGGCTAAAATAAATAAACTCAAATTTAATTTAGAAAAAACATCTTACACACTATTCACAAGACAAAGATGCACAACTACCTTAGACATTAAATTAAATGGAGTTACAATACAAGAAAAACATATCTTAAAATATCTTGGACTTCTCATAGACAGAAAATTGAAATGGAACAATCACAATGCTAGCTTACAAACAAGACTGCTTTCAATAATAAATGGACTCTCAATGGCTGCTAGAGTGTCTTGAGGTCTTAAATCCGACGCTCTGACCACAATATACAAAGGGGCGATTGTCCCCATATTGACGTATGGAATTGAAATATGTGGCCATTGGGCGTGAAAAGAAATGTCAAAAAATTAGAAAGAGTGCCAAGGTGCAATTGCGATAAAAATTGCCAAATGATATCATACTTTATTCCATGAGGCATCATGTGTATTAGCAGAGACTATGCCAATATACATCAAAGCTGAGGAAATGATAAGGCAACATATGTTATTGAAATTGAATGAAATCTCTCAAGACTTTACATTACAAAATATTACATCATACGAAATAGAAAAAGCCGTGAGACATACTTACTGGTTACACCCAAAGGATTACATTACACCATTAGACAACTTAGACATAACATGGACATATCACATATACACTGACGGAAGTAAAAACAAGGATGGCATTGGGTGTGCGTACATAATTTTAAAAGTCCGTCTCGCAGGGGCTGCGTAAACTAAGCAGATTTCCCACGTGACGTTTTACAATAGAGAAATTTCACGAAAGCCGAGCAGTTAAGGAAACGGCCAAACTAGCTTTTGGCGGGAAAGTCACTCGTCCGTTTACCACCAAGATTTAATAAAAATGCAAATATCTCGGTTAATATTCAAGATAGAGAATAAATGTATATAACAATAATTATAGTAAATTTAATTTGCAATAAGATTCATTCTGTACAATTTTTCGGTCCGACGTAAAGTAACGGAGATATTTCGAATTTTCGAAAATCCTCCCCTCTAAACCCCCCCCTCCCACTGGTCCGATTTCAGCCGTTAACGAACTTGATCTTTCTTTTTACATAAAACGACTAAATATCGAGTTTGGCAACGATCAAACAAAAATTGCGACCGCTAGAGCGGTAACAGACAAATATATAGATAGATAGATAGAGATATATATACAGTTTTGAACGGACCTCATTTTCGTCATCTACTAGGTAGGATCGATGGACATTTGAAGAAAAATTTCGAAAATTCCATCATGAGTACAACATCAATAGCTGATTTCCCCTAAGGGAAATCTGCTGAAAGGTGGCAATATTATACAGAGAGGACAATACAGACTATCACCAGTAAGTACATATAATCAAGCAGAAAACCTTGCAATTACTAAGGCATTGAAAACACTACACAACATTTCAAGTGACAGAGAGACAAGTATAATATATACGGACAGCAAAATTAACATAGACCGCATTTACAATAATGAACAGACTGAACAGATCAGAAGATTAATTACACTATGTAGACAGAAAAATGTAATAGTGGCAATAACATGGATAAAGTGACACTCTAAAAATTTAGGAAATGACACAGCAGACCAACTTACAAATACAGCTTCAAGAGACGAAACGATACCTACTACATATTCTAAACTGACTAAACAGACCATTAAAACTATTTTGATAGACGAATCTTATAAAAAATGGGACGAAAGATGGACAAATACTACTAAAGGACGACAATTACATAAGTACATACCAGCTATATACCAGAGATAAAAAATAGCACTTAGCAATTCTAAACAAATACAATTTATATCAGGACATGGACCTACAAAAAGTTACTTGTACAAATTTAAACTAACAAACACAAATACATGCAAATGTGACAATGAAACTGAACAGACATATGACCACCTCTTATATGACTGTTCATTACTTGACGGACCAAGAAAAAAACTCATCAAGTACATTACCTTACAAAACGGAACATGGCCAATGGACAAACCAAAACTTTTATTCAAAGGGATTTAGTGCATTTACTCAAGAACTGGGCATCATTTTGTAGATCTACACCTAATGTATATACACATATGTAATGTTTACATATGTCTTTTTTTTCTCTCTCTTTTTCTTTTTATTATTATTTTTTTATTGTTCTTATAATTAATTACTGTATACAAAATACTATAATGTAATCAATGAAATGTGTGTAGTATCTAAAAGATGGAGCACACAAAATTTCAATAAATTCTCACGTTAGAGGGATTCTCTGCGTGAAAAACAGGGAGAATGAACATTTTTACTGAAATATAATTCATTAATTCTTAATATTGTTACACTATATCATTAAATTTGAATAGATTGCTTGACAAACACTCGCTTCTCTTCTTCAACACATTTATTAATCATCTCTAATTGTTTTACTTCTTTAGCCTCTTCAGGACATTATACTAACTATAATACCTTATACGAAACTGCTGAATATAGTATCTAGTTCCACCACAAGTCAGCGGATGTACTCGTAATATCGATTTTTTTGCTACACACTTAATCGTCTTAATCGAAAACAAAGGGATGTCAAAATAATAAAACAAGACTTTCGTACTTTCTTTCAAATATATCTATTAGTAAAATAATTTAGTTATATAATAAAACCATATAATTTAGATAATATTTTCCCTTAATTTTAACACTATTAAATACCTAATACAAATGCTTCACAACTTATTGCTTGCCTATCAAATTAAAAAATAACTTGTTCAGATGTTTTATTTCTTTCTTCTTATTTACATTTCCCCCCGTAATAGGAGTGTTTGCCTTCAGAATGACCTTCTGTTCATCTCTTCATAATTCATTATGTTAACTGATTCTAGAGTGACTGATAGCTCTCATTCCCAGTTGATTTACCAGCTCAGCCATGAATGTATTAAGTAGCAGTGATATGATTCCATTTTAATGATAAGAATTGTATAGTTTTCTCTGTAATGGAATTTTTAGTAATTTTATTCACACTAATTTGCTGAATTCCAGGTCAATAAAACATTACTCTGGTGAAAAAAATGTTTATTTCTGGTTTGGAAATATAAAAAGTGATATTAGTCTCAACACTGAGACATTGAAAAGAGGCTCTGAGAATCCTAAAAAGAAAAAAAAATCTAAAAATACTGTCAATGTCTTTGAAATTGAGAACGTGTCCAATGATCCTCCCAAAGAAATTGCTAGTAGCCTCGCAAACACGACTATGAATAGTGACAATAAAGTTGGAAAAAAGAAATCGAAAAAGAAGAAGTTACAAGACTTGGAAGCTGAGACTGAGTTAACAAAAGAAAATAGAAGTAATAAACAGGGTGATATGAAGGGAAATGAAATGCAGGAAAAGCAGGAGATTTTGAAGGAGCCTGGAAACAGTGGAAATTGTATTATTGAGGATGGAAATCTGTCAGTAGGTAAAAAGAAAAAAAGGAAGAATGAATCAGACGTTCCACCAGAAAATGAGATTTCACTCTCTGATGATGATCATACTAAAGTGATTAAGCGCAAGAAAAACTCTTTTGTTGTTGATGACCTGCCATCCGAGCTCACAAATAAAGATTATCATGATACCAGTATTATGGAAGTAAGTTGCTCGTCGGATGTCCAGGATTCCTCCGTAAGTCAAAAAAAGAAGAAGAAGAAAAACAAAAAAAGCAAGAAAGATGCAGAGCAATTTGAAAATACTGAAATCATTGATACGAATGTGGTGTCAAATGAAAAATCTACTAATAAAAAGTCTGATAAAAATGTGAATAAAAAAACTGAAGACTCTATTCATTCTATGGATGTCCAATCTGAAGATGTTCAACATAATGAAAAAGGTTCGGAAAAAAAAGAAAAGAAGAAGAAAAAAAGTCTTGATTCAGATAAGCAAAGCACACCAAATAAAAAAAGAAAAGTAGATAATGATGTTTCTGTTGTATCTCTTGAAGATGTTGGTGGTTTTGAGTGGAATGCAACACTTGAAGATCTCTCTAAAGTAACTTCAGGCACAGTAGAGGAAGAAGACTTATCTCAGGTAATTGCTCAAATTAAATGTTTACAATAATAAATAAACCTTGATAGTTTCCCTTCTTTGTGTACAGTTTTGCCCTGTATATTGGATCACTTTATATTCTGGTATAAATCATGCTTGTGACTAGGATTGTCAAAATTATGCAAATTTTCTTTTAAAGATAGTAATAAAGGGAACTCAGTTATAGAGGTTGTACTGTGAAACAATTTTCAAAAAATTTATACTATATTGTTGTGAAAACTACATATATGAAAAATTAAACAGAGTTAATAACATATTTAAGAAGTACAAAGTAGATCAAAGGAGCCGACAGATGGTCTAGCCCGTTCTCGACAAGTCTAGATAATTACCCTAATTATCAGACATGTGTGTGTGTCCGTACAATTAACAGATTTCTCTTAGGACTAATGATGGGACTTTCAAAAAATTACTTCAATTGTCCATTGATCCTATCTAGGAGAAGACAAAAATGAGGTCCGTTCAAAATTTCATATATATACTCTAGTGGTCGCAAGTTTTGTCTGATCAATACTAAACTCGGTATTTATTTTAAAATGAAGTTCACTAACTGCTAAAATTGGATCAGCAGTGGGGGGGGGTAGAGAGGGGAATTCAAAATATCTCCGTTATTATGCGCTGGCTCAAAAATTTGTATAGAATCAATCTTTTTGAAAATTTAATGTTCTATAAATGTTGTTATGTATGTTTTTTCACTCCCTTGATTATTAATCGAGGTTTTACATTTTTCAGTTTTCAGCCTTCAGTAAACCCCCACTCCTACTCATGTCATATTAACAATAAGCTGTTATATTATGAAGCACATTATTTGAAGTCTAAATACCAAATATTGTTCTCATTGAACTTTTACATTTTGAGATAAATGCAAATGTGTGACGCACGTGAGAAATCTACTTAGTTAACGCAGCCCCTGTGTGATGGGCATTTTAAAATTTAAGCTAGTGTCCACTTTATGCAATTATGGCTAATTTCAATAGGTATAGATAACAGGCTATCACCTCTTTCTGGGCTCTGAGGGTTTAGGGATTTTATTTTATTCTTTATATTATTAAGGATTTATTTCTTCTTGAGTATAGCATTCATGTATATTAATTATGAAATCAATTTTTATTCAGGACTCTGATGAGGAAAAAGCTCCACCCAAAAAACTGAGTGCAGCCGAAAAGCGAGCTGCAGCATTCGAGGCAGAAAGGAGGATAAGAGAAAAAGAGGAGGAACTGTTGATAGCAGAGAACAATCCTCAATCCGCTGAACACTTTGATCGGCTTTTGACTGCAAATCCTAACAGCTCAAAGCTCTGGATAATGTATATGGCCCACCATATGCAGGTATTGATTACAACTAAATCGGGGGAGTAACAAGGGATAGGATTTTATCTCCCTCCTCATAATATTTATAATAAAATATTTTAAGGTCTACCAAAAAAAAAAAAAAACCCTCAGCCCTCACTCAAACTCTTTATTATTTCAGAACAAATGTTTCACCCTCCTGGGCATTTACATTGTTAAAAATATGAGGATGTTTTAATTAACACGTTGACTGCGGAGATTTTCAACAACATTTTTTAGTGGGTCAGAAACTTTTTTTTTGTTAATTAGTTTCGTTTTACTTTACTTTAACTGTATACTATAAATTTTATCATCTTTTAATTGTTTTCCGCAAAAAAAATGCTGAACGACACGCCGTCAACTGCACCGGGAAAGCACCATACTCCCTAGCTGTAGTCTAATAATGTAATTCACGTTTATAGTTATTATATTTTTACTAAGAAAACCATACAATTAAACAATAAAGACATTTTTCACAATCACTGATTGATGAATTATTATTCAGTAATTTATAATTGATTTTTTATTTATATTTCGTAAAATATAAAACAATTTGGAATTATAAAATCTGGGTTTGAAATAATATTTTTCCAACAAAATAGGCTTGTTTTAATTCATTTAGCTACTTTTTAAATAGATATTTATCATTAGCAATTATTATTAACGATAACTTTAAAACAAATAATCATTCAAACTTATCTTTTTTGTAAAATAGTCGAAAACAATTAAAAAAAACAGGGAATCTGGTGGCGAACAAGCAATTCTCTCAAGGACCTCTCTTACTGTGCTAGAGCCAAATACGGAATGGTTTGGGAAAGACTGGAGCAATCCCCACCCATTTAACTTTCTATTATGACCTGACGACAACCTGTTGGGGCCCGCCCCTGGGAACAGCTCACAAAACCGACGTGTCATCAGCTGCAGTCAAAGTGTTAATATCCATCTACATCTTATATTTAAGACGTTTATACTTACTCTATAAACCACAAGTACAAGCCTAAGTTTAAAATTATTCTCCTACTCCAATATAAAGACTTCAAGGAAAATAACGTCTGTTCATCAGTTTTAATCAATGTTTTAATTTGTCAACAAACTAACTAATGGGAGTTACACGAAACAAAATGGAACATAAAATCATCAATATTCCTCCAATCCCCACTTTTTACCTAATGAGTATAACAAAAGAATGACAGAAATTTTGCACAAGGAGCAAATGTTTGACTAGTGTTGATTATGAAATGATGTTTAGTACTTAAGTTAATCAAACCTTTATATTTCTTTGGGAAACCATTTTTATTCCAACCCATCACTGGTAAGCAACAACTAGAAGAAAAACACTTTATTAAAGAATGCTCACTGATCTCAATGGTGACTTGCTGATGCACGGCTAAACCATCAATCATATGACATAAAAAATAAATAAAAGTAAATGTTAATGAAAAGAAAATTGATCTAAAATATAAGTAATAGCATATTAAGCCAAAAAAAAAAAAAAAAAAAAAATCTATCAATTTGTAGCAAACCTCATTTAGTTTGGGCTGCCAAATTAGATGAAGAGTTAATATTGTCGACAATTTTGCAAATTAGACTATATAATTCATTTATTTTTGACTTCATGGGATTCAGCGTCATAGAGCAGTGTGCAAGAATTATGACATTGGTCTTAAACTGCTGTTAGATGGACTCTGGGAAGAATTTTTAGACTGGCCCTGACATTGTTCGTCGAATTTGGAAAAGAGAAATGGGTCAATCATTAGCTTTTTCGGGAGATTTAGCTCATTAGCTTTAAGCCCAGTCATGTATATTGTAAGGTTTATAATATTATAGACTATACATAATATCCAGAATGGTACAATTAATAAATTATGGCCTCTAGATCAAAAAGTGCCCATTGGTGATAATGCCACATAAAACATTTATTCATGTGTCTCATTTAGAAAAGTTTTGGTGATCCATTACTTTTTCAATAAATGTTCTCTATAGCAACACAATAATTGCTTTTCACACCAAGCCATCCTTTCCTTTATTATTTTTTCTAGCATTTTATTTAGTTCCATTTTATTATTTTAATCTTCTTTTTTAGGCAACTGAGGTAGAGAAAGCTCGGTCTGTAGCGAAAAGAGCTCTTAAGCATATCAATGTGAGATTAGAAGATGAAAGGTTGAACATCTGGATAGCCAGCCTGAACCTTGAAAACATTTATGGTACACCTGTGAGTATTTATTTCATTTTTTTTTTTCATTTGCATCAGGTTAACACATCACCCTTTTCCTAGCTGGTGTGGAGCTAAGGGTTTATATATTTGTATAATGTTTATGGTATAGAACACCCAAAATAAAAATGATGTACTCATATTCTAAAAGAAATAATAAATAAAGTCATTTAAACAGTTTAAAACATAAACGCAGGGAAATTTAAAATACAAAGAACAGTTTCATTCAAGAATTATTATGATCTCATAAATACTGAATATGTCATAGAGTTGTGACAAATGACTAGAACACCAATAGTATTACTAACTTAACAACTTGAATATTTTTATCAACTTGTGAACCATTTTAGCAGATTTCCCTTAAGGGAAATCAGCTATTGAGGTCGTACTCATGACGCGAGTTTCGAAAAATTTCTTCAAATGTCCATCGATCCTACCCAGGAGATGACGAAAATGGGGTCCATTCAAAATTATATATATATATATATATATATATATATATATATATATATATATATATATATATATTTTTGAAATGACCTCATTTTCTTCATCTCCTGGGTAGAATCGATGGACGTTTGGAGAAATTTTTCGAAAATCGCGTCATGAGTACGACCTCAATAGCTGATTTCCCTTAAGGAAACATCTGCTAAAAAAACATACCTATTTAACTATTTGACTGACCTTATGAAACTTCATATTTAAGCATTTTACACAAAAAGAGAGATCAAGTTCGTTAATGGCTGAAATCGGACCAGTGGGAGGGGGGGGTTTTTGAAAATTCGAAATATCTCTGTTATTATGCATCGGATCGAAAAATTGTCAATAATATTAGAGTCAATCTTATTGCAAATTAAATTTACTATAAATTTTGTTCTATACATTTATTCTGTATATTGATTATTAACCGAGAAATTTGCCTTTGTATGCATGTGTGTGGTCGGCAGGAGTCGGCTATGTTCGGGACTCTCCGCCGAGAGCTAGTGCGGGCCGTTTCGGTAACTATTCGTCCCTCGTGAATAGGTTTAATGATTCCTACTACTACTGTTGTTATTAGGCGGATTTCTCTATTGTATAACTTCACGTAGGAAATGTGCTTAGTTTACGCAGCCCCTGCGTGACGGACTTTTACACATTTCATTCATCCCCACAATTTTATTTATTTGTCTGTTCAAAGCCCTAGATTGATGAGGAGAGCAGTATGATGACTGGTACTTTGGACCTATGTTTAATACTTTTTCTTCATAATTTTTAAAGATTTGATTGTTAATTTTTTTTTTTTTTAATACCTTGAGTATTTGACTGGTTACATTTTACTTGACGTCTATTATTTATTTATGTTGTATGTATTTATAAACATTTGTAGTTATATCACAGAGCACTGAATATGGGGTGGTTCACCCCAAAAGTACTCTACGATTAATAAAGAATTTTCATGAGTGGAAGTGGTTGATAATGGAGTTATTAAAAATTCTATATCTTTGGTTTTACAAGATATTTTTATTTATTTATTTTTTTATTTAGCATATTTCAAAATATTTTTGTTAAAATTACTAAAGATTCATTAGCATTGCCTTTCATATTTTATTATCACTTTTCTATTTTATTTCATTTCTAAATTGCAAAAAAAAAATGAATTAAAAAAAAAATGAGTGAGAATGGAAATAAAACTTGAAATAATTTTAATTATTTATTTTTCAGGATTCTTTCAAGGAAGTTTTAACTGAGGCTCTAAAATACAATGATGATTATAAAGTGTACAAGAGAGTTCTGGATATTTATGCAGACTCAAATAAAACATCTGTAAGTTTATTAACCCATATATTTATTTTAATTCTTTTAGCTTTGGTCTAGCATTAACCCTTTGCTGCTTTGGGGCTCAGGCTAGCCATGTGAGTTAAAGCATTAGCCTTAATCTCACATGGTAAATCTAGAGTAGCGAGTTCGATTCCCGCCTGGGCAAATAAGAATTTGTCCTCTGCATATAGGAATTTATTTAGTGGCGCACTCATTAAATAAAATCTTTAGTCTCACCCTGGCTAGAAAATGGTGGTAGATAACCCGTCCCAATTAGCCATAGTAGAACAAAGTGGACGTTTAATAAATAAAGTTATGCTGCTCATGTTATTAGAAATGAATGAAGTCTGGCTCTAGGGTTATTATTTCAGTTGAGTTTTTCTCTCCATTACTTTATTTTGTCTAAATGCATGTTTACTGTAGCAGATTTTCCTTAAGGGAAATCAGCAAATTAGGTTGTACTCATGATGCAATTTTCGAAAAATGTCTTCATGTGTCCTATCCAGGAGATGACAAAAATGGGGTCCATCCAAAACTATATATATATATATATATATATATATATATATATATATATATATATATATATTATATTTAATGCTGTACTGGTCACAATAGTGGCTATAATTGGAGCAAAGGGGAGGGGGAATTTTGAAAATTCAATATATCTCCATTATTATGTTGAATCTAAAAATTGTATAGAATCAATCTTATTCCAAAGTTAAATGTCTTTAAATGTTGTTATACACATTTTTTCACTATCTTGATAATTAACTGAGATATTTACACTATTTAGTTTCCGGACTTCACTCCTACTTATGTTATGTTAACAATAAGCTGTAATGTCATAAAGCACTTCATTCAAAGCTTAAATACCAAATATGATTTTCATTGAAATTTTACTGTGGGAGATACACGGAAATAAGTTGTGTAATAATGTCATCAATTAATATTTTCCTATCTTGGCTCGAAAATGTTTATTTGATCCATATCATACTCAATATTTAACTATTTAATTCAACTAAACAGATTTCCCTCAGAGGAGGGGGGAGGTTAGAAATTCCAAAATATCACCTTTATTACGAGTCATAATTGAAGACAGGTGAGATTATATTAGTCGTGTGTCATACCAGCACATGGGTAATCTGTTTAGTTTACGCAGCCCCTGTATGACAGACTTTTTAAAAAAGGTTTGACCAATTCAAGGAAGTACTTATTTCTTATCAGCAATCTCCTGTCTTTACTGTAATGCTCAGGCTTTTCTAAATGAGTATTTATTAAATTGTGTTTTTCTTTTCAGGAACTCGAGAATTTAGTTCATCAACTAGTTAAAAAATATAAAGATAGAATGGATTGCTGGGTGGAATGCCAGTCAGCGCTAATGAAGGCTGGTCTTCATGACAAAGCTAGAACTTACCTTCAGAGGTCTCTCGAGGCACTCCCAACTAAAGAATGTGAGATAATTTATTTTCTTGTTAATGTAATAGGGTTGGCAACTAAGTAATTGCTAATTTTTATGTAAAATAATAAAAAAAATTTTATTTGATAATGAAATTGATATAATCTGTTATGTATTGCTGATTATTATCAATGACTTTTTCCTATCTTTCATCCATGATCATGATTCCGTGTTTGTAAAACGTTTGATCTTTAGCTTCAAAAAATTGATTGAAGTGTGTTTTAACCTCATTATCCTTGTTAATTCTTTACCATTTTAAAAAAATTGGCAATGAGCAAAACATTGTTAATCTGTAGGTGCAAGGTGTGAGCTATATAGTGGATGTGGTAACACTACTCCTCTTTGTTCAATTCTGGATGGTTGTCTTAAACTGAATTGTTCAATGTGGTTAATTGTCGAATGCATAGTTCTCAATTGGTTGTTTAGTTGCGCCATAAAAGTTCAAAATAAATAATGCCCTTATGTTCTCATCAGCTTTGGATATTGTTGGTGAATGTTTTATTTTCATGCATCATTTGCTTTTGCAAATAAAATTATTGCAAACCATCCATTTTTTATCACCTGTGATCAGCTGTTTTAAAAATTTCTTATCTCTATTTCTTTGATCAACAGATCACAGACACTGACACATTGGGTCGTCAATGCCCTTCAGGTGTTGAGGCAACCATAATTCAAGCTTGCTCGTGTACCCGCATTGTTTCAAATACTTTTCATTACTTGTATGTGATACACGGAGTTTCTCTGTTCGCTCTCACAAGTGGCGAATGATGAATTTCATTGATAATTTCCTTGATTTGGTTGTTTAAATTTCAATTGGTCAGCCAGGCAGTGTTGTTCATCTTTAAATGAAAAATTTCCTGCACCAAATTTTGCAAACCAATTCTGACTCTACCTTTCTTTTGAGATTTCAGAACCATCTACAGCACTTAAATTTTTATGTTCTTGTGAGGCATTTTTACCTTTACGAAAATAGGAGAACATAACGAAAATATTCTCTCTGTGCTTCCATTTCATACTGCATGTAAAAACTGAACTAAATATCTATAAATATTTACATGGAATTATAAAGGAGGTATTAAAGGTCAAACAACAATAAGAGCATTATAATAAGAGCATTATTCACTAAGTAAAAAAAGTAAAATTGCTATTAGTCATCACCCACTAGTAAAATCTTTAATTACTTAGTTGGCAACCCCATATTTTAGACTTTATTTTTATTAATGTGTTGTGCTTATATATATATATATATATATATATATATATATATATATATATATATATGGTGTTGTTGTTCTTGAGGTTTTGGTCAATGTTGGTGAAAAAAAAAATTTTAGTTGATGCCAATATTTCGAGAATATTTATTTTCTCTTCTTCAGGGCTGTAAAACAGTTACTACTTTGTATATACTGCACATTTTTATTAAACTAGGGTGTAACAAATGGTGTATATGTTATTTCTTCTTACCAAGACTGGAAATACTTAAAGACTATTGTATGTACCAAAATTCAATATTATGTATTGACCAAAACCTCAAGAACCAACAACACCATATATAAATATAACCTGGTAGAAAATATCTACACAATTTTATATATATATATATATATTTCTACATCATATAGATATATGTTTATTAGTGTCTTGCCTTTATAGCTGGAAATAATGTGGTTACTTTTGTTGTTGGGGATGTTAAAATGTATTTTAATATTTTTTATTATAATGTCTTCATTATTATAATTGAATATTTTCATATAGGTAAAACTTTATAGTTGAGTAGTTTTCATTTTTTTTTTTAAATTATAAATTTTTTGCTTTAACATTTAGAAAGCATACATTATTTGTACGTTATTTATTTAAAAGCTCCTTAGACATGGCTTATGTTTAGGGAAACTAGGGGTATTGAAAATATTTTTTTAGAACTTAATATATACTCATAATTATTTGTGTTTTAGATTGCACCCTGGTCTCACGGTTTGCTCTTATGGAGAACAAGAATGGCTTTCCGGACCAAGCTCATTCTCTGTTTGAAAACCTTCTCACTTCATACCCAAAGAGAGTTGATTTGTGGTCCGTTTATATTGACATGCTAACTAAATCTGGCAATCCTGAATTAGCAAGGTATGGATGGATTGAAAATATTTTGTTTATACATATTTTATTAATATTTGTGTAGAATTGAAAGGTCTTGTGGTAGAATCAAAGGTTAAGTTACCCATTTTTGAGATGCTGGATGGTGAAGAAAGCTGATCACAGTTGAGAATCAATGAAAAAGGCCTAGTTCACAAATTTTTATTCCAAGTGTAGAGTGGTTTCTGAGCACTCGTCATGTCATCAGTGGCCTTCTGGCAAACAAAAATGACACAATAAGTCATACAAGCTTCTTTAGTACTTAAAAGTATATATTTTGTTTGTTTTATTTTATTTACGTCCACTTTATGCTACTTTTGGCTAATTGGGGCGGGTTATCTACAGGGAACCACTCTTTTCTAGCAAGGGTGGGCCTAAGGAATTTATTTAATGAGTCCGTCACCAAATAAATTTCTACTGCCCAGGGCGAGAATCGAAACCGCCACTCTAGGATTACCATATGAGATTAAGACCTACGCCGTAACTCACATGACCAACCAGAGCCCCAAATATATATTTATGGAAGGAAAATAGTATTCGGAAAATATAACAATAAAAACGTCCGTAAGATTTGGAGATATCCCTCGTGCTGGTCATTACTGATCTCATCTCACCAAATATTTTCTAATTCTAAAGATAATGTAGCGTTTTTGAATACCCCCCCCCCAATTCCTGGTGTGATTTCAGCCATTAACATATATGAACTTTAGAGTGGATTAAATCTTGACTATAGCATAGATCAAATAAACATGTTCAAGTCAGGAGTGGAACATCTTAATTGATGATGATATCATGCTACGTTTTTGCATGTCAAGATTCAAGATTGTGAAAAAACGTATATAACAACATTAAATTGGCAATAAGTTTGATTCTATACAATTTTTCAATTCGACGTATAATAACAGAGATGATTCCCCTCCCCCTCCCATTTTTTCCAATTTCAGCCATTAATGAACTGTGATCTTTGTTTTTACATAACATAATTTGGGGGACTGAATTTGTTTTTTTTTTCGTCTTCCATTCTATCTTATCAATTTTTCAAAAAATGTGTAACTTCACTAACATATTCGTGTTTTATCTTTAAATTATTTCCATTTAAGGAATTAATTTAGTGATAAGTATATTCATATTGAGATATTGTATGTCACTTTCAAATTAAATGATTTTAGATAAACTGCAACAAGTAGAAATACATATCATTTGAAGTCCACATCTGATTTTTTTTAATGATAAACTAAAATAAATACCAATTAATATATTGCTCATTTTATAGCATTTTAAAGCTATTTAAATTAAATTGATAGCAAATACGAGATAATGTAGTGTTCAGGAGTCTTGATTGCCTGGGCTGGTTGTCACCCCAGTTTTCCTTTTAATATAACAACTTAGTATACTTAGCGGCAATTTATTTCCAACTTATGTTTACTTTTGCTATTGTTGTTAAATTATAAGTCAATATTAAAAAAATTGTTTAGGAATTGTTGAGTAATTTTGTCATTGAGCAATCAAATGCAATGGGAACCATAAGTCTTATGAAGAAAATGTGTATGGAACCAAAAACGTAGTGTATTAAATTTGTTGTTAAAGGCGATGGTCTTAATCTCGCGTGGTAGACCTAGAGTGGCGGGTTCGATTCCCGCCCTGGGCAGTAGAAATTTATTTAATGACGGACTCATTAAATAAACTCCATGGGCCCACCCTGGCTAGAAAAGGGTGGCAACCTGTAGATAACCCATCCCAATTAGCCATAGTAGCATAAAGTGGACATAAATAATGATAATAATAAATTTGCGTTGCATGGAGTATATAAGATTTCTCTATTTGACTTAATATGGATATATTTTTAATTTGTTATTTCACACCCCCTAGAAACCTCTCTTCACCCAGGTCAAGTCCAGTCGCTAACAAGCTTTATCTTTCTTTTCCAAATAAAAGTTTAAATATGACGTTTGGTTTCAATATCTTGAAATTTGTGGGTACCAGAGGATAAATAGACAAACAGTTTATATCACATTACTCTTTATAATAAAAGTTAAATTCATTCATATTTTAAAATTCAAACTAACCTTGTTTTTGGCACACCTTATATTATGGTTCACGAAGATTTGAAAAAAAAAAAAGTTGTGTACTTTTGACACGTGATCAACCTCAATAGCTACTTTTTAAAAAGAAAATCTGCTAAAAAAGTGCATTTGGAGTGCACTTGCACTCAATACTTGACACATTTTTCTCAAAACTTCATCATTACCTTGCACTCTTGGATGTACCTGTGGTTAGGAAATACGCAGGAGAAACATTTTATAAATTACTTATCATATTGATGTTTAATTGTTCTCTTATTACTTAGTTATTATTTTTCTTTGTTAACAGGAATGTCTTAGAGCGAGCTACGGCACAAAAACTTCCAATACGTAAGATGAAAGCGCTGTATCAAAAGTGGATTAAGTTTGAAGAAAGTTTTGGCACTCCAGAAAAATTGGAAGAAGTGAAAGAAGCTGCTGCAAATTACGTTAAAAACCTCACCTCTTCTTTAAATAATATTTCTTAAAGATGAACTTAGTTCAAATTCTAAAATTACTTGTGATATTTTGGTAAAAAAAAAAAAATCATGAAATGTGTTAAATTATTTCTACAATAAGTGTTTCTGAAATTTACATTTATTTATAATTTGTAACAATTTTAAAAACAACATGTATTTATTATTATTTTTTTATTTAGAAATCCTGTACATATGTATTTACGATGAGACATGTGTAACTGAATTATTGTTTATTCAGAGTATTTTCTGTTGTTTGTGTATATATGTGTAAATAATTTGTTCTTATAAATCTACAATTTTATATAAAATAAACACATTTTATTTTAAGCATTTATTTATTATTAGTTTCCCCTTTTTTGGTATAGACCATAATGGAACATTACTCTCATTGTTCCTGCCATGTCTGTTGTTGATTTGTCACAGTTCATTTTGAAGCCTATCCTATCACATTAGTTTACGCAGCCTCGACTATTTAGTAAGCAGTGTAACGGACTATTTAGTAATTCCTCACTTGTTCTTTTTCTCTAACACCAAAGGAATTGTTATATTCATAAACAATGGTTTACTCCAATGATGTTATTCTGATTAATTTATGAATGTAATGTAATTCTGAGTATTTCTAACTTAACTTAAGGGAGGTTAGGGAATCCGAAAATTCAAAAAATACTGAAATAGGGTTCAAATTACCTCATGAAAAAAACTTGGTAATTTAAACAAAGTAGAGTGCATCGATAACCTTAACAATTTTTCTGATTAATATTTGTATAATGCTGACGTTTTTAACTATTTTATAAGCCACACGTGAATATATAAAATGAGATAAGAGAATGTTCTGTGGAGCATAGGTTGCATTATTATTGCAAACATATAAAGCTATTAGTTGTTTCCTGTTGAGGAAGTTTGTTTTTCTCGCGGGGTAGTTGTTTATACATCTGTATGGATTAGCTGTCCTTATCGATGTCGTCTTGGGTTCAGACAGGTATAAGGTTTTCATTTCCATGTCATCGTGATGGGATTTCCATTTTGATTGTTCTTTAACAATTATTAGTATTGAACAGTGTAGACAAATACTACACAACTTACTTTCGGAGCAAATAACAGTTTATTTCTCTTGGATTTACGCACACGCAGGACACTACAAAAATGAACTAGCAAACAGAATAGTAAGGAAGCTGCAAAAGAGGAACACATACCCATACAGTACAATAGAATTTCAAAAAGACATTTGAAGAATATATTCCAAAATGAAACAATTAAATGTTGGCAAGTGCGATGGGACAGAACAGATAAATGTTTATACTTTGTCTTTAGCTTCATTCAAAAAATTCGGAACTATTTAAAATATATATATATATATATATATATATATATATATATATATATATATATATATAAAATTGTAACCTCTGTCTGTACATTGATTTTTTTCGCGAAATTTCACGATAACTTTTCGTTTCACACGTCATAGGCACCATAACTGCATTTTGTTTCTTTGGTGTCTGTTTGTTTGTTTGTTTGTTTGTTTGTTTGTTTATTTGTTTGTTTGTTTGTTACCTTTTCACGCATAAACGGCTGAACCGAATTTTATAAAACTTGGTATGTGTATTACTACTAACCCAACTTAGACTTTAGGCTATATTAATATTCTCTGAGACGAACAGGAGTGGGGGTTATAAGGGAGGCCTGAAATTAAAAATAGCGATATTTCGTTTCCTATTGGTTTTTTGGCAAATATGCATATAACAAAAGTTGTTTATTTTGTTATTTAGAGTAACGTTTGTTATATACACTTTTTTCGTATACCGAACTATAAAGGTGTTATACGCTAAAAATTATAGCGGGAGTCAACAATTTTATTTGGCACAAAGACTCAACCGAAATAAATAAAACTCGGTATGTGTATTAGCACTAACGCCTTCCTTATAATAAGCCATACAAACATTTCTAGGGACGGGCAGGAGTGGGGGTCATAAGGGACGCCTGAAATTAAAAATAGATTCCGTTTCCTATTGGTGTTTCGACAAATATGCACATAACAAAAGTTGTTTATTTTGTTATTTAGAGAAACTTTTGTTATATACACTATCGGCGAATACCGAATTATAAAGGCGTTATACGCTAAAAATTATAGCGGGTGTCAAGAAATTTGGCACAAAAGAGTCCACCGAACTAAATAAAACTCGGTATGTGTATTATCTCTGACACCTTAATTATCATAAGCCATACCAATATTTCTAGGGACGGGCAGGAGTGGGGGTTATAAGGGAGGCCTGAAATTAAAAATAGCGATATTTCTTTTTCTACTGGTTTTTCTGCAAATATGCACATGACAAAAGTTGTTTATTTTGTTATTTAAAGTAACTTTGGTTATATTCACTTTTGCTGTATAACATAAACGAGATATGCGTTAAAAACTAAAGCGGAAGCCAACAATTTTGTTGAGCACAAACGATTGAACCGAATTTAACAAAACTTGGTATGCGAATTAGCATTAATTCTTCCAGGATTATAAGCTACATTAAAATGTTTAGATTCAAACGGGAGTGGGGGTTATAAGACAGGCTGAGATAAAAATTCGCAATTTTCATTTTCTATTTTTTTTTCAGCTAACGTGCAAATAGCAAAAGTTGTTTACATTTGTTATTTAAAGTAACTTTTGTTGTATTCACTTTTGCCGTAAATGAAGTTAACATGGCATATACGCTAAAACCGAAGCGGGAGTCATTAATTTTATTAGTGCTTATTTAAGTGTTTTTAATAAATGCATATTATGACAAAAGAATGTTATGTTTTAGTCTTATATGATAGTTGCAAGTATGATTCGGATTAGTGAGCTTATAAATCTCCGTCGCCTCCTCATTTATTTATTTATTTTCCCTATAACTTTGTTATTTATTTCTAATAGAATATAAATTATAAGAGCATTTCTGGTATTTAATATATACTCGATATGAATGTTTAAAGTATTACTAGGTTGCAGGGGGCTCTGGTCCCCTCATCTAGCTTTTTGAACATAAATGAAATTATGTTTAGGGATCTATTATTTAGTTCCATCAGGGAGATAAATTATTAAAATAATATTCTGAATCAATGTTCTAAGGAAAACAACGATTGTAAAGCTCCTGCGAGAGCGGAAATGGACGGGAGGTAATTGAGTTAAGTTATTTCCTGTGGAATTCTGCCACGACGGGAAGTGATTTCCACTGAGGCTTACTAATACGAATATAATCTTATGTATAAAACTATATGTGCTTGGTTTGATTTTTGGCAGGAAATATGTTCATAATAGAAGATATTTAATTGTGATAAATGATTATGGTTTGAATTATTGAAAAACCGTGAGTCAAAAAGTCGTGAGGGATAAATTAGGAACCCATTTTCATATATTCTTCAAAAATAAAATTTCTATTCTATTAACCGTGAAAGTTACACTTTAGGATTGTCTGTTTTGAAAAAACAATATATCGTGGAGGGAAGTGCAATTGTACACATTGAAGTCTTGCTATAAAAATACAATCATTAGTCAGTCAGCAATGATTTCCCGGGCATCGCCGGGTACCTTAGCTAGTATATATATATAAACACAACACCTGACTACTTCACTACAAAAATTCTCAATGAGCACGGAACTACAAAAAAGTGCTTTTAGCAAATTTAAAATTATGAATAGGTGCACATGCCTCTTTAATAGTACGACGGAAAAGTCTCTTGAACATTTACTCTACAATTGCTCACTAATATCTCCACCTCGATTAACTTTACAAGACTTTATAAATAAATGTGGCAAATGGTCGAGACCAAAACACCATATTCAAAAAATACACCTTATTATTCAAAAAGCGTACTACAGACAATAGAAGTAATAAATGAAGTTATGACTTAATTAATTAAAAAAATCTTGAGCTACTGTAATATAATAATATTATAAACTCATCAATGCAATGATTAATAAGTGGGTAATTCCTTGGATTTTATTTTATTTTTTAGTTTCTATAGCAAATTAGGTTAAAATCTAAATTTAATCATGATTTCTACTGTTGTTATTAGTTTTATACCCAAAAGTTGTATCTATGTAACTGATTTACTTGGTGGAAGGGTGGGGTTTAGAGGGGGAGTGGAGAATTTTGAACGTTCTAAATACCTCCATTATACATCAGACGAAAAGTTATATAGAACCGATATGATTGTAAATTTAATTTTATATAAATGTTGTAATATAGGCATTTTATCTAATATGAATACTAACCAAGATATTTGGAATTATTAGTTTTCAGCCTTCTGTTAACCACCACTTCTTCTGATATCATATTAATAATAAGCTGTTATAACATAGAGCTCTTTATTAGCAGATTTCCCTTAAAGGAAATCAGCTATTGAGGTTGTACTCATGACGGAATTTTCGAAATTTTTCTTCAAATGTCCATCGATCCTACCTAGTAGATGACGAAAATGAGGTCCGTTCATAACTTTATATATATATATATTTGTTACCGCTCTAGCGGTCGCAATTTTTGTTTGATCGTTAACAAACTCGATATTTGGTCGTTCTATGTAAAAAGAAAGATCAAGTTCGGACCAGTGGGAGGAGAGGTTTAGAGGGGAGGATTTTCAAAAATTCGAAATATCTCAGTTACTACAAGTCGGATCGAAAAATTGTTCAGAATCAATCTTATTGCAAATTAAATTTACTATTAATATTATTATATACATTTATTCCCTATCTTGAATATTAACCGAGATATTTGCATTTGAATTCTGCGTGTGGTTGGCTATGTTCGGACTTTCCGCCGAGAGCTCTGGCGGCCGTTTCCATAACTATTCGTCCCTCTTGAATAGGTTTAGAGGTTTCTTACTACTTCAGTTGTTATTAGGCAGATTTCTCTATTGTAAAACTTTACGTGGGAAATCTGCTTCGTTTACGCAGCCCCTGCGTGACGGACTTTTTTAAAACATATATTGCTTTCAAGACACCATAATTATGTGAGATACATGCAAAAACGTAATGTGATGTCATCAACTAAGATTTTCCGATATGTAGCCCATTTAACGGCTTAATTCAACTCTAATGTTGATATTCCTCAATGGCCGAAATGATGACAGACCAAGAATGGGGGGGGAGTCAAATTTTAAAATATCTCCTTTATTATGAGTCGGATTGAAACATGTTATGGAATCTACCTTGTTAAGTCTTCTGTGTTTATTTTATTTTATCACTTGGGAAATTGAAAATATTTATTTCGAACTTAATATAAGCTCATAATTCTTTGTCATTTAGCTGGCAGATTGCAAAATATCTCCTTTATTATGACTTGGATCTAAACATGTTATAGAACCTACCAAGTTAAGGCTCCTGTGCTCATTTTCATTTATCATTTGGGGAATTGAAAATAATGGGGAGAGTAATAATGACCATTTTATAAGTAAAAATCAAAATTTATTTTTCTTCTATTTACAAGGTTTCTAATGATCAAAATATAAACCATTGTGCCCTATGGTTTGACGCCAGCTGAAGAATTTCTTGATGGTACCACTCTTTGGGTTTTTTCTGAACAGAAAAAGTGGTAGCCTGATGATGCTAGGTCTGGACTAAATGCCGGGTGAGGGAGAAGCTCAATTCCATCCTTAAGGGAAATCAGCTATTGGGGTCGTACTCATGGCGCGATTTTCAACATTTTTCTTCAAATGTCCATCGATCCTACCCAGGAGATGACAAATGTATGTGTGTGTATATATATATATATATATATGGTGTTGTTGTTTTTTGGAGTTTTGGTCAGTGTTAGTGAAAAAATCTTAGTTCCTTCCAATATTTCAAGAATATTTATTTTCTCTTCTTCAGGGCAGGACTGATTTCCTTTAAGGGAAATCAGCTATTGAGGTCGATCTCATGACGCGATTTTTTAAATTTTTCTTCAAATGTCCATCGATCCCACCCAGGAGATGACAAAAATGAGGTCCGCTCAAAGTTATATATATATTGGCTAAAATCTGACATGTGGGGATTTCCGAAAATTCAAAATATCTCCGCTACTGTACGTCGGATCGAAAATTTGTATAGAACAAATCCTATTGCAAATTAAATGTACTATAAATATTGTTATATACATTTATTCTCAATCTTGAATATTAACCGAGATATTTGCATTTTTCAGTTTTCAGCCCTCAGGAAAACCCCACTTCTAATCTTGTTACATAAACAACACTCTGTTATATAATAAACCACATTAATCGAATATACAAATATGTTCTTGTTACCCCCCCTCCCCCGTTTGAAATTCTTGATTGATATAAAAATTATTCTTATTCATTATAAATTACAGTACTAGGTATAGCACATCGTTTTCAATTGAATGAGTATATTATATTCTGATATGTTTCAGCTATTATTTTTCTTTCCGGTGAGTCGTTGGCAGACCAGTTTGTCGAGAAATTGGTTTAGACACTCCAGTAACCTAATTACTTTGTGAGATATACACAAATACGTTCTATTGGCTCCCTCCCCTTCTTTAGTTCTTGGACTACTTATTAAAATAAACTGAAATATTTCACATTACCGTTTGTATTTACTCACGTTGGTGTTAAGTGTTAGCAGATTTCTCTATTGTAAAAGTTCACGTGGGAAATCGGCTTAGTTTACGCAGCCCCTGCTTTTAGCAGATTTCCCTTAAGGAAAATCAGCTATTGAGGTCGTACTCATGACGCGATTTTCGAAAAATTTCTTCAAATGTCCATCGATCCTACCCAGGAGATGACGAAAATGAGGTCCATTCAAAATTATATATATTTGTCTGTTAACGCTCTAGCGGTCGCAATTTTTGTTTGATCGTTACGAAACTCGATATTTAACCGTTTTTTTGTAAAAAGACAGATCAAGTTTGTTAATGGCTGAAATCGAACCAGAGGGAGGGGGGGGGGGTTAGAGGGGGGGGGGATTTTCGAAAATTCGAAATATCTCCGTTATTATGCATCGGATCAAATAATTGTATATAACCAATCTTATTGAAAATTAAATTTACTATGAATATTGTTATATACGTTTATTCTCTATCTTGTATATAATAGATCACATTATTGGAAGTTTAAATTCCAAAAATTGTATTCAAGAGACCTATATTATACGAGATCCATGCAAAGATGCCCGGGTGACTCCACACCCCCATCTTAAAGTTTTAAAATTATATAGATATATATATATATATATATATTGATATATATATATATATATATATATATATATATTTGTCTGTTCAACGCTCTAGCGTCTGTCGCTCAATTTTTGGTTGATTCGTTACGAACTCGATATTTTAACCGTTTTTTGTAAAAAGGACAGATCAAGTTTGTTAATGGCTTGAAATCGGAACCAGAGGGTGAGGGAGGAGGGTGGGTTAGAGCGGGGGTGGGATTTTCGGTTTAAATTGCGAGAATATCTCCGTTGATTATGTCATCGGTGATCGGAAAATTTTTGGTATATACAACCAATCTTATTGCAAATTAAATTTACCTATGAATAATGTTTTATATACGTTAATTATTTATTATACTATTCTCTATCCCTTGTATATTAACCGAGATATTTGCATTTTTCAGTTTTCCCAGCAAAACTCGCCACTTCTAAGTTCTACTCATGTTCACGGTAAACAATACTCTGCTACAGTAAATAGTCATCACATAAAATTGGAATGTGTTATATTCTGATATATTTCAGTAATTGTTTTTCTTTCCGGTGAGGCGGGCCGATCAGTTTGATTACATTTCTAACCTAACGCTTCCTGTCGGATGGTTATTGAAATTGGATGAAACATTTTTTATTTCCGTTTGTATTTATTCACGGTGTTGTTGTGTTACCAGTATGTACCTTTATTAATACCTATGATACACAATTCAAATATTGCCCTGTTGACTGACAACGGCCCGCTTCTCCATCACACCCCCCCCATCTTAAAAGTTTTGGACTAAACTAAAATTTTATTGATTGAGATAACAATTATTCTGACTCATTATAAAATTAACACTAGTAGATATAGGAAAGCAGTTCTCAATAAAAATTAATGTGGTTTTATATTCTATTCTGATATATGTTCAGTAATTGTTTTTCTTTCTGGTCTGAGGCAGGCCGACCCGCCGTTTGTTTACATTTCTAACCTAACGCTTCCTGTCGGCAGGTTATTGAAATTGGATGAAACATTTATTTCCGTTTGTATTTATTCATGGTGTTGTTGTGTTACCAGTATGTAGATTATCTATTACTAAACTTCACGTGGAAAATCTGCTTAGTTAGCGCAGCCCCTGCTTTTTTTATGTTTTCAGCAAGTAGGCAGTTGAATCACTTACTCCAGCTTGTGTGTCAGGGAGACTGTATTTAACAGCTGACTGAGAATTAGGAACATTAGATGAAAGACAGAACAATGAGGGGTCTAATGACAGGCTGTGTTAGGCCCACTAATCAAAAGGATCTCTAGCTCTGTTTGACAAAGGAAGCTTCCTTGAATATTCATGAAGTTTAAGCTTCAGGGCTGGACTTCAATGGTCGACGTAGCAACTTAACTAATCCTTAAGGTTTTGTTACGCTTTGCCTTTAATAACTATACTCTCAAATGAGTTACTCATAAAGGAATGCTCTGTTTCTCTACAGGAAAGAGATTTAAGGGGAGGAAGAGCCGTTTTACATAACACCGAAGGAGATGAAACTTACTTCAAAAGGCAGGCATGAATTAATGTTAACTGTATATGTGTCTCATATATGTATTGAAGTAGTAGCAAGCAATAAAATCTTATGGAACGAAATATTAATGTAATCCTTATGATATATATATATATATATTTATTTTATATATATTTATATATATATATATACTAGATCAGATACCCGGGCTTCGCTTCTGGGAATTCATTTGAGGCCGAAATGGTGATAGTATTTTTTGTGGCTAAGCTTTACTTTGCACAATGTTTTGACATTTTACCCGTCCCCAGTGTTTAGGAGTTAAACTACCCGTCACGTTTCTGTGGATTTGTTTATAATCGTCTCATTATTTTTTTATGAAAGACTTCCACTGTCCTCCATATTGTCTTATTTCCCATTTCCTGTGCATTCGCATAGGAATTCATTATTATGAGTTTCAGGCCTCCCGTATAACCCCCACTCCTGCCCGTCCCTAGAAATGTTAGTATGGCTTATTATAAGGAAGGCGTTAGTCCTAATACACATACTGAGTGTTTTATTAAGTTCGGTTGTTTCTTTTGTGCCAAATAAAATTGTTGTCTCCCGCTATAATTTTTAGCGTATAACGCCTTTATACTTCGGTATACGATGATAGTGTATATAAAAAAAAAGTTTCTCTAAATAACAAAATAAACAACTTTTGTTATGTGCATATTTGCCGAAAATGCAATAGGAAACGAAATATCACTATTATTAATTTCAGGCCATCCTTATAACCCCCACTCCTGCCCGTCCCTAGAAATGTTAGTATAGCTTATTATAATGAAGGCGTTAGTACTAATTCACATACCGAGTTTGGTTTAATTCGGTTGAGTCTTTAGTGCCAAATAAAATTGTGGACTCCCGCTTTAGTTTATAGCGTATAACTCATTTATGCTTCCGTATACGGCAAAAGTGGATATAACAAAAGTTACTCTAAATAACAAAATAAACAACTTTTGTTATGTGCATATTTGCTGAAAAAGCAATAGGAAACGAAATATCGCTATTTTTAATTTCAGGCCTCCCTTATAACCCCCACTCCTGCCCGTCCCTAGAAATGATAGTATGGCTTATTATAAGGAAATCGTTAGTATTAATTCACATAGCGAGTTTGGTTTAGTTCGGTTGAGTTTTTTGTGCCAAATAAAATTGTGAACTCCCGCTATAGTTTTTAGCGTATAACTCATTTATACTTCCGTATACGGCAAAAGTGCATATAACAAAAGTTACTCTAAATTACAAAATAAACAACTTTTGTTATGAGTATATTTGCTGAAAAAGCAATAGGAAACGAAATATCGCTATTTTTAATTTCAGGCCTCCCTTATAACCCCCACTCCTGTTCGTCTTAGAGAATATTAATATAGCCTAAAGTCTCAGTTGGGCTAGTAGTAATATACATACCAAGTTTCATAAAATTCGGTTCAGCCGTTTATGCGTGAAAAGGTAACAAACAAACAAACAAACAGACACGAAAGAAACAAAATGCAGTTATGGTGTCTATGACATGTGAAACGAAAAGTTACCGAGAAATTTTGCGAAAAAAATCAATGTACAGACAGAGGTTACAATTTTATATATATATATATATATATATATATATATATATATATATATATATATTATATATATATATATTTATATTATATATTACTAGCTCAGATACCCGGCTTCGCCCGGGAATTGATTTGAGGCTGAATGGTGATGTTATTTTTTTGGCAAAGGCTTTAAAGTTGCACAATATTTTTGACATCTACCCGTCCCAGTGTTTAGGGCTTATTCCCGTTGTTGGCATTTGTTAATAGTAAAATTAATTTTTTATGTAAGTCTTCACTGTCCTCCAAAATGTCATATTTCCCGTAGACAAAATTAGACAATGAAATATCGCGAATTTTTGTTTCAGGCCTCCCTTATAACCATGGAAGAATTAATGCTAATTGACATGTACTGAGTTTTTGTTAGTTCGGTTTTACTCGTTAGCGCTCTCAATGAAAGCGTTTGACTCACGCTTTTTGTTTATAGTTGTTATATCTCGTTTAGTACTTTGTTAAAAGACAAAAATGATTATGACTCAAACGTTTACTCTAAATAACAAAATTAAACAACTTTTGTTATGTGTTATATGTTTCGAAAATGCAATAAGAAACGAAATACCGCTATTTTTAAATTCAGGGGCTTCCTTTTAACCCACCACTCCTGCCCATTACCCTAGAAATGTTAGTATGGCTTATTATCAAGGAAGGCGTTAGTTGCTAAATAACATACCGAGTTTGGTTAAGTTCGGTGTGAGTCTTTTGTTGGGGCCAAAGATAAAAATTGTGGACTCCCGCTATAGTTTTTAGCGTTATAATTGTCATTTATACTACCGCTTTACGGCAAAAATGTGTATATAACAAAAGTGACTGTAAATAACAAATAAAACAACTTTTTTTTTGGGCATATTTGCTGAATAAAGCAATAGGAAACGAAATATCGCTATTTTTAATTTCAGGCCTCATCCCATTTAACCCCCACTCCTGCCAACGTCCCTAGAAAGTGTTGTAGTATGGCTTATTATAAGGAAGGCCTTAGTACTTATTCAACTACCGAGTTTGGTTTAGTTCGGTTGAGTCTTTTGTGCCTAATAAAATTGTGGACTCCCGCTAAAGTTTTTAGCGTTTAACTCTCATTTATACTTCCATATACGGCAAAAGTGCATATAACAAAGAGTGTACTCTAAATTACTAATATAAAACACCTTTTCTAATGGGCATAATTTTGCTGAAAAAGCATTAGGATCCGAAATATCGCTATTTTAAATTCGCAGGCCTCCATTGATTACCCCACACTCCTGTTTGTCTTAGAGAATTTTTATAGTAGCCTAATGTCTTAAGTTGGGCTAGTAGTAATACCACATACCTAGTTTCATAAAATTCGGTTCAGCCGTTTGTATGCGTTGTGGGGAATAAGGTAACAAATATAAGCAAACATCAATTAAACAAACAATACAAATAAACAAACAAACAAACAACACAGACACCAAAGAATCAAAATGCAGTTATGGTGTATGTGACATGTGAAACGAAATTTATCGTGAAATCTTCGCGAAAAATAATAAAATCAATTTTACAGACAGAGGTGATACAATTTTATATATATATAGATATATATCTATTTATATAAAAAATTGTAACCTCTGTCTGTACATTGATTTTTTTCGCTAAATTTCACGATAACTTTTCGTTTCACATGTCATAGACACCATAACTGCATTTTGTTTCTTTGGTGTCTGTTTGTTTGTTTGTTTATTTGTTTGTTTGTTTGTTTGTTACCTTTTCACGCATAAACGGCTGAACCGAATTTTATGAAACTTAGTATGTATAATACTATTAACCCAACTTAGACTTTAGGCTATATTAATATCCTCTGAGACGAACAGGAGTGGGGGTTATAAGGGAGGCCTGAAATTAAAAATAGCGATATTTCGTTTCCTATTGGTTTTTCGGCAAATATGGACTTTACAAAAGATGTTTATTTTGTTATTTAGAGTAACTTTTGTTATATACACTTTTTTCGTATACCGAATTATAAACGAGATATACGCTAAAACCTATAGCGGAAGTGAACAATTTTATTTGGGACAAAAGACCCAACCGAAATAAATAAAACTCGGTATGTGTATTAGCACTAACGCTTTCATAATAACAAGCCATACTAACATGTCTATGGACAGGCAGGAGTGGGGGTTATAAGGGAAGCCTGAAATAAAAAATAGCGATATTTCGTTTCCTATTGGTTTTTCCGCAAATATAAACATAACAAAAGTTGTTTATTTTGTTATTTGGAGTAATTTTTGTTATATACACTTTGGTCGTATACCTAAGTATAAATGAGTTATACGTTAAAACTTTAGCGGGCACTAACGGCTGAACCGAACTTAACAAAACTCGGTATGTCAATTAGCATTAATTCTTCCATGATTATAAGTTATATTAACATTTTTGGGTTCGAACGGGAGGGGGTTATAAGGGAGGCCTGAAATAACAATTTACTATATTTACAAGTACTTATAAGAGACGGGAAATATAAAAATATCGAAGACTGTGAAGCCTTATCGAATAAATAATTCTATTATTAGCAAATCCACGGAAAGATGGTTATCAATCCTAAACACTGGGGCGGGTAAATGTCAAAATATTGTGCAATGTAAAGCCTGGTAAAAAATACCATCACCATTCAGCCTCAAATGAATTCCCGGCGAAGCCGGGTATCTGAGCTAGTATATATATATATATATATATTGTTTTGTTTATTACAAGAGCTATAAAAGTTGATTATTAAGGTTCTTTTGGATTGCAAAATTAAATACAAATAACAAAGTCCGTCACGCAGGGGCTATTGGAGAACAAAATATAAAGTTGAGGACCTGCGTAAACTAAGCATATTTCCCACACAAGCAGATTACAGTCTGGTAACCTGTTCTCACAATATAACCTCTATTTCAAAGAAAAAAATCGATAAATAAATGTGGCGTTTTTTTTGAAGGCTGAAAATAAGAAAATACGAAGAGCTTGATTAATATTTGAGCAACCAAAAAAACGTATAGACCAACAATTTTAAAGAATCAATGTTTTAACAAGATTGGTTCTCTTAAATGTTTCCATCAGACTCATAATATCCCCCCACATTCCTGGTTCTATTTTAACCATTAACAAATAAGAATATGAGAGTTGAATGAAACGGTTCAATACTGAGTATGATACAGATCAAATTATCATTTTCAAGCCGAAATTGGAAAATCTTAATAGATAACGCCATCACACTATTTATTTGCTTGTATCTCCCACAATAAAAGTTGAATGAGACAATATTTGGTATCTAAGCTTGGAATAAAACGATCCAAGATATTACTCGTTATTGTTAATATGTAATGAATAGGAGTAGGGGATTACAAAGGGCCGAGAACTAAGAAATACAAATATCTTACCCAACCAGGAGAACTTTGCTCATTGTCAACCAATCGTCCCGATTCCCGCTTGGACAAGAATGTAAGCATAATAGCCAGCTTAGAGGACAAAAATGAAAAATTATCGTGGCAAGTAGCAGAATTAGGTAACTAAAGAGCGGATCGGAAGTAGCGAATCCGCAGTAGCCCAATCCGCCTTTTCATCAGAGATCAGCGGACTGGACAGACTTTCCTCATAGACACCGGGGCTGCAGTATCTGTGATACCTCCGGAAGCTAAAAGAAGACCTTCTCCCGAAGTCTTTACTCTGTATGCAGCCAACGGGACTAAAATAAACACATACGGTAACAAGCAACTGAAGCTAGACTTGGGAATCAGAAGGGAACTGTCTTGGAATTTTATACAGGCAGATGTGCCTAAACCTATAATCGGCGCTGACTTCATGTACCATTTTAACCTGATGGTGGACCTGAAGGGTAAGCAGCTAATTGACAGGACAACTGGTCTGACCTCAAGAGGAAGAGTTGTAAAAGAGCTGTCCTCAGCTACTTCAAAAGTACCCCGGAATCACCAGGCCTACTCCAACAAAGGAACCTCCACCACATAGTACAGAGCATATCATAGAAACAACTGGCCCTCCAGTATTTGCGAAGGCAAGAAGATTACCTCCCGAAAAATACAAGAAGGTAAAAGAAGAATTTCGGCTCATGGTAGAACAGGGAATTTGCAGAGCTTCGAAGAGCCAATGGGCCAGTGCTCTACACGAGGAGGACATACCTGAAACAGCCGTTATCACAGCATTTGGTTTATTTGAATTCACCCGAATGTGTTTTGGCTTTTATAGGCCTTGCCTACCCAAGGCAGCAGCTGTACAGAAGCCACTCAGTCTGTTCCTGCACGATTCCAAGAAGAAAGACAAGAGGATCATCACTTGGGACGATAAAAGCGAACTGGCATTCGAGCAGTGTAAATTACTTCTACAAGAAGCAGGTCTACTCTCATATCCTAAACCTGGCGCTGAACTTTCGCTAGCTTGTGATGCCTCGAATCACTGTGTAGGAGCCGTTCTTCAACAGAGAGACAAAGGAAAATGGGTTCCTTTAGGATTCTTCTCGAAAACTTTATCTGAAGCACAGCAGAAGTACTCAGCGTACGATCGCGAATTGTTAGCAGTCTACTTGAGCGTAAGACATTTCAGACCTGTTGCAGGGGGAAGAGAATTTTCCATACTTACAGATCATAAACCCTTAATATATGCAATACACCAGAAGGCATCCTCTGCAACACCCATTAGGATAATATGGTTAAACTATGTGAGTCAGTTCACAACAAACATTAAACATGTCGAAGGCTCAGAAGATCAGGCTGCTGATGTTCTCTCAACAATTGAAAAGATAAGTTTCCTGAACGACCTGACAAAGCTGGCTGAACTATAGAGGGCTGATACCGAAATTAAGGCTATGAAAACTAACCCAAACTTAAGTCTACGCCTAATCACCCTTCCAGGAGCGACTAAACCAGTCCTGTGTGAGACCTCCACCTCCCAAGCAAGGATCTACCTTCCTCCGGAGTGCAGGAAGCCCATCTTCAAGGCCACACATGAATTAAGCCATCCCGGAACATGAGGCACAAGGAAGCAGATCTCCAAGAAATATTTCTGGCCAAATATGCAGAAGGACATTACGTCATTGGGCCCGCCTGTATAAGAATTGCCAGCGTGCGAAGGTTTACCGACACACCGTTTCCCACCCACCGAGGACAATTCACGAGAAAGTTTGGACGCTTCGAGGCATGTGCATAATGGACCTCATAGGGCCTCCTCCCCACCATCTGGCAGGAATGAGATACTGTGCAACCCTTTCTTTTAACGAACAGGGCAGCACAAGATGGCCTGGGAGGCAATTCCGCTGGAAGACATAAATAGGATGTCGGCGTGCGAAGGTTTAGTTCCGGGCCGTTTCTTTGCTAGGGCCCTTTTAAGGAGTTTGCAAAACGGCCGTTGGGGTCAGTCAGCAGATTGGTGTTTCCCCAGGAAGATTTACAACAGATCAGGGCAGCGCAATTTGAGAGCGACCATATTCAGGAACCTGGCATAAATACCTCGTCAGCAGAAAGGATCATAACTACAAAGCACCATATCGACCCGCAGTCTAATGGAATGGTAGAAAGGTGGCACAGAACCCTGAAAAGTGCATGAATGTCTCATGTGGGCTCGGAACACAGTGGACGCAAGTAACCTGTCGGACGGTCAATTTGCTTGGACTTCGTACAGCAATTAAAGTACTGTAGCGAACTACAGTTAATGTCATAAGCCCTCTATGCCAAAACCCACATACTCGCCTGGAGACTTCTTCTCCTCCGTAGGTGCCTCCAGCAAAGGACACAAGCACCCTCATCAAGGAATGACAGGCCGCGGTCTGAGAGGATGCCTCACAGGCCAAAGTTAACACTCAAAGGGTAAAGGTACTATTTCTACATGGGCCCTTGGGAAACTTGCTCACAACTTAATTCCTGCAGGGAAGGATATGGTCAAGAAGGGCATTAACCTCACCATATTCTGGTCCTTTTCCTGTCGTCATCCGTACAGAGCGAGCTCTGTACTCTACAACTTCCCAACAGGGAAGCGACGCGTCTCTTTGGAATAGAGTGAAACCTGGCCTTCCTGCTGGCAGAGGAGAATCCCATTCGAAACAGACGAATGGTCCACCGGCGCACCAAACAATTAAAACCACTGAAGATTCAGCTGAAACATCCCAAGGCAGTTGCCTACGCCAACACTAGCCACCCCTCACGGCATGTTCGATATGGTCGCGAGCCGACGGATTAAAAGAAACGTCAGATTCCTCGACACCGTTATTAAGGGAGGAGTACTGTGGCGGAAGTTCGCCGGAACAATAATGAATAACGGTTTTCTTGAATAGGGGCTGTAGAGGTAAACGCATAAGATAACCTGCCTGTAATTGATGTATGGGAAACAGGAACAATATACGCTCGTGCAGTGCCCAACATTTATAGTCAGTTATGGTAAATTGGTGGAGAACGCAATATAGATGGTGTTGTCCCGCCAAGTTGAGTGTGCTTAAATTAAATGATCTTGTTACATGGTCTCATTAACTATGACACAGACAACTTATCGTAAAACTAAAAGTGATGTGTTTGAAAACGTTTATTTAATTATTTAACGAAGAACGTTAAAGTGATCCCTTCGTTAAATATATATATATATATATATATATATATATATATATATATATATATATATATATAGTTTTGAACGAACTCATTTCCTTTGAAAGGAGAACTTTTTCGAAAGTCGCACCGCGACTACAACCTCAATCGTTGATTCCCCTGAAGGGAAATCTGCTATAAGTGATCATAATCGCAGTATTTGCTCGCTTTGGTCAAATATAGATATATTTTCTGCTGTTCCAAACAGCTGGGGACGTAAATCAAAGGCTTAGTGATATAATCGAGAAGCTGACTGATATCGATCTGAAGGCGTCCTTTGTATGAAAGGACTACTCATCCCGTCATTAACACCGAGGTAGGATTAGATACAAAGAGGTAGGTGTTCACAGCTGTGTTCGTCCTTCATTAGCCACATTCTAACCCTTCAAAGGAACGGTACCTACTTGCTTTAACAGCTGCTATTATAATTTATGTCAATTGTTTCTCGATGGAGATTGGGGAGCGGAGGAAGCAACTGAGATAGTTAGAGGACTCGCTGACTGAGATGTTCTCTCTCTCAAGGTCGGCGTAAAATTCTAACGACTCCTTTGTATAATTGTTGTTGTTGCATCTACTAGCGACACCTGTTAATTGTTTCCGCGAAAAAGCAGTCCTGACTTCCACGAGGGACAACAGGCTCATGCGGTGGTTTCCCATACAAGAATAAAGGCTCCATGAGGACAATTCCATTCCTGCCGATAAAGGCATGAATGGGGATAAAAGTCCGTCACGCAAGGGCTGCGGAACTAAGCAGATTTCCAAAGTCTCTGATAGGACGCACTATTGATCTCATCTCCACCAAATATTTTAGCAGATTTTCCCCGAGGGAAATCAGCTATTGAGGTCGTACTCATGAAGCGATTTTCGAAACATTTCTTCAAATGTCCCTACATGATCCTACCCAGGAGATGACGAAAAAGGTCCGTCACGCAGGGGCTGCGTAAACTAAGCAGATTTTCCTCGTGAAGTTTAGTAACAGATAAATCTACATACTGGTAACACAACACCACCATGAATATTAAATGAATAAATACAAACATTAATAAGAAACCTCCCGACGGAAAGCATCTAAAACGAAAACACAGTTCTGCAAACTTCTTACCGGAAAAAAAAGTCCGTCACGCAGGGGCTGCGTAAACTAAGCAGATTTCCCACGTGAAGTTATACAATAGAGAAATCTCTATACGAGAGCCGAACAGTTACGGCCGAACTAGCTTTTGGCGGGAAACGTACTTTAACGGCCCACATTTAATAAGTCTTACAATAGAGAAATTTGACGAGAGCCTAGCAGTTAAGGAAACGGCCGAACTAGCTTTTGGCGGGAAAGTCACTCTCGTCCGTTAGCTGCCCAGATTTAATAAAAGTCCGTCACGCAGGGGCTGCGTAAACTAAACAGATTTCCTATGTGTAGTTTAGCAATAGAGAAATCTGCATACTCGTAACACAACACCACCGTAATTAAATACAAACGGTAATGAGAAATCTTTCAGTTAATATTAATAAACTCCCAACTGAAACGGCTTCTGAATTGTAAGAATAATTTATATTTTAATAACTCAAATTTTAGTAGTCCAAGAACTAAAGAAGGGGGGGGGGATGAACAGAACGTATTTGCATAAATCTGACAAAGTAATGAAGGTTAGGTAAGTTTAGAAACGACAGGTAAGGTTAAAAGCTTCCGCCAGAGCCGACTTACGAAAACGGCCAAACTAACCCGAACAACACCCGACCACAGACTTCATAAAAATGCAAATATCTCGGTTAATATTCAAGATAGAGAATAAGTGTATATAACAATATTTATAGTAAATTTAATTTGCAATAAGATTGGTTCTATAATAACGGAGATATTTCGAATTTTCGAAAATCCTCCCCTCTAAACCCCCCCCCTCCCTCTGGTACGATTTTAGCCATTAACGAACTTGATCTGTCTTTTTACATAAAACGGTTAAATATCGAGTTTCGTAACGATCAAACAAAAATTGCGACCGCTAGAGCGTTAACAGACAAATATATATATATATATATATATATATATATATATATATATATATATATATATATATAAAATTTTGAACGGACCTCATTTTCGTCATCTCCTGGGTAGGATCGATGGACATTTGAAGAAATGTTTCGAAACTCGCGTCATGAGTACGACCTCAATAGCTGATTTCCCTTAAGGGAAATCTGCTAAAATGCTAATATCTCGGTTAATATTAAAGATAGAGAATAAATGTATATAACAATGTTTATAGTAAATTTAATTTGCAATAAGATGATTCTGTACAATTTTTCGATCCGACGTTTAGTAACGGAGATATTTGGAATTTTAGAAAATCCTCTCCTCTAAACCCCCCCTCCCACTGGTCCGATTTCAGCCGTTAACGAACTTGATCTTTCCTTTTACCTAAAACACCTAAAGATCGCGTTTGGTAACGATCAAACAAAAATTGCGACTGCAAGAGCGGTACAAGACAAATATAGACATAGATAGATGTATATATATACAGTTTTGAACGGACCTCATTTTCGTCATCTACTAGGTAGGATGGATGGACATTTGAAGAAAAAGTTCGAAAATTCCGTCATGAGTACGACCTCAATAGCTGCTAAAACAATTACTGTAATATATCGGAATATAAAGTATTAATTTGATTGGAAACTATTTACTATATCTAGTACTGTAATTCTTAATGAATCAGAATAATTTTTATCTCATTCAAATTTAAGTAGTCCAAAAACTTAAGAAGGGGGGTGGTCACCAGAACATATTTGTGTGTATCTTGTACACACAAATATGTGTGTACAAGATACACACAAATATGTATACATATAATAAAATGCAAATAATATTTGGTATTTAAGCTTCGATTGATGTGGTTTATTACATAACCGAGTATTGTTTATGTAACATGAGTAGAAGTGGGGGTTTGCTGAAGGCTGAAAACTGAAAAATGCAAATATCTCGGTTAATATTCAAGAATGAGAAGAAATGTGTATAACATTAAATTTGCTATAAGATTGATTCTATACATTTTTTCGATCCGACGTGTAGTAACGGAAATATTTCGAATTTTCAAAATTATCCCCTTCTAAACCCCCCCCCCCTTGTTCGATTTTAGCCGTCAACGAACTTGATCCATCCTTTTACATAAAACGAGTAAATAAAATAAAAATGATTAAATATCGAGTTTGGTAACGATCAGAAAAAAATTGTGACAACAGACAGTTTTAAACGGACCTTATTTCCGTGATCTCCTAGGTAGGATCGATTGACATTGGAAGAAATATTGTCGAACATCGCGTCATGAGTACGACCTCAATAGCTGATTTCCCTTATTAGAGAGCCATCCCTCCGTGGCTCGTAGCCCGCAAAAGCTGTCATTTGGCTGGCAGTGGATAAACCTACTATTGATATACATTTGCCAGTGTCAGTATGCTGCAACATTAATGTACCAGCCATTTCGACCTACTAACATGTGTTAAGTGAGAATTTAGACATGGAGGGAATCATTATGTGTAGAGAGAGAGAGGATGATCTTTGGACTAGCCGTGGTAGGGACATGTTCCCAGAATTAAATTATTTAACATATACGCCGACATTAGCTTTTAGCAATTTCTTTTCTGTGAGAAGGGGCTCAGGTTAGCCATGTGATTTAAGGCGTTGGTCTTAATCTCATATGGTAAACCTAGAGTCGTGAAGGAGTGATTCACGCTTTAGCAATATGAATTTATTTAGTGAGGAACTGAATAAATAAAATTAGTCCCACCCTGTATGTATATAAATAGGGTGTATAGGGTGCGACAGCATAACTTCCATTTAAAAAAATGCGAGCCATTAAGTCGATTCATGTCATGGCAGTGGTTTCTTTGGGAGGCGAGACAATGAAGTTTTGCACCACAATAAAGTACAATTACCATCAGGCGACTTTGAGGGAACAATTCCTATAGCACCTCATTTCATGATCGGGCGATTTGGAGCAGCTGCTGTCCAGATTTGGCCACTTGTGATTTTTTTTTCAACTGTCCAAGGACCCTACAAGATATGAAGACCAACATCCATGAAGAAATTTCCAACAAAACGCCTGCTACACTGTCACTAGTCGTGACAAACGCCACATATCGGTTTACTCTGCGCACGGAGAATGAGGGACATCACCAACCTGATTTCATCGTCAATATATATGTTTCTAATGACAGATGAAGGACAAATTTTATTGCAGACATTGACTAACAATGAAATGCATTTGCCTGCAGATGACAGAGTTTTATTTTATAAATGCAATTAAGCTCTTCGAAAAGTTTCTTAGAACGTTTATCAAACATACTTACTCCAGATAATTTTCTCTTCACTTTATTTAATATTAAAAAAAATAATAAAATAATTATAAAATTCGCTCAATGAAACGTTTGAAGTATATCACGAGGTAGCCTCATTTTATTGAGATACGAGCTCATCCTTCAACAGATTACTCTTTCTTTCTTTGAGCCTAGTTTCGAAGTATGGTCGGGAGAAGGGCCATTCGTCACGGCCCCTGAAATTTAGAACTGTATTTATTCTGTCTGTACTTTACTTTTTATAAATATAATTTCCAGAAGTTTTGCCTGAGTGATGACGGAGGGTCTACAAAGACTAAAGTTCACGAGCGCCATTTCTCAACGGGGCTCACCCAGAGTTATTCCACTAAGGAATTTGTCCTCAAATAAATTGTCTACTTAAGAATCCAGAATAAATAAGCTTATTATTATTTTTTTTTACTGAATATTTTTTCCTTGGCCTGAGAATTTTAAACGCAAACTCTTAAGCTCTTCCATTCAATTTACAATTGTCTTTTCTTTTTCTCAAATTAAACTATAACCATATTTCTAAATTTAATTCATGTTCCAGCTAAGTTTTATTTCTTGTGATTGTTTTGCTTTTTGGCAACCTAGATCCAGGTATCTTTTCGAATATTCACAAGAAGGACTGTTCTTAGAGAATTCAATATCTGTTAACGCTCACTATGAGAAATAATGCAAAAGTCATTCGCCCTTTGTCTGATTGATTCCAACTTCGTTGCCATTCTTCGATTGCAGCATCATTTATCATCCGGTCTTTTAGTCCTGTAAAATGGGTGTACCTATCTCACTTATATAGAAAAACTTCTACCCTAGAATGTTGAAATATCACATTTAGAATTGTTATAGCATTTAGTTGTGGAGCTCTCTATTTGAACGAAATCGATTAAGGAAGAGAGTGAGTTCAGTGGGTGGGTCTCATGAAAATATGAAAATTGTCTCAATCTATTAGAGATACAAAATATGTTTATAATTCTCTCTTATATATTCACCTGTAACAAATTATTTATTTTTCTAAACCTTAATTATTTAAATTTATTTTATTCATTTTAGATATATATTTCATTTTATTTATCTATTTACATGTTAGTTAAAATTATTTAAATGTTTTAATTGGATTTTTCTGTTGTACATTGTGACTCTTATGTTTCGTTTTTCAGTTATTAAGTTTCAGTTTTTGTACACATTATTGGATTTTTGAATTTTGGAGTTTACTACGTATTTTTCCTTTGTTGTGTTCCATTTCTGTCCAACGCAAAAGGTATACACAAAGTGTTACAAAATTATATTTTGGTACAAACCTGGACGCAGTCGTCCTTCAGTCGTTGTACTTAAATTTTAATGGGTTGGTCCACTTGACATAGGAAGACAGGCATGATGTTTTCTAACAACTTGTTGGATGTGTACTGAAATAGGAGCAACCTCCAATTCCCTGTCGATTTGGCTGTTCCTAACAAACCAAGGAGCATTCGCCGCTATCCGAAGTACTTTGCTCTGGAAGCACTGGAGTCTCTTTTTGTGTGTTTTGCTGATGATTGTTAATATAGGGAGTATGAGTGTTTTGTAAAGTAGTGTTGCGCAAGTCAGTTTCAGTGGTGTATTTTTGTTTGTTAATGGCTATATTTATGCCCATTAGATAAATTAAGTTCTGTTCTTCACTATTTGGAGAATATGGTAACCATTGATTTTAATCTAAAATAAACCAATGAATTATTTATTTCTTAAATAAAAGGACATTTATGTGGATTTACCTTTTTATTTATTTATTATTTTAATGACTTGTTATGAGATACTGTGATAAATATGGGAGAAAGCAGGCTGGAAGTAATTTGTTAAGTCCTCCAAGAGCAAGCCCCCCAGACATTTCCCTGTCCCTAGGTCCCAGGTGGTTTACGAAGATTCAGTCTAGATAGATAGCCTTGGGGGACACCCGATTGATTCTATTCCCCAAAACAAGATGGATGACTCTAGGCTGTCCTCTCGCTCTCATTCTTCCTATGTCCTTGTCTCCAATGGTCAGTCGGTCCTAGGTGCACTTTCATTTTAGCAGATTTCCCTGTGTGGAAATAAACTATTTGAAGTTATACTCAAGACTCGATTATCGAAAATTTGTCTAAAATGTCCATCGATTATACCCTGATGATGGCGAAAATGGGGCCCGTTGAAAACTATATATTCTTCAATGATAAATGGCAAGGGTCACCATTAAAACACATTTCTTTCCGCTCAAACGTATTCTTATTGCCCTACATGTTTCAACTACCAACTCTTCAGAGGTCATCCTTTTTCCAAAATAAGAACATTAATTAAAATAAAATAAAATTGATAATTCTTTGCTACATCCTGCATTGATAAGTGTCTACTAACATAATATATTAATTAAACTTAATTAGAGATTGCTACTTAGAGTTCTGGGCAGTTTTCTTCCTTAGTGGGGAGGTCATTGATACTGAGATTTAGGGGGCGAATTTCAAAATTCGAAATGTCTCCATAATTATAAGTTCTATCTAAAAATTGTATAGAACCAATATTATTGAAAATGTTGATATATGTTTTCATGACGCGATTTTCGAAAAAATTCTTCAAATGTCCATCGATCCTACCCATGAGATGACGAAAATGAGGTCAGTCCGTTATTATATATATATATATATATATATATATATATATATATATATTTATCTGTTAACGCTTTTGCGGTCGCAATTTTAGTTTGATCGTTACCAAACTCGATATTTAAACGTTTTATGTAAAAAGACATATCATGTTCGTTAATGGTAAAATCGGACAAGTGGGAGGGAGGGGGTTAAGTGGGGGATTTTCGAAAATTCGAAATATCTCCGTTACCATACGTCGGATAATGAAATTGTATAGAACCAATCTTTTTGCAAAGTAAATGTAATATAAATATTGTTATATACATTTATTCTCTATCTTGAATATTAACCGAGATATTTGCATTTTTATGTTTTCTTCAGCAAACCCCCACTTCTACTCATGTTACATAAACAATACTTTGTTATGTAAAACCACATTATTCGAAGCTTAAATACCATAAATTGTTTTCAAGAGACCTTTATTATACGAGATAAATGTAAATATGTTATCTTGACCCCCACTTCTTAAGTTCTTATACAATTAAAATTTGATGGATTGAGATAAAAATTATTCTGATCCATTATAAATTATACTACTAGATATAGTAAATAGTTTTGAATAAAATTAATATGTTACATTCAGACATATTTCTGTAATAGTTTTTCTTTCCTGTGAGAAGTTGGCACACTTGTTTGTTTACATTTCAGGTGCTTCCCGTCTGGAGGTTTCATATTATCGTTTGTATTTAGCCACTTGATGTTGACGGTGCTATTGTGCTACCAGCATGTAGATTTATCTATTGTTAAACATCACGAGGGAAATCTGCTTAGTTTACGCAGGCCCTCATAGACGGACTTATTTAGTTGTTGGCCTTCAGTAAACCCTCACTCCTGCTAATGTCATATTATCAATAAGATGTTATATCATGAAACACTTTTTTTGCAGCTTAAATACCAAATATGTGTGTGTGTTTTTTGTATGTTTTGCTGAGCTCTTTATAAACCCTTTGGAACATATGTAATTATATATTTCATTGTTTGTTTTAGTTTACCAAAACTGAAGGTATTTATTTATTTTTTCTTTATTTTGTTTACTCTTACCTTTTAGTTTTAGCAGGTTACCCTTAAGGGAAATCAGCTATTAAGATTGTACAAATGGAGCGATTTTCGAAATATGTCCTCATATGTCATCGATCCTACCCAGGAGATGACGAAAATGAGGTCCGTTCAAAACTGTTTATATATTTGTCTGTTAACGCTCTAGCGGTCCAAATTATTGTTTAACCGTGACCAAACCCGATATTTAGCCGTTTTATACAAAATGAAAGATCAAGTTCGTTAACGGCTGAAATCGGGCCAGGGGGAGAAATCAAAATATCTCCGTTACCATAAGTCGGATCGATTAATTGTATAAACTAATCTCATTGCAAATTAAATGGACTATAAATATTGTTATTTACATTTATTCACTATCTTAAATATAAACTGAGATATTTGCATTTTTCAGTAAACCCCCACTTCTACTCATGTAACATAAACACTACTCTGCTACATAATAAATTACATTATTTGAATCTTAAATACCAAATATTGTATTCAAGAGACCTTTATTACACGAGATTCATGCAAATATGTTCTGGTGACCCCCCCCCCCGTCTTAAGGTTTTGGACTACTAAAATTTTATTGATTGAGATAACAATTATTTAGACTCATTATTAATTACAGTACTAGATATAGTAAATAGTTTTCAATAAAATTAGCATGTGATATTCTGATATATTTCAATAACTGTTTTTCTTTCCGGTGTAAGGCGGGCAGCCCCGTTGGTTTACATTTCTAACCCAACGCTTCATGTCGGCAGGTTATTGAAATTGGATGAAACATTTCTTATTTCCGTTTGTATTTATTCATGGTGGTGTTGTGTTACCAGTATGTATATTTATCTATTACTTAACTTCACGAGGGAAATCTGCGTAGTTTACGCAGCCCCTGTATGACGGACTTTTTGTAATTAGTTTTGGATTCTATCTTTCGTTTGTTCCTTTATTGTGTTCGATTTTTGCTTATTGCTCGATTTAAGTTTTCGTTTTCCATTTATGTTTTAGCTAAATCAGCAATTGAGGTTGTACTCATGACGGAATTTTCGACATTTTTCTTCAAATGTCCATCGATCCTACCTAGTAGATGACGAAAATGAGGTCCGTTCAAAACTGTATATATATATATATCTATATATATATCTATCTATCTATCTATCTATATATTTGTCTGTTACCGCTCTAGCGGTCGCAATTTTTGTTTAATCCTTACCAAACTTCATATTTAAGCGTTTTATGTAAAAAGAAAGATCAAGTTCGTTAACGGCTGAAATCGGACCAGTGGGAGGGGGGGGGTTTAGAAGGGGGGATTTTCGAAAATTCGAAATATCTCCGTTACTATACGTCGGATCGAAAAATTATACAGAATCAATCTTATTACAAATTAAATTTACTATAAATATTGTTATATACATTTATTCTCTATCTTGAATATTAACCGAGATATTTGCATTTTTCAGTTTTCACCAAACCGCCACTTCTACTCATGTTACGTAAACAATACTCTGATACATAATAAATCACATTATTGGAAGTTTAAATACCAAAAATTGTATTCAAGAGACCTTTATTATACGAGATACATGCAATTATGCACTGGTGACCCCCCCCCCATCTTAAAGTTTTGGACTACTAAAATTTTATTGATTGAGATAACAATTATTCTGACTCATTATTAATTACAGTACTAGATATAGTAAATAGTTCTCAATAAAATTAATGTGTTATATTCTGATATATTTCAGTAATTGTTTTTCTTTCCGGTGTGAGGCGGGACCCGTTTGTTTACATTTCTAACCTAACGCTTCCTGTCGGCAGGTTATTGAAATTGGATGAAACATTTCTTATTTCCGTTTGTATTTATTCACGGTGTTGTGTTAGCAGTATGTATATTTATCTATTGCTAAACTTCACGAGGGAAATCTGCTTAGATAACGCAGCCCCTGCGTGACGGACTTTTTTTGTTTCATTTCTGTTTTCTATCCCCTTTTTGTTTTCTATTTCTTTTAGCAGATTTCCCTTCAGGGAAATGAGCTATTGAGGCTGTACTCATGACGGAATTTTCGAATTTTTTCTTCAAATGTCCATCGACCCTACCCAGGAGATGACGAAAATGAGGTCCGTTCAATACTGTATATATATCACCCTGTCTATCTATCTATCTATTTGTTTGTTACCACTCTAGCGGCCGAAATATTGTTTTAATCATTGCCAAACTCGACACATAATTGTTTTATGTAAAAATAAACATCAAGGTCGTTATTGGCTGAAATCAGACAAGGGGGAGGGAGGTTTAGAGGGGGAGAATTTTGAAAATTCGAAATATCTCCATAACTATAAGTCGGATTGATAAAGTGTACATAAAAAATCTTATTGAAAATTACATGTACTATAAATGTCGTTATTTACATTTATTCTCCATCTTGAATATTAACCGAGATATTTGCATTTTTTAGTTTTCAGCCTTCAGTAGACCCCCACTTCTACTAGTGTTACTTAAACAACGCTCTGTTATATAATAAAAGATATTAATTGAAGCCTAAATACCAAATATTGTTTTCATTGAACTTTTTCTGAGATATATGCAACCTCCCCCTACTTTTGTTTTTGGATTACTAAAACTCAAGTGATTGAGATAAAACTGATACTGATACATTACAAATTACACCACTAGCTTTAGTAAATTGTTTTCAATAAAATTAATATGTTATATTCAGATATATTTCATTAATTGTTTGTCTTTCCGGTCTATCTATGCAGCGCTACGAGGTTGGCTTGCCTGTTTGTTTACAATTCAGCCTTGTATTGTACATTTACTGAGCATTCACGGCTGTGTTACCTATACAGGTATATTTATGTATTGTAAACCTTCACGTGGGAAATCTGCTTAGTTTACGCAGCCCCGGCGTGACGGACTTTTTTGTGTTCCACGTCTTTTCTTGGTTTTCCATTTTATTTCTGTGTTCCATTTCTGTTTTTTGTTTTTATGTTCAGTTTCTGTGTTCTATTTCTGTTTTTGTGTTCCATTTTTGATCCATTTTGTTTTTGCGTTCCATTTCTGTTTTTCGTTTCAGTTCTGTTTTCTGTTCCTATTTCTGTTTTGTTTTGCATTTCTGTTTCTGGTTTCCATCTCTGTTTTATGTTGCATTTGTGTTTTTCGTGTTCAGTTTCTGTTTTGTTTTGCATTTCTGTTTTTGGTTTCCATCTCTGTTTCATGTTGCATTTTTTTTGTTCTTGTTCAATTTCTTTTTTGTGTTGCATTTCTGTTTTTGGTTCCCATCTCTGTTTTATGTTGCATTTTTATTGTTCTTGTTCAATTTCTGTTTTGTGTTGCATTTCTGTTTTTGGTTCCCATCTCTGTTTTATGTTGCATTTTTATTGTTCTTGTTCAATTTCTGTTTTGTGTTGCATTTCTGTTTTTGGTTCCCATCTCTGTTTTATGTTGCATTTTTATTGTTCTTGTTCAATTTCTGTTTTGTGTTGCATTTCTGTTTTTGGTTCCCATCTCTGTTTTATGTTGCATTTTTGTTGTTCGTGTTCAATTTCTTTTTTGTGTTGCATTTCTGTTTTTCGTGTTCAATTTCTGTTATGCTGCTTTATTTTGTTTAAATCAATTTTGTTTCGTTTTTTAACTTTATACAGTTTTTTTTCCCCGAGCAACATCGCCACAGTTGCGAAGCTCCAAATAAATAAATACCAAATATTGTTCTAATTGAATTTATACTTTTAGCAGATTTCCCTAAGGGAAGTCAGCTATTGAGGTTGTACTCATGACGCGATTTTCGAAATTTTTCTTCAAATGTCCATCGATCCTACACAGGAGATGACAAAAATGAGGTCTGTTCAAAACTATATATATAGGGGGGGGGGTTAGAGGCGGGAGAATTTCGAAAATTCTTAATATCTCCCTTATTATATGTCGGATCAAAACATTGTATACAACCAATATTATTGAAAATGTAACGTTCTATAAATATTGTTATGTACAGTTTTTCAGTATCTTCATTATTTACCTAGATATGTGAATTTATTAGTTTCCCACTCCGACTAATGTCATATAAACAATAAGCAGTTATATTATGAAGCACTTTATTTGAGGCCTAAATACGAAATATATTTCTCATTGAACATTTACTTTTTGAGATAAGTGACGCAAGGGGGAAATCAGCTTAGTTCAAGCAGTACTAGGAATTGTGGACGTTTGAGAATGACGATTGTGTCATGGGGACAACCTCGAAAGCAGATTTCCATTCAGAAATAACAGTGATGAGTGCAATGAGTTGGCAGACACTGCACACTTGTTCACTGCAGGCGGGGAGGAAGTTTGAAATTGCCCAAGCCCGATACAACCTGAGGTATTTGTTTACGACCTACTAAAGCCGGGGCTCCTTCAGCAAACTTCCCACTCTCTCCTCGAAACTAGCTTAACAGACTTACTCTTCTCACTGATGTCTCCTTCACAAAGTTAGGCCTCTGTCCCTGGAGTATATGGTAAAATTCAGCTTTATCAATGATAATCAAACTTATGTTAGTAGGCTAGTTTCCCTATAGACCTTCTAACTCCGAATGCATCGGTTACCTGAAAATTAAACTTCTTCCGGAGTAAAATATGTAATAGTAACTGCAGAATATGTTGAATATTTCTGCGTATTCAAAGAAATATACCTTTGCCAGTGTTTATTTTTAACAGACTTTAATTAAGCGAAATCATCTATTGATTTTAGCAGATTTCCCTTAAGGGAAATCAGCTATTGAGGTCCTACTCATGATGCGATTTTCGAAAGTTTTCTTCAAATGTCCATCGATCCTACCTCGGAGATACCGAAAATGAGGTCCGTTCAAAACTTGTATATATATATATATATATATATATATCTATCTATCTATCTATCTATTTTTGAGTTAATTGTGACGATAGATAATAGTTGACGATATTTTTTTAAAGAAATCTTCAATTCGTTCAAAATTACACACACACATGCACATGTATATACTGTTGCAGTAATGATTTGACCGCTAACCAAAGTCAATATTTAAGCAGTTCTTGTAAAACTAAAGGTGAGAATCGTTAACAGCTGAAACCGAACCAGGGAGATAGCTCACGTACAACAACTCGCCCCCCCTCCCCATTTAAGTGGTTAAATATCGAGCACGAAATATGTTTAAATTAATGCGTTTCAAACTAGAATGTTTATCGGTGAAGTACCGTTACAAATGTGTTCATGTCTTTAAAATATCCCATGATGCCACATTTAGGCTTCCATTAAGTCGTTATCTAAAATATAGGCTTATTTTTAATAATAGAAAGAACACATACGCTTGAGAACTCATTCTTTCCCGTAAGAGGTCCTTTTAGCAGCTATTTTGGTTGTACTCATGAAGAGATTTTCAAAAAATGTACTCACATGTCCATCAATCCTAGCCAGGATAAGATGAAAATGATATATGGCTATCTGTTACCGCTTACTGCTCGCTTTTTGTCACATATCGTTACGAAACGATATATCTTAGTTTTTGGTAAAATTAAAGATGAAGTTCGTTACCGGCTGAAATCGGACCAGTGAGAGGGGGTTTGCAGAGGAGGGAAATGGAATATTCATAATTCCTCTGTTATAATGAGTCGTATCGGAAAATGTTACAGAACCAATTCTGTTAAACTATTGATGCTCTATAATTGTTGCTCTATAGATTTTTCGGTAGAACAACAAAGTACAACACGAGTTTGTTACGTACTTCTTTCAGCCTTCAGTAAAGCCTTACTTCTAGTCATCTGATTTTTATTTAGAAAACATTTTTTCATCATATTTCTGCTGATATGAAATCAATGCTGTGTCATACCCGCGGGAAATCTACTTAGTTGACGCAACCCATGCGTGACTGACTTTTTATAAGTTGAAGATAGGCTGAAGCATATGTTTTATAAATATAGGAGGGACAGTGGGAGAGAAAGGCGGTGGGAGGGAGGTAGAGGGAGAGGGAGATATATATTTTAACGCCGGAAATGTAGTTTTTTAATGACATTCAAAGGAATGGACTTTTCACATGAAGATAAAATTTCACTTTTCTGTTCATATTGAACCGTGTGTAATTTCCTTCGCTGGAAACCTGATGGGTCGCATTATTTCTACATTATCTCCCGTCATTGTCTTTACCATGTACTCCAAAGATGTTAAAAGACTCCACAGGCTGTTCCGTTAGTACTTCTTTGGATCTCATTCTACATCTTCTTTGACAGCTCCGTCCATTTTTTATAAGACTGTTCTTCTCCGGAATCTACTTTTCTTTATCTTATTAGAACCAACAAACGCACTTAATAGTCGTCTTAATCACCTGCTTATACAAACATTTTCGTTTTCTGGAGAAGCTGTTAAAAAGGAATGGTTTCAGCTGTCAGTTTTGAAGTTATAAGTCTTATATTTTTATGTTCTTTCTGTTAAAGCCAACATAATGAGAGAGATATAGTTATTTTCTCATTATTTTGACTTTAAAAAAATACATAAAAGTATTATACTTATTAATTCACAACTCATAACTATAAATGTTTTGATTGTGGAACATATTCATTCTCTGAACCATTAATTATTTCATAAAATAATTTATTATTTTAGAATACATTTCTAAAAAAATATCTAATTAATTGTTAGATTAAATGGTCGTGCTTATAAATTTATCACTAAACTAAAAAATATTGAAACTTAGAGCTCCTGGTTCTTCATTGATAATCGCCAAATGCCAAAATATATATATACTTCGGTTACCAAATTCATTTACTGTTACTCTACTTTTTCCAGCCAAAGTATAGCATTTAGTAACGTGTAGGTCCCATTAACTATCTGAAAAATAAGGCATGTTAAGATAAATAATAAATAAATGTTAAGATAACTTAATAAATTTATATTTCGTTAACAATTTTCGAAATTTGAATTTTTCATCCGTAGCATTTCTATTACTATTTGAATTTCTTCATTATGATAAAGAACTGAATTTAAAATATGAATCTGAAGCATCGAAATATAGTTGTAGGTATTTTTGCCAGTAAAACAATTCTTGAATAGGTATTGAAAATTTCAGTCTCCTTAAAACTCTGTGACACGATTGCCCAATGAGGCCAAAACTTTTTCGCCCACAATAGATAACGGAATACATATTGTGTCCATTTTTAGGTATTTCTTTATCATCAAAGCAGTATTTAATGACTTCAGAAGAATCAATTAGTTCTGAAAAGCCAACTATCTCCGGTTAAATGAATGTCAGTTGCTCAAATGCAGTTATGCAGTTGGGTTCTTAGCAGCCTTTGTTGGTTTACTTTCTCTATTCGTAGCCATTTGATTCTTGGTCATCGGGGCAATACAGATCTAGAGAAATCGAGATAGTTTAAATGTTGCCAATATAGCTATTTTTCTAAAGTTATAATGACTATAACCGTTAGTAGGAATATTTGGTATTTCATGATTTCATACCTATTGTTTTCTTATTTTCTTCTAATGGTAGGCAAGCTTATATCATGTGTCTTCCATTTCTTACAGCCTTGAGGTAATATTGCATTTTACCCAGGTCCATTGAGTATTACAATTTATTGAAAGAGGAATAAAATTTATGTTTTACATAGGAGTATCGATGAAGTATAAAGCTTTGAATTATTTGAGATATCGAGATTGTTTAAGTTATCTTTTGGTGATGATCACTGCTATCTAGCTGTTTTTTGAATTCACTGTACTAATCCTGTATAACATTTCACCTTCAGCGTTTTCTAATCTCTCTTTATGTGCCTCAAGCTTGTCTTCAACTATTTCCTTTGTCCACCTCATCCCAATTTAAATCGTTTTGCGTACTACTTACACGTAAGATCTGAACTGTGATAACTTTCAAAAAATACGCCTAGAGAACACTCTCTTTCTCTAAATGTCCTTCTGTAATTGGAGTTTTCATCTTATAAGGTTATCTGCTTCGAAGACTACATCGTCTAAATAAAGAAGTAGCCGAACCTCAGTTTAAATTTATAGAACCATGATCACCCTCTTTACATGTCATTACATCATTGGAACTGAGAAAAGTATTTAATAACCCTTATAAGGCTTCATTGTACAGAAGTTTTCTTCAAGGGTTCCCTTATTTCATTTCATTGGCCAAAAAAAAAATAGCGATTTAGAGATTGAAATAGCATAAATACAAAATTAAGATAGGGATCCAAACCATTTCCAATATTGTATTAAGGGGAACATTGTACCAAAAGAATTCCTGTAGGGCTTGCTTAATGGCTAACTGTCACTTCTGATATTCGTGTCATTTCTGCATTTTCTTCTTTATAACCTCGTCAAGACTAACCTCATTCACTAAGCCATTGTAATTGAATTTCTCAGTGGCCTGATTTTTTTTTTTTAATGGATTATCCAGACATACAATAGAAAAGTGCATGTCATAGATATTTTTTCTTTTGGGAATCTTTATATTTCTCATAACTTCGCTTTTATTGCATCGTAAATCAAGGTAACTGTACATCATTCAGCTTCTTATGGAATTCTTCGGAATGTTCATGTTTGCACTGTTCTCTAGAAACACCGTCTTGCTGCTTTTGGCAACTCAAATTTTGGTATTGTTTCAGCTGAACTACTTCCTACATTTTTTTTTCTCCTCGAGAAATGATTGAAATGGGCGCTTTTTAAAATGAATTCCGGCCATATTTTTATTGTTAGCTGGATTTAGTGACAACGCCTGCCTGTTTTCAGAACTTAAGATTTATCTTCTTAAGAGCATTTTGATTTCATACTGGGTCTTGTTTATTTATTTTTGTTAAATTGACTAATTTCAGCTAAGTCGCTTTACAATATTTATTGTATTTATCAACGCACACTTTTTTTGCTACAATGGCTAATTGGGTCGAGATAATGTACAGGTCACCACTCCTTTTTGGCCAGGGTGGGACTATGGATTTCATTTAATGAGTATGCCACTAGACAAATTACTATTGCCAAGGCGAATCCACTGCTCTAGGTCTACCAACTGAGAATAGGAACTTACATGGCTAACACGAGTCCCTTTACAATATTTAATTCACAGTTAACTGACGTGGCTTTTTGAGGTTAGAAATTTATCTCTAAATAATTTGACAAGAGTTATATCGTTTACATTGTTTTCATTCGGAACTTTCGTTTTGGTTACCAGTAATCTTACTTCATAGGGATTCTGAAACTTTTTCTGCATCTTAGATATTATTAGTTGCAATTTAAGATGATTAGTAGATATTTATTGCAACGAATTACTCACAGAAAGGAATAGCTCCATTCCGAAAACTGTCAAGTTCTTGTAGTGCAACATTTGTGGCTTTAATGCTCCCAGCATTAGCGTTTTTAATGTCTTCCTTGCACTTAATGTCTGCTCATACCAAAGTCCATTGTAGGCTTCTCTAAAAATTTGTTCGCTCTACTCCAACATCAAAAACAAAGAAAAATACAATAAGGGATTTTACATTTATTTTTTAAATGGTCCTATTATATATATTGTTTTATATATTTTTTTTTATTTTGTGCCTGTACCTGTTTCTTTATTTCCTCTCCGCTGGTGCAGATTACAAAAGGTATGAAGTAACAGAAAAGTAGGTTCGTAACAGCAACAATCAAATCATCTTTATTCCCATTGATGAATATCTTCTGAAAATGATTAATATGATTTGGAAATGTAAAATGAATGACTATAAAAACTTATATAATACTCACTCTAACCCTATTTCTAGAGAATTAATTCCAACGAAAATGAAAAATTTAATTTTGTATCACTTTGTGTGTACATACGACTGTGTGATTGTGAATGCATGTGTAAGATTTTAGAAACCTTTATCTAGTATAACAATTTTCTTTATGTAAATATTAATTTTTAAGTAGTTATTTTAATATTTTTAATTTGAACGGTTGGGATTATAAAATTGTACTAATAAATTATTACTCATCATAGATTTTAATTATCTGGTTATGCTATAAGATATTTTTTGTTTTTCAATTTAATTTTACGCTTTTTCCCCTCTGTTTTGTTGTTTCCCTGTTTTAATAGTTTTATTAGTTCTTGTTACTTTTTCTATTATCATTTTATTCCTGTTTTTGTTTCGCCAGAAATATCGCCAAGCAGCAACAGCAAATTTAAAAATCAATAACATTCAACAACTTGGACTATTTTTACCATTTGGTTATTCGGTGACGAGTGTAATTCGCACCAATTGGTGGAGGCAAACCAAACCAATAAATAAATAATCGTAGTCAAAGAAGAGCCAATGACTGCAGAACGGTTTCGGTCAAAATCATAAATTGCTGCTTATGTTCAATTCTTTTTAATCTGCATTATTACATTATCAAACTTCACTACAATACTCACTTTGCAAAAGATGTAAGCTGCACAAGAACATTCCAATGATATGGTATTTGTTTCGAAATACAAAAGCCACCCATAATGTTCATTCATATGTTTAGAAAGTCTAAAAAAAATAAAAAAAAATAAATAAAATTCTGATTAGGTTAAATTTAATGTTAATCCTCAAAATGTTTTGGAAAATATAGCTCTTTTCAATAATTTCTTCACTTTATTAATCCATTATTTTTTATGTTTAGTTAAACTAAACAGGAATCGTTATGTAGTTTCCTAGATTACCTCACTGGGCTGTATGTTTTTCTACAAAAAGGCTTTCTGCTCCAGCAGCCTTCTCTTCATCCTTCACTTTCACTCTTGGCTTTAGAATCAACTAATAAAAAAATAATAAATAGCAAAGTACGTAATGCAGGGGCTCCGTAAACTAAGCAGATTTTCCACGTATTTGCATTTATCTCAAAAAGTAAAAGATCAATAAGAACAATATTTGGTATTTATGCTTCAAATAATTTGTTTCATGAAATAGCAGCTTATTGTTAATATGACATTAGTAGGAGGGGGGGAGGGTTAGTGAAGGCCAAAAACTATAAAATGCAAAAATCTCGGTTAATATTCTAGATAGTAACCCAAAGTATATAAGAACATTTATAGAACATTGCACTTGTAATAAGGTTGGTTCTACACTTTTTCGATCCGTCACAAAATAACGGAGATATGAAGATTTTCCGAAATTCCTTCCATCTAAACCCAAAATTGTGACCTCTAGAGCGGTAACAGATAAATATGCCGCTTGTGACCTGTAGCGGGCAAATATAAATACATATGTCATTCTGAACTGGCCTCATTTTCGTCAACTCCTGGGTAGGATCGATGGACATTTGAAGAAATTTTTCGAAAATGGCGTCATGGGTACGACCTCCTCAATAGCTGATTTCCCCCTAAGGGAAATCTGCTAAAATATTAATGTATGTTAATAAAAATATTGGGTTCAATATTTGTGAATTGCTTTACTTACTTTATGATTTCATGATGAAGAATAACCGTTTCGTTAGAAATGTTTTCCTCCCTTAATTTCCTTTGTAGGACTTTCATGCAAGCAGCCAGCTGGTTTGACAGTATGTAGTAAACAAAGTTTTGGCACGAGTTAGTCAGAAAAGGGACCAGTGTGAGCGTTGCTTGCAACAAGTGTGCAACAATAAAATTATTTGTTGGCATTAATATTTGATAATTAAGTTCGTTTGCTCCAACTATGAAGTAGATCACTAACGGAGGAATTCCGTTCAAAAGCGGAATAATGTAAAAGATGAACACCAAGAATCTGTATATCTTGTTACCTCTTCTTGACATAGGGTCCATATATTCCTGAAAAGAATAAAATTATATTGCTTGCTTTCGTTCAATGAGAATAAAGTTAATTTCTTAAGAAAAAAGGAAGAAAGAGAATGAATACTTTTTCTTTCTTCTATTCAATACCTATACCACTATATTTTGATTTCAAACGTAAATCGATTTCTGGAATCCAGAAAGTTTAGTATATTTTTGGTATTCTATAAATAAATAACGTGCAGTCTCATTTACTGGTGAGGTTATGGCCACGTAGAGTTACAAGAATTACAACAGCGTTACCGACGTTTCGGTATAACTCATTTCCTTCCTCAAGGCCCCAAGGTTTTATTTCTTTTTTCAAAGACAACTTGTGAGACATTCTTAATAAATAAAAATAAACAAAACATACTTCCTCAACTATTTCACTGACCTCCTTACGAAATGGTTAGCATTGATTTTGTCAGGAGTTGAAATAGTAAAAAAAAAATTGGCTTTGCTGACTCCGGATCGCCTTATCAAAATAGTAATTTGAATTTTCATTTAGAATCTTCACTCCTAAGAATATTAATACTGCCATTTTGTAAATAAAGCCTATATGCAATACCCCGTGTCCCGAGCTATGATTTGTATTTTATTATAGGATCACTTGGCATTGGTTTTTTTTTTAAATTAATAATTTCATAACTCTAAAAAAATTAAAAAAGTTTAGTAAGAAGATTTTTAATTTTTAACGAAGACACTCAAATTTTTTATTCGTACAAAATTCAAAGATATATGTTTGTATATATATGTATATGTGTGTGTGTGTGTGTGTGTGTGTGTGTGCCTGAGTGTTCACAGGATTGAGATCCTAAATGAGTGGTAGGTTGGCAGCACTGAGCCTAGAGAGGTGTGGGAATACTTCCTTTTTCCTGTCAGTTCTGCCGCTTCCCGTCCGCTCATATAGGCCTATCTTCTCATTTTACTTGATGATTATACTTTTAGCAATGCAGTATTATTCTCAGGAATGTGAATTTGTTTAATTATCGTAAATAAATAATTTAAAAGCATATATATGTATGTATGTGTGTGTGTGTGTGTGTGTGTGTGTGTGTTTCTGTGTGAGTGTTTGTTTTCTTTTTATTGGTTGGCATCATAGATTTTTGATGTCTTTATTCGCCCCTTTGGGAGACGGTCTGAGTTCATATAAGTCAGACTCTGTTGTTAAAAAAATTATTACTTCCTCAGTTATTTGACAACCTTTAAAATTTTTCCAACTTACTTTTTCATATTTTTTGAATATAACCAGAATCACATGACGTTACCCTATTCGCAGGATCCTCATACAGCTGGTCCCAGAGCTGGTCGAACTCATCCAGCAATCTCTGTATGCTATTTGGGCTGATGATCGAGTCGAGATGCTTCATGAAGCCATTGAGAATCGTGATGGATATCTGTACTGACTGCAGCTTCTGGATGGCCGTCCCGTCCTCGAGTGCTATGAAGGCAACGCTGCCTCCGAAGCAGTAGGCTATGGCGAGGAGTGCGTAGTATGCGTACACTGAATAGAGGAGAGGAAACCTCAAGGACCGGGGTTCCAACATACCTGCCAACTGTAGCATCTTACGCACCAAACAGCTGGGGGGTCTGGACATTTCTACAACATAAAAGTACTAACATTTTAGCGTCTCTCTCACTTTCACTCTCTCTCTCTCTCCCACTCTCTCTCTCTCTCTCTCTCTCTCTCTCTCTCTCTCTCTCTCTCTCTCTCTCTCTCTCTCTCTCTTTTTAATCCTTCTTTACCCCCACTTTACCTTAAGGCTGCTCTTTATACAAGCGGTTCTTTCCAATTTCTTTTTTAAATTTTTAAATCTGAATTTTAATAGGTCACAGTAGCTCGTCCTTACTACTCAGAAAATGAGCAGTGAGGTCAAGCTTAAGTTCAATAAAATGTGGAGTGGTGGGCAAATATTTAAAATCGGCAAAAGTCTTAGGGCGCCCGCAATTGGAATGCCGCTGCCTCTGCACAGCGGGACTCCAATAAAATCTTAAACTATACTTAATTTGCTATTTACATTAAATTGCCATACTTTATATAATTTCTAACTTACATTTATAACGTAATTTACCGATTTGTTTTTTTTTTAGTTGAAACACTTCTGCAGCATATGATTTAAATGCGCAGAATATGTCTTCTGTTTCCACCAGTTTGTTCAGGGAGGCCACACCTTTAGCCTATATTGATGACCTTGCAGTTGTCTACGAAGCCAACTCTCGAAATTCTATCGAAGATAAAGCTAAAGCTGTGATAAATATTATGCTAGAATGGTGTGAAATTAACAAATTAAGGCTGAATTCCTCTAAAACAAAAACATTGCTGTTAAAAGGAAAAATTTCATCAAATTCACCTCCAATCGTCAAAGTGTGTGGGATAACTATCCGACCTTCATAAGAAGTAAAATATTTAGGAGTTTTGATCGGCCAATGTTTCTCTTTTATCAACCACCTAAAAGAATTAAAGAGTAAAGTCTCCCTACGGTATGCGTGTCTAAATAAATTGGCAGAAACCACCTGGGGATTACACCATAAAAATCGTGTTATCCTGTACAAAGCACTTTTCATCCCTATAATAGCATATGCTTCACCGGCCTGGGGAAATAGTCTGAGCAAAAAAGAACGTTCCTTACTTGCCGGTATTCAAAGACGAGCACTAATATTAATAACTAGAGCTTACCGAACTGTTTCTTCTGAAGCCCTTCAAGTCATTGGAGGCGTATTGCAAGTTAAAAATTGCAAACTATAATATAAAAAGAGGCTTACCTGCTAAAGTTGGTAGGGCAGTTTTTACAGCGACAAAAATAGACAAGGAATTGAAAAACAGAATGCGAAATGCTGCAATTGAAGAGTGGCAAGGAAGGTGGGATCGATCGGACCAAGGGGGACTCATGTATGCTTTCTTTCCCAATGTGGAAAAGAGACTCAACGCAAGCTGGTTCAAACCTGACTTTTGGTCAACACATCTTATTTCGGGACACGGCGCACACTGGAGCGATCCTTCAGTAATGTTGGACATTGGGGGAAAAAATAAAAGTTTTAATTTGGGATTTTGATTGTATTGTTAGTACTACACAAACCCTTTTCAATTGAGCAGATTGATTTTTAGCCATACTATTGCAATGGTTTTTACATAATGCCTGCTTATAATTGCTATGTTAAAAAAAGCCTTGGCTTATTAAATTCATCGTGAACTCTTATTTCATTTTATAAATTATTGTTGCTTCCAGTACACATTAAGGGCATTATAACAAATAAAAAACTGGCACAAATGGTTTTTAAAATACTCTAATTATTTTTTTTTTATACATCGAACTGAAAATAATTTTATTTAATTGAATTCGCAAATCGCTTGTATTTGCTATAAAAAATACCACTTGGCATGATTTTAAGTGTATATTGTCTTATTTACAACGTCGTCAGATCTTACCTAAACTTGCCTATTCATTAAATATTTTACTTTTAGTGTTTACACTTTCGGTGCGGAAGACGTATTATACCTCCCGCGGACCTTACCCAACTACGTACGGTGTAAAACGCCTCCTCTACGCAATTGACGCCGCCATTCACGATGAAGAAATAGTTAAATACGTGTTTTTCTTTTCTAGATCTTTTTTGGACGGCTACCAACAGAGATATCCTGAATTATTTGTTAATTAATTCAGACCCTTTAATATCACATTTAAGGCCAACACTTAACAACGATAGCGATCGCTTAGAAGAAATATCTTCGTAATTAAAAGAACTTCTAATTGAAAAAATAAAAACATTTGAAATTTAGAAATGTTAGATATTCTACCAGCATACAAATTCTCATTATTAAATTAAATACATAGATTTTTTTTTTAAAAAATTATTCTATGTATATTTTTGTTTACTATTTTAGTATTGCGTTTGTGAACTTCAGTTTTTTATTATTATTATTATTTATTAACGTCCACTTTTTGCAACTTAGGCTAATCGGGACGGGTTATCTACAGGTTACCACCCTTTTCTAGCCAGGGTGGGATTTTAGGACATTATTTAATGAATTTCGTCACTAAATAATTTCCTTTGCCCAGGCAAGAATCGAACTCGCCACTCTAGGTTTACCATGTGATATAAAGGTCAACGCTTTAACTCGCATGGCTAACCTGAGCCCCGAAAATATAATTTATTTTTTTAATTCAATTTATTAAACAATTAAAAATTTATAAAACATATGTTGATATTATGTGTCTACAAATCACAATTCTCTACTTAGTTAGCATAATCTGTAAGTACACATTTAAAATTCATCCTACCGTAATATCGCATCTGCCAAAATTGATCAGGTAGTTCAAAAGAGTATTCGATGTGCTTTAAAATGACACTAGAATCAATATTCTAGGACCAGTAGCAACGGAAATATTAATGAATGTCCGGCTAATCCTATCACTCGCTCCAGTGTGCGGCGATCTGAATAAATACCTCAGCAGGAGAGAAGAAGAATAGATCCAAATTGCGAATGCGGTGTAGAAGAAAATGTTGAGCATATTCATTGTCATCTCTATCATAACAAGAGATGAAAATTAGCAGAATAGTCTTTGCTTGAATGGCCTCCCACTCTCTGTCTGTCTGTCTGTCTGTCTGTCTGTCTGTCTGTCTGTCTGTCTGTCTGTCTCTGTCTCTGTCTCTGTCTCTGTCTCTGTCTCTGTCTCTGTCTCTGTCTCTGTCTCTGTCTCTGTCTCTGTCTCTGTCTCTGTCTCTGTCTCTGTCTCTGTCTCTCTCTCTCTCTCTCTCTCTCTCTCTCTCTCTCTCTCTCTCTCTCTCTCTCTCTCTCTCTCTCTCTCTCTCTCTCTCTCTCTCTCTCTCTCTCTCTCTCTCTCTCTCTCTGTCTCTCTCTCTCTTCTCTTCTCTCCCGCTCTCTGTCTGTGGCTCTCTCTCTCTCTCTCTCTCGCTCTCTCTCTCTCTCTCTCTCTCTCTCTCTCTCTCTCTCTCTCCCTCTCTCTCTCTCTCTCTCTCTCTTCTCTCTCTCTCTCTCTCTCTCTCTCTCTCTCTCTCTCTCTCTCTCTCTCTCTCTCTGAATGAAAATATTAGGTTAATGAAAAGAAATTCTGAATTAGAGGTCAGAAATAATGAGCTGGAGCAATGCATGCTAGCTAATAATTTAGAGATTCATGGTGTTAATTTCTGTAAGGATGAAAATATAACTGAGGTGATAAAGAGTATTGGTGGACTGGTGGATTTGCAAATTAACGATTTTGATATCAGTGACTGTTTCCGAATGAGGCCATTTCCGGAGTCGATTCGTCCTGGAGTGATTGTGGTTAAATTCACTAGAAAATCGATAAGGGATCGGTTAATGTACTGTTTTAAGAAGAGAGGTGCCGTGACTGTTCGGGATATTGGCATCATTGATGGCGAACCGAACAGAATATATATAAACCATCAATTAACTTTCTCTAATCGTAAATTGTTGCGTGACGCGAAAATAATAAAAAACAATAAGGATTATAAATTTCTTTGGTTTAATCGTCGTATAGTACTGTGCATTAAGAAGGACGAAAGTTCAAAAGTAATATTGATTAAGAATGGAAATGATTTAATGAATTTGTAGTGTGTATTTTTCTTATTTACCGTTAACATGGAAGAGAATTCTAGACTGAAACTGCATTTTAAGGATTATAGCAATAAATTAAAAGTTGTACATGCTAATGTGGAATCTCTGTTAACACATTTTGATGAATTTAAAGAAATTTTCTCTAATGATGTAGCCGACATTATTTGCATGTCTGAAACTTTCCTGAAACCGGAGATCGATTCGTCACTATTGCAGCTGGATAAATTTGATCTAGTCCGAAACGATCGCATTGGAAAGGAAGGTGGTGGGGTAGGAATATATATAAATAGGAGGATCAAATTCAATGTCAAGTATAAATCACCAGGAGTCTACAATAAAACGCCTGAATACTTATTTTTGGAGCTACACTTTTATAAAAATAGAATTTTGTTGGGAGTTGTTTACAGACCGCCAAAAATTGGATTTATGAACATGGTCTTTGATTTAATGGCTGATGTCATTAGTTCTTATGATAACGTTGTGATACTTGGTGATTTGAACTCCGATATGAGTACGAATAATTCATATGCAAACTTCATTCGTCAGCAGGCTATGGAATTGAATTTGACCATTCTACGTTTGGGGCCAACTCATTTCACACCATCTTCAGCTACTGAAATTGATAATATTATAGTGGGAAACATTAAATCAATTTTAAAATTCGGTAAAATTAGCGCACCTGGCCTTTCTAGGCATGATATTATTTTTTGTATTATCAACCAGACGGTTAAACCAAATCGCAAATTTTACAAATATATTCGCGCAAAAAAAGCTTTGGATGAAAGTCAACTGTGTCAAGACGCTGCCGCACTGGATTGGAGCCAATTATTAGCTGAACCCAATATTCAAAAGAAAGTAGAAATATTTACTAATAATTTATTGACGCTATTTAATAAGCACTGCCCAATTAAGAAAATATTAGTGAAAAGATCGCCGAGTCCGTGGATAACGCCTAGTATAAGGGAAGCGATGAAAGAAAGGCATAAAGCATATAACTGCTTCAAGAAAGACAAGACCCTGGTAACCTGGGAGAATTACAGGAGCCTTAGGAATAAGGTGAAGCAGTTGATAAGGAACGAAAGAAATAAGTACCTTAGAAAATCCCTGTCTGAAGCGGAAAATGGACGGGAATTGTGGAGATTGCTGAGAAATAACTGCCTGGGGCACAAGAAAGATTCAGCTGACCCAGAAGTTGACCTGGACGAACTATGTGAATATTTCGCTGGAGTTGCAATGCCCACCGGTCAACTAGAAGAAACCATGATGTATTATAAATCTATAGAGAAACCCCCATTACCACCGTTTATAATTGGAACTATCGACGTGGAAACCGTAAGTGCTGTTTTGACCAAGATGAAGTCCAGTGCAGTTGGGGCAGATGGCTTGGAGCTGGGGTTAGTGAAGCTCATAGCTGACCAGATTGGTAATATTCTATGTCACGTATTTAATTATGCAATTTGCCATGGTGCATATCCTGATGTCTGGAAGACTGCTCTAATCAGGCCACTTATGAAGAAAAAACCGGCCAATAATGTCAAGGATTATAGAGCAATAAATATCTTATGTTTGCCCGGGAAAATACTGGACAAAATAATCTTTTTAAGATTAAATGAATTTGCAACCAGACTGGGAATTATACACGAGTTACAGTCAGGATATAAAGAAGGGCACAGCACAGAGACAGCGCTGATAAAGGTGACGGACGATATCAGGAAAAACATGGACGATGGAATGGTTACGATCCTGGTGTTGGTAGATTTCAGCCGTGCATTCGACAGTGTTAACCATCAGCTTTTGCTGGCCATTCTAGAATCGTACAATGTTGGTCCGGAGGCATTGGACATACTCAGGTCTTACTTGACAGATAGGAAAATAGTGGTGAAAGCAGCCAATGGAAAAACATCAGGGACAAAAACGCAAAGGTGCGGAGTTCCGCAGGGCTCGTCCCTTTCTGGTCTTCTATTTACTATTTATTTAAATAAAATCACAGAGTGCTTTGCTCACTCTAAGTACTTAATGTATGTAGATGACCTCCAAATCTATATAGAATCGGACGTAAAGGAGCTTAATGCTTCTATCATTAGACTTAATGACGACCTAAGCCGACTCCACTCCTGGTGTGCCAATCATGGAGTTTTGATAAATAGCCAAAAATGTAAGGCAATCATAATGGGCTATTCGTCACAGCTTAAGAAAATTGAGCGTGATAGCTTGCTGAAATTAAAAATTGGGAATGAATTCTTAGATCTAGAGAACAAGGTGTGCAATCTAGGGATTACAATGACCAGTACGTTGTCATGGAATGAAGAAATCAGGAATAGATGTGCCAAAATATATAGAACCCTTGGTCAAATAAGAAGAATTAATTTTGTGGTACCTATTTTCATCAAAAAGATACTAGTAAGAAGTTTGGTTTTACCTCACTTTAACTACGCATCTCTGGCAATGACCGATATGGCAAGTACTCTGATGACCGATTGCAGCGAGCCCAGAATGCAGCGGTACGCTTCATTTTTAATGTCCAAAGGCACGAGCATATATCTGACTTTTATAATAGGTTGGGTTGGGACAGAATTAGAGAAAGACGAGATAAGGCTTTGTTACTCCTGACATGCAAGATTCTGAAGAGTCAGCAGCCCTCATACATCTACAAAGAACTAATATTCCTAAGCAACATTCACAACAGACCAACAAGACACTCAAAGAGCTTACTATGTATCCCGAAACACCGAACCACAGTATATAATAGGTCCTATAGAATAGCAGCCGCTAGGATATTCAATAAGTATGGATCACATATCGATTTAAGCAAGACTGTGACAACAATTAAAAGTGCCATAAAGAAGATACGAACTTAAATGTATTTCAAGATTATGAATGTATTTATTTCAAAGTTATGTATTCATTTAAAGAGAGACATCCTTTTTGTTTTTTGTTATTTTATAAATTTTATTTTTGTATTGTATATTTGCTTTTGTTTTGAGTAAACTATTTTATGTTGCCTTGACACTGAGGTTGTAAATTCAAATTGTAAATTTTCTTTTTCCTGAGCATTGTAAGAGAGGACTTTTAAGTCCTAAATGTATCAGGTTATTAAATAAATAAATCAAATCAAATCAAATCTCTCTCTCTCTCTCTCTCTCTCTCTCTCTCTCTCTATATATTTATATTTATATATATATATATATATATATAAATTTAAAGACATATTCCATACATAGTTATTATTTAGAGCTCTGGAACAATGGCGACTTGGGTTTTCTCAAAGGTGGGGAAAAACAAGTAATCAAAATAACAAAAAATGGATCACACACATAAAAAATGAACAAAATTAAGAGAACGAAATACTAAAAGAAACAGGAAATACTAGTACAACTTAAATCAAAAAAGGGTGGCTAATAAATAAGTTAAGAAAACAAATTTAGTAACTTCAATAACATGCATTGAACAGGCGTATATCATACATATTTAAACATGCATCCAGACAAACACACAGATATGAAAGCACACACTTTAAAATATTTTAAAAATGTAATGCTCAGTTTACGCATCCACTGCGTGGCGGACGTTTTGAATTGGAGGCTCATAATTTTATGCGGCCCCCAGATAACTATCCCCCGTGGAGGCATAATACAACCTCTAAAGTCCGCTGGGAAATACCTTCTAGCGGGCTAATTCGACTGCTATGGTCGTTAAAGTGTTAATACTAGTCAACTGCGCTCTAGGCTTGGGATTATCCACAGTTTATATAGTCTGGATAGTATTATTACTAATTAAATAAAGTCACCACTAGATAAGAATTAAAGTCCGTCACGCAGGGACTGCGTAAACGAAGCAGATTCCCCACTTGTGGTTATGAAACGCTATTAAAATTCATTATTGGATGTGTTCATTGTGATTTGTATCTCTGAGTGTCCCTAAGAAAGCAAAACCATGGATATATCAGGGTTAAAAATATAATAACAGATAATATTTTCAAATATACAGAGAATTCTCAATTAAAAAGAATGTCAATGATTTACCATTGGTTCCACCTTTTCATGAAGAAATAATAATTATTAATACTCAACACGCTGGATAATCTGGCCCCACATCATTGTTACATGCATCAATAATTTGTATAGATTTGGGATTAAGAAATGACACCTGATCGTACTGTTCATCATTAATGGCTGTCACTCAGGGCTGCGTTAACTAAGCAGATTTCCAAATTGCTAAAAGTATGAATAAGTCGCTTAATATTTGTGCTACGAACAAATGTAAAAACAACAACCGCTAAGCATCAACAGTTTAATAAGATTAGTTTTTATATAACCAATTTTGTTGTACAAAATCATTTGATGCGACTCATAATAACGGAGATATGAATTTTTGAACCCCTCCTCATTCGTCGACCGGTTTCAGCCATTCAGTTTCTTCAGTGTTGAATGATACTGTTAACTATCCAGTATGGTATCCATCAATTAAACATTTTCGATTTACGAAAATCGTATATGTTGAAGTCTATTGTCAACATATTTCCATATATTTACCATATTATGTTCCATATATTTACCATATTATGTTCCATATATTTACCATATTATGTTCCATATATTTACCATATTATGTTCCATATATTTACCATATTATGTTCCATATATTTACCATATTATGTTCCATATATTTACCATATTATGTTCCATATATTTACCATATTATGTTCCATATATTTACCGTATTATGTTCCATATATTTACCATATTATGTTCCATATATTTACCATATTATGTTCCATATATTTACCATATTATGTTCCATATATTTACCATATTATGTTCCATATATTTACCATATTATGTTCCATATATTTACCATATTATGTTCCATATATTTACCATATTATGTTCCATATATTTACCATATTATGTTCCATATATTTACCATATTATGTTCCATATATTTACCATATTATGTTCCATATATTTACCATATTATGTTCCATATATTTACCATATTATGTTCCATATATTTACCATATTATGTTCCATATATTTACCATATTATGTTCCATATATTTACCATATTATGTTCCATATATTTACCATATTATGTTCCATATATTTACCATATTATATACTATATTATTATTCCATATTTACTGTATGTCTCACACAGTAAAATTTCAATGAAAACCATATTTGGTATTTGATCTTCGAATAAAATGATTCATCATATAACATCGTATTGTTAATATGACATGAGTAGGAGTGGTGGTTTACTGAATGCTAAAACCTAAATAATGCAAATATTTCGGTTAATATTCATGATAAATACAATTTGTATATAACGATATTTATATACAATAACAATACAATTTTCTATTTAATAACAGAGATATTTCGAATTTTTGAAATTATTCAACTCTAAACCCCTCCTCCATCCAGTCCGATATGCAGCCGTTTACGAATTTGATCTTTAGTTTTACACAAAGAGCTTATATATCGAGGTAACGATCAAACAAAAATCATGACCACTAGAGAGTTATTATATATATATATATATATATATATATATATATATATATATATATATATATACAAAAATTATAAACGAGCCTAGTTTTCGTTGTCTACTACGTAGGATCGATGGGCTTTTGAAGAAATTGTTCGAAAATCGAGTAATGAATGCAGCCTTAATGACCTATTCCCTTTAAGGGGAAATCCCTAAAAGTGAGCCCTATGCTATTTTTGGGGCTCAGGTTAGCCATGCGAGTTAAAGCGTTGACCTTTATCTCAGATGGTAAACCTAGAGTGGCGAGTTTGATTCTCGCCTGGGCAAAGGAAATTATTTAGTGACGAAATTCATTAAATAACATTCCAAAGTCCCACCCTGGCTAGAAAAGGGCGGTAACCTGTAGATAACCCGTCCCGATTAGTTTAAGTTGCAAAAATAATAAATATTTATATTAATATAATAAATAAATATTTTTTTTTTTTATGCCGCATCTTTACAAAAATTGTATGCCTTTCGGGCTGCTCCGCTGTAATTCCACTTTTCCCAGTATTTCATTCATCAATAAGCAGAAGAAAATATTTATTACAAACTCGATTATGTTTTCCTTTAAAGGCTGGTTGAAGACAAATAGAAAACATTCAATATAAAAGAAATAATTCCTGTGTGTAGGTATTAAAAACATGAATGAACGTACATTTCTTAAAATAAACTTTATCCCTTGAAAGAAATATTCTTTGGTTAAGGATTTCGTATATATTTTTATTCTTATATTATTTACTACTTTTCCCAAGGTATAAAGATATACGAAGACCTCTTCCATCTCAATCAACTTATTCTTAAGGAACAGAGTCATTATTTGTAGTAGCATTCCTTATTATTTATAAATATATATATAATTTAAATAAATAATAAAAATACACACGGCACTGATTATACGAATTTGAAAATCAATTGATATTAATTAAAAACTTTAATGCCCTTTGAACTAAAGCTATTAAAAATAAAATAAAATGTCTTGCATTGTAATGTAAATTAAAGCAATATGAACTCCTTTTAATCCTGTATTTATTTCTATTGTATTATTATTATTTATTCCTATATTAATACCTCTATGAAAACTCTGATTCAACTTCTAAAGACAGTTCTAGTCCTCTCTTCTCTCACCTGTTCTCAGGGCTGGTGTGTTTCACAATACAGTATAATACATGAAGTGGGGATGTGGGCTAGCTCGTCAAGTATTAATAATGTGCCTCTTATTCGTTTCCCTTAATGGCTTTTTAATTTCGCTAAATCGATTAGTGCCTTCTAAAATTGGAGTTTTAAGAAACAAAGTATTTATTTATGTATGATCTTTAGGAATTAGTATGTGATGATGAATTTTTGAGTACTATTGTTTTTTTTTAATTTTAGCAGATTTCCCTCAAGGGATGAACATTTGAAAATTTCTTTTAAATGTCCATCGATCCTACCCAGGAGATGACGAAAATGAAGCCCGTTCAAAATTATACATATATATATATATATATATATATATATATATATATATATATATATATATATATATATATATATATATATATATATATATTTGCCTGTTAACGCTCTAGCGGTCACAATTTTTGCTTGATCGTTACCAAACTCAATATATAAACGTTTTATGTAAAAAGACAGATCAAGTTCGTTAATGGCTGAAATCGGACAAGTGGAAGGGGGGGGGGGTAGATTGGGGATTTTCGAAAATTCGCAATATCTCCGCTACTATACGTCGGATCAAAACATTGCATAAAACCAATCTTATTGTAAATTACATTTACTAGAAATATTATTCTATACATTTATTCTCTATCTTGAATATTAACGGAGATATTTGCATTTTTATTAAATGTGGGCGGTAATGCTGGAGTGAGTTTCCCGCCAAAAGCTAGGTCGGCCGTTTCCGTAACTACTTTTCTCTCGTATGGAGATTTCTCTATTGTATAACTGGGAAATCTGCTTAGTTTACCCAGCCCCTGCTTGACGGACTTTTTCCTTTACATTTTAGTCATCTGTAATTACTGTGAAATATATTTATCAGTTAATTATAATTAATTAGCGGCATCACTAGTTTTTTTTTACAATTAGCAAAGTCGTCTCGTGACTTAAAAATCAGTTGTAATTAATCAGTAATGTACGCTGGACCAATACATGAAGTACGTCATTTACAAAACAACATCAAAAATTCTGACGCGGGCACTACAAGACTTACTTGTTCTCCACTTAAATTAAATAAACAAGTGTTTGATGTAGGTCAGTCAAAATGATTTCATATCTCCTTTCTAATAAACCTGATCAAAAAAAATGTATAATACAACATAACTTATAGATCTCTTTATTATAAACAAAAATTTTTCTATACGAATTTAGTTTATTATTAATAGGCACGAAGAAATTTGTAATTTTTCCTCCCTCGTCTAACCCCCCCCCCCCATCTTAGTGATTTTGATCAAAAGAGGAGGCGCATAAATAGACAGTATCATGTAACATATATAACACAGTATAACATTTTTTACAAGACATTTTATCATTCTAAGTGTAGCTACTTGTGAGATATGTTCATACAAAAAGAAGTAAGTCAAAACTAGTCAAAATGACTTCAAAGAAGGTCGAAAGGGTTAATTCAGTTAAAATGTGAAATCCGAAACTATTCGTAATTACAATACTTCCTACAAAGAAGCAAAAAAATCAATAAAAATAAAAGCAAATGCTCTGCCTTTATGTGTGTGTTTGTAAAATGAACGTACATTTGATAAAATAAACATTATTTAACAATTAAATGCCTTGATGAAGGATTTCAGTAATTAGGTAGATATTTGTTTTTTATTATCTATACCTTTTGACATTGTCTACATCTTTTACCATTATATAAAGAACACTTCTTTCTCAACAAACGTATTCTTAAAGAATGGAGTTGTAGAACCATTCCTTAACATGATTTTATAAATATATATAATTGAAATAAATAACAAAAATACACATAGGCACTGATTATACAAATTGAAAAGCCAATGTTTATTAATTAACACAAAACTAAGCGTGTGTGTACATATTGTGGTATTCTAATACCACTTTTTGATTTAGGATGCAAGGTTACAATACCAAATTTGTCAATTTTACCAATCGGAGCTTCATACTACAGATATAAGAAGGTAGTGAACAGAAACAACTCTTAAATTGTGCACTGGACAGATAAATTTTACTTAGGGAATATTAACAATCAACATTATTATTATCATTAATTTACGCCCATATTTTGCTACTGTGGCTAATTGAGGCGGGTTATCTATAAATAAGCACACTTTCTAGCCAGGGTGGGATCTAAGGATTTTATTTAATGAGTTCGTCACTAAATACATTCCTATTTCCCAGGAGGGAATCGAACTCGCCACTCTTGGTTTATTATGTCAGATTAAGGCCAGTGTTTTAACCCACATGGATAACCTGAGCCTCAATCAAATTTCGACTGGAAAATCATACGTGTTTCATCCCGTCAAAGATGGAATCACAGCCAACAAATGAATATATCTACGATCCAAATCCTCTACTTTCTTTGTTCATTAACAAAGATTTCCTTGGGCAGAGGTGTTTTGGAAATTAACGAATAATTAAATGTTACTGTTCAATACCGCAGAAGCTCTCTGTTGTGTTTTAATTAATTCCTTGACAAAATTCTGGCATAATAGCAGTAAAAGTAACTCGTTTGTCCGAGAAAGTAAGGTTTTAGGACAACTTTTCAGAAGGCTTTTCTGCTAATTTAGGCTTCATTAAAACGCACTGCGCACTCAGAAGCCATCACGGAAAACCAGCAGTAGTCATGATGATGCAATTAACACTTTAACTACGCCCCCCCCCCTTCCCCAGCTAAACAATTTAAGGCTGGAGTGAGATACAATGTGATTCCCTTAATTATTTTAGACTTAAACATGAAAACTTCTCTGAGGACTGTTCCACTTTCCTAAAAGCAAAGTTAGAACCTAAAGTTATTAAAGGCTTTTAAACATTCCTCCTACCAATTTAACAATCTTAATCAATATTTCTTCGGAATTAACGTTCTGAAGGGTTAAATAATTAATTTCCCTTAGTGCCCTGTGAGTGTGTTGTCAGCTGGAATATACACGGCCCTTTTGATCATGTCTCTTCAATGTTCATTTTCAAGAACTTTTTAAAAGGTTTCGGATGTACGAAACCAATTTCCATGCCATTAGCAGTTTTCGCTGTCACAGCCTCTATAAAAATGTATCGCCCATCTACCGCTTTCTTCTAATCTCTGACTAATATTTACCATGGGAAGACCATAATTTTCATAAAAGTTTAGTTAAATAATACACAATCATTTTTTTTTTATACTATGTTTTTGGTGGCGGGGGGTTTTCAGAAGAAGGATTACTAAAGTCCATTAATTTGTCACCTAGATTCTGTGAATATAAAACAGTTTACCACTTGCAACTGTATCGTCAAGGCCTTTTAGAAGATTTATCTTAAGTGAAATGAGTAATTGAGGTTGTACTTATGATGCGATTTTCGAAAAATGTCATTAAAATTCCATAGATTCTACACCTAGGACACGACGAAAATGAGGTCCCTTCAAAATTATGTACATACGTCTGTTACCACTCAAGGATCGAAATTTTTGTTTGGTCGCCATTTAATTCGATATTAAGCTTTTCTTGTCAAACATCAAGATCGTGTCCGTTAAAGGCTGAATTGGGGTCAACTGGAGGAAAGGGGTTTAAAGGAGGGGCAAACATCGAAAATTCAAAAATTCCCTTAGTCCTATAGCCAATTTAATTTTCTATAAATTTTGTTCAGTACATATTTTTTCTATGTCGAATATTGACCTTATAGCAGATTTCCCTTGAGGGAAATTGAAGCTGTTGAGGCAGTACTCATGGTCCAATTTTTGATAAAAATTCTCAAATTTACATCGATCCTATCTAGGAGAATGAGGACGAAAATGAGCTCCGTTCAAAACTGTGCATATATATATATATATACACACATATATTTGTCAGTTACCGCAGGGGATGCAATTATCGTGTAATCTTTACCAAACTCGATATTTAGTCATTTCATGTAAAAAGAAAGATCACGTTCGTTAACGGCTGAAATGGGACCAGTGGGAGGGAGGGGGGTTTAGAGGGAAGGGTTTTCGAAAATTCGAAATATCTCCGTTACTTTTCGTCGGATCGAAAAATTGTATGGAACTAATCCTATTGAAAATTAAATTTACTATAACTATTGATATACACATTTATTCTCTATCTTGATTATTAACCGAGATATTTGCATTTTTATTAAATCTGGGTGGCTAACGGACGAGAGTGACTTTCCCGCCAAAAGCTAGTTTCCTTGACTGCTCGGCTCTCGTGAAAATTCTCTATTGTGAGACTTCACATGGAAAATCTGCTTAGTTTATGCAGCCCCTGCGTGACGGACTTTTTTACATTAGCCCCGCATTTCAAATTAGGTTATAATCACATGATTTTAGAAATGCTTCTGAGATATTAGTTTAATAACTGTTACAATTTATTACCTTCCACAGCAGTTTCAGAACGTTAGTTTCGTCGTTATTGATAAACATGAATCTAATTCAGCTCTCGAGTTTATTTGGAGGTGTGTGCCGAGCAACCAGGGAGTGCTTTCTATATGCCGTCCCTAACAGAAGCAAGGAAACATTGACAGAGTGCATTATCTATTCTATTAGGCCTGGAACAACACTCAAATTTGTATAGAACCAATCTTATTGAAGATTAAATTTACTATAAATATTGTTACGTATACTTATTCTCAATCTTGAATATTAACCGAGATATTTGCATTTTTATGAAGTCTGTGGTCAGGTGTTGTTTGGGTTAGTTCGGCCGTTTTCGTAAGTCTCGGCTCTGGCGGAAGCTTCTAACCTAACCTGTCGTTTCTAAACTTACCTAACCTTCGTTACTTTGTGAGATTTATGCAAATACGTTACGTTCATCCGCCCCCCCTTCTTTAGTTCTTGGACTACCAAAATTTGATTTATTAAAATATAAATTATTCTTACAATTCAGAAGCCGTTTCAGTTGGGAGTTTATTAAAATTAACTGAAAGATTTCTCATTACCGTTTGTATTTACTTATGGTGGTGTTGTGTTACCAGTATGCAGATTTCTCTATTGATAAACTTCACATAGGAAATCTGCTTAGTTTACGCAGCCCCTGCGTGACGGACTTTTTATATACTTGTAATAAATGTGGTTCAGGGGCTCAGTTTAGCCATGCGAGTTAAAGTGTTGGCCTTAATATCACATGGTAAACCTAGAGTGGCTAGTTCGATTCCCGCATGGGCAAAGGAATTTATTTAGTGACGAAATCCACTGAATAAAATCCTTAGTCCCACCCTGGCTAGAAAAGGGTGGTAACCTATAGACAACCCGTCCCAATTAGCCTTAGTTGCAAAAAGTGGACGTTAATTAATAATAATATTAATAAAATCAGAGTTGTTTCTCTTAAGACTTTCTTTAATCCATATTTATAATAGTTTATTAGTAAAGAGTTTTATTACTGGTATTTTTAAAATCATGTGATCATAACCAAATTTGAAATACGGGTCTAATGTAAAAAAGACTCCCTAATCCTATACATCTTTCTCTTATATGAATATTAACTGAGATCATTTCTGTCAATAGTTCTGTATAAATGTTTCTATCAATACTAATCCATTTATGAGAATATGGTTTCCTTTAGTTAAAAGAGAAACACCCCTTCCAATCCGAAAGGAAGAAGGAGTGGTGGGTTGGGGGTTGCTGTTGTCTTAAGGTAGCTGAACCGTTTCCTGCGGCGCTATTATTGTATTGGAATCTTTGTAAACAATTATTGGAAATAGAGCTAGGAAAAGAAAATACAGGGAACGAACGTTCCAGATTGGGGGTTGAGGGGGAACACACGGAGGCAGTTACCTGCCAAACATACCCTCTGAGAGCCACTTCCCTTGATTGTGGCAAACCCAAGGCACTTCCAGTATCGTTTTACAGCTAAAGGTCGACCGCTGTTTTCGAGAGGAAATCCTTACTTAACCCTAAAACCACAAAAAGGGGGATGATTTTTATTGCTTTTCTTATTTTAGGTATAGGGGTTGGCGCTATTTTCGGAAAAATGTGATTTTCGATGTGGCCGTCAGTCCTACATAGAAAATAACGATACACACACATGCGCGCGCACGCACACACACAGGGCTCCCAAGTTCCCGTGCAACCCCACTTAAAATCGCCAATTATATTAATAAAAGACTGATACTTGGTGTGCCATAATTGTGTTCCTTGAAGAATGTTTTCAGCCTAGTTACCTTCTACAGTACTTCTCCAGCGACCATAAATTTTGGATTTCCAAACATTTTACAACGGATTATTGTAGAAAATATAATTCTATGACTAGTTTATGCCGGTGAATTTTTCGATTTGACGCATCCTTTAGCCGTAAAATGCACAAATCTTTATTTCAGAAACGACACATTTTACTGATAAATTCCGCGACATAAAAGTCTATTTACATCATTACATTTGAAAAAATTCTATGGGAAGACGAATGAATTCTGAAATAAAATAAAATAAAGTAAAGAAATATCACTAAACTATTTTTTTTTTTTTTTTTTTACATGGAGCTGTGCAGGTGGACGGCTTTCTTTTTATTTCAGAATTCATTCCTCTTCCCATAGAATTGTTTCAAAGAAAAGTTTATAGGATACAACTTTTATATCGCAGCATTTTTTTAAAAAAAAGTTCTTAGAATTAATTTATTTTAAACTAATTACATAGTAATTATTTGTATTAGGAATACATTTTCCCACCTCCATAGTTTCATGTAAAAAAAAACGGTGCGGTATCTTCCAGGGAAGAATCATCAAAAATGCTTTTGCGTAATTTCGTTTTATTTTTTTTTTTAATTCATTCCTCCTCCCATAGACTTGTTTCAAAGAGAATTTTGTTGGCTACGACTTTTATGTCGCTGCATTTTTCAATAAAACGTGCAGTTTCTGAAATAAAGATTTGTGCATTTTGCTGCTAAAGGGTGCGTCAAATAGAAATATTCACTGATATAAACTCGTTTTAGAATTATATTTTCTGCAAGAATCCGTTATAAAAAGAATGTCATGGAAATTCCAAATTTATGGTCGCAAGAGAAGTACTGGAAAAGGTTACGAGGTTGAATTTGGACTGAAAAGATTTTTCAGGGGTCACAATTATGGCACACCAAGTATCAGACTTTTATTAATACAATGGGGGATTTTAAGAGGGGTGGCACGGACAGTTGGAACACATTTTATATATACATGTAATATAAAAGTTAGCATCCCTTGTGCAGGCTTATAATATATATTTATTTTCATTGTGAGGAGTTGGCTATTTGCTCCAGCGGTTTGGAATTGATTCCATCTTCGTCGTGTTTTTAATTTGATTAGCTATCTATATTAAACCATTTGAACAAAAAATAATTATAAAAATTGAAACCGCTCGGGCAGATAGCCGAAATCCTCAGAATGAAATTATTTCCCAGCAATGTGGCCTAAAAAATAGAATATATTTACTATATCTTACTTGTTTTACTTTTTATTTCCAATGTTTTATCCAGACATTTTCTACGTATATTAGAAAGGTTTGCATAAGGCTAGCAGGAAGATTCTACTTTTAGTTTAATGTTTTGTTCATGAAGAAAATGGAACATACTATGATTACTCTAGATCAGCTGTTGTAAGATAATAATCTTTCTTTATCTCTACCTTAATCCATTCGAAGCTCCCTCACCGCCTTCAATCTACAGTTTGATTTCGTTCAAGTACTCTCCGACTCTCCTTCCCAATAGAGCGTTGTATATTTTATATTATGGACATTTATTTTAGTATTTGACTCAATTGCAATATTCAGATCTTGTACACCATTCAGCTCATATGTAGTTTTATAAAATGCTTTTTGAACTATATTATAACATTTACATTCATCTTACAAATTATGATCAAGAAGGTCTAAAAAGAATAACAATCCATCCCTGTGTGTTATTACTATATAAGTAACTTTGCAAAAAATTGCACGAAATGTCGGCAAAGAAGCTAAAGCTGAAGTAGTTTTATTTCAACATTAGTATCCGATAACCATATCACATAAGGATAGCATTTAGTTTATTTAGAATCTTCTGCTCAACCTTTGAACATTACTTTATCATGGGTAATTTTTGTCTATGTCGCAGAGCACTAATGACGGGTCAGGCAGCCCCGAAATTATTCTACCTGTTACAGGTCTTTTAAAAGTTGAAGTGAGTAGGCTTCCGTTGATAATGATGATGATAAATATGGAGTGTTAAGCTCACAGTGATTAAACATAAATTGAGTTAAAAACATTCCTACCGTATATATTGGCATATTTGTTTGAGTCTCTCTTTGACATTTCAACCGTTGCGTGACATTCAAAGTGAATATATAAAATTGGTTTATTCATTCGGCCTACTCAAAGTTGGAAAAAGCAAATATTTATTTATTATTTAATGGTGCTCAGAAAGATTTTGATATTTGTGAATTGTTAATATTATCTGACTTGACCGATGAATTCTTGAACTTTGACTTTCTACTGAAATATAAGAATTCATAAAATTTGTTATTTGTTATTTAGGGGTTCGAATTAGTAAAGTACGTTATTTGGTACTCGTTAATGCATTAGTCAACTATTGAAGTAGTTCTTGCTCGTTTGACCTCATGACTAGGACTGAACCACCTTTATGTACACTATGTAATACCCAACTGAATACCAAACACTTACAGCCTGCAGACTAATAACCGATAAGAACTTACCCAGCAACCTATCAGAACTACTACACGACAACAGCCCATACATTGCGACAATCATGAAACACCTCCAAGAGACACAACTTTACAACCAAATTTAACACTAAATAATTAAACTTTAGACTTAAAGAATTAAATTTCTGCTCCTAATAATATCCACTGGAGAAAAAGGACTGTAATTTTAACTACGATTGTAGATTTTTTAAATTATTTTAAACTACTTTACTTTTATAATAAGAAATAAAAACGTCCGTCACGCAGGTGCTTCTTTAACTAAGCAGATTTCTCACGTGCGTTATGGATTTGCATTTACCTGAAAACGTAAAAGATCAATGAGAACAATATTTGGTATTTAGGCTTTAAATAATGTGCTTCATAATATATAGTTAATAGGACATAAGTAGGAGTGGGGGTTTCCTGAAGATCGAAAACTGAAAAAGTCCGTGAGGCAGGGGCTGCGTAAACTAAGCAGATTTCCCACGTGAAGTTTTACATTGTGTACCCATTCGAAGTGTGGCAGCAATGTAGGAGGCACCTAGCCGCGAGGCCTTAATCCAGCCTACACCTATCCAACGCTTCTCTGGTGACTGAGGATTCGCTACGATGGTTTAGCGATCCTATGGAAGGGACAGTCTCCTACTACCCAGCTCCCACACGAGAGAACAGCTCCCACACATGTACCAGTTTCCTGGCCTGTATGTCCTCGTGCTTTGAACACACGACCACTACGTCTATGACCGGCAGTGAAGGCAAGCCTCCACTCCGGACTCCACCCAGCCCGTAGTTCACATTGAGTAAGCCGCTAGAACTTACCCCATTAAGGCAGGAGTGATCCCCTGCCCGGAACAGCAAAGCCGACTAAGGACCTACTGTTCCTACGGTTCCCCTACCCAGCAGCTACACAGCGGGGGCTTACTGCTGCCACTGGGGAGGGCCGGCCCCGTGCCGGAACGTGAAGTTTTACAGTCGAGAAATCTGCCTAATAACAACAGTAGTAGTAAGGGATCTCTAAACCTATTCACGAGGGACAAACAGTTTACGGAAACGGCCGCCAGAGCTCTCGGCCGATATTCCCGAACATAGCCGACTCCTGCCGACCACGCACAGAATACAAATGCAAATATCTCGGTTAATATTCAAGATACAGAATAAATGTATAAAACAATATTTATAGTAAATTTAATTTCCAATAAGATTAATTCTACACAATGTTTCGATTCAATGCATAATAACAGAGATATTTTGGAATTTCAAAAATTCAAAATCTAAATCCCCCCCCCCCCCCCACCCCCCCCCCCCCCCACCCCCCCCCCCCCCCACCCCCCCCCCCCCCCACCCCCCCCCCCCCCCACCCCCCCCCCCCCCCACCCCCCCCCCCCCCCACCCCCCCCCCCCCCCACCCCCCCCCCCCCCCACCCCCCCCCCCCCCCACCCCCCCCCCCCCCCACCCCCCCCCCCCCCCACCCCCCCCCCCCCCCACCCCCCCCCCCCCCCACCCACCACCCCCCCCACCCCCCCCCCCCCCCACCCCCCCCCCCCCCCCCCCCCCCCCCCCCCCACCCCCCCCCCCCCCCACCCCCCCCCCCCCCCACCCCCCCCCCCCCCGACCCCCCCCCCCCCCCCCCCCCCCCCCCCCCCACCCCCCCCCCACCCCCCCCCCCCCCACCCCCCCCCCCCCCCCCGCCCACCCCCCCACACCCACCAACCCCCCCACCGCACCCCCCCCCCCACCCCCCACCCCGCCCCCACCCCCCCCCCCCCCCACCCAGAACGATCAAAATAGCTGAAATCGGTGTGGAGGATTAAAACGTTTTTTTTCTGTGATATTCGATATATTCTATTTTTCGTCTCTCTCTAATTTATTCTAACAAAAACAAAACTTGACATGATTTTTTGATATGGTTAAATTTTAGACTGGTACATTTGACCTCTATCAAATAAGTCAACGAATGATTTTTTATGTCCATGCCTGCTTAGCGATAGGTAAGGCAGTACACGAGAGAAGCATACTGCCGAAATAACACCATTGGACAAGACTAAATGAAAGCTTGTTTGCTATAATGGGACTTTAAAATTGAAGTGCACTAACATGTTTTTCGTACTGTCCCGTCTAGCGCAGCTACTACTTTTGTTCAAAACGGATTAAGGGGGTTTAGGAAGGGATGTCTCAGAGCCTATAGAGTTAGGGGCTTTTGTGTTTATATCAAAAAGTTTATGAAGTACGCTCTATGATATTTTTTAATCCGATGTAACAGAAGTTTGGTATCGTGTCTCACTTTCAAATGGAACATGAAATGGAGCAAAACATTTTGCTTATTCAATTTAATTGGAGTACACAGAATTCACGTGGTGTCTACATCAGATTTGTATTTATAATTATAAACAGATTTCCCCTATGGGAAATCAGTGCTATTGAGGTCGTACCCATGACGCGATTATCGAAAAATTTCTTCTAATGTCCATCTATCCCATCAGGAGATGACGGAAACGAAGACCGTTCAAAACTGTATATATATATATATATATATATATATATATATATATATATATATATATATATATATATATATATCTGTTAATGCTCTAGCGGCCGCAATTTTTGTTTGATCGTTACCATACTCGATATTTATAAGTTTTATGTAAAAATGAAGATCAAGTTCGTTAACGTCTAAAATCCGGGCAGTGGAGGGGGGAGGGGTATAAAGAGGAAGAATTTCGAAAATTCTTAATATCTCCGTTATTATGCGTTGGATCGAAAAATCGTATAGAAGCAGTCTTACTGAAATTAAGTGCAGCAAAATAATTTGCTCATTTAATTTAATATAGGACAAGGAAGTCACGTGGCTTTCCATATCAGATTTTTCTTTCCATATTACAATTATATCTTATCAATCAACTGGCGGATGAGATGCTAGTTAGGGCTGGGAGAAGGTCCACCCCTATTGGCTGATGACATATCCCTACATAGATCCAAGGGGTGGCCTAAGGGTTGTCGGCTGAATGCAGGGGATGGAGAGAGAATTCAGCTGGAAGGCACAACCCTCCATTCCAGCTTCCACGCTCCGGGGGACTATTTCCTCGATAAATCTAACAACCAGCCTTTATTCGTAATGCTCTCGGTAATTTGGTTCCCTGAAGGAGGGAGGAAAGCAGTTCTCTTACCGATAGGCCCGTCCTATTCAGCTATTTCAGCCTCAATGGCTTAGGCCCCTCCCCTCAATCTGAGGATTGAACAGCCGGGCTTGTTTATATTCAACAACAACAACAGTGATTGCTATGTCAAAGTTACATTTTATATTCCGCATTGGCTTTCAGGCTAAAATCGACCCGAAGCTTTTTGCGGAGGTCAAAATTGAAGGTCATCATGGAATGAAGTTGACGACAGGAACTCTCAAACAAGGAACCCTCCTTGCATAACCTTGGTCAAGTAAGGCAGCACTAGGGGCTCACCCATTAACTCTTTAACAACGTAGAGATTGACACCATATTAAAGAAACAAACGGAGAACTATATTGCCATTATCACTTCTCATTGAGCTCACACGGTGGTCCATTGGAATCTATCAAGTGAACTGCTCACTTAATAATATTCTGTTACGATGGATACTCAACTGATCTGACAACATCTCCTTCCTTCTTTTAACGTGTAAAAGTCCGTCTCGCAGGGGCTGCGTAAACTAAGCAGATTTCCCAAGTGAAGTTATACAATAGAGCAATTTCACGAGAGCCGAACAGTTAATGAAACGGCCGACCTAGCTTTTGGCGGGAAACTCTCTCTCATCCGTTATCCGCCCAGATTTAATAACAGTGCAAATATGTCGGTTAATAACCAAGATAGAGAATAAATTTATATAACATATTTATAGTAAATTCAATTCGCAATAAGATTGATTCTATACAATTTTTCGATCCGACGTATAGTAACAGAGATGTTTATTTCAATCGCTCAAAATCTGCTAAATGAAACCAATGTAAGCAGGACCTGAATAAAATGTTTGGTGGTTCGAACTCTTATCTTTATCATATATGTTCGTACTGACCACATTTCCATCATCTTCTAGTTAGGTGGACATTAGAGAATATTTTTTCGAAAATCGCATCTAAATCACATTTTCCTTAATAGATGTATAATTTGTTATTCAGGACCACTTTACAAAATTACGGCTAATCGGGACGGGTTATCTACAGACGATCTATAAAGAATTAGAAGTTCTATAAATGTTGTTATATAATTATTTTCTGTGTCATGAATAGTAACCGAGATAATTGGATTTTATAGTTTTCGGCTTTGAATTAACCCCCACTCCTACTCATGTCATAATAATAAGCTTTTAAATTCCAAATATTGTTTTCATTAAACTTTTACTTTATGAGATATATGCAAATACCCTCTGTTGCCTTCCCCCTTCTTTTTGTCTTGGACTACTACATTTTGAGCGATTGAAATAAACCTCTCTGTTACTATACGTCGGATCGAAAAATTGTATAGAACCAATATTATTTCGCAAATTAAATTTACTATGTTTTAATTTACTATTTACTTGTTATATAATTTTAGTCTCTATCTTGAATTTTAACCGAGATATTAACATTTTTCAGTTTTCAGCATTCAGCAAACCCCTACTCCTACTCATGTCATATTAATAATAAGCTATTATATCATGGACCAGTTTATTCCATAGTTAAATGACAAATATTGTTTTTATTGAACGTCTCCTATCTTAGATATATGCAAATACGTTTTGTTGTCCCACTCCCCTTTTTTTTGTTCTTGGATTAGCTAAAATTTGAGCGATTGAGATAATAGTTATTTATTATACAAGTGACGAAAGTAGATTATTTTACAACTCGAGTGAAACGTTTACCCACACGAGATGGTAATTTCACGCGAGTATGGTAATTTCACGAGAGTTGTAAATTCTACTTTTGTAATTTTAAATTTTTTCTGTAATCGTGTAATACATGATCAGATCTAACCAGAATAGGAACAAAATTAGGATGTTGTGAAGATTATGGTATGTTGTTGGTAGGTTATAAGCATGGTTGTGAAAGGTTATAAGCATAGTTATAAAACAACTAGTGATGATTGTGAAGTAGTGCAGTTATAAACAAGTGCAGGTTATAAACAAGGAAGGTAATTATTATTATATTTAAATTTTAAAATATATTGATTATTTCCACCAATAATTCATTCACATTTCAATTTATTTTGTTAAAACAAATTCTTACAATGTTAAGAAACATTTAAAAGCATTTAATTTCCAACTTCAAATTATTTTTTAATTTATACTTATTACTAATTAAGAAGGCAATTCACTTTCTTCACTTGTGAAGAAAGTGATTACTTTCTTCACTCTATTGCAAAATGTTTCACTTTCTTCACTCATTTCAGTTAATAATGTTACCATTATTCAACGATTACAGGAAAAAATTATTCTAATTCATAATAAATTACAGCAAATAGTTTTCAATAAAATTAATTTGTTATATTCCGATATCTTTCAGTAATTCTTCTTATCTTCGGTCTAAAATATTTCTATCTATCTATTAGGCTCTGAGACGTTGGCTGATCTGTTTTTTAGCAAGTCAGACGTTTTTCGTAGTAGAGGTTCTTAAAATGTAAATTGATTGAAAGATTTCTCATTGCCAATTGTATTTGTTCACTTAATATTAACTGCCGTGTTAGCAGTAATCCGATTAATCTATTGTAAACTTTCATGTGGGAAATCTGTTTAGTTTACGCAGCCCCTGCGTTCTTTTTTGTATTAACATTATAATGGCTCATTATTCTCTCTCGTTTAATGACAAAGATGGAAAATCATCTATTATTTGAGGTGTTTTACAAAATCAGCTAGAATTAATTAAATTAATTAGTAATGTTGTTTATTTGACGAAACATTGGAATATAATTGAAGCGTGTAATGACAATTACAATATAACATTTGCGTCGGCTCTCTTGTCAATTCAAATTAGATCTCCGTCACTACCAATAACCCGCAAGCTGACGTCACCCCATTCATCGAAAAAAATCTACATGGACGATAATTACATTCTGTAATTATAATAAACAGCGGCTGTGTGAGCTAAGCAGGTTTTCTAGGCGCTGGAATGACACACAAGTAATTTCATCTCACCATATTTAAGTCAAACTTCGATGAGCAGTAGCGGGGGTTTTATCGTAGAACACAAGAAAATATTAATGATTCGCTTAATACTTTTGAGTTACGAGAAAATGTATAGAAAAGCTATTGCCTTGCACTCATAGTTTAACAATATTGGTTCTATAACATTTTTCGATCCAACTCATACCTAGTAAGGGAGATATTTCGAATTATCGAATCATCCCGTCTATTCCAATTTCTGTTTCAGAAATTAATTAATGTGCCCTTTAGTGTTGAATGAAAAAGTGAAATGTAGAGTATGGTTTAGATAAATTAAACATTTCTTAGTAAGACCATAAAAACGTAATTGCTGACGCCATCACACAACATATTTGCATGAAATTCACACAATAAAGGTCCGTTGAATTCAATATGTGGTATTTAAGTTTGATATAAATCGTTTCATGATATATCGGCTTATTCTTAACGTGCGATGACTAAAAGTGGGGGATGAAAAATTATCTGGATTAATATTCGAAATAGAGAAAAAGCAACATTTATAGGACTACATTTGGAATAAGATTGGTTCTATACAATTATTGGACCCTACTCATTATAACGGAGAAATTTCGAATTTTCAAATTTTCCCTCTAACCCCCCCCCCCACTTTCCACTTTTCTTATTTCAGGCGGTAATGAGATTTTACATAAAACATTTAAATATCGAGCTTTGTAACGATGAAACAAAAATAGAGCGTTAACAGACAAATATATAAATCTCTCTCTCTCTCTCTCTCTCTCTCTCTCTCTCTCTCTCTCTCTATATATATATATATATATATATATATATATATATATATATATATATATATATATATATACACATGGTTTTGAAAAGTCCTTCTTTTCGTCATGTCGTGGGTAGAATCGATGGACATTTCAAGAATTTTTCGGAAAAAATGTCATGAGTACAACCTTATAACTTAAGGGGGATTGGTTATGGAAGTATATGGGAAATTCACCTGATCAAGGGTCATGATATTTAGGAAAAATCTGTTAAAATGCTACCAAATGTTTTTTTTCGTACAATGTTTTGATTATTGGCACACTTAGAAGTAGAAACTTTGATACCTAATCGCTTCAAAACTGCTTCTAATCCTCCAAAATTGATAAAGGACACACTATTTGAAAAAAAATTATTTACTGAAACCAATAACATAAGTATAATGGAAGTGTTTACGTATAATAATATCATGGGCGATGTTATAACGGCATTCGCCTCGCAAGTCGTCCTTTAATATCCCTTACCCATAGCTAGAAACATTAATGTGGTTGGTTAGAAATTGAATTGATAGCTAATGCTTAAATTTTAAAACACGTAATGTCCTATACATTATAGAGATTATGCCCTGAATTGAGGGATTCATTGTTTCATAATTCTAAAATTTTCATATTTCAATTTTAATCGAAAAAATGTACTGAATTAAATTTTCAGGCGATTGTTTGCCTTATTAAATCACGCATTCATTATTTTGGTTGAATGTAAACAATTTTTTTCTCTGAATGATTAATATTTAACTTTTTTTAAAATCTTATTTGAGAAACTGATAATTAAAAAAATCCAATGTCCATGCTAGTATCATGTATGAAATACATATACTAATTACAAAATACTAATACTACGAAATTTACAACACATTTATTTATTTGTAGTGGAGCGTTCGATGCGAGGCAATATTGCCCTGCAAAAAACAATGAAAATAAACAAAATAGAAAATGTAAACAGTAACAGAAAAAATAAACAATACAATTAGAACAGAATAAACTAAGAACGCAACCAAAAAAACAAAACGCAACCAAAGAGAAAAAAAAGCAGGAATCAATAAATAAAATAAAATAACCAAAAACAAAACATTAATTTCAAAAACAAAAAAAAAATCTTATAAAGAAGCAAGATAATTACATCAAAAACTATAATGACTAATTAAATTACGAACACAGTTATATATTTGCATTGGTTGAAATTAAAACTAAAAACAACTAGATAATAATTAGTATGTACATAAATAATGTACAGATTAAATTTTCTAATATCTTGAACATTCACAATCATATGCTCACACTTTCTCTGTCACACAAACACTCGCACACACATATAGTCAATAATTTTAGCTGGAGTTAAAGGATTTATTTTAAAAAGAATAAAAAAGAATTTTAAAATGTAATACTTCTAAATTCTTGAGTATATGTTAATGTCATGTAAATGTTGGAGTATTATCGGAATGTGTGGGATACCTTCAGTAAGTCCTGTGGGATCTTTAGATGGTCACGTCTTTTGCAGTCTGTTAGTATATGTTTTATTGTAAGCGTAAATTAGAAAAGAAAATGAAACCAAAAATATCAAGGAACGTTGCTTCACCGCTTTTCTTTAGCTTTTAACAGTAGGCGAGACTTCTTGTTGTTCCTACTTTTGAGTTTAGCACAGATTAGTTCCCAATTATATGTTCTAAATATTAACTATATAGGTATTTATGCTGATACACATGCTATGAGTGTTAATGTTAAGTGAGTTAACACATTTAACATTTTTCTACTATTTCATTTCCAATGAATCGATTTTTATCAATTTTTACTGTTTGCTGGGAGCAGAATCATTTGATAAACTCCATGAAGGCAGGTTATTCTAAGGCTTTCGATTACCGTTCCTTAACCTTTAGCAAATAACACTTTAGCAAAATAACACAGTTGAATATTTTACGTTAAATTCGGGTAGTAGGATAACTCTCTTCACATGAACACCCTCAATAAAACTTTAATTAATTCTTTGAATGCTTAATTAAAAATTTACTGTCCGTAATACTTTTCATCTCTTATTATTCCATCCATAATTAGTATTCATCAAGCTACTAAAAGAACTTAAAAATGTATTACTACCAAGGGATACAATAAGATTAGCATTATTAAAGCAATGTAAATAAAACTGGTTTCATAAATACACTATCGAAATACAACATCTCCAAGTAATATAAGCTTCCAGTGTTTCCTATGAATAATAAATAGGAACTTTATTACAAAAACCCCTTCAAAGGAGAATCCATTTAAATTGTTTATTATAATAAATCTAGAATTCATATTCCCTTAGTTAGGTATTCACTGACTTAATGCAAAAATGAAATGTATCTCCCGCTATTATATTTGAATATTGATAAATTCTTGAAAAGATGTTTCTGCGATTTCTTTCAAAACATTTCCATTAGGTAAAACTTTATTTCCTAATTAATTGAATATAACTTGATAAACCAAGAAATTCTGAAGTGTTTTGGGGTGTGTTTGGATTTGGCATAATAAAAAGGCCGCCACGCAGGGGCTGCGTTAACTAAGCAGATTGCCCACGTGAGCCACGTATTTGCATTCATCTCAACAAGTATAGGGTTAATGAGATCAATATTCAGTATTTAAGCTTTATGATAATAAAAGCTTATTGTTAATATGACATGAGTAGAAAGGTGGATTTACTGAAGGCAATGAACTAAAAAATGCAAATATAACAATATTTATACAAAATTTAATTTGCAATAAGAATTGTTCAATACACCTTTTTAACCGACGTATAGAACGGAGATATTTCGAATTTTCAAAATTCCCTCCTACCCCCTGTAAGATTGAACGAACTTGATCTTTATTTTTACACAAAACGTTTTAATATCCAGTTTAGTAAAGATCGAACAAAAATTACGAGACAAATATATATATATATATATATATAATTCAAAAAAAAATTCTTCAAGTCCTCGTAGTATATGACTGCCAAAAAAAAAAAAAGACCTGTTTGAATTAAATAATCTAACATATTATTTATTAACGTCCAAGTTTTGCTACAATGGTTATTTGGGACGGGGCGTCTACAGATTACCACCCTTTTCAAGCCTGGGTAGGACTAATAAGGATTTTATTTAATGAGTTCGTCACTAAATAAATTCCTATTGCCCAGCGGGGATCGAACTCCCCCCTCTAGAATAATTTAGTATAGTATACACGTTGTCGATTAGTTCTCGAGAAGTGGGATATATTGAAGTCAAACTGTTATCATATTTAACCTTTAAAAGAAAGGTAAAGTTCATTAGAAGTCTGAATCAGCCAATGAAAGCCGATATGATGGGTTGGCAGAGGGTAAAATAGCAAAAAATGAAATATCACCGCTATAATGAGTCGGTTCGAAAAATATTAAATAATTAATCTTGTAGAAAATTTATTTCTGTCATCTGACAACTGTCATCCTATAAACGTGTCTTTCTGAATCGCTAAACATCTTACAAGTAGCTCCTGCGTGACGGACTTTGCAACTTCCTGGTGTTTGCTTCACGCTTTATTTAGGAATCATGGTTCGGATCTTAGGCATCAGGTCAAGGACTATAAGTATTCTGGGCACATAAGGAAACCTGCTAATATCATCCCTTCATTAGGATATAGGTTTTTCAATATTTCACCGTAAATAACAAAAATCAAATAGAAGAAAAGTATTTCAATGTACATTTTAATTCGTAAAGTGAAATCTTACAGTCTTCATTTATGTTCTGTTTACAATTAACTTTTTTGTAATAGAATAGATACTTTCTACTTTTAACAACAAAGCTTATATTAACACCATGTTTTCTCGTTTTTCTCTCAACCTACAACACATACGTATATGACTCCAACATTGGAACATCAAAGCATGTGATCTTCAACAATTTATACCAATTCTAATGCTGTAAATGAGGTCCTCAGTATTGTAAAATATGTCCGACACGCAGGGGCTGCGTAAACTTAGCAGAAATCCGACATCCGGGTAAAACACACTATTGATCTCATCTCACCATATATTTTATATTTCTAAGTAAAAATTCGATGAGTCGTGGGTTTACTGACGGAAGAAAAAAACGAAAGAGCAAATGACATGCTTTATAAATGAACTAAGAAAATTTATAGATCACTTTTCGATACTCACGTAATAGTGGAGGCTAGAATTTTCGAATCCCTTCCCTCTAACCCCCCCCCAATTCCTGAACCGATTTCAGCCAGTAGCAACGTTTAATGTTGAATGACTAACGACTAACTATCGAGTTTGGTATAGATCGAATTAACATTTTCGAGTTCATAACGCAACATTTTTACTGATGGTGCCATAATACAACTTATTTGCATGTACCCCTCATGGTAAAAGCTCAATAAAAACAATATCGGATACATAAAATTATTTTATGATTCTTTTTTAAATTTGTTTACGTCCACTTTATACTGCTTTGGCTAATTGGTACGGGCCACCTATAGGTTATACCCGTTTCTAGCCAGGGTGGGACTAAGGATTTTATTTAATGAGTGAGTCACTAAATAAATTCCTATTGCCCAGACGGGAATCGAACTCGCCACTCTAGTTTTACCATATGAGATTAAGGCCAGCGCTTTAATTCACCTGGCTCACCTGAGCCCCATATATATAAGCTTCTAATTAAGTATTTCATTAAATAACAACTTATTATAAATATGACATGAGCAGGAGCTCATTTTCGTCGTCTCCTAGTTAGGATCGATGGGCATTTGAAGAAATGTTTCGAAGTTAGTTCTTGCCAGACTCAGAATCGGCCACACATAAGTAATACAGAGACACTTAATGACCACGACAGACAACCCCTTATGCCAATACTGCAGCAAGCACCTAACGATAAAACACATACTGACTGACTGCACCAACGAAAAAAACCTTGGCATGCCCTACGATATGACAGAACTACTAACTGACAGCAGCCAATATATTCAACATATAGTAACATATCTAAAACATATAAACATTTATTATTATTATTTATTAACGTCCACTTTTTGCAACTTAGGCTAATTGGGACGGGTTATCTACAGGTTACCACCCTTTTCTAGCCAGGGTGGGACTTAGGATGTTATTTAATGAATTCCGTCACTAAATAATTTCCCTTGCCCAGGCAAGAATCGAACTCGCCACTCTAAGTTTACCATGTGAGATTAAGGCTAACGCTTTAACTCACATGGCTAACCTGAGCCCCATATAAACATTTACAAATACATATAGAATAACATACAATATGTCTACAGGATACTTAAAAAGATTTATTGTAAAAGGGATGTTTTATTATATTCATTCTGACAAAGTAGGGATATGAGATCAGATATTTAAGGAATATTTTCCAAACAATATAAATAAAGTACAATGAAGGTATACATGAAGGAACAAATGTATTATTCTAAGTACCCCTAATCAGAGATCTCGCCGATTGATGTGGGGCATAAACCAATCGAAAATCGAGTCATGAGTACAATCTTATCAGCTCATATCCCTCAATGGAAATCTGTCATTAAAAATATAATATTTTCTTGTATTGGAATATAATCATTCAGATTTATATCTTATATATAAATAAATTAAATTATTATTTAACTCACATGGCTAACCTGAGCCCCTTATAAATAAATATATATAAGGCCTATTCGGTAATTTACATTCGATCTCAAATATCGTATAACGTCTCATATGTGAAAAGTAGCTTTGTCAAACTGTAAATTACACGAAGACTTCCATTGTAGGAGGCGGTGAGAAGGAAGAGGTTAAAGGGGGTTTATAGTAAGTTGTCGGTGTCAAATATAAAGGAAGCATAGTGACGACTGATCCAAGATATAAAGGCATGTCATACGCAGGCTCGGATTATGGCAAGAACCTGGGGCTTTGTGGGCTTAACTTCATAAGCCTATCTGCTCCCCTCCTACCTATCTTGTCACGTACAAAATACCTCTCATGAATTTTATCAATTTACTCAAAACGCAGGTTTTTGTTAATACAATACACGGCGAATAATTAAATTATACAACCAGAAATAAATATAACTAACACGGATATTTTTATGAATAGATATGTGTATTTTTATAAAAGATAACTTCGTTATTTATTTACGTCCACTTTTTGCTACTATGGCTAATTGGGGTTACCCGTTCTTTACTATAATGACTATATGTTATTTTTTTATAAACGGGAGCTAAATTAGTAAAGAAATCAAAATCTTTGATATTAAGGTATTTGGTAAACCTTGAGCTGTGACTTCGACTTATTTAGTGACTAATATTTATTTAGTAATTTAACTCACTAATTAAAATAATGCCATACTGGATAGTTAAGTGTTCTAACGTGATGAAAACCTCTCTCTGGTGATAACTTGTTGTTCATGTATATATATTGTTGTTGTTTATATTATAATATTAGTGCCGCAACAGAAATGTAAAATATAAACATGAAAAACGTAAAGAAAATATATTAAGTATGTAGATCAAATGCGAATTCAATAAAAACAAAAAAAATCGTTCTAATGAAAGCGGCAAAGAAATACTTGACTCTTAACACACATTTTTCTTCTGTTATCCAACAATCCCTAAACGCATTAAGCAAAATATATCATTTCAGGTGAGGCCATGATTTTTCAAGGCGGAAGCCTTGATTGGGGGAGAAATTTCAAAATTGTAAAATGGTGCCCAACTCTTGTCTGCTGCCTCTGAGTATCACAATAAGAATGAGTACCTTGATCATGTACATTCCCAGTTTTGCCTGTTTCCTCTGAGTATCACAATAAGAATGAGTACCTTGATCATGTACTTTCCCATTCTTGTATGCTGCCCATGACTATCACAATAAGAATGAGTACCTTGATCATGTACTTTCCCATTCTTGTATGCTGCCCATGACTATCACAATAAGAATGAGTACCTTGATCATGTACTTTCCCTTTCTTGTATGCTGCCAATGGGTATCATAAATAAGAATGAGTACCTTGATCATGTACTTTCCCAGTTTTGCCTGTTTCCTCTGAGTATCACAATAAGAATGAGTAACATTATCATTTTCTTTCCTACTATTGTCTAATGCCAATGAGCATCACAATAAGAATGAGCACCTTGACCATTTCATTTTCCCATTCTTGCCTCATTCCTCTGAGAATCACAATGAGAATGAGCATCTTGATCATGTCCTTTCCCATTCTTGTTTGCTACCTCTGAATATCCACTATAACAATAAGTAACTTTTATAGATCGTTTCTCATTATTTTCTACTGCCTCTGAGTATAAAAATAATATGCACCTTGATCATTTCCTTTCTCATTCTTGCCTGGATCCTCAGAGTATCAGAATGAGAATGAGTAACATTACGATGTCCTTTCCCATTCTTGCCTGGATCCTCAGAGTTCCAGAATGAGAATGAGTAACATTACGATGTTCTTTTCCGTTCTTGTATGGTTCTTCAGAGTATCACAAAGGGAATGAGTAACATTATCAAGTCCTTTCCCATTCTTGGCTGTTCCATAAAGTATCACAATAAGAATGAATAACATTATCATTTCTTTTCCCATTCTTGGCTGGGTCCATAGAGTATCACAATAAGAATGAATAACATTATCATCTCCTTTCCCATTCTTGGCTGTTCCATAAAGTATCACAATAAGAATGAATAACATTATCAAGTCCTTTCCCATTCTTGGCTGGTTCCATAAAGTATCACAATAAGAATGAATAACATTATCATTTCTTTTCCCATTCTTGGCTGGGTCCATAGAGTATCACAATAAGAATGAATAACATTGTCATGTTCTTTTCCGTTCTTGTATGGTTCTTCAGAGTATCACAGTGAGAATGAGATACTTTATGTTCGTTACCATTTTTGGCTGGTTTTAAGGAAGAATCACCTGGACTATTAGTCTGTTGGATTTTTCATTGGGGCCTGTGCATTGGTTACCCGTCCTGGAATTAGATCTTAGGAAATCGGCAATAGCCGTGAATCAGCTAGGTTTGGATTTCCTTTATTCCGATTATGTGGAAGTAAAAAATAAAAATCCGAGTTCATTGAAACAGTTCTCTAGATTAAACAGAGATGATCTGAGGAATCCAATGGAGCGTAAAGCTGGTCGAAAATTATTAATACTCGGTGAACATTTCGTGTACATGGAATATCTAAAAAGAACAAAACTTCGTCATTAGAGAAAAGGCATTCAATCCATCCAGATGATCTGGTAGTCTACTTTTATGCTTATTGCTTAAGAGGAGTTGTGCCCAGCCTTTGAGAACAGTTAAGATTGATTTGCTAGTTAACATTCTAGGAGAGGAGTATGGAATGAAAGGACAAGAGGGTCAAGGTGCATCCTAGCTGGCTAATTAGTCACTATAATCCAGTAATAGAGAGTGTCATTGTCGAGATGGTGGCGTTAAGTCACCTTTATATGGCAGAGAGAGGAGCTACGTCTGACATTTCGCCTGCCCTTTCTGTGGTCAGCCTGGCATTTACACACGCCCATGTTCCTGCTCCGAGCATCCCCGAGTAATTAAGACAGCCATTGGTCCCGCGTGGATTAGAGACCAATTAGGAGGGTCACCCCTCTCGCTCAAGGAGGGGACCGCGATGGGGTGACTCTACCAAGGCGGGGACAGGATATTGCTTTGGCTGGTTAATGTCCACGGGTGCTACTGGTCTGAGAATATCTTTCGGATTTTCGAAACATTCCCCATATGTACATCGATCCTATCCAGTTGATGATGAAAATGAGGCCCGTTAAAAATTATATATATGTCCCTTGTCTGTTGGAGTGCCGGTGGTCTTGCGGGTTAAGCGTGGGTACATCTATCTCTACCGTCTGCAAGATGAAGGTAAAAGAAGTCCGTCATGCAGGGGCTGCGTAAACTAAGCAGATTTCCCATGTGAAGTTTTACAATAGAGAAATCTGCATACTGGTAATACAAGCCCACCATGAGTACCTAAATACAAACGGTAATAAGAAATCTTTCTGTTAATTTTAATAAGTTCCCAACTGAAACGGCTTCTGAATTGTAAAAATAATTTATATTTTAATAACTCAATTAGCTGAAATAGTTGCAGGTTCAATCCCCACCAAATTTCATTAGTTCATAATGTCATTAACGGAGCAGCACGCTAGTGTAACTATTCCCATGGACCAGTGGTAGTCTAAAGAGGATTTAGATCTGACAGCCCCTCGGGATGGCTAAGTACTATGACTCTCTTAGCTCCCGTCCATAGACATGCTGAAAGAGAGGAGCCGGAAGGTGTACTGGAGATAACTCATTCCAGGCCCAACCTGGATAACCGGGGTTATACGTCGAGTTTATTCCTCAATACGAAAGATGCCCTGATCACGAATGCCTTGAGACGCGTACGGAGGCGGCTAATGTTTATAATGCCAACAGAAAATAAACTCCCTACTTCCCTGTTACTGCCTGCGTGAGAGTTACAGGGAACCCTTGGTTCGAATAACGTCCTTGTCAAGAGAGCACAGATGATGGAGCATATCCTCTGAAAGCGCTATGTTGCATAGAATAAACTACTGTGAAGGATCTAGGCCTTTCTTTTCTTACCTTAGATAATAATTCCTTCACCATCAAACACCACAAAAATGGATGTGTTATTTAAGTTTGTGTACGTAAGGACATGTAAAGTAGTTAGCTATAATTGGTATAAGATAGCTTTGTTAAAGCAAACTGAGAATATTTTTGAAGTGAATGGAAATAAATACTTTTTTTTTATTTTATTTCATTGATCAATTTTAACTGGCGTGAGAATGGTCAGAATCTGTGGGTTAATCTTGGTTTTTAGGAAAGGGTAAACTGGTTAAGGTTATGAGCCCGACAAATATAATTTAACCATTAGAACTGTATGTAATAGGCAGGGCCGGCTCAAGGCAAAATACTGACCCGGCCAAACAACCGTTTTGTCGCCCCCCCCCCTAAAAAAGGGGGGTCCGGGGCCCTCCCCCGGAAATTTGTTCAAAATAGGGTTTAGAATACTGAGTTTTGAGGCATCTTAAGTGGTAGTTATCAATCAAAATATTATCATATTTTCAAGTGAAAAGATAAGATGACTGAAAAAGTATGTAGGCCATCACCTTTTTGCATACATTATAGTAGGCTATACGTAATACATTGTGTGTTTTTGAGTTAGCTTATATTAAAAAAGTTTATAAAAGAAATTTACGCAAGAGAATACAAAATATTAACTTTATAAAATCGAAAACGAAATTTTTCACTACTTGGGCGTTTGGTCGCCCCCCTGGCTGCGTCGCCCCGGGCAGTCGCCCGGGTTGCCCGGCCCTTAAGCCCCCCCCTGGTAAGAGGGGTTCCTCTTTCCAACAACTTTTAAATACCGTTTCTAGAGACAGCCTGATTGTTTCATATAGGGAATTCCAGAACAGCGATCTGGCATGATGAGCAAAATGTCCGTCACTCAGGCGCTGCGTAAACTAAGCAGATTTCCCTCTTGATGTTTAACAATAGATAAATCTACAAACTGGTAACACAACGCCACCATGGATATTAAGTGAATGAATACAAACGGTAATAAGAAATCTTTCGGTCTATTTTAATAATTTACCGACAGTAAGTGTCTTAAATTTAAACAATCAGGTCTGCCAACCTCTCACCGGAAAGAAAAACTATTACTGAAATATATCAGAATATATCATATTAATTTTATTTAAATGTATTTAATATATCTAGTACTGTAATTTATAATGAATCAAAATCATTATTTCAATCAGCCAAACTTAAATTGTCCCAGAACTTAAGAAGGGGGGGGCGGCGGTCACCAGAACATATTTACATGTATCTCGGATAATAAAGGTCTCTTGAAAACAATATTTGGCATTTAAGCTTCAAATAATTGGGGTTTTTATATAACAGAATACTATTTATGTAAAATGAGCAAAGGTGGGGGTTTGCTGAAGGCAGAGTACTGAAAAATGCAAATATCTCGGCTAATATTCAAGATGGAGAATAAATGAAAATAATAATATTTATAGCACGTTTAAGTTACAATAAGGTTGGTTCTATAAAAATTTTCGATTCGTCGTACAGTAACAATGTTATTTCGAATTTTCGGAAATCCCCCATCTAAACAATTCCCTCCCACTGGTTCGATTTCAGCAATTAACAAACTTGATCTATCTTTTTACATAAAACGATATATATATATATATATATATATATAATTTTGAAAGGACCTCATTTTCGCCATCTCCTTGGTAGGGTCGATGGACATTTAATGGTCATGAGTGCGGCCTCAATAGGTGACTTTCCTTAAGGGAAATCTGCTAAAATTTAGTAAACTAGAAATTTCAGTATATGGGCTGGGTTTGAGGTTTTATTTTTTTTTCGGTTTTGGATGATATTCACGATTACTAATTAGCTTTAAGATTCTGGCGATATATCTTCCAGCATTGGGGATATCACTTATTCTCGGCATAATTCTCAGTAGCAAATATCAGTTATATTTTTACATTATTATATTTAATTAAATGCCAATTACTTTTATAATTACAATTCATATTCCTGACGGGGCTAATTCATTCATGAATTTTGTAAGAGAGTGATTAGAGGACTAGCGTAGTAAAACTGTAGCATGAAATGAGTTGTTAATGAAGTGTGACGAAGCCGAAACTGATGAAGCTTGTTTCGTGATGAGAAGCCTATTTAACTGTCAGCAAGAACTTGCCCTGCTAACTAGTTTTAAACCGTGTTCTAGCTTTCCTCACTCAGCTCTCAGCGAATTTCCTACAACTTTAGTCAATTGAGTTTTACTCTAACCCCATTTTCTTTATTGCTGCAAGTAAACTCTCGGTAGGTAGTAAAAGATTTTATCTACTAACCCCCCCCCCACTAGCTCCCCGCCCACCCTTTAGGAATAGATAATTTACGTCAGAAGGTGAATAACATTTAGAGTTGAAATTGTTAGTGCAAGTCAACAAGAAAAGCACTTCTAATTAAGTACGTATCTTTGTGAAAACGTGCTGATTCATAATAGTTCATTAATATTCTTTTTATCCCTGCCCCTAAATTTGCAAAATATTTAATTTAAAGAAATAAATATCAAAAAACGCAAAATAAAAGAGAACATTCACGTAAAAAACAGAAAAAGCTTTAAAAAGCAACTGAACTTTTTCATTTATTCAATGATTTCATTTATACAATGATACATTTCGACTGATAGCATTTATAATTAATTGTCCTTCACAAAGTAGCTAAGTAAACTAAGCAGATTTGCTCCCACGTGGAGTTTTAGAATAGATAAATCTACATACTGGTAACACTTAACACCACCGTGAATAAATACAAATGATAATGAGAAACGATTCAGCCATTTTACATTTCCACAGCAGGAAGCGTCTGAATTGTAAAAAAAAAATAGGCCAGCCAACCTCTCAAAGTGGAATAGATTGCTGGAAATAATCTTGGTCGGAAAGGAAAACAATTATTGAAATATAACTGACTGTAATATATTAATTTATATTGAAAAATATTTATTATTTCTATTACTGTAATTTACAGTGAATCAGAGTAATCTCAATCAGTCTAATTTCAGTAATCCAAGAATAAAAGACGTGTAGGGGGGGGGTCACCAGAATGTATTTGCATGTATTGCATGTATCTCAGCTAGAACAGATTTGTTGAACACAATATTTTGGTATTCAGGTTTGACATAATATATTAGCTTGTTCTTAAGGTGCAATAACTGAAAATTTACTGAAGGCTGAAATCTAAAAAGTCCGTCACGCAGGGGCTGCGTAAACTAAGCAGATTTCCCACGTGAAGTTATACAATAGAGAAATTTCAGAATAGAGAGTCAAATAGTTACGGGAACGGCCCGAACTAGCTCTTGACGGAAACTCACGACTAGACCCGAAGTTAGCCGATCTCATCTCAGAAGCTGAAAACAGAAAAATGCAAATATCTCGGTTAATATTTAAGATACAGAATAAATGTATATAACATTATTTATAGTAAATTTAATTTGCAATAAGATTTATTCTATATAGGAGATATTTCGAATTTTCGAAAATCCTCCCCTCTAAACCCCCCCTCCCACTGGTCCGATTTCAGCCATTAACGAAATTAATCTTTATTTTTGCATAAAACGTAAATATAAATATCGAGTTTGGTAATGATCAAACTAAAATTGCGACCGCTAGAGCGTTAACAGACAAATATATATATATATATCTATATATATATATATATATATATATATATATATATATATATATATATATATATATATATAAATAAGGGAAATCTGCTAAAACGTCCGTCACGCAGGAGCTGCGTAAACTAAGCAGATTTCCCATGTGAAGTTACACAATAGAGAAATCTGCATACTGGTAACACACCACCGTGATTAAATACAAACGGTAATGAGAAATCTTTCAGTTAATTAAAATAAATTCTCAACTGAAACGGCTTCTGAATTGTAAGAATAATTTATATTTTAATACCTCAAATTTTAGTAGTCCAAGAACTAAAGAAGGGGGGGGCGGATTAACAGAACGTATTTGCATAAATCTCACAAAGTAAGGAAGGTAAGGTAAGGTCAGAAACGACAGGCAAGGTTAGAAGTAGCTTCCACCTGAGCCGAACCGTTACGGAAACGGCCGACCTAATCTGAGCTGATGGTTATTGCTATGCACTATTTATGCACTATTTTAATTATTGCTATGCACATAGCAATAATTAAAATAGTGCATAGCAATAACCATTGTAAAATAATATAAGAACCACAGTACAACAATTATAATATAGTTTAACAAACAAATACACCATACTATAAATATATAAAACATACAAAAGGCTGTGACCCTGCTATGTAAACAAAACAAGGAAGGTTACTATAACCCTAGTCATAGTGCAATAAGAATGTATAATAGTCTATAAATATATTTAGTCTTGGTAAGTAATAATAAGGGAAAAACACCCTTTTATAACAATGTATAACAACAATGTGCAATATTATAATGTAGTACATGTAATTTTTACAGCCCTGAGGAAGAGAAAATAAAGATTCTCGAAATATCGGCATAAACTAAGATTCATTTCACCAACATTGACCAAAACTCCGAAAAGAACAACACACCACATATAAATACAACCTGGTCGAAAACATCAGCACAAATATATATATATATATATATATATATATATATATATATATATACATATATATGTCCTAGGTAGGATCGATGGACATTTGTGAAAATTTATCAAAAATGCGTCATGAAAATGGTCACAATAGCTGATTTCCCTTAATGGAAACCTGCTAAAAAAAATTGATTTAAATTCATAAAATAAAATAATATTCATTCTATACTAACTGAGATAACCTGCTCCTGATAACCACCATTTTACCATGCCGCGGCCTTAGGGTTGAAGCTATGTTCCTTACCAATTGGCACACAAAACATAACACGACCAACATGGTTAAGCATCTGTACTTAAAAAAGTTTAGTTGTATTACATTTTTCGGTCTGACTCATAAGAACGGAAATATTTTGATTGTTTGAAATCCTATCCGATTTCAGCAATTAACGAATATGACCTTTAGTGTTGAATGAAACACTTAAATATCGAGTTTGGTAACGATCAAACATAAATTACGACCGCTAGAGCGGTAAATATGTAGAAAACTGAAACTAATTTGTAATGGGGTATGTAATATAGCCTGGAAATAGAAAAATAAAATACAAAACATTTTTAGTAGAAGTAAAGATATAGTAGCAGAATCGAAATCTAAATTGAATAAATACGAAATAAGCTGGAACACCTGCTATGGAATATTGGCGAATCCTCGCCGCTGCTGAATAAAGGTTATAGCAACACGTATAAAGTATTGACAATAATGAAAATAAAACTGTCTTGACGGATCATTCCATCTCCAAGAAACATACCTACAATTTTCAAAAAGTTCAAATGATTGATAAATAAATAAATAATACTAAACGAAAAATAAATGAGAATATTCAAATAATAAGAAATTGAAAAACAAAAAACAAAAAAAAAACATTAAACTTAAAAACATAAAAAAATCCTAAATCATTTATTTTGTAACATTTGATCTTAAAATAATCGATTTTAAATCATGAAGAAAAATAATCGAATTCAAGGTTGACGTGTAAATAATCGATCTGTAGTCAGCTGACTTAACGTGCTTCGGGAATCCTAGTATAATATATATATATATATATATATATATATATATATATATATATACATACATATTAAATAATAATATCATATAGTAAATAATTTATATATTTCTTTGAATGGACTACATTTTCGTCATATCCAAGGTAGTATCCATGGACATTTGCGGAAAGTTTTCGAAAATCCTTGTCATGAGTACAACCTCAATAGCTGATTTCCCTTAACAGATATCTGCTAAAAATCGGGGTTGGTAACTTGATTTCTAAGGCGCACGATAAACCTCAGCGCGTGCCAGGTAATTTCGTGCGAACGAAGCAAAAACTGACAAAAAGAAATATATTTATGATGTATATGTGAGCTTATTACAGTAAAGAAGAAATAACCACTCTTTGACTGTGTTCTTTCACCTGGCATGTCGAACGATTTGATAATATTCAAAGCGAGTCATTTGAAACGGCAACATAGGACAACACTATTGATTTTTAAAGGCAGCCATATTTCAATGAAAGCCTCCCTCATTAAAAGAAATATGGGGAAAATCACACTCAGTAACAGGGTCATTTACATACATGAATAAAAAAAAACAGCTGGTAATTGAGCCTATGAACAGCTTGACACACCTTCTAAATTAGCAATTAAAACTCCATAGTACATGACAGAAATAATCCCAACTACATATATGTTCGAAACCCGTTTAAAACGCGTTATAAACAGAGACAGTATTCAATACGCTGAATTAATACAAATTACAGCGACATAGGTCAACGTGTATTTATAAATACCATCTCGACTGACACATACTCGACGGTGAAACATACAAAACAAGCTTTTATACATTAGAAATTATAACAAATCGTGATTCGATTAGTCTTGTTCAGATGAAACCTAAATCACAAATAGTTGTGACATATTTTAAGTAGCTGCTCATATGGGCATCATAAAGGACTGTAGACAATTCATTATATAAGCGGTTTTTTAAATAATTACACAACTCAATAATATTAATCATAATTATAATAATATAATCCTCTGGTAATGATTTATTCCAGGAATGGAGAATAAACCTCCCCCCATAATAATAATAGAATGAAAAAAAGTCCGTCACGCAGGGGCTGCGTAAACTAAGCAGATTTCCCACGTGAAGTTTTACAATAGCGAAATTACGTGGGAGTCGAGCAGTTAAGGAAACGGCCGAACTAGCTTTTGTTGGGAAAGTCACTCGTGCGTTAGCCGCCCAGATTTAATAAAATTGCAAATATCTCGGTTAATATTCAAGATAGAGAATAAAAATTTATAGTAAATTTAATTTGCAATAAGATTGATTCTGTACAAATTTTCGATCCGACGTATAGTAACGGAGATATTTCGAATTTTCGAAAAGCCTCCCATCTAAACCCCCTCTCCCACTGGTCCGATTTCAGCCGTTAACGAACTTGATCTTTCTTTTTACATAAAACGACTAAATATCGAGTTTGGTAACGATCAAACAAAAATTGCGACCGCTAGAGCGGTAACAGACAAATATATATATATATATATATATATATATATATATATATATATATCTATACAGTTTTGAACGGACCTCATTTTTGTCATCTTCTAGGTAGGATTGATGGACAATGGAAGAAATTGTTCGAAAATCATGTCAAGTGTACAACCTCAATAGCTGATTTCCCTTAAGGGAAATCTGCTAAAAAAAGTGTTTAACACTGCGGCAGTACATTACTTAATATGACAAAACAATGTAATGTAGAGACAAATTTGGAATTCGAATTATGAGAAATACTTTATTCAAACAATTTTAACTGTTTATTAGTGCATTCTTTTATTTTTCAAAAATATTAAATTTTTTTTCTATAACTATTTGTTTGTTTTAAATTTTAATTGATATTTGTCATGTGATGGACCTTAATTACCCAAAATCACACGGTAAGCACAAAGCAGGACCAGTCATACATAACCATCTGACTTTTTAAGAGACCTTCTGGAGTCAAATTAATTTTGAAAGAAATTCAAGGAAATTTATAAGGCGTGATCGATTCACTCTCCATCCACTTTATCTTTAGAGATTACATGTCTATAACAACATTTTTCTGTAATCATTGAATAATGGTAACATTACTAAACTGAAATGAGTGAAGAAAGTGAAACATTTTGGAATAGAGTGAAGAAAGTAATCACTTTCTTCACAAGTGAAGAAAGTGTATTGCCTTCTTAATTAGTAATAAGTATAAATTAAAAAATAATTTGAAGTTGGAAATTAAATGCTTTTAAATGTTTCTTAACATTGTAAGAACTTATTTTAACAAAATAAATTGAAATGTGAATGAATTATTGGTGGAAATAATCAATATATTTTAACATTTGAATATAATAATAATTACCTTCCTTGTTTATAACCTGCACTTGCTTATAACTGCACTACTTCACAATCATCACTAGTTGTTTTATAACGATGCTTATAACCTTTCATAACCATGCTTATAACCTACCAACAACATACCATAATCTTCACAACATCCTAATTTTGTTCATATTCTGGTTAGATCTGATCTGTATTACACGTTTACAGAAAAAAATTTAATATTACACTCGTGACGAAAGTAGAATTTACAACTCTCGTGAAATTACCACACTCGCTTCGCTCGTGTGGGTAAACGTTTCACTCGAGTAGTAAAATGATCTACTTTCGTCACTTGTATAATAAATAACTATTATCGACCATTAAATTTACAATAATATTGATTTTATACAATTTTTTTATATGACGTATAATGTCGGAGATATTTTGAATTTTCGTAATTCCCCCTTTTAACCCTCCCTCCCACTGGGCCCATTTCAGCTGTTAACGAACTTGATCTTTAGTTTTGCATAAAACGTTTAAATTTCGAGTTGGGTAGCGATCAAACAAAATTGCGACCTCCAGAGCAGTAACAGACAAAATATATATTTCCTAGGTAGTATCAATGGATATTTAGGGAATGTTTTGAAAATAGCGTCATGAGCACGACTTCCCTTAAAGGAAATCAGCTAAATATCTAGTATTCTCCATCAGAGGAGGAGAGGTGGCGGGTAGCGAAGCTCTTGTGGTTAAGTGAAAAATAACCATTATCAGGCAATTTTATGATTTTTACAGTATTTCCCGCGACTAACGACAGTAATAGTGGAATCTAATTGAGGGTTCCAGTTTTAACATTTTCGAGTATCTATTTATTATACTTCTGCCAACTTCTCCCATTCAGAACTCACTCTTACACTCAGTCGTACACCCCTTAGTGATATCATCATTTTCACCGAGTGATTGAACTAAACGTTTCAAGCCGATTCCAGCTGACTGGAGCAGGGGAGAACAGCAAGTTTCGCCGAAGGAGGGACTATTTGACGCCCCCAAGATATAGAGTGAGATAGGCAAGGGGCGCCCAAGCAATAAACCAACCAATTGCTTTTAAGCCGGTGATATTTCTCCAGCACACAGACTCCAGGCCAGTAACTAAAAGCCGGAGCAAGTGAAACTCCAGTAGCCCCGGAGAAAAACAGCAGATAAATATAGGGAGACTACTTACTCCCTTTTACTGGGAGCCCGCCACATAATTGTAAACGAAGGCCTCCCCTCCTTCAGTTAAAACCGACTCCATTTTCGGCCCGTTATAATAAAAATGAGGGTACATTCCAGGCCCCGGAAGCAATATTCGGAATGTATTCTCACCCCTTGTTTACAAAATCCTAAGTCCCATTTGTTTTGATGCTTCCGGGTATTACAATTCCATAATATCTACATTGAGTTAGACGAATTTCCTTGGATGGAAAACAACAGCCTGAGTTGTATGAAATTAATGTTAAAAATTCCCTTACAAGTTATTTCATATTTTTGGACATCGACAAAAAAGCTCAATTCCAGGGATGCAGAATAAAGTCTTTCAACAATCACAAGGTTTTTTAATTATTTTATTATTTATTGCAAGAGGTCTTCCAGGACATCCATGCCATTCTCAAGTTATAGAAACAGCTAAAAATCCAAAATACACAAAAGTATGTTAAAAATACAATACATAGATCAGTTTAGGCGGGGATTGGACTTTTATTATGAGTGGAATAGAAAAATGTTATAGAGCTAGGCTGATTTAGCTATTAATACTCTACATTTGTTGATTTTCTTAGGGAGTGTAATGAAGAATTGTTGTGTTTATAGCTCTTTGGAATATTTATATCTCTCTTTATAGGTTAGGTGTAAAACATATGTTTTGTAGATTGAGAAAACAGGTTTTTGTTCTTGGACAGTCATGAGTTGAAGAACAAAAAGATACATACTGATTAATAATTCTATACCTTTTTTTTGTGCTTAAGAACAGATGTGTTAGAAGATATCCCCTAAGGCGGTGGTGAGCAACCTTTTTAATCAATGGGCCATTCTAAATTTTAAAATTTTTTGGCGGGCCGCACATAAAGTAACACTTATTAATAATTTACAAAACATTTGCTAATCTGCTAAACATGCACAGTTGGCGAGTTCGTATTGTATGTTTGAACAAGTTGCCGAAAAGTGAGTAACTCGCCATAAAAAATTGTTTGAGTTTAGTATGTACTAGCATTTTATTATAATTAATTTTATAACAATATATTGATGGGAGAAAGTCGATGAAATAAATTCAATTTTAGAAATGCTTGGCGGGCCGCATGGACATGTTCAAAGGGCCGCATGCGGCCCGCGGGCAATGAGGGGTTGCTCATCCCTGCCCTAAGGCAAATCAGCTATTAAGGTCGTACTCATGACGCGGTTTTCGAAAAATGTCCTCAAAGGCCCTTCGGAAATGGCGAAAATGAGTTCCGTTCACACCTGTATATATATGTTTGTCTGTTAACGTTCTAGAGGTCCAAATTTTTGTCTGATATTTACCAAACTCGATATTTAACCGTTTTATGTAAAAAGTCAGATCAAGTTCGTTAACGACTAAAATTGGACTTCAGGGAGAGGGGGCGGATTAAGAGGGGGAGAATTTTGAAAATTCGAAATATCTCCGTTGATATTTATATGTTATCGGGATCGAAAAATTGTATAGAATCAATCTTATTGTAAATAAATGGTTCTGTAAATATTGTTATATACATGTTTTCTTCAAATTGAATATTAACCGAGATATTTCTATAGTTCAGTTTTCGGTCATCAGTAAACCCCACTCCTACTCACGTCATATTAACAAGAAGCTTTTATATCATGAAGCTTGATAAGTTCTCATTGAACTTTTATGTTTCGAGAAAAATGGAAAAACGCGGGAAATCTTCTTAGTTAACGCTGCACCTGCGTGACGGACTTTACATTTTTTCTTAGTTCAAATATTTAGCGAGTTATTCGTACTTCTTGTTATTCGTATCTTTTTTTTCAGCGTTGCTCCCGCATTACTGCTTATCGAATGTTGACTTGGAAATAGAGTATGCATGGAGAGATGACATTATTAGTGGGTCATTCCAGCTCACGAGCCATCTTCTTAGTTTGCGCAAGCCTTTGCGTGAATGGGCGTTTTATTATCCCTTTAAAACAGAGAAGGAAACTGTTTTGCTGATGATGGTCTGCTCCACCCCCCCCCCCCCCCACCCCCCCCCCCCCCCACCCCCCCCCCCCCCCACCCCCCCCCCCCCCCACCCCCCCCCCCCCCCACCCCCCCCCCCCCCCACCCCCCCCCCCCCCCACCCCCCCCCCCCCCCACCCCCCCCCCCCCCCACCCCCCCCCCCCCCCACCCCCCCCCCCCCCCACCCCCCCCCCCCCCCACCCCCCCCCCCCCCCACCCCCCCCCCCCCCCACCCCCCCCCCCCCCCACCCCCCCCCCCCCCCACCCCCCCCCCCCCCCACCCCCCCCCCCCCCCACCCCCCCCCCCCCCCACCCCCCCCCCCCCCCACCCCCCCCCCCCCCCACCCCCCCCCCCCCCCACCCCCCCCCCCCCCCACCCCCCCCCCCCCCCACCCCCCCCCCCCCCCACCCCCCCCCCCCCCCACCCCCCCCCCCCCCCACCCCCCCCCCCCCCCACCCCCCCCCCCCCCCACCCCCCCCCCCCCCCACCCCCCCCCCCCCCCAATGCCAAACAAAATTTTAAAAATACGTAATTTTTTAGGTTTTTAAATTATATAGGCCCATTACGCTTCTTCCTATAATTGGGCAAATCCTTGATAAGCTCATCCTTAAAAGCCTATATCCTCTCCTTGACCCCATACCTCCAACAATCCCATTCCACAGTCCAGCAATGCCAATAGTTGATTTTATCGACTCCTCGTTCGAAAACAAGAAGTACTGCTCTGGAGCCTGCCTTGACTTAGCCCATGCCTTTGATAAGGTGTGGCACAAAGGTTTACTGTACAAACTAAAAAAGTCCGTCACGCAGGGGCTGCGTAAACTAAGCAGATTTCCCACGTGAAGTTTTACAATAGGGAAATCTGCCTAATAACAACTGTAGTAGTAAGAAACCTCTAAACCTAAAACATTATTTAGGGCGTAATAACCCAGTAGTTTCTAGCCCATAAAAACAGTTGACCTAACCTCTAAACCTATTCACGAGGGACGAATAGTTATAGAAACGGCCACCAGAGCTCTCGGCGGAAAGTCCGAACATAGCCTGGTGACCACACGCAGAATACAAATGCAAATATCTCGGTTAATATTCAAGATACAGAATAAATGTATAGAACAATATTTATAGTAAATTTAATTTGCAATAAGATGTATTCTATACAAATTTTCGATCCGACGCATAATAACGGAGATATTTTGAATTTTCAAAAATCCCCCCTCTAAACCCCCCCTCCCACTGGTCCGATTTCAGCCATTAACGAACTTGATCTTCCTTTTTACATAAAACGATTTAATTCCGAGTTTGGTAAAGATCAAATAAGAATTGCGACCGCTAGAGCGGTAACAGACAAATATATATATATATATATATAGATATATATAAATCTAGATATAGATAGATACATAGAGAGATAGATAGATAGATAGATAGATAATTTTGAACGGACCTCATTTTCGTCATCTCCTGGGTAGGATCGATGGACATTTGAAGAAATTTTTCGAAACTCGCATCATGAGTACGACCTCAATAGCTGATTTCCCTTAAGGGAGGGGGGGAAATCTGCTAATAAAAATGGACCATTTCCCACCTCAAGTCAATAATCAAACCAATTGTTGTTATTCATTTCGTTATCTTGTAATATTTATATATATATTGTTGCAAAAAACAAAGAATAAATATTAAAAAAAAATGTATATATGCTCAGTAGATACAATATATATATATATCCAAAATTCCTCCTCTGAACCCTCCCGCCCACTGGTCGGGTTTCAGCCATTAACGAACTTGATCTTTAGTTTTTAATGAAATAATTAAATATAGAGTTTGGTAACGCTCAAACGAAAATTGCGACCGTTAACAGACAGATATGTATATATAATTTATTATTTTGAGCGGACCTCATCTTCGTCATCTCCTACGTAGGATTGATGGACATTTGAGAAAATAAAATCGCCTAAAAAGTACAACTTTAATAATACTGCTAAAATGTTAAATATGCCGGTTAATATTCAAGATACAGAACAAATATATATATAAATATATGTATATATGGAACGCGCACTGAAATAAATGACTTCTCATAGTTACTATGAGGAGAAATAAACAAAACAACCAACAACAAAAATGCATTACATCGTAGTCCAACATAAAGAACAATGAGCAGTGTGTTTTAATGAAAAGCTATCGGACATTCGATATTAATCCATTATATAAAACCTAATCATTCACGTCATTGTTCTATCGAAGCAGGTATATTTTAAGTTATTTGCCTTTGGAGGCTTGTCAGTAATTACTAGATTAATATATTCTATTCATGAATCTTTACATACATTTAGCAAATGAATTTGTTGGTTGTTCAAACTGAACTAGCTGGCAGAAGGCCGATCTGACAATATACCTAAGGAAACATGTCGCTTAAAGTTCTAAAGCCCAACTCACTTACTCAAAGTGTAAGCTATTGTATGTATATGTATATACATATCTATATATATATAAAATTGTAACCTCTGTCTGTACATTGATTTTTTTTCGCGAAATTTCACGATAACTTTTCATTTCACATGTTATGACACCATAACTGCATTTTGTTTCTTTGGTGTCTGTCTGTTTGTTTGTTACCTTTTCACGCATACACGGCTGAACCGAATTTTATGAAACTTTGCATGTATACTACTACTAACCCAACTTAGACTTTAGGTTATATTAATATCCTCTGAGGCGAACAGGAGTGGGGGTTATAAGGGAAGCCAGAAATTAAAAATAGCGATATTTCGTTTCCTATTGTTTTTTCGGCAAATATGAACATAACAAAAGTTGTTTATTTTGTTATTTAGAGTAACTTTTGTAATTTACACTTTTTTCGTATACCGAATTATAAACGAGATATACGCTAAAACCTATAGCGGAAGTGAACAATTTTATTTGGGACAAAAGACCCAACCGAAATAAATAAAACTCGGTATACGTATTAGTACTAACGCTTTCATTATAACAAGCCATACCAACATTTTTAGGGACGGGCAGGAGTGGGGGTTCTAAGGGAGGCCTGAAATTAAAACGAGCAATATTTCGTTTCCCATTGATTCTTTGGTAAATATGCACATAACAAAAGTTGTTTAATTTGCTATTTAGAGTAACTTTTGTCATGTACACTTTTGTCGTATACATAAGTATAAATTAGTTATACGCTAAAAACTATAGCGGAAGTAAGAAATTTTATTTGGCACAAAAGACTCAGCCGAACTAAATAAAACTCGGTATGTGTATTAGCACTGACAACTTCATTATAACAAGCCATACCAACATTTCTAGGGATGGGCAGGAGTGGGGGTTATAAGGGAGGCCTCAAATTAAAAATAGCGATATTTCGTTTCGTATTGATTTTTTGGTAAATATGCACATAACAAAAGTTTTTTAGTTTGTTATTTAGAGTAACTGATGTTATGTACACTTTTGTCGTATACCGTAGTATAAAGGCGTTATACGCAAAAAATTATAGCGGGAGTCAACAATTTTATTTGGCATAAAAGACACACCAAACTAAATAAAACACTCGGTATGTGCATTAGCACTAACGCCTTCCTTATAATAACCCATACTAACATTTCTAGGGACGGGCAGGAGTGGGGGTTATAAGGGAGGCCTGAAATAATAGTGATATTTTGTTTCTTATTGGGGTTTCGGCAAATATGCACATAACAAAAGTTATTTTGTCATTTAGAGAAATTTGCTGAACAATTCTTTTCAATATGAACTACCTGGTACCTCACCTGGAAAAATTAATTCAAATGTATGTTAATATTTTGTCCTTAATAACTCAAATCTATGCATAATGCACAGGAAACGGGAAATATGACAATATGGAGGACTGTGTCTTACATAAAAAATTAATTTTATTATTAACAAATCCAAAGAAACGACGGGTATTAACCCGAAACTCTGGTACGGGTAAATGTCAAAATATCGTGCAAAGTAAAGCCTTGCCAAAAAAAATACCTTCACCATTCAGCCTCAAATGAATTCCCGGGCGAAGCCGGGTATCTGAGCTAGTATATATATAAAATTGTAACCTCTGTCTGTACATTGATTTTTTTTTCAAAATTTCACGATAACTTTTCGTTTCACATGTCATGGACACCATATCTGCATTTTGTTTCTTTGGTGTCTGTTCGTTCGTTTGTTTGTTTGTTACCTTTTCACGCATAAACGGCTGAACCGAATTTTATGAAACTCGGTATGTATATTACTACTAGCCCAACTTAGACTTTAGGCTATATTAATATTCTCTGACACGAACAGGAGTGGGGGTTATAAGGGAAGCCTGAAATTAAAAATAGCGATATTTCGTTTCCTATTAGTTTTTCGACAAATATGCACATTACAAAAATTGTTTATTTTGTTATTTAAAGTAACTTTTGTAATATACACTTTTGTCGTATACCTAAGTATAAATGAGTTATACGTTAAAAACTACTGCGGAAGTCAAAAATTATATTTGGCACAAAAAACTCGACCGAACTAAACCAAGCTCCGTATGTGAATTAGCACTAACGCCTTCCTTATAATAATCCATACTAACATTTCTAGGGTCGGGCAGGACTGGGGGTTATAAGGGAGGCCTGAAATTAAATATAGTGATATTTCGTTTCCTATTGGGGTTTCGGCAAATATGCACATAACAAAAGTTGTTTATTTTTCTATTTAAAGTTACTTTTGTTATATTCATTTTTGTCGTATAGAAAAGTATAAACGTGAAATACACTAAAATCTAAAGCGGGAGCCAACAATTTTGTTGGGCACTAATAATTGAACCGAACTTAGCAAAACTCGGTATGTCAATTAGCATTAATTCTTCCATGATTATAAGCTATATTAAAATTTTTAGGTCCAAACGGGGGGAGTGGGGATTATAAGAGAGGCTGAAATGCGAGAAGTCTAATGCGGGAGCGGAAGTTGTCGGGAGCCTTACCAGTTAATTGAGTTTACTTATTTCCCGTCTGGCATTACTGGAAGTGATTTCCAGGGAGATTCACTATTACAAATATAATCTTACGTGCAAAACTTTGCCTAAACTATTTGAGCTCGGGTTGGCTTTTGAAAGAAAATATGTTCATTATAGATGATATTTAATTGTAATAAGTGTTACTCATGATTGAATTATTGAAAAACGGTGAGTCATAAAGTGTAGAAGGATAAATTAGGAACACATTTAGGAACTAAAATTTCTATTCTATTAATCCCCAAAAATTACCCTTCAGGGTTTGCTATTTTGAAAAATTATTACGTCTTGGAGGGCAGTGTAATTGTTCACATTGAAGTCTTACTATCAAAATACCATCATTAGTCAGTCAACAATAATTTCCCGGGCATCGCCGGGTACCTTAGCTGGTATATATATATATATATATACCTTAGCTAGTATATATATAAAATTGTAACCTCTGTCTGTACATTGATTTTTTTCGCGAATTTTCACGATAACTTTTCGTTTCACATGTCATTGACACAATAACTGCATTTTGTTTCTTTCGTGTGTGTTTGTTTGTTACCTTTTCACGCATAAACGTCTGAACCGGATTTTATGAAACTTGGTATGTATATTACTACTAACCCAACTTAGACTTTAGGCTATATTAATATTCTCTGAGACGAACAGGAGTGGGGGTTATAAGGGAAGCCTGAAATTAAAAATAGCGATATTTCGTTTCCTATTGGTTTTTCGGCAAATATGAAAATCACAAAAGTTGTTTATTTTGTTATTTAGAGTAACTTTTGTTATATACACTTTTTTCGTATACCGAATTAAAAACGAGATATACGCTAAAACCTATAGCGGAAGTGAACAATTTTGTTTGGGACAAAAGACCCAACCGAAATAAATAAAAGTCGGTATGTGTATTAGCACTAACGCTTTCATTATAATAAGCCATACCAACATTTCTAGGGACGGGCAGGAGTGGGGGTTGTAAGGGAGGCCTGAATTTAAAAAAAAGTCCGTCACGCAGGGGCTGCGTAAACTAAGCAGATTTCCCACGTGAAGTTTAACAATAGAGAAATCTGCCTAATAACAACTGTAGTAACCTAAACCTATTCACGAGGGACGAATAGTTATGGAAACGGCCGCCAGAGCTCTCGGCGGAAAGTCCGAACATAGCCGACCACACGCAGAATACAAATGCAAATATCTCGGTTAATATTCAAGATAGGGAATAAATGTATATAACAATATTTATAGTAAATTTAATTTGCAATAAGATTGGTCCTATACAATTTTTCGTTCTGACGTATGGTAACGGAGATATTTCGAAAATCCTCCCCTCTAAACCCCCCCTCCCATTGGTCCGATTTCAGCCGTTAACGAACTTGATCTTTCTTTTTACATAAAACGACCAAATATCGAGTTTGGTAACGATCAAACCAAAATTGCGACCGCTAGAGCAGTAACAGACAAATATATATATATATATCTATATATATATAAAATTGTAACCTCTGTCTGTAACATTGATTTTTTTCGCGAAATTTCACGATAACTTTTCATTTTCACATGTCATAGACACCATAACTGCATTCTGTTTCTTTCGTGTCTGTTTGTTTGTTTGTTTGTTTGTTTGTTTGTTTGTTTATTTGTTTGTTTGTTTGTTACCTTTTCACGCATAAACGGCTGAACCGAATTTTATGAAACTTGGTATGTATATTACTACTAGCCCAACTTAGACTTTAGGCTATATTAATATTCTCTAAGACGAACAGGAGTGGGTGTTATAAGGGAGGCCTGAAATTAAAAATAGCGATATTTCGTTTCCTTTTGCTTTTTCAGGAAATATGCACATAACAAAAGTTGGTTATTTTGTAATTCAGAGTAACTTTTGTTATATGCACTTTTGCCGTATACGGAAGTATAAATGAGTTATACGTTAAAAAACCATAGCGGGAGTCCACAATTTGATTGGGCACAAAAGACTCAACCGACCTAAACCAAACTCGCTATGTGAATTAATACTAACGATTTCCTTATAATAAGCCATACTAACATTTCTAGGGACGGGCAGGAGTGGGGGTTATGAGGATTCCAGAAATTAAAAATAGCGATATTTCGTTTCGTATTGGTTTCTTGGCAAATATGAACATAACAAAAGTAGTTTATTTTGTTATTTAGAGTAACTTTTGTTATATACACTTTTCTTTTATAACAAAGTATGAACGAGATATACGCTAAAAACTAAAGCGGGGGCAACTATTTTATTTGGCACTAGCGGTAGAACCGAACTTAACAACACTCGGTATGTAAATTAGCATTAATTCTTCCATGATTATAAACTATACTAAAAATTTTATGTTCCAAGGGGAATGGGGGTTATGCGGGAGGCCTGAAATAAAAATTCGCGATATTTCATCGTCTATTTGGTTTTTGGCAATTGTGCACATAACATAAGTTGTTTACTTTTTTAATTAGTTTAAATTTTGTTTTTATAATTATTTTTTTTTGTAAAATAAGGTATGAAGCAAGTAATTTGCTTAGAAATATTGATATGCTCAACAATACATTCCAATATGAACTACCCAGGTATCTCACCGGGATAAGTTAATTCAAATCCATGTTAGAATTTTATCCTTAATAATTCAATACTATGTTATTTTTTAACGCCAGTAACAGTTTGCACCAAATAAGGTATACTGTCCCCACCCTTCTCTAAGTGTATTTAATACATTATTTAATTAAAACGTGAAAAATATTTGAAACAGTTTTAGAATTGTGAAGATAATGTAATATGATTTTTTTAATATATTTGAATGTATTAGAGGATAGCTATCCAAAATGCATTGCAGGTTGGCAGCACTGAGGCTATGTAAGTGTCGAGCTACTTCCTTTGTCCTATTAGTTCTGCCGCTTCCCTTCCGACCTCATATTGGTCTATGTTTACATGTTAATTGATGCTTATAGCAATGTATTATTATTCTCAGGAATGTGAATTTCTTTAATTATCATAAATAAATAATTTACTAGAATAAACGCTAGGGAGGTGCACTCAGGTATTTCTGGTATTTATTAACTCTGCTCCGTTAATGTATTATGATATACTTTACTGAAAACCAATATGAATACACAGTTTACAATCGAGACTTATGAAAGAGTGTTTTAACAGAGGCTATGACGTACCTAAAACAGCTGTCACCGTTGGACATTGTACCGCATGAAGGGAAAGGAACTTATTCATACGTGGTTTGGAAGATAGAATACATTCTAGGATTATGAATTATATGGTCCATCACTTTATAAAAAAAAAAAACTACATACACAGAGGACGGGAAATATAAAAAATATTGAGGACAATGAAGTCTTAAATAACAAATAATTTTATTATTAACAAATCCACAGTAACGACGGGTATAAATTCTAAACACTGGGACAGGGAAATAAAAAAAAAATATTGTGGAAAGTAAAGCCTTGCCAAAAATATACCATCTTCATTCAGCCTCAAATGAATTCCCGAGCGAAGCCGGGTACCTTTGCTAGTATATATATATATATATATATATATATATATATATATATATATATATATACAGTTTTGAACGGACCTCATTTTCGTCATCTACTAGGTAGGATTGATGGACATTTGAAGAAAAATTTCAAAAATTCCGTCATGATTACAACCTCAATAGCTGATTTCCCTTAAGGGTCGCAATTTTTATTTGATCGTTACGAAACTCGATATTTAACCGTTTTATGTAAAAAGACAGATCAAGTTCGTTAATGGCTGAAATCGGACTAGTGAGAGGGGGAAGGTTTAGAGGGGGATTTTCGAAAATTCGAAATATTTCCGTTACTATGCGTTGGATCGAAAAATTGTATAGAACCAATCTTATTGAAAATTAAAGTGACTATAAATATTGTTATATACATTTATTCTCTATCTTGAATAATAACCGAGATATTTGCATTTTTATGAAGTCTGTGAGACTTGTGGTCGGCCGTTTTCGTAACTACTCGGCTCAGGTGTAAGCTTCTTCTAACCTTACCTTACCTTCGTTACTTTGTGAGATTTATGCAAATACGTTCTGTTCATGCGCCCCCCCCTTATTTAGTTCTTGAACTACTAAAATTTGAGTTATTAAAATATAAATTATTCTTACAATTCAGAAACCGTTTCAGTTGGGAATTTATTTTAATTAACTGAAAGATTTCTCTTTTGTATTTAATCATGATGGTGTTGTGTTACCAGTAGGCAGATTTCTCTATTGTAAAACTTCACTTCGGAAATCTGCTTAGTACCCCTGCGTGACGGACTTTATTTTCATATGAGCTGTTTTCCAGTATACATGCTATCACTACTATCTAGGTGATGAATAAAGAACTCTAAAACGACAGTTTAAAGCTATTTGATTGTTACTACCTCCTGTATGCTTGATTCCACAAAATATACATACATACATTCCCCTCCTTGGCTAAATTCTCATTTACAATATTTTAGTGGGGCAAGACTGGAAGGTAGATTAAAGTTGTAGTCTGCATACTCATACTGGGTAATGCCTATCATTAGTCAGCTAATGCAGGCTACACGCTACGGAGGGATGGCTGTCTAACAACTCTGGCCTTGAATCGAATTTTCTCCAATCATGCCTTATTGGTGAGAATGGAATTTTCCTCAAGATGCCTATAGGATGGTCTGCTGCAGAAGGCAATGGGAAACCACTGCATGCCATCGCGACCCTTTTATTCCCTTGCCCGGTCCTGTGAAATTCAGGTTTACCAGTTCACAAGATCAATTACCAGGTGTAGCCTGTAAATACCACATATACATATATTTATATACATATATAAAAGACCCCATTCTCCTTGGAAGCTTAACTTATTACTTCTCCATGGCTAGGTTGAACAGCAAAGGAGAGCAGCAATTGCCTCGTCTCCATTCTTATTTAACTTGAATACACTACTAAGTAATAATTTTTGCCTTCTCAGAATACCTGCCAAAAGTATATTTTACACTCATAATAAATAAATTAAAATGTTTCAAGAATGCCTGCTGTAATTTTCCCCTGAGAAATATGATACACTCTAGAACAGTTAATGGGACGAGATGCTTCTTTGCCCTACAGAATATTTTTTTTTAATGTTCCAATCTGGAAAGGAAGTCATGAAAAAACTTACAAAATAACAATAGTTGGTGTGAAAGATCTGTACAGATGAACGGGAGCTATAGCAAGATAACAAATTATTCTCATTATCGGAGCTATAATATAGAGTACTCTGGTAGTTTGGGTGTTCAATACATTCAACTAGATACTAAAAAAAAATGTAAAAAAAAAAAAAGTTATATGCTATAGCATATGGGACAAAGAGATAAACAAACCCAGGCAGAGGTGGCCTGAAGGAGTTTTATTAAAGACTGGATTTCCTAACAACAAAATCTTAGCTGCTGACCACTCAGAGTCATCAGACAGTAGTAGAGGTCCAGGTCCTAAATGAGCTGTAGCACTTAGAGCATGTAATGAGCACACGTTCACAGTCTGAAAAAACTGTATTTATTTAACTGCACTCTATTTATATACAAAACTAAATTAGCAATTACTTACTCAAAATAATCATAATCCCTGTATTTATGATTATAATAGGTATTTTGTGTGATGCCAAAGATGAAGTTAGAGGTTAAAAGGACTAACGATGAACCAGATTCTTATTTCCATATGATAAAGCATCTTCTCTTGATTGTTCGAGCTCTTGGCAGGTTCCCATACTCCCTCACAGAAACAGGTAAGCTTTAGGAATTCAACCACATTCAAATTACAATTGGTTGTGCATAAACTTAAATTTTGGGATATGAGTTTTGAGCTATTTATTTATCAATTGGTGAATATTATTTTTAAATGTGTTTGGCATTCATTTCCTATTCTCCATGAGATGACCTCGATCGGCTAATCCGATTAGTTGGGAATATTTATCAGAGTACAAGAGCACACAAATCATTATTACGCTATCGTTATTAAGCAAGAAAGGTGTATTTTTATTTTTTATTTATTAACGACTACTTTATGCTACTATGTCTAATTGGGATGGTTTATCTACAGTTACCACCCTTTCTAGCCAGGGTGGAACTAAGGAATTTATTTAATGAGTCCATCACCAAATCTCTTGCCCAAGGCAGGAATCGAACTCGCTACTCTAGGTTTACCACGTGAGATTAAGACCAACTCCTTAACTTGAACGGCCAACCTGTGCCCTCATGGAGAGGGTAAGACCATGGTAAATCCATTCATTACATCAGATTTTAAGATGACATTTTATTGGTGGCTAAGACCGAAGTAGAGATGAATAGAATGCTGCAAATCCTAAAGATGCTCTAGATCAGGTTCAACTCAAGATAAATGGACATAAAGCAAAAGTTTTGGCTGTAGAGAAGAAAGAAAACCAAGGAAATATAATATATTACAATTGGAAACATTATACTTGAAAAAGTGAAGGATTTTTAATACTTAGAGATCATCACAACTGAGGTAAAGATAGTAGAGCTGAAGGTAATAGAAGAATAGCACTTTCTAAGTTAGCCTTCCAAGGTAAAAGGAGTATTTTAACTAATAAGCATATAAGCATGGATACTGAAAAAATGTTTGCTAAGTCTTTCGTGTAGAGTGTGCTGCTTCAATGGAGTGATTGTTGGACCATCTACTAGAGGGAATATAGTGTAATAGTTTAGAAGCAATGGAAATAGCAGTATAATCACTAGAACAAGTTAGACTCAAAAAAATATTGAATTAAGTTCTAAATGAGGTAAGTGAAAGCAAAAGTCTTATCACGGCCATGGAAAAAAAGGAGAATGAAACTTCCTGGGCACATCAAAAGGCAAAATGATTACATCACAAATATATTTGAAAAGGTCATTGTGCATATGAAAAGAGGGAGGCTTAGAAAATCCTATTTTGAGGCCACCAAAAATCTTATAGATTTTGGTGAGTATAGTATTATGAAAAGCTTCTGAAAGAACACAATGGTTGCATCTACAAGACGTAGCCCTTAGATGATGGTGATGAAGATGAGGATGATATAAACACACAAAAAGATATTTTTATAACTATTAGAGTTGTCCTTCCTGTATCTGATTAATATTAACAGATAACTAATTCGTTTTATTTTATATTTTTAATTTTTTTATAGCCTTTACATCCTCAGGGTGAGATTCTGTAATTTGTCTGTTCTAGGAGTTGAGCCATTCAAGATATGTTCTATTCCTGTGTTCTATTCTTTGATATTCTATACTGCAGAAATCTGCCTCTCAATCAATCTAATCACTAAGTTACATGAGAAGCTTGTTACTTCAACAAAATTAAATGAATATTTATACTTTGCTGGAGGGGTCATCTTCCCACTTATGACATTCTCAATGCCTTTCACTCATTGGTGGTGTGCCCCGAAAATTGTTAGCTACATTAGTGCCTGGAAAGAATTTCAGGTAACAAGATGTACTATTATTTTTTTAACTACAATAATTTTTTTTGGAAAATTCGTGGTTTTCAGATTTCAAAGTAATTATTCCTTTTGAACCCCCCTCCTGTTTTGACCAGATTCAGCATAATGTCTGTACAGATGTGCATATATATATATATATATATATATATATATATATATATATATATATATATATATATATATATATATAAACGGCTAATATTACAATTTTGAAGTTTCACATTTGGAATTGTTGAAACGTCTAATTCTTCTTCTTCCCTTTAGATTGAAATCAACTAAGGGAGAGGGTTAACATTTTCACTGTCACCTCCGTAGCGTATACGGAAGCGTGAGTTTCACTCTGTGTGCTGGCTCCGTAGATGCTACGGAGCAGGTATAACTCCAGACCATTGTTTCTCCCCATCCCGGCACACAAAGAAAGGGCTTGAAATTTACAGTGGCACTCAGTTAACACCGGAGATTTAAAGAGAACCATTGGTTTTAACAAATCTGTTCAGGAACACTTCAACTTTCAAATTTAGGTAAAACAAAGTGGCACACGGTTAATTTTTTTGAAAATCTGGTGGCAGTGAAAGTGTTAAAGGAGGTCAAAAAAAAAAAACATTTAAATTTCCCTGTATGTGTGTAAAAGAAATTTATAAATTTTGTTCTATGGCATTTTTGGATCGAATGAATGGGAACGGAGATAAAAATGAAATAAAATATCAGTTATATTCAAATTAAATAATTGTAAATGGTTTATAAGTGAAATGCAATCTAAAATTTTGTAATTAAATAGGAGTAGTTCAAGGAAGTCATGAGGAGTCCACATCAGACTTTTTTTTCACTAAGCCTTTCAATACAATTTGTTTGAGAGATTCTCAATGTATCAACAAATTTAAATATGTGAGGAAATGACAAAATTTCCCCAAAATAAAAGTGTCACTATTTCTCTGTAATGCCTCTTAAATATGTAGCATAATTGTTTGTGTAGGCTGAGTACAGAATGAAGCTGAAAATGTTGAAATCATTTAGGATATGGGTTTTTTCTTGGACGGCAATCTGGATACTGTTTTCATTCGTCCAGGTCAGTGTAATGATAAATCAAACAGACCCTATCCTGTATATTCCATTCATTGCTGTTGTAATCTCTAATACTTCAACACAATGCCTGTGGATTGGAACTCTCTATGAACTAAGGTCTATGGCGCAACAGTTGTTCACTAGAATGGTGCAAGTAAGTTACAATTATACTCCTTTTTAATTTAATTTGGATTTCACCTAGTGGCAATTTAATTAATGAATGAAGAAAAAAGGGCATATTTATTTTTAGCTGGTGGTGAGGGTGACGAATCAGGTTAATCAGAAACACTTTTTGTGGCTCTAAAAACGCATTTAAAAAACGCTTAGCGGTTTTAAAAAATAAATTGTGAGGAGCCACAAAAAGTGTTTCTGATTAACCTGAAAAAAAGGCAATTAGTTCAACGATTGAAAATGAAAATACTAATTGAAAAAATAAAACAATAAACGGAGACTAGATAACATAACCACAACAAAGAACTGATCAAATCATTATAAACTGAAGAAAACTCATTTTTAGTCATTTCATGTTTAACAAGGAAATTTGTCAATTCTAATTTATTATATTGATTACATTATACCTTTTCAGAATATTAATACTTCAATTTTGGGACTTATAGATTATGAAAGATTTTTGATAATTCCAAGATGGTGATTTTTTAAATGGTTGTCTTGAAGAATTTTTCCTTTTTTCATGTTTCAACGTCTTATTGTATTGTATTTGTAGGGGTGGCTTGAAAGTAAATTTCACTGTATTTCATTTTCTGTGTATTTCTGAAAAATATGTACATATTGATCAATAGTTATAATTTGATTTTGATATTGAGAGTAACTGCTACAGTACGATTTTTGTTGTATATCATTGTATAAACCCTCAAACATCAACAGCAGGTATCAAGAATGGATCAGAATCGACTTGAATGACTCGTTATTTGTATTATTTTAAAACAAATTTAGCCTATAGAATGTATTAATATTATTACAGATAAAATGGATTGCAGGTTACATCATAATACTTTGTTTCCTATTCATTTTTTCTTCTTTCTTAAATATGCTTAAAGTTTTCTTTACATAACAATATTGGTCAAGATTATTTTAGTCATATACGTACATATATAAACAAGGTAAACACATAAAACTGTAGCTTGAGTTTGCAAGTGGTTCACTCAGATAATACCGTAAGAAAGATTGTATTACTGAAACAAAAATTGACTCTTCAAAACAACTTTAATTATTTTGTGAGCATCAGGTTGGTCAGTGGGTTCCATCTCTACACCTGATGTTGTTTATCGGAAGTTACTGTGTTAGAATTGAAGTATTGCTTAAACTATAATTAGTATAATAGGGTATAAACTTCTGATATATTAAATATACATATTTCAGTGTTTTCAGTACACAAGTGAGTATTTTGATGAGTATCGAGGGATTTGTCTAAGCAAAAGGAAACATTTTTTAAAATAGCCACCATTATTGGGTTTTATATATAGTTACATTTAGAAGTTTATGTATTGTTAATCAATTCTTTTTTTTTATTAAATGTTGTAGCAAGAGAAGCTCAAAGGAATAGAATGACATAGGATTGCTTGGCTTCGATTGAGTGACTTGATTTCTTCTGTTGGTGATGTGCTCGGTGAATTATGTTTAGTGGAATTTATTATATTTTTTGGGAATTGTATAATCACAATGTATGGCTGCATTTACTTCATCATGTTTGACTTTTTAAAATCAATTAAAATATTTCTTGCATTATTTTGTAACATGGGTGTCAGTTTTTCATTTATTTTGTCCATCTTTGATTGGGCTCATAAAACTACAGAAGTCGTAAGTACTAATTTATATTATAGAATTTTATTTTCTTGTTTAATGTATATTAATAAAGTTTAGTACCAGTTTTAAATACTTAGTATGAGGTAAAACTTTTTTTGAAAAAAATGAGTGTCAAAAAGCTGTTTTTTTGGTAGAACTTTTGCTACCTCCAGTCCAATGCATAATATCAAATAAATTATTTCTTCAATTTTTAAAATATCTTTAATTTTTAGGTCTCGTTTACAGTTTATAGGAAATATATTATTTACTGATTTGGCTTAACAGTTTCATGTCAATTGAAACATATAAAGGTCCCAAGTGATTTTCTATTGCCTTTCTAAAAACAAATAGTGAATATTTTCCGAAATTCAAAATCACATCGGGTCGAAGAATTGTGTATCACCAATCTTATTACAAATTTAATTGCCTATCAATGTTGTTATATACATACTTTCTCTATCAGGAATATTAATAGATATTTACATTTTTTAGTTTTCTGCCTTCAGGTTTAAACTCCCATTCCTACCCAAGACCCATTAACAATAAACTCTTATAATGAACCATTTTATTGAAAGCTTAAGTACCAAATATATTTTTGATTGCATTGTTACTGTGATAGGTACATGCAAATACCGTCACCACCTTATATGCATATGTCACCATCTTCCCGAGGTAATACCTACCACAATCTCAGGGGATGGAATACATTCTGCAATTCTCCCACCATACGTACCATTTTCTTTTGATATGAAGCTTTTCACTGATTTTCTCCTCTGGTCTAAATTTAGGTTACATGTTCTTTTTCTTGAATCCTCTACCAAATTTACAAGATGAGCATTTAGCATAGGACATTAAAACACAGTGTCACTGCCAGTGCTCCTTTCTTGAGGATGTTGGGAGGAACCGTTCTCTCCAAGAGTTGTGCAAAAGGAACCATTCTTCTCCTCTAGATGGGCAAGAAGGAACCACTCACCTCTCTCAACATTTAGCCAACCTGAAGCATGGCAGAACAAGGACCTTGACAGTGGGTAGACGAGCTGAAGTCTGAAACAATCTGATCAAGTTTGGTGTGACAACAATATTAGAAATGGGAGGCTCACCCAAAGAAAAGGCTGATAAAGGAGGCCTTAGAAATCTTACCGGAGTCTAAGAACATAAATGGCTGGTATTCTGGAAGCCTTTGGTGTACTTTGGTGGAGAAAATGGGACAAGTGGCTCTAATGGTAGACAGGAATACAGAAGAGAGGAGTGGGGAGATCCCACCCTACAAATACTAGTAGATATACCTAGGGTCGGCATTTAGTCTCTGGACTGCAGTTGAGGCGATGACTAGCTTGAATATTGCAACCAAAGTGTTGCTGAAAATTAGCTATTCTATGGACAGGAAGACTGTTGGATCAGAAAGCCAGAGCTAGTCAGAACAATATATTAGATATTATTTATTTTATTCAATGTACATAAAATTCAAAATATTATTATTTTTTCATTAACAAGTTTACTGAGAATGTTATGAGGCCATAAAAGAATTTATGGAGGCTATAGCTGTTTTATTATTTTTGAAAATCATCACAAAATATTCACTAGTATTCTAAACTTGTAGTAAACTCGTTAATGAAAAAAATATCAGTAATTTAATATTATTTTTTTTTCAAAGAAGATACTTTATAACGGTCTACTGAATTAGTGCTTTCAAAAAACTAGCAGGATATTTTGTAAAATAAGGGATGACTAACTGTTACTATGAATAAAATCGTAATGATTTTTATATTTTAGATGGGACCAGAAATGTTAAAAAAAGTTTTAACTTTAAACTTAAACCAAGTTCCAGAAAGCGAACGTTATGAAGTAAGCATTTTTATTCCCTCAAAACTTTTGAGAAATTGTTAAAACTTTAGTCCACATTTGATTTTGTAATAGTATAGACCAAACTCACTGTGTACTAAAATTAAATATCTGACCTCTAATTTTAATATTTTACAAATTTGTACAGTAAATATTGAACCAGAAGTTTGTCAAATGTTCCTTTTTAAATGTGCTACAATGAGTTCATAGTGCATTCCTGGAACATGTCCAAAATAATAATAATAAAAATAATAAACACAAAATTTGATTAGTCATTTAGTTTCATCTAGAGAAAGGACCAAACAAAACAGTATAACTGTAATTTTTTTTGGAGGAATCAAGCATATTAAGATGATTATACGCATGCTAGAATGGAACACAGTTTGCTATTGATAGCGTTAGTGCTACTGAGACCCTTCTTTGGAGTTCAACAGGAAATAGCTCTGAAGATAGGAGCAGGAACTTTAGGAAGCACTTTGTGACAATACATTGTTGTGGGAGGGAAAGGTCTTATTTTCTGCCTACCTGCCAGAGTGAGAAATTAACTCAATGGTGTTAGCTATTGCTGCCTACAACCTTGTCAAGGTTCTGTATTTCAACCCATTCCATTAAGAAATTAAAGTATTCTTGAATCACTGCGCCGCCTATGAATTACTCAAACATAAAATGCAATATCTTCCATACATGTATATTTTTATAGTTCCATACATATTTTTTTTCCTTGGTAGTGAATGAGCCTAGCCAGTCGTGAGTGAACAGGTTTCCTGTTTCAAAAAACTGAAATGCACTCAGGTTAGAAAGCAAGCTTGGGAGAAAATAGATTAGTGATCATAATGCTGGGAACATATTCCAAGACAATATAGTTGATCAGTGTATAATATTAATAAATTGACTAGCTTTTTGTTTTACCCCAATACATTCACTGAAGTGAGTGTATTAAACAGTCTATACAGTTTTTTTTTTCTTCAAAAAAACAACAAAAAAAAACAAGTTTATAAGTGTATTGATAAAGTTTTCCCCTCAACTATGAAGCCTTAAGCATAGACAATTTTTAAACAGTAACTACAATTCCTACAGAAATTTAGCTATTGTTCTTTTACAAATTGAATCATCCGCTTAACCAAAACTGCATAAAATGAATTTAATATAAGAACAAATAATTCATTAAAATTGAGATATAAAACAAAAGCTACACAACTAACCAAGGCAAATGAACAATTTTCATTATTAAAGAGGAAATAGGATTTGCCTCTCTTAAAAAAGTTGATGGTGGTCCAGGACCATGTATAATGAAACTTATCTATTTTCTATTTACTATATTTTACAACTTCAGTAAACTTTTTTTTTTTTTTTTTTAGGTGAAGTTATTTATTCAGACACTACATTATTGTTCACCAAAAATACGTTTCATTGGTTTTGTGAGAGTATCAAGAAATCTTTTTACTGCAGTAAGATATATTTTTGTTGATGAGTGTGTATATAAATATATATTATTTTTTCAACTAGGAAAATGTGTGTGTGTGTGTGTGTGTGTGTTTTTGATCGATTGTTGTCTTTATATATATAAAGAGTCAACAATCAAACAAACACACACATTCAGACTTATTAACACTATTTTCTGAATAGATTTTAAAAGCCAAGTATAACCATGACAGTGAAAAAAGGTGCTGCACTAAAATTATCTAATAGATTTATATTCTTTAATTCAAATTCAATTATCATAATAAACACTTCTACCTGAAAAATAATTATACTAAAAAATAAAATATTTATTTTACTGGATTTTTTTCTCAGTTTGTAGCAAGCGTTGTCACATTTATTGCTGTCCTTCTACAATTTATGGACAGAAAGGCACCTATCACACTTCAAATTGATCAGTAAGTGGCATAATCAATTATTCCCAGTGCTTATTTTTATGCAGGAACATCATATAATGTTCAATTTTAATTTTGAAGTTTTTTTATTGTTTTTTAGGACACACTGAACAACTTGAACATTTATCGTGGCTATTTAGATAAGTATTAGTATTTACATAAAATAATATTTTGAGAATCTGTATTAACTTTTAAAAGAGAAATTTGTAATGTTTACAAAAATAAATCTTAAAATTTGTAGTTGAAGATAAATTATTATTTTCTACCCCATTATCTGACTAAAATGATTAACCAGTATACTCAAAAATAACTTTAAACGTAAAAAATGAGAGTTAACATGCCATTTAGAGTCGGAGAAGAGTGGAGGTGGCTGCTAGAAAAGTTTTTCATAGAAAAGAACTTTTCTTCTATATTATTAATTATAGTAGCAGATCACTCTCATGGCCCAAGATTCATCACCAGTATCTTGTAGACAACAACAAAAGTCCGCAGGGGTGGCGTAAACTAAGCAGATTTCCCTCGTGAAGATTAATAAAAGATAAACCTACATACTGCTAACACAACACCTGCCGTAAATATTAAGCGAATAAATACAAACGGTAATAAGAAATCCCCCCCCCCCCCGGGAAGCATCTCAAATGTAAACAACACCGGAAAGAAAAACAATAATTGAAGCATATCAGAATATAACATATTAAATTTATTGAAAACTTTGTACTATATCTAGTACAGTAATTTATAATGAATCAGAATAATTTTTATCTCAATCAATCAAATTTTAGTAGTCCAAGAATTTAAGCGTGGGGGGGGGGGGCACAAGAACATACTTGCATGTATCTCGTATAATAAAGGCCTCTGAAAAACAATATTTGATATTTAAGCTTCAAACAATGTGGCTTATTATAGAACAGAGCATTGTTTTTGTAGAAGTGGGCTGAAAACTGAATAATGCAAATATTTTGGTTAATATTCAAGATAGAGAATAGATGTATATAAAAATTTAAATTTAAAAAATTTAATTTGCAATAAGATTCATCCTATACACTTTCTCGATCTATATAGTATATTTCGAATTTTCAAAATTCCCCCCTGTGAACCCCCCCCCTCCTTCGTCCGATTTCAACAGCTGTTAACGAACTTGATCTTTCTTTTTACATGAAACTACTAAATATCGAGTTTCGTAACGATCAAACTAAAATTGCGACCACTAGAGCGGTAATAAAGAAATATATATATACTAGCTCAGATACGGAATTGATTTGAGGCTGAATGGTGATGGTACTTTTTTTGCAAGGCTTTATTTTGCACAATATTTTGACATTTACCCGTCCCAGTGTTTAGGGTTAATACCCGTTGTTGGCATTTGTTATTAATGAAATTAATTTTTTATCTAAGTCTTCACTGTCCTCCAAATTGTCATATTTCCCGCCTCCTGTGCATTATGCATAGATTTCAGTTATTAAGGACAAAATATTAATATAGATTTGAATTAATTTTTCCAGGTGAGGTAGCTCATAGTTCAAATTGGAAAGAATTGATGAGCATATCAATATTTCTACTCAAATTACTTGCTACACACATTGTTCCTGGAGAAATGTATTAAACAAAAGTAACTCTAAATAACAAAGTAAACAACGTTTGTTATGAGCACGTTAATCGAAAAACAAATAGACAATGAAATATCGCGAGTTTTTATTTCAGGCCTCCCTCATAACCCCCACTCCCGTTTAGACCTACAAATTTTAATATAGCTTATAATCATTGAACCAATTAATGCTAATTCCATTCCGAGTTTTGTTAATTTCGGTTCAATCGTTAGTGCCCAACAAAATTGTTAGCTCCCGCTTTAGTATTTAGTGTATATCTCGTTTATACTTTGTTATACGGCAAAAGTGAATATAACAAAAGTTACTTTAAATAACAAAGTAAACAACTTTTGTCCAGTGCATATTTGCAGAAAACCCAATAGAAAACGAAATATCACTCTTTTTACCACTCCTGCCCGTCTCTAGAAATGTTGGTATGGCTTATTATAATAAAGGTGTTAGTGCTAATACACATACCGAGTTTTATTTAGTTCGGTTGGGTCTTTTGTGCCAAATAAAATTGCTCACTATTTTTATTTTCAGGCCTCCCTTACCCCCCCCCCTCCTGTTCATCTCAGAGAATTTGAATATAGCTTAAAGTCTAAGTTGGGTTAGTAGTAATATACATACCAAGTGTCATAAAATTCCGTTCAGCCGTTTATGCGTGAAAAGGTAACAAACAAACAAACATTCGCGAAAGAAACAAAATGCAGTTATGGTGTCTATGACATGTGAAACGAAAAAGTATCGTGAAATTTCGAGAAAAAATCAATATACAGACAGATGTTACTATTTTGTATATATAATTTTGAACAGACCTCATTTTCGTCATCTAATGGGTAGGATCGATGGGCATTCAAGGAAATTTTTGGAAAATCGCGTCATGAGTATACCTCGATAAGGGGCTAGTCATCACTTAGTTCAAATTGTCATGTGGAGCCAACGATAAGGCCCTTTAAAATTGCACTATTTACAACAATTAAGTCACCTCTTCTGCTTGAATCGCCTTCAGCAATACAAGTCACTTCTTCAATACTTATCTTAAGTTCTCTTTCCTGAATACATTGGTTCTGAAGGATCATCCCTTATGATGCCAATTTATTTAAAGTACTTCAATTTTCTGACAAGAAACCAGAATACTGAGGATAGGGCTCGATTGATCCTCTATAGAGAGAATACTTCCAAGATAGTGCTAGGAGCGTATAACAGTTTATAAGGAAAGTGTAACAGTTTATATTCTACCACTGCCGACAATTTACTACAGGAAAAGCCTACTTTCGCGGACATCCATGAATCCCGTTTTTTTTTTTTCATTCAAAAGACAAAACGCCTCTAGGCATCTATGTAAGTATGGACAATATGCAAAATTTACCCATTGTGGTTTCATTTGGTTTCCACAGCTTTTCTTTCCAATTCTGAGGTCTCATTGTCCCACCATTCAAGAACAATGATGTTTCCGTGTTCTTGAGATATTTTGCTATATTTATATAACTAGACTTTGTCCAAAATCAGCATTGTTTTGCTTAAATTATTGTAACCCTACATATTCCAAAAATTAAACTATCAAAATGTTATAATAATTTATTTATCTGGGGGAAATAAATAACTTTGATAAATGTTACATAACCATGACAATTTAGATAAAGAAAGTAGCTAGGGGAGGGGCGGAGATTCATTATCTCCCAGGTTAATAACGAAGAATAACAGGAAATTAATTTTCGTGATTTTATTACTAATTACCCAATAAGATGAATTGGATCAAAACATGTTATAAACCATTTTTTTCAAAAACTATTCACGCCCTAAAATTATTGTTTCTTACAGTTTTTCTTAGTTCCTAAAATACTAAGTTATTCGTATTTTCATGTTTCTTTTTTTTCTTTCTGGTCTTCAGTAAATCGCCACTTTCACTTTTATTCATCGAATTATTATTTACATATATAGAATATGTTGTGAGATGAGATCAGTAGAGTGCCTTACTAAGAACGTGGGAAATATGCTTAAAGATAAGTAATAGTAAGCTAATATTTATATATATATATATCTATATATTTATATATATATATATATATATATATATATATATATATATATATAAAATTTTGAACGGGCATCATTTTCGTTATCTCCTAGGTAGGATCGATGGACATTTGAAGACTTTTTTTTGAAAATCTCATTATGAGTACAGCCTCAATATCTGATTTCCCCTATGGGAAATCTGCTAATATACAGATATATAGTTTTGAACGGACCACATTTTCGTCATGCCCTGGGTAGGAAAGATGGACATTTGAAAAAATGTTTCGACAATCGCGTCAAGAGTACGTCTTCAACAAGTGATTTCCCTTTTTTACGTATTTCATTTACATAGTAAACCCTATGTGGAGAGATTTTATTTTCTTCACATCCCATGCATATTTGTATTAAGTATATGTGCTTTTTGTCAAAACTTTTAACAATTTTTTTATATAATAATATATATACATATTAAACAATATAAATAAGAACATGAAAATTAAACTTGACAAAAATAAATAAATAAGGGCAATAAAACAATTACATAAAATAAATATTATTGTATATTATCTTTTCCTCTCTCAGCTTAAGAATGTCATATGCTATTGCTTTTAATAAATTTAGGTGTTTTGAAAATAAAATATGAGGGCTGATAGACGATGCGGGAATATGAGTCTTTAACTGTCTTTGTATGTCTTGACACAGTCTACATTCTTAAATCAGGTGGGTGAATGGTGACTGTTAGCTGATTTTTTCCATCAAAGAAAATCTGCTAACAGTTACCAGGCAGTCTCTTTTGATCTTACTTCTCCAGGGGGTTACTTACTTCCTTCCCGCACCCTAAGCATTCACTGATTTACGGATATTCCACACCACTAGAACCTAGAGGGAGATGGAGGTCTAGCTTAATTGAAATCCAACCTCCTTGATTGCAGTTAATAGTTACTGTAAACGTCTGTTATTAATCTGGTCAATGCCAATGATGTTAAACTGCCTTACACAACCAGATATTCTCCACTAATGAGATTCGAGCTACTATTCCAGAGTGGATGTTCATCATTGTTGTGCTCTCAGTTTCCTCAAACAGCTAAGGAGCAGCCACTTGGAAGGGCTTCCAATTGGAATTTTGAAGGAACTCGAGGGAAATCTGCTATTCATCTGTACTCAAGTCGCGCTTTTCAAAAAATGTCTCCAAATGTACATCGATCCGACTCGGGAGATAACGAAAATGAGGTCCTTACAAAATTTTATGTAAGTTCATACTTTTCTGTTGCCGCTTTCGGGGTCGGAATTTTTGATTTACCGTTACCAGACTCGATATATCAGCGTTTCATGCAAAACTAAAGTTCAAGTTCGTTAATGGCTGAAAACGGACTCATGCGGTGAGGGGGGTGGTTAGAGAGAGGATTTTGAAACTTCACAATATCTCTGTTATTATAAGTCGGATCGAAAGATTGTATACGATAAATAAATTAAATTTACTGAAAATATTGTTATATAGATTTATTCTCTACGTTGAATATTAACCGAGGATTGTTTAGTTTTCAGCCTCCTACTGATCTCACATGAAATGTAATTCGTTATGTAATGAAACACTTTATTTGAAGCTTAAATGCCAAATATTGTTTTCAATAGACATTTACTAGATGAGGGACTTGAAAATACGTTTATAGCTATTGTTTTATATGTGTTTTTGTGACTCGAATATTAACACAGTTATTCATATATTTTTGGTTTCAGACTTTTTTTAACCCCCCCCATTTCAACTTCCCATTTTCACTTCAAGTAAGTCAGTCACATAACATTTGAAGTCCAACTAATATTTTAATTCCGTCATACATAGGTTTTTACTACGGGGAAAATATAGAATAGATGATGAGTTGAGATTATCGTATTCCAGTGGGTGGTAAATCTGTTCGGATTACGCAACACCTGCGTGACGGACGGATAAATTTGTCCGTTAACGCTCTAGCGGTCACAATTTTGTTTGATTTTTTACCAAACTCGATATTTAAGCGTTTTAGGTAAAACTAAAGATCAACTTCCTTAACGGGTAAAATCCGACTAGTTGGGTGGAGGGGGGGGGGGGGTTAGAGGACATAATTTCGAAAATCCCTAATATCGGATCGAAAAATGTTATTGAACCAATCTTATTGAAAATGTAATGCTCTACAAATATTGTTATGCACGTTTTTACACTATATTTATTATCAACCGAGATATTTGCACTTTTTAGTTTACAGGACGTAAACCCCTCCTATTCAAGTAATATTAAGAATAAGCTGTTATGAAGCACATTATTTGAAGTCTAAATACCAAATATTGTCCTCATTGAACTTTTACTTTTTTAAATGCGCAACGCACGTGGGAAATCTATTTAGTTAACGCAGCCCCTGCGTGACGGACTTTTTTGTATATTTTGTCAAAGTTAGTCAACACGAGTGCTTTATGGCCCCTGCCTTACGCTAATGTTAGAAGTAGTATTTCATTTTAAAGCTAAATTAGTATAGTTAGCTCTCTTGAATTGGCCATATTCGACAGTTTTAGCAGATTTCCCTTAAGAGAAATCAGCTATTGAGGTCGTACTCATGAATATTTTCTTCAAATGTCCATCGATCCTACCCAGGAGATGACGAAAATGAGGTCCGTTCAAAATTATATATATATATATATATATATATATATATATATATATATATATATATTTGTCTGTTAACGCTCTAGCGGTCGCTATGTTTGTTTGATCGTTACCAAACTCGATATTTAAACGTTTTATGCAAAAATACAGATCAAGTTCGTTAATGGCTGAAATCGGACCAGTGGGAGGGGGGGATTAGAGGGGGGGATTTTCGAAAATTCAAAATATCTCCGTTACCATACGTCGGATCAAAAAATTGTATAATCAACCAATCTTATTGCAAATTAAATTTACTATAAATATTGTTCTATACATGTATTCTCTATCTTGAATATTAACCGAGATATTTGCATTTTTAATAAATTTGGGCCGATAAGGGATGACTGTTTCCCGCGAAAAGTTAGTTCGGCCCTTTGCCTCAACTGTTCGGCTCTCGTATGGATATTTTCCTATTGTATAACTTCACGTGGGAAATCTGCTTAGTTTACGCAGACCCTGCGTGACGGACTTTTATCTATCAGGTTGTGTTAGATTAGAATAATATAAATTAATTATCCTAACAAGTTGTTGGCGGATGGCCAACAGTAAAGAAAACCTCAAATGATTGTTTGAACCATTTTTATTTTTCTAAGCGTTTCGCGTCCAAATGACGCCTCATCAAGAGAAAATATTCCACTAAGAGCTAACTATACTAACGGCTCTGCACCGTTACACAGGACCTTCCGCTAGCCGAGCCAGCCAGAGAATGACTTACAAAGCATGGAGGGTCGAGTCAGCTGACTTAGATCGATGCCTCACGAATTGTCAACTGAATTTAAATTGACCAATTTAACACAATAAATTAGTTTGTTTCTCAATACTGAAACTTCAGAGGTTAGGTCGGGCTGACTGCTTAGAAAAATTCTTGGTTCTCACTCACGTTCGAATACACTGACGTTTCGCAATAACGTTAAGGAATTTCATAAGGAACGTCCGTTACGGCGTTCACAATGGAATTTCATCGCCATGATATAATATTTCGGCTGGAAGGGATCTTACAATTCTCCCCCTTAGCACGTATAAATAAATGTATTTATGCAGTTAAATCTGGTATTAATGGTTTTGGTATTAAGAGAATGTTCCCCCACGCAAAAAGGGACAGATCATTCATCTTTTTACATAAATACGTACTAATTAACTTTAAATTCGAAGCTAAACAACAGAGATTGATTATCATCTCACATTTTAATATTCTAAGTCTTTAGAGTTGTCAAATGATCAAATAAATCGTTTTTTTTTTTTTTTTTGTTTTTTGTTAAGTGAAGGTATTACCCACCAACTGAAATTGAATACTTCCATAAAACCAACCTAAAAATAATGTACTTCACATTAGAATGTAAAGTTGATTGTGAGGAATATAATTCAATATATTTACCTTACATAGGCACGTAAATTAAACATCGGTTGGGTTTAACTTTAATTGAATTGTTGTTGTTTTTTTTTTTGGTTATTTTCTTAAATTTCATTTATTAATTTTATTTGTAATTATCTCAGGGGGCTCAGGTTAGTCATGCGAGCTAAAGCGTTGACCTTTATCTCACATGGTAAACTTAGAGTGGCGAGTTCGATTCTTGCCTGGGCAAAGGAAGTTATTTAGTGACGAAATTCATTAAATAACGTCCTAAAATCCCAATCTGGCTAGAAAAGGGTGGTAACCTGTAGATAACCCGTCCCGATTAGCCTTAGTTGCCAAAACTGGGCGTTAATAAATAGTAATAATTATCTCACTTATTTTAATGTTTTATTATTTTATATTATATTTCATTAGATGGTTGATTAACGTGTATATATTGTAAAATGAAAATGTATTTAGTCATAATCATACATGTAATATGCCATCTGGCAATGGAACATGTATTCAAATAAATAACTCCTCAATGGATTACTATGGGAAAAAAAACGTACTTCCCATTTTCTTAAACAATTGTTTTATATAATATTTTCTTTAGTTACTAATAACTTCTCAAAACATGAATTATGTTATAATACAAAAATATTTATAGTCAGAAAAGTATAATTAAGTAATGGTAGCTGAATTTGCTTTGATCGTTGTCCAAGTTGATTTTTTGGGGGAGTACCACACAGTAGAGAAGGGTGTAAAGAATTTTTTTTTTTTTTGTATCAAAAGATTATCATTACGTTATCAACATGGCATCAGTCTTTTGTCACAAACTGAGGATATAGAAAATGATGGATTATATTAATAAGAATTGGCGAATGTTAATTAAAAATGTGTTAAAGAATATTAAAATGACTTTTCATCAATGGTACGTTATATTAGATTCTATTTCGGACTTTACCATCTATTCAATATCAACAATCCAATTCAATAGACCAATTCCCGCAACCTTCGGCAACAAATTTATTTTCTTTATCGGCTTGCTATTTTAGTAGCGGGAGTATTTGTGAAGGATAAAAACTAAAAAATCCATCACGCAGGGGCTGCTTAAACTAAGCAGATTTCCCACGTGAAGTTTTACAATAAAGAAATTTCACGAGAGTCGAGCAGTTAAGGAAACGGCCGAATTAGCTTTTGACGGGAAATTCACCCGTCCGTTAGCCGCGAGATTTAATAAAAATGCAAATATCTCGGTTAATATTCAAGATAGAGAATAAATGTATATAACAATACTTATAGTACATTTAATGTGCAATAAGAATCTGTACAAGTTTAGCAGATTTCCCTTAAGGGAAATCAGCTATTTAGGTCGGACTCATGACGCGAGTTTTGAGAAATTTCCTCAAATGTCCATCGATCCTACCCAGGAGATGACGAAAATGAGGTCCGTTCAAAATTATATATATATATTATATATATATATATATATATATATATATATATATATATATATATCTATATATATATATATATATATATATATATATATATATATATATATCTATATATATATATATTTGTCTGTTAACGCTCTAGCGGTCGCAATTTTTGTTTAATCGTTACCAAACTTCATATTTAAGCGTTTTACGTAAAAAGAGAGATCAAGTTCGTTAATGGCTGAAATCGGACAAGTGGGAGGGGGGGTTTAGAGGGAGGGAATTTTGAAAATTCGAAATATCTCCGTTAGCATAAGTCGGATCGAAACATAATATAAAAACAATCTTATTGCAAATTAAATTTACTATAAATATTGTATATACATTTATTCTCTATCTTGAATATTAACTGAGATATTTGCATTTGTATTCTGCATGTGCTCGGCAGCAGTGGCTATGTTCGGACTTTCCGCCGTGAGCTCTGGCGGCCGTTTTTGTAATTATTCGTCCCTCTCGTGAATAGGTTTAGAGGTTACTTACTACTACAGCTGTTATTAGGCAGATTTCTCTATTGTAAAACTTCACGTGGGAAATCTGCTTAGTTTACGCAGCCCCTGCGTGACGGACTTTATTTTGATTTGGCGTATAATAACGGAGATATTTCGAATTTTCAAAAATCTTCCTCTCTAAACCCGCCCCCTTCCACTTGTCCGATTTCAGCCGTTAACGAATGTGATCTTTCTTTTTACATGAAACGACTAAATATCGTGATGAGGTCCGTCCAAAATTTATATATTTGTCTGTTACCGCTAAAGGGGTCGCAATTTTGGTTTGATCGTTACCAAACTCGATATTTAGTCGTTTTATGCAAAAAGACAGATCAAGTTTGTTAATGGCTGAAATCCGACCAGTGGGATGGGGGCTCAAGAGGGGGGATTTTCGAAAATTCGAAATATCTCCGTTACCATACGTCGGATCAAAAAATTGTATAGAACCAATCTTATTGTACATTAAATTTACTATAAATATTGTTCTATACATTTATTCTCTATCTTGAATATTAACCGAGATATATGCATTTTTATTAAATTTGGGCCGATAACGGACGCCAAACAGTTTCCCGCCAAAAGCTAGTCTGGCCCTTTGCCGTAACTGTTTGGCTCTCGTATTGAGATTTTTATATTGTATAACTCCACGTGGGAAATCTGCTTAGTTTACGCAGCCCCTGCGTGAAGGGCTTTTAATATATGTTCCGCCGAATTCAGTGTAAAAGTATATATAAAAAGTGGGTAAAGTCTGTTGTGCATTTGTAATATATTATGTTTCCAGTAAGCAATATAGACTAGCATCATATACGATGGATAAAAACACATACATTGGAAATGAACACACTGACAGACCAGCTAAGGATGACTCATAAATGGTTGCTTGCAGAAAAATATCCAAATCAAACACTAATAGCACACTAAGACTAAAGACAATTAAGCAATGTAATGAGAGATAGACTCTTAGAGTAATAGAAGTAGATATTTTCAAATATATAGAACAAATAAAAAAATAAACAGTAACTAATTATAAAATAACTGAAGTACTGACAAGACATGGACCGACTAGAAGCTATTTACACAAGTTTAAAATTATTGAAAACAGACAGTGCATATGTGACAGATGAGTAGAGATATACGACCATATCATACTTTAATATAAACTATTGGAAAGACAAAGACAAAAACTTATGAAAAGAATAGTGCTTAGTGGACATTATTGGCCCGAAGTAAAGTATGAACTGGTATTAGCTGATTTCCCTTAAGGGATCTATATGATATATATATAGTTAAGAGAGGACCTCATTTTCGTCATCTCCTGAGTTGGTTCGATGGACGAAGGACATTTGAGGATATTTTTCGAAAGTGACGTCATATGTACCACCTCAATAACCGATTTCCCTTAGGGGAAATCTGCTAGTAACCTCCTATGGATCAGAACTGAGGTTCAGCTGGAGTTGCCCCCCACTGGAGAAGTGGGGTGGCTACTGGACTCCCACCCAGTAGCTCAGTCTCCTACTGGCTTCAGTAGTGAGCGGACATGCTTTCCTTCCTTCACGTCCTCATACTTGTGACGAGCTCTCTAAATACTTTTGCCCAAAACCAGCAGCTGTGAGTCAACATTTTCTTTTCACTCCATAACTTAATTTAGTTTATTTTAGTTCAATTATGATCCAGTTTAGATTAAAAAAAAATTAATAAACACTCTTAACATTAATATTTTCGACCTATTTCAATTGAATTGTAGTTTAAACATCTAGAAACTATGTTATTTTAACACATTGACGCAATTATAAATCAAATATTCAGTGATATTTTATTTTTTTATTGCAAGCGCCGAAACTAGGTACGCCTACAGCCACAGATTAAAACAGAAAGCATTGATTGCTCAAGAATATCTAACTAAGAGCCATGGAAATAAATAAAAAAAATAATTTTAAACGTATGTGGTATTTCAAGAGTTAATGTTGAATAAAACAGACATCACATAGATCAAAATAAAGTTTCGTGCCAAGTAATCAAATCTTAATTGATAATGTTATCACACAACTTATTTCCATGCATCTCGTCCAAGTAAAGAACTGTAGTGAAAACTAAGCCTTGGAATAAGGCAATCCATGATATATTCGCTTATTATCAAAGTGCGATGATTAAAAGTGGGGGTTTACTACTGCCTAAAAATTAAAAAGTACAAAATTCTCTTTTAATATTCAAGATAGGGAAGACGTAAATAGAACAATATTTGTAGACAGTTAAATTGTCAACAAGATTGTCATATACTATCTTTCGATCCAACTCATAGCAACGGAGATATTTTAAAATTTTCGTTACTCTTCCCCTGTCCGATTTCACCCATCAACAAATGTGATCTTTAGTTTTACATGAAATGCTTATATATTGATTTTGGCAACAAGCATACAAAAAGAGCGATAACAGAAAAATATGTACACATACATGCATACATACTTTCATATATATATATATATATATATATATATATATATATATATATATATATATATATATATATATATATTAACGTCCACTTTTTGCTTCTATGTCTAATTTGGACGGCTTGTCTACAGGTTACCATCCTTTTCTAGCCAGGGTGCGACTAAGGATTTTATTTAATGAGTTCACAACTTAATAAATTCCTATTGCCCAGGCAGGAATCGAACTAGTCAGAAGATGAAAAGATTGAAATTTTGACTTCCGTAGGGTTTGGCACTTTATTCGCGTTTCATGAATATGGCTGAATAGGCATGGGGAAATGTTTGTACAGGCGTTATTAATATGAACGATTTGAATATACTTTACACCTCATACATTCTTCTGTCGTATTACAATAGAATGGCTGAACAAAATGTTATGTATATACATATTCAGTAGATTTATACAATGACCGTTTAACATATGTTTTGAGCCATAATAGGCTAGGAATATAATAATTTCTTCATACCCACATTTATTTTATCCCCAACGCGTTTCGAGTGTGCACATTTCTTCTCTATTTAACCATCAACGTTATTTTAAAATAAATTGTTATATTATAATATATGGTTATATATTAAATAATGTAGTCGTCTTATTTAACATAATTTGCTAAAAACATTTTATAAATTGGACGAGGCAATTATAGTAATTCATATATTTATATTTTACGGACCTAATTTTCATCATCTACTGGGTAGGATCGATGGACATTTGAGAAAGAATTTTATAATCTCATCATGAGTACAACCTCAATTCCCTTGAAGGATATCAGCTAACAATCCCAGAACATAAATATTTTTCACCATCCAGTTACTATTTCAATCGTCATAACTGAATATGCAACTGAAATATTTTCAGGAACTCCGATCGAATTTGTTTTGATTGGAGTAAAAGTAATATCTCAAACTCTTGTAATCCAGCAATCAGTTGTCAGTAATATTCCATTCCGTCCAATTGCCCATAATCATACTTGTCTTTATTCTGAGAATCCTCAGAAATAACTCGTTGGTTTATTTTAAAATGTCGTAACAAACTAAATAACTGACAACTTCGAAAATCATTACTTCCAGCACAAATATTTTCAATACAAACTGCAGAGTGTGAGAAAAAAATTCTTTATGATTATCGATTTGGTATATACAATTACAGCTAAGTTCATTACCCTTCGGTAATAATAACTAGCTATGAATGTCAAACTTCAAAAGCACCTACTAGGTGGCGTTATAAATAAATAGACTATTTCCTATAACGCTCTGATAATTCTAGAATGGCGAGTTCGATTCCCCTCCTGTGCGAACAGGAATCAATTTAGTGACGAACTTACTAAATAAACTCCTTAGTCCCTCCCTGGCTAGAAGAGGGTGGTAACCTGTAGATAACCCGTCGCAATTAGTCACAGCAGCAAAAAATTGGCGTTAAGAAATAATGATAATAATTTAACACATTGATTCAATCATAAATCAAATATTCTGTTGTTTTATTTTTCTGTCCTGAAAAATATTTAAAATTCAATTTTTAAGGTGAGGAAACTTCATACGATTAGAGCAAAAGATTAAAAGGGAAAACTTTGTTAAAGAATATCTAACTTGAACCATTTGAGAGTACAGTGTATGATTCCTAAACATTTTTTAATAAGTCAAGGCTAACTTGATAACAAAAATAAGTAATGCTTCGTCTACTTTCAAAAAATGATTTATCACTCCTATCTCAAACTCATGATTTAATTTCATCTGGGAGTATCCTCGAAAACTAAATTTTCTTTAGGAACAGTGTCATTTCGTAACATTTCTTTACAAAAACCACGATGGGGCTACCAAAGGCAAAAAAGACAATATTTGAGACGACAAGAGTGAGGGGGGGACATACATAAACAAAGGTACTAAGAAGAAAAAAGGAAACGTATGAATCCGAAGGAAAATTTTAAGAAAACAAAATAAGGTATTAACATCTAAACAAACGCCTAAAAGCAGATTATCTTTTATAAAATATATTTTTTTTTTGGTATATAGTACACGATTCTACTTATTTCCATTACATTTTAACGGTTCTTGAACGAATGTGTGGTGTGTGTGTGTGTGTGTGTGTGTGTGTGTGTGTGTGTGCAGACACCCGCTGAATTATACATCATTGGGTGTGGTTAGTTAATAGGTGGTATAACGGAACATGCATATACCAGCTCGTCCCAAATCCTCATATCAATCTACGAAGTGGAAGAACGGAGTAGCCATTTTATTTTATTTATTTTTTTTAGTCCGTTACGTAGTTGCTGTTTAAAATAAGTCTGATTACCTTGGGCACAAAGATCGCGCACATAGTTTTGCGTGACTTCTCAGTAAATGACGACATATGCATATAATGTTCTCTATGTTCTCCTTTCTAAGGATCTTATGTAAACATGACTCGAGTGTAAGCAGGGCATAAGTTATTCAGTTATATCAAAGCAAAATCGATATTGCTTACGATCAAATAGCTACTGTTGTAATAAGTATGTATAAATATAAACATATATGCATACACACACTCACACACACACACACACACACACACACACATATATATATATATATATATATATATATATAAAATGTGTTGTGAACGGACATTATTTTCGTAACCTGGGATAGATCGTCGGATATTTTAAGACATTTAACCAAAATCGCACAATGAGTTCAACCTCAATAACTCATTTCCCTTAAGGAAAATCTGCTAATAAAGTAGGGGTACTAAATTTATTTACGTATATAAAAACTTTATTTCTGTATTTTTGGGGCTCAGGTTAGCCATGTGAGTTAAGGCGTTGGTCTTAATCTCATATGGTAAACCTAGAGTGGTGAGTTCGATTCCCGTCTGAGCTATAGGAATTTATTTAGTGACGGACTTATTAAATAAAATCCTTAGTCCCACGCTTGCTAGAGAAGGGTGGTAACTTTTCAAGAGCTAAAATTTTCTTTAGGGAAGTGCGAGGATTTTTTTTTAAACATTTCTGTACAAAAATCATTATAATAATCTGAAAAAATACAAAGAAGACTTTATTTGAAGTGACAAGAATGAAAAAACAAATCCTATAAAAGATATTTTTTATGATCAAATATATTTGTGCAATTGTTATCCAGCGAGCTAACAAATATATACTTGTGTGTGTGTGAACGGATCTCAATTTCATTTACTAGCTGGGATCGGTGGATACTGAAAGGACTTTTTCGAATGTCTATTCATGAATCCAACAAGTCGCTGAATTTCCTTGCGCGGAGTCTGCTAAAATCGTTATTTAATATATCTGCCACTTCCTTTTTTTTTATCTTATTTGGAATTTCATAAGGTTAATGGTTTCTTATTATTCAATAAAAGTAATTTGCATTCTGATTTGTTTCCCCCCTCTTGTCACTTGAAATTAGTGTCAACTGAATTTTTAGATGAATGATGATTTAATGAAGTCTATTGTGCTACTGAGCTTATATAATATAAAATAAAAAAAATTGTCTTTATATATATTTAGAATTTATAGGAAATAAATCTCGTTTGTGAGAGGTTAATGTGCTGAGAAAATGTGAAATAACCTCATTGTCATCATCCTCAGGGCAGTGCCAATATGATCAGGGTCAGTATATATTTATATCAGGGAGGAAGGGGGTTTAGAGGGTAGTTTTAAAATCATAGGGGTGAGACAAGCTCAGCGTGGCATTTCTGAGCTTGCAAAATCTGCTTCATTCACTCAGGTCTGTATGACAAAAATTTATTTGAAAAAAAGGAAAAAAATAATTTTCCATATAAGTTCAAAGTATCTTGAAAGAATGTTCATAGGTTATTGTGACTAGATATTCGCCATTTACTATTACATAAACATTATTAGCCATTTACTTGTTGTACAGAAATAAGGTTCTTAAATAAATAAAGCAGCCACTCTTGTAATATTCTCATTTCTTGTTCTTTTCCTCGCTAAGCCCTTACCACCTTAATGATTCTGGAGGAACTGCTGTTGAAGTTAACTACATCAAAAGGCATGATGTGATAACGTTTACGTTGAACTGTTATTTCCTTTTTAAAATAATCGTCGAGTGTAAATGTTTAACCTTGGTATAATTTCTTCCAAGAACTCACTTGGAAAATAAATTACAAGTGACATGAAAGTCCCACTAAGGATAACTATTGTTATTTGGTTTGTTTTTTAAATTGTTCGTTATAATTATTCTTTTAAGTTTCTCTTGAGGAAACTATTAGGAGCCGATTCTTGCTTAACCCACTTCAGTATGAATAAATGGACCCCATTCATCACTATCAGAGATTAATTTCTTGTCTTATAAGCCATATTTTAAACCCCGAGATCAGGTTATTGGACCCATATCCCAGCCAGTGACCCGTTATTCGGTGTCCTAGACCTATTAATCAGGTTTCTGGACGAATCAACGATTAGAAGTCCATTATGAGCAGAAATTTACACTATACAGGAGACATTTGACACAAATATAAAATTAATAGACGAGGAGGATATAATACCCATTAATAAAATATTAAAATGCAGGTCATAGACCTGACTGCCAGGTAATTTGGTAGTCACGCAACGGACTCTGATATATGTTTCTCGGAGGTCATACATGGTCATGCGAGCATTTGTGAGCATGAATGTGAATTTTCATAGTAATCCCTAAATTGATTCAATTAGTGGATAAAGCTGGCAAAGCAATGAAAAAATAACTCTTTTTCTACAGACAGCAGTCACAATAGTTCGATTAAGAAGGATTGAAATTAAAAATAGGCAAAATATGTTTAACCATCGCACCGTAAATGTTTTGTACGAAAATTAGATCTGCTAAAGCAGTTTGCAGAACAGCTGCCTAGGATAGAGCTAGGGATTATCTACAGGATAACGTCCTTTCTATCTTGCGTAGATCTAGAACCATGAACAGGATACCATCCTATTCTCTCTAGGATAATACTAGGAATTATCTACAGGATACCGCCCTTTCTGTTTCGGTTGGACTAGGAATTACGAACAGGATACCATCCTATTCTCTCTAGGATAATACTAGGAATTATCTGCAGCATACCGTTCTTTTCTATTTCGGATAGATTTAGAAATTATGAACAGGATACTATCCTTTTCTGACTATGATAATACTAGTGGTTATCAACAGGATTTTCTTCTTTTGTATCTTGGATAGAATTAGGAATTATGAACAGGATACCATCCTTTTCTGTCTAGGATAATACTAGGAATTACCAACAGGATATCGTTCTTTTCTGATTTGGAAAGATTTAAGAATTATGAACAAGATGCTATCTTTTTCTGTCTATGATAATACTAGGTATTATCAACAGGATTTGCTTCATTCCTATGTTAGATAAAATTATGAACAAGATACCATCCTTTTCTGTCTAGGATGGTACTAGGGATTATCTGAGGGATAACCTCCTTCTCTGTCTGTTGTAGAACTAGGAGTTTATCTCTAGGTTAACATCCATTTCTATCTAGAGTAGAACTAGTGATCTTATATGGTGGGTCCGTCACTTCCGTTAAATTTCTAACCTCATCCATGGAGAATCCATCCCACGTTCTCAAACTTATCCAAGAGTATTAAACCAAGATTACTAGGACGAGATGGCAAAGCCGCACTCGCTTAACTATTTGAATTAATTTGAGGTGGACGTAGTTTAGTAGAAGCTGTTGACACATAAATGGATATCCAGATCCGATCAAGGGACATCGGACTTATATTGATTGACCGAAAATTACTAAGAATTATACTGCAATTGAACAACTACTTGATAAAAGAAGTAACTAGTTAATAATGCCAACAACCATATCGGGAGTGTCATGCCCTCCTATCAAATCATGTATGTCTATCAGTGGCCAATCTTGAGGGTTAGAGAGCAATATTTTAATTTACATCCAAATTGAAATAAATAACAAACTATTTGGTATTCCAAGTATACGGGCAATTATTTTTGCTTCGTAAACAAACATCCTTGGACAAGGTGTGTCATATAACTTGCTGCTCTAATTATAGAAGAAGGAAAAAGAAAACAACTATCGATTAAACAGCTAATGATCTCTCTGGTTACAGTCAAAGAGGTTTCACATTACATGAAACACCTTAAAGGAATACCCAAGCACGCACGTCCCTTGCACAACCGAGAAGTTGATTGTGGAAGATTAACCCAAAAAGGAGTCCTACATCACCAATTATTAAGAAAAAAAAACGAGAAGATTATTTTTGTTATAATTGGATATTTATTACAGACAGTTTCTGTCATCTAGAAGTAAGTAAGCTTTCGGAATTTACTCAAATATAAATACTAGACGCTACAGTACTTGCACGACCTGGGACCCTTGCCATGATCTTAAAGCTTTTCTCTTAACCTCCTGCCTTCCTTAATAACAGATACTTCATCAAACTGGCTATACAACTCCATTGGTACGGCCTTGCTTCTGATCCGACGTCTGAACAGCTCTAGCACAGCCCCAGATATCTTTCATAGTGGTTGTTTCTCCCAGACCAGCTGGTCTTCAGGTTTTCCTTGGAGAGAGTCCACGTTTCACAGTTATGTACAACTGTTAGTCTGATAAAGATTTTGTTTCTTTAGCCTTCCTGGAGATCATTTTCCATTTTCTAGAATTCATAGATTTCTAAATCAAACGATGTAATCGATCAGTAAACGTAAATATGTGACAAGAAAACAGCACATAATAAATATTATTTACAGTGATTTTGGAATAAATCGTGTCACCCCTTTTTCATTATTCCAGCACTTTAATAATTAGTTATAAGATTTTAATATAAATGAAAAACATATTTTTGTTATTATTTATGTATTTATGAATATACTACAAGGCCCTTGCCTATATAAGAATTGAAGTATACGGGTATTGACCGTGTGCTCATGTTTCTGTCTTGTCTGTTCATGTTATTAGGGCATTTGACTCTTATACGATTCTTTTCTGGTGTCGATCTACTTTCGCCAGCACCTTGTCTTCATCAAATGTCATGTGGTAATTGGTTTGCCAAAAATGTTCTTCTAATGCTGAGTCTTCGGTCCAAAAATTTTTCATACTTTTAACATGTTCTCCGGCAATGATTAACCTGCCTACTGACCTATAAATTCTGTACACTTAGGTATGGTGATATGGTATGATCCTTTATACACGCTAACATATTTCCAATTTTTCTACCTGTGCCAAATGCTGTATGTATACCATGCTAATTGAGTATTTTTGCAATTTTTTCCGTTGTTCCTTTAACAAAAGGTATGACCTCTTCTTCACTTGATTTGTGCTTTAGGAGGTGCTCTTTTTAACTTGGGATATTTTTTTGTTATTCCTTTTTTCCCTTAGATACCATTTTTAGGCGTTCTGGTGGAGAGAAGGTTAAAGCTATAGTACAACACAGTTTATAGAAAACCAACACACACCAATATATATTAGAGACATATCATTTCCTTAATAGAGACATAGCATTCAGTCGAATGCTAGATCTTTTTTGTGCAGTAAGTGTTTTATTGTCTGGTCATCTTTACATACATTTCAGAGGGGTTTCTGAGGTTTCTTGTAATTAAATATTCCTGTGTTAATATCTGTGTGTCTCGTTCTAAGTCTAAAGAGTACGAATACTTCTGGGTTAAATGACATATGTTTCAAATGATCTACATCTTCCCTACAAAATATCTGGAATTTTGAATTCATCTGGAAATATTCATCGGTTATCCTGATTCTGTGTCTTTAGAATTTCCTGTGTTCCCGGAAGTTGCGCTTAAGGAGATCAATGCTAAAGAATGTGCTTTATTTGCGTTATTCCATACTAAGGAAGCCCAATCCTCTTTGTAAAACGACTACTCCCTATAGCCCTGTTAATTCTGGTAAACACACGATACTCTCTCTCTCTCTCCCGTTAATGGCTGGTGACAACTTTGCTGACGTCTGCCTCTTCCTCTTTCCCGACAAAATTTCCAAAGCTGTCACGTTTTAATGGCCTCGCTTAATGGATCCAATAATGGTTCCTTTAACAAATACATTAGTACTGTCTACAAGCTTTCTTCTCCTGCTATAGAAAATGGCGTCTCTTCCAGATGGTTAGAAACTAAGCAACTTCGTTATTTTCTTGTTACTTCTCTCCACAAACAAACATTATCCTATTTGGAACAGAATAGACTTATAGGTCTTTGGTTAAGCATAAAACTATTCGGCCCATGATATAAACAGTCCGTCACGCAATAGATAAGTATACATACTGGTAACACAACACCAAAGTGAATATTAAGTGCATAAATAAACAATAATAAGAAACCTCCCGACGGGAAGCGTCTGAAACGTAAACAAACAGATCTGCCAACCACTCCCGGAAAGAAAAACAATTACTGAAATATATCAGGTTATAACATATTAATTTTATTAAAAACTATTTAAAATACCTAGTACTGTAATCTATAATGAGTCAGAATAATTTTTATCTCAATCAATCAAATTTTAGCAGTCCAAGAACATAGAACGGGGAGGGTGTCACCAGACATATTTGCATGTATCTTAAAAGCAATATTTGGTTTTTAAGCTTCAAATAATGTGGTTCATTGTATAACATAGTACTGTTTATGTAACATGAGTAGATGGGGGTTTGCTGATGGCCGAAAGCTGAAAAATGCAAATATCTTGGTTAATATTCAAGATAGAGAATGAATGTATATAACAATATTTATAGTACATTTCATTTGCAATAAGATTGGTTCTATACACGTTTTTGATCCTACGGATAATAACGGAGATAACTCGAATTTTCGAAATTCCCCTCAAACCCCTCCCCCTCCCACTCCCACTTTTAACGATTTTAACCGTTAACGGACTTGATCTTCATTTTTACATATACCGGTTAAACATCGAGTTTGGTATCGATCAGACAAAAATTTCCAAAAGACAAATATATATAACACTTTTGAATAGACCTCATTTTCGACATGAGTACGACCTCAATAGCTGATTTCCCTTAAATCAGCTATTGACATCTACAGACAGATTTGACATATGCATTTTTTTTTACATCCAAATTTGAGCAAAAGTGGTAGTTTACGATATCTAGAAAGATAATTTGAATTTAAGATTTTGAAAGGGAGCGGCGATTAAGATTCCCATATCTCTAACATTAATCTTACTTGGGAAAATGGTAGTATCAATATATCGATTCATCGAACATAGAGGTATTCAAGAAATAACCTCAGGCCTGTCACAATGATAACTAATGGCTACTGAGTTTGAAAACTAGTTGCCCCATTATCAGTACAATCAACTTTGCTAATCGATGAAACCAATAATGCTGCCTTGGTATTACAAATACATATATTTATAATACATGTAATTATATAATGGCCAAACTTAACGAGTTCTAATAAATAAATTAGTTAACATTTATTCAATAATTAATTAACAATTTCAATTTTAGCAAGGCCGATGATTATAAAATGACGTCTGATTTTATTACTATAGGTAGCAAACGGGTAATAAAAGTACATCTAGCTATTTAAATTTAATAAGACTGTGGCAAATATACTCTCAGCAAAACTTAAAGTTCTAGTTTGAAAAAGATCCTTGAATATATTATCGGAGTTAATTTCATCCATAACATATTTGGGGAAACTGAGATACCAACTAATGTTTTAATTGCGAATATTCATTTCACATTTCTCATATTTTTAGATACATTTTAACATGCTCTATTCTAACTCAATTTATTGTATGAATTTTAAACCTAATTTGTATATGTAAATGTTGTTCTAAAATAATTATTGAATTATTAATTTTAAATATTAAAAATTTAATGCTCATGGAGTGCGATCGTTCTTTCTATGTCTAATTATATTTGAGTGCACAGAACGACCAGCCGAAATTCTAGATTATTTTTATTTTGTAATGCTAAGCGTCGAAATTGAAAAAAAATAAAATAAAACAGAAATTGCCCCGTCCCAGCAAAACAGAGTATTGAGAGCGAATTTCTTATTTCATTTATTAATTTTAGTATATTTACAATTTTTTTATGGTCAATAGGATAATCCTAGGATCCATTAGTATTGCTGTGCTGTAAAATATGGGTTGTTGGTATATTGGCTTATTGTTAAACTACGATGACAAAAAGTGGGCGTTTACATTAAAAGGGGACGTGAAAATTAAAAAAATAATGCTTAAATGTCGACTAATATTTAAGATGTAGAAAAAAAGTGTAAAACAATATTTATAGACACGTAAATGTTCAACAAAATTGGGTAATTTTTTTTTGGGGGGGAGGTGGAGATTTCGGTCCGACTCACAGTAACAGAGTAAAACAATAACTTTTATTTTCCCCTTTATACCCCCCCCCCCGTTCCTATTAAGTGATTTGGGTGTAAAAAAACATTAGAATATAAAGTTGATTTTGAGGAAAGAGGATTATAATTCAATCTATTTGTCTTACATAGGCTCGCAAATTAAAGAACAGAAAACTCGTTACATCGGTTGAGTTTAACTTTATTTAATTTGTTTTGTTTTTGTTTTTGTTTTTCATTGTCGTTCAATAATTTTATTTGCAATATCTTGCTTGTTTCATATTTTTATTTATAATTATATTTGATTATATGATAATAAACCATTTTATGGTATATATTGTAAAAACGGATTCACACATAATTATACATGTAATAGGCCATGTAGCAATGGAACATGTACTCAAATAAATGACTTCACATAGGGTTACTGAGGAAAAAGAAAAAAAAAAGAACTTAAAACGCTAGTATATCGATCAAACATACATTACGACCGCCAGAGCATTTCTTCATCTCCTACGTAGGTTTGATTGACATATGAAGACATTTTTTTCGAATATCGTGTCATGGGGACAACCTACACAGCTAATTTCCCTCTAGAAAAATCTGCTAAAAATGAAAAAGAACCAATATGGAAGTTGAAAGATTTCTGGACCACTAAAGAAGGATTATTTCAAGTGGATTCCAATGAGCTCATAATATGTATTCAACATTAGTGTAAAAAACAGAAAATATATTCGGCCTGGATTCTAAATGCGTAATCGAAAGTTATGAATGTTATGTCTCTGAAGACATAATTAATTAGTATAGTATATAAGTGAAATTTCATTCTGAATGCCGACGAGATTTTTATGAGCCTATTCGAATTCTAAAGTGATTTAAAATGTATTGTGATATAATACATATTAATGTGGATTTTTTATTCACTACAAAGGATCAATTTAATATACAAAGCTAGTGATAACTATAGGATATAAATCACAACTTTATAATATAATTTTATCAAATCAATGATTACTCACGGTGTACCTTGGAACGTTCATCAGCATTTATTGCTAGAAATATTGGCTGTTGGAATATGAGTAAATCTAGAAATTTCAAAATTAATATTTAAAAAAAAAAAAAAAAATATGAATGCCCAATCTAAGCCCATTTAATAATTTTAGAATTACTGAATTTACTTAATTTTAGTCTGATTTATTTGAAAACATTGTAAGTTTCTTGGTGACCAAGGAATTCTTAAAAAGTCCGTCACGCAGGGACTTCGTAAACTAAGCAGATTTCTCATGTGCTGGTATACCGTACTTCTGGTCTCATCTAACCATCCAATCTATATTTATAAATAAAATTTCGATGATTAGAATGGGGGGGGAGATTAGGTACTGCAGGCTGAAAACAATAAAGTAAGTGAATTCCGCTAAATACCCCCACCCCCATTTATAAGTCAAATTTCAGACATTAACGAATACAGTATTTACTATTGAATGAAACGGTTAAATGTCGAGAACTGTATAGAACAAATAAACATTTTAGTAAAGAAATGAAATCTTAATTGATCACGTCATCACACAACGGCATCTAGTTGAGGTCCGTTGAAAACAATATTTGGTATATAAGCTTGGAATAAGAGGTTTCATGACATATTCGCTTATTGTAAATGTGTGATGACTAAAAGTGGAGGTTTGCTGTGTGCCGTAAATTAAAAAATGCTTAAATGTCTGATGATTTTCAAGATAGAGAAAAAGTGTGAAGAATATATATATATTTGTCTGTTAACGCTCTAGTGGTCGCAATTTTTGTTTGATCGTTACGAAACTCGATATTTAACCGTTTTATGTAAAAAGACAGATCAAGTTCGTTAATGGCTGAAATCGGACCAGAGGGAGGGGGTGTTTAGAGGGGGGATTTTCGAAAATTCAAAATATTTCCGTTATTATGCATCGGATGGAATAATTGTATAGAACCAATCTTATTGCAAATTAAATTTACTATAAATATTGTTAAATACATTTATTCTCTATCTTGAATATTAACCGAGATATTTGCATTTTTATGAAGTCTGTGGTCGGGTATACTTCGGATTACGTCGGCCATCTTCGTCATTTCTCGGCTCAGGCGGAAGCTTCTTCTAACCTGTCGTTTCTAACCTTACCTTACCTTCCTTACTTTGTGAGATTTATGCAAATACGTTCTGTTCATCCGCCCCCCCCCTTCTTTAGTTCTTGGACTACTAAAATTTGAGTTATTAAAATATAAATTATTCTTACAATTCAGAAGCCGGTGGTATTGTGTTACCAGTATGCAGATTGTAAAACTTCACAGGGGAAATCTGCTTAGTTTACGCAAACCCTGCGTGACGGACTTTTTAAATTTAAAACAAGGAGTGGTTTATATAATTTTTCTATCTGACTCATATTAACGATGATATTTTGAATTTTTTCCTCCACTACCCCCTCCCTACCCCAGTCAGGTTTCTCCCATTAACGAACTTGTTCTTCAGTTTTACATGAATCGCTTACATTTCGATTTTGGTAACGATTAAACCAAAATAATTACCGCTAAAGCGTTAACAGACTAGTGTATATAATTTTCAATGGACCTCATAGGTGAGATCGATGGATATTTGATTAATTATTTTCGAAAATACAGATTAATAATAATTATCTTCCACTGATCACAGTGAGAATAGTGTTTTTCCAAAGAAGGAAATGTCTAAGAAGTCATTAAAAAATAAAGACACTGGAGTATTTATATCCACTAGACCAAGAATATAATCTAGGACAAACTTGTTGAAAACAACCCATGTAGGGCGGAGGTTCTTTGTGGGTGTTGCTTGAAAATGTCAAAACAGGATTGAGTAATCCATCCCACATTGGCATATATTTCAGCCCAACCTATAATGTGATACTTTTAAACTTTCCTGGGTCTCAGCTGTTTAGTCTCCCATTGTTAAACTCGCTGAATATGTAATGATCAAGAAGATATCTTGCTGACATGATAATGAAAATTATATCTTTGTTCAATCAAGTATTTATTGTTCTGCAACTGAGCAGATGTTGCCTTCAGGACAACTAAAAAATCTAAACCAAAATAAGTTCAATGAAAATCGAATTAATGAATTATTTTACATATCTAATTGGTCGACGATTTTTTTTTATTTACCTGCCAATATTATTTGTTCTACTTATTTTATATATTCCATTATATTTTAGCAGATAAGAGATTTGTATTATTTTCTTAGAGCTTAAGGGAAATCAGCTATTGAGGAGATGACAAAAATGAGGTCCGTTCAAAACTATATATATGACGCTCTAGCGGTCACAATTTTTGTTTGATCGTTACCAAACTCGATATTTAATCGAGTATGTAAAAAGAGAGATCAAGTTCGTTAATGGCTGAAATCGGGACAGTGGGAGGGAGGGGGGGGGGTTAAAGGGGGAGCTTTTGAAAATTCGAAATATCTCCGTTATTATGCGTAGAATCAAAAAATTGTATATAACCGTTTTTTCACTATCTTGATTATTGACCGAGGTATTTGCATTTTATAATTTTCTGCCTTCAGTAAACCCCCACTCCTGCCAATGTCATATTGACTGTAAGGTGTTATATTATGAAGGACGTTATTTGAAGCCTAAATTTATTCTCTTTCTTGAATATTAACCGAGATATAAGCATTTTTAATAAATGTGGGTGAATAACGGACGAGTGAGTTTCCCGCCAAACGCTATTTCGGCCGTTTCCGTAACTGTTCGGCTCTCGTATGGAGATTTCTCTATTGTATAACTTCACGTGGGAAATCTGCTTAGTTTGCACAGCCCCTGCGTTACGGACTTTATTTCTTAAATAATTGTTCCGTTGTTAACCATTTGAGAAACAAATATTCATGGCTTTGATTCCTAGTTTTTATTTAGGTAAAAGCCGGCCTACCGAGTTAGGCTGATCAGCTGACCCATTGATTTTCAGCTGACTAAGCTAAAAATACTTGTTGTTTTTGACACAAATTGAATACATGAAATGAATACATTACAGTGGAAATTCATCGTACACTATTATTTAATTCGCCAACATATAAGTGTTTGCCATTAGTCACTCAGTGTCTGCGTAAACTTAGCAGATTTCCTACTTGCTGGTATAGCGCACCTGTGATCTCATCTCACCACATATTCTCTATTTCTATGGAAAAAACCTATGATGGCGGAGGAGAGGGGAGGAGGGTTACTGAAGGCTGGAAAGTAGAAAGCACTAGTATAACTTGATTAATGCTTGAGTTGCGAAACAATGCATAGAACAACTAATTGTAGATCATCCATAGTATAATATTTTACGATCCGACTCCTAATAACGGAGATATTTTGAATTTTGGAGTATCTCCCCCCTTGTTAGTCCACGTCCGATGTCCGTCAATAAAAATTATGGTCTATAGTGTTATCTGAAACGGTCAAATATCGAGTATGTTTTAGATCCAGTAAACATTTTCGAGTAAACGACGAAAAACTTGATGGCGTCATCGAATAATGTATTTGCATATATCTCACAAATCAAAAGTTCAATGAAAACCATATTTAGTATTTAACCTTGGAATGAAGTGGTTCATGATATAACAGCTTATAAGGACAATAGTAGGAGTAGGAGTTTACTGATAGCCAAAAACTATAATATGAAAATATTTCGATTAATACTCAGTATAGAGAAAGCATGCGCAGAACAGCAATTATAGAACATTACATTTGCAATAACAATAGATCTTTAATTATACATTAAACGTTTAAATATCGAGTTTGGTAACAATTAAACAAAAATTGCGACCGTTAAAGCGGTAACAGACAAATATATATGCAGCCCTCATTATCGTCATCTCCTGGGTAGGATTGATGGATATTCGAAGAAGATTTTCGAAAATAGCGTCATGAGTACAACCTCAATAGCTGAGTTTTCCAAAGAGAAATCTGCTAAAATTAATTAGGCTTAATTTGAGTTATTTACTTACTTTAACAACATAAAGTCATTAACAGTTATTTTTTTACTTTAGACAAGGATAAAATTAAGGCAAGCTGTTCAATCATAATGACCAAACTTTTGGGTAATTTTTTCTTCATTTGGTGATGCAGTTGGTCAGTGTGTTAGATTCAAAAGCTTAGAGATCCTACTCAAGATTTTAAACCTAATAATTTTGTTCATAGTTCATCTATAACGAGGAAGGACATCAAACGGGGTACAACTTTATTCGGTGGGATAATTAGGTAAGCCGTGTATGCTCTTGATGTGTGGTCGTCTTCTGGTGTACATTCTTATAATTAAGTATGTAGGTCCTTGTATTTCAAACTGGACTCGTTGTAAGTTCAAGTCACATTGTATTCAGGTGTACGAGGATTATTTTATTTATTTAGAGCTCTGCAACAAAAGGAGATGTTTAATGATTATATAGAACTATTAGTTGACATGTTTTATCAACATCCTACCCAGGAGGTGACGAAAATGAGATCCGAATATATATTTATGTGTGTGTGTCTTAAAGCCCTAGCCGCAAATGTTTGATCGTTACTGAATAAGGCATATGAGCATTTTATGTGAAACTATAGGTCATGTTCGTTAATTGCTGAAATTGAACGAGTGGAAGGGGGTTTAGAAGGGGAATGTGAGAAATTCAAAATATCTCCATTATTACATGTCGGATCGAAAAGTTTAAAGAAACACTCTTGTTAATATATTGATAGTCTACAATTGTTGCTCTATGCATTTTTTCGTTGCTGGAATATTAAGGGAGTTCTTGGTATTTTTCTTGTTTTCATCCTTGAGGAAAACCCCACTTCTATTGATCGGACTTTTTCTTAGAAATAGAGAACATGTGGTGAGATGAGATCACCAGTCTGTCATCTGCCAGCTAGGAATTCTACAGAGCCATATTAAGCTGTTCTTTCAAGTCTTGACAGCGATTTGTTTCTTCTATGAAATTTAAACAGCTGATGTTTTAGCAGATTTCCCTTAAGGAAAATCGCAATTTCACTCCTGGCTTTTACCAACAAAATAACGTTTACCTCGTACCTTCCCATAGAGTCTATCTGTTTCGATTCTCAAATGGAATAAACAAAAAGTTTTTTTTGTTTTTTTTAATGTTTTACCATTGGTTAGGAATTTCATTTATTTAAATTTAATTTTAGTACTATAAATTTAACAAAAGGTTATGTGTATTTTTTCACACCCAACAGCTAAATTATATCTGAAACGAGGCTTTATGCCCAACTAAAATCCAAACTAAAACAACCAAACCTGACCGGAAGCAACACAATAAGACTGTTTAAATGATGAATCAGCAGGTGACACATCTGTTTTATAATCAGCTTAGTAATCACAGCTTATAATTGTATCTTTATTAATAGAATTTGTGGCTTTTTATATTTAGAATTGTTGACAATTACGAAAAACATACAAATAAAATTCATTTAGTCGTTAAAAAGCTTTAACTGATGTAAAAGAAAACAGTTTTAAAACTCCAATGTTTCAGGAAATATGATAATTATTATAATACATACTTCTGTTCTCATCAAAAATATTTGTTTGTTTTTTCTGTTTTTAATTTTTTTTTCTAGTCATATTTCACAGAATATCTATAGGAAATACAATACTTAGATAATACTTACATGATTTCTCAAGAGTTGAAGAATAAAGTCCGTCACGCAGGGGCTGCGTAAACTAAGCAGATTTCCCATGTAAAGTTTTACAATAGAGAAATCTGCATACTGGTAACACAACACCACCGTGAATAAATACAAACGGTAATAAGAAATCTTTCAGTTAATTAAAATAAGTTCCCATCTGAAACGGCTTCTGAATTGTAAGAATAATTTATATTTTAATAACTCAAATTAGTTTTAGTAGTGTAAGAACTGAAGAAGGGGGGGGGCGGATGAACAGAACGTATTTGCATAAATCTGACAAAGTAACGAAGGTAAGGTAAGGTTAGAGACGACAGGTAAGGTTAGAAGAAGCTTCCACCTGCGCCGATCAGTTACGAAAATGGCCGACCTAATCCGAACTATACCCGACCACATGTCTCACAGACTTCATAAAAATGCAAATATCTCGGTTAATATTCAAGATAGAGAATTAATGTATATAACAATATTTATAGTTAATTTAATTTGTAATAAGATTGGTTCTATACAATTTTTCTATCCGATGCATTATAACGGAGATATCCCCCCCCCCCCTACCTCTATTCCGATTTCAGCCATTAACGAACTTGACCTGTCTTTTCACATAAAACGGTTAAATATCGAGTTTCGTAACGATCAAACAAAAATTGCGACTGCTAGAGCGTTAACATATATATATAATTTTGAACGGACTTCATTTTCAACATCTCCTGGGTAGGATCGATGAACATTTGAAGAAATTTTTCGAAAATCGCGTCATGAATACGACCTCAATAGCTGATTTCCCTTAAGGGAAATCTGCTACAAATAAAGGCTCAGAGAAATTCCGAGGTGGAATACTGATTTATATGGTGTGCTTGGAAATGGGAAAAGCTATAGATATTTAATAATTAATAAGTAATAAAAGTGTTAATCTTATGAGCTACACCATTTCTAATGGGACAACGAATATCTAACTGGAAAATGAATATTTTCAGTAAACCTAACTAAATACAGCTTATTTTAAAGTAATACTCTGAAAAGGACCCACTTTTACACAGTTAAAAGATTAGATTTTACTCAAAGCGTGTATTTTTAAAATTACATATACTCGTATATATAAAAAAGGTTTTGAATACATATGCCAGCTTTAAAATGTAAGGGACTTAAATGAGGGGGCTCCAAAGCCTTTTGTTAAATTGAAATGAAATGCTGCTTTTATTTTTAATTCGCTTTAGCCAAAAAAATACGTTACACGAACAACTTTAATTTGCTCAAAAACGAGATTATAATCTGTCCTGTTAAAAGGGCAGAGTTTCCTCATTATAAAAAGGAATTTACAGCTCTTCTGATTATCCTTATACATTAAATAACTCTGCTCACATAACTCCAAAAGTTAATTTTCATTATATCATTACAAATATCAAAAGTACCCATTTGAAGAAAATATTGCATTATATAATGTGTTTAAAATGTCATTTTTAAGACGAAGATATAGTCTAAACTTAAGAATATACTTCAAAAGTAGCCAAAAAAACATCCTTTTATTAGTAAAGTTTCACTGCACAATTTTATTTGGTTGCTTTCGTCACAAAGTTTGATCATTTACGCAAGACCGAACTTTAATGATTAAATTTAATTAACTACTTCTGAAAGTAATAAGCATGTCAAGTAATTAACAATAAAGTTTAAAGAAATATCCTTTAAACATTTTGTAATGTGTATACATATATATGTATATCTATATATACATAAAATTGTAACCTCTGTATGTACATTGATTTTTTTCACGAAATTTCACGATAACTTTTCGTTTCACATGTCATAGACACCATAACTGCATTTTGTTTGTTTGTTTATTTGTTCGTTTGTTTGTTTGTTACCTTTTCACGCATAAACGGCTGAACCGAATTTTATGAAACTTGGTATGAATATTACTACTAACCCAACTTAGACTTTAGGCTATATTAATATCCTCTGAGACGAACAGGAGTGGGGGTTATAAGAAAAGCAAGAAATTAAAAATAGCGATATTTCGTTTTCGATTGGTGTTTCGGCAAATATGAACATAACAAAAGTTGTTTATTTTGTTATTTAGAGTAACTTTTGTTATATACACTTTTTTCGTATACCGAATTATAAACGAGATATACGCTAAAACCTATAGCGGAAGTGAACAATTTCATTTGGGACAAAAGACCCAACCGAAATAAATAAAACTCGGTATATGTATTAGCACTAACGCTTTCATTATAATAAGCCATACCAACATTTCTAGGGACGGGCTGGAGTGGGGGCTATAAGGGAAGCCAGAAATTTAAAATAACGGTATTTCGTTTTCTATTTGTTTTTCGGCAAATATAAACATAGCAAAAGTTGTTTATTTTGTTATTTAGAGTAACTTTTTCATAATCATTTTTGTCTTTTAACAAAGCATAAACGAGATGTATACAATAAACTAAAGCGGGAGTCAACTATTTCATTGGGCACTATCGATTGACCCGAACTTAAAAAAACTCGATATGTCAATTAGCATTAATTGTTCCATGATTATAAGCTATATTAAAATTTTTAGGTTAGAACGGGAGTGTTGGTTATAAGGGAGGCCTGAAATAAAAATTTATTTCATTGTCTATTTGTTTTTCGACAAACATGCATATAACAAAAGTTGTTTACTTTGTTATTTAGATTAACTTTTGTTTTATACGTTTCTCCAGGAACAATGTGTGGAGCAAGTAATTAACGTAGAAATATTGATATGCTCAACAATTCATTCCTATTTGAACTATGAGATATCTCACCTGGAAAAATTAATTCAAATCAATGTTAATATTTTGTCCTTTAGTAACTGAAATCTATGCATAATGCACAGGAGACGGGAAATATGACAATTTGGAGGACAGTGAAGTCTTTCATAAAACAGTTATTTATTATACAAGTGATGAAAGTAGATCATTTTACAACTCGAGTGAAACGTTTACGTTTAATTTCACGAGAGTTGTAAATTCTACTTTCGTCACGAGTGTAATATTAAATTTTTTCTGTAATCGTGTAATACATGATCAGATCTAACCAGAATATGAACAAAATTAGGATGTTGTGAAGATTATGGTATGTTGTTGGTTGGTTATAAACATGGTTGTGAAAGGTTATAAGCATAGTTATAAAACAACTAGTGATGATGAAGTAGTGTAGTTATAAGCAAGTGCAGGTTATAAACAAGGAAGGTAATTATTATTATATTTAATTTAAAATATATTGATTATTTCCACCAATAATTCATTCAAATTTCAATTTATTTTGTTAAAATAAATTCTTACAATGTTAAGAAACATTTAAAAGCATTTAATTTCCAACTTCAAATTATTTTTTAATTTATACTTATTACTAATTAAGAAGCCAATTCACTTTCTTCACTCTATTGCAAAATGTTTCACTTTCTTCACTCATTTCAGTTTAGTAATGTTACCATTATTCAACGATTACAGAAAAAATTAATTTTATTATTACCAAATGCCAACAACGGGTACCAACCCTAAACACTAGGATAGGTAAATGTCAAAATATTGTGCAAAGCAAAGCCCTGCCAAAGAAATACCATCACCATTCAGCCTCAAATCAATTCCTGGGCGAAGCCGGGTATCTGAGCTATTATATATATATATATATATATATATATATATATATATATATATATTCTTTTATAACCGCCTTCATCTTCTTCACCTACTTCGCCAAGCATTTGAAGTTCTTGAAACACAATATCTAATTTCATTCAAGGGAATTACCTAAAGCCTATATAAGGAAATGTTTCTCAATTATTGTTCTATTATGGGAGATTTTTTTTTTTTTTTTGAGGAATGAGTTAGTTTTTGCTGAACTACTTCTTTAGTTCTTTAAATGCTTTTTGAATTCGATTTTGTGATTCTAAACAATCCTCGGAATAGACTTTAGCTTTGGAGAACGAATAGAACAACTGGAAGAACTTAGGAATGCCTAACACAACAAGTTTAAAATAACAGCTCTATAAAATATTGAATTATTCAATACAATCAGAAAAAACAAAGGTCTCCATTTAAACTAGGCTTGTTTTTTCTTCACCGTATAGTTCAAGTTTATTGGAGCATGCCGTGCCTTAAATTGTCTTTTTCTAATTTAATATTTTTTCACGATATGACCTTTGCAAGATATTGATTTAATTAATGTAATGGCTATTGAAGACAAGAATAGATACACGACTAAGCATGCTTCCCTCGAGACCATCTCTTGCACGAAGTCATTTGGGTGGATTAGTGTTTTTTTTTGGACGTGACTTGGAAATTTCCTCAAATATCCATCGATCCTGCATAGGAGATAACGAAAATGTGGTCCATACGCTAGTACATTCAATCTAACTATGACTGCTCATCATTTAATCAAAATAGATCAAATTTAATAATGAATATAATTTTAAAAAGAGGTAATTGGCCAGACCCACCTCATATTATATTTAACAAGCACAATAAAGAACTAATAAGGTTTATCAAAAGTATAGATATGGATGTAGCCAAAATACATTTGAATGTAAATTTGATTGTGAGGAATGGGAATCATAATTCAATTTATTTATCTTACATAGACTCGCAAATTAAACATCGGTTGAGTTTAACTTTAATTGATTTGTTTTTTGTTCTTATGGTATGCATTTATTTATTTACTTTTTCATTTTATTTGTAATTATCTTACTTAATTTAATATTTTATTTTATTAATTTTTTTTATTATATTTGATTAGACGGTTGATTAACCTGTTATATTGTAAAATAAAAATGTTTTTAAACATAATCATACATGTAATATGCCATGTGGCAATGGAACGGAGAAATGGAATTTTCAGATGGAATTTTCAACGGAGGTTTACCATGAGGAATACATGTAAATATTTTGTGTAAGGCTGTCATGAATTAGGATATTAAGTTCTTAACTGTTTATATGTTCTATACAATAGTCACTATTTTATTCAACACTAATAAACCCCAACTTCTGCTCCACGGATTTTTACGTAGAAGTAAACAATTTATGGTAAGATGCGTTCACTACAAAATTGTTAGCAGATTTCCTTTTTTTTTAAATCTGAGTAGAGCACATTTACCAAGGTGGGGTAAATACATAAACCAGTAAGCCCTAAAGATGACTGTTCACACAGTAAACGTTCAATGAAAACAATATATTTTTTTTTTTTTATGCTTCCAATAAAGTGGTGCATCATATAACAGCTTATTGTTAATATGATTTATTTAAGAGCCCCCTCCCTCTTCACTAAAGGCTGAAAAATAAAACAATTCCTGTCTGCACAATTCCTCCCTTAATATTTATGCTAGAGAAAATTCGTATATAACAACATTAATAAGCATTTAAATATACAATAAGATAAGTTTTTTTACAATTTATCGATCCGACATTTAAAAGAGATATTTTTCGAATTTCCAAAATCCCCCACCCAACACTGCTCTGATTTCTGCCTTTAATGAACATGACCTCAGTTTTACATAAAACATTTAAATATCAGGTTTAGTACTGATCAAACAAAATTATGACCGCTTGAGTCTTATATATATATATATATATATATATATATATATATATATATATATATATATATATATATATATATGCATACTTTTCAACGGACCTCGTTTTCGTCATCTTCAGGGTAGGATCGATGGACATTTGAAGATATTTATTGAATTTATTGTTTGTTTATTGAAACAGTAGGCTTGCACAAGACGATGAGGAGAAGCCTGATAAATTTTGAGCAATAATACAAGGGCCACTGCACCTTACTTCACACCTTCCGCCCTCACTCACAGCTTCAAAGGCTTTATTTCCGTTTTCCGCCTTCCTCTTTCCGCTTCAAATTCAATAAGTCTCTTATATATTAAAGCATTCCTCTGGTCTTTGTAGGTCAGTTTCTTGGATGGGCTGCGCACGCATATATAAATAAAACTGAGATTCCATCATAGAAAGAAATGAAGAATAAGTCTTTAAGAGAGTAAGAAAAATATGGGTGAATGCATATATATATATATATATATATATATATATATAGATAGATAGATAGATAGATATTACGTGTATATATATATTGAAAGAGAGAGAGATTTAAATGTTTACAGTAAATCTGAAAGGCAGTTGGTCTATGGAAGAAATCGGAAATGGAGTGGTAGGAGAAAAAAAAGTCACAGCATTTCCTGGTTAGGATCGATGGAAATTTGAAGAATTTTTTCGAAAATCGCGTCATGAGTACGACCTCAATAGCTAAAGGGAAATCTGCTAATAAAAATTTCGAAATATCACCTATATTGATATTGATATATTGAATAATTTTATATAGCCAATTTTGCAAAACATTTAATATGTGACAATTATTGTGATATACATTGTATCGATGAACTCGCATATTGGATATATTATTAATCTCAATAGCAGATTTAGCTTATGGGAAATATGCTATTGAGGACGTACTCATTACTCGATTTTCGAAAGATGACGAAAATGAGATCCGTTCAAAGCTGCAATATTTTCCAGCTTATGTAATAAGCACAGCTTAGTCCTAAACATCTTATGGCTAGCTTAAATTCCTATATTTTCCTAATATTAAAGAAATAGAGAATAGATGTTGAGACGAGATAACCAACACGTGAGAAATATATGGTTATCAAGCTCAATCTATAAGCGCTTCATAGCAAACTAACAATCGAGTTCGTTGACGGATAAAATTGGGCTGGGGGCGTTAGAGGAGAAGAATTTCGGAAATTCGAAATTTTTCTGTTATTATAAGTCGGATCGATAAATTGTATAGAACAAAATTTATTGGAAATTAAATGTTCCATAAATGTTACTATATAGTACGCTTATTCTGCATCATGAATATTAACCGACATATATACAGTTTTTTAGTTTTCGGTGTTCAGGAAACCCCCACTTCTACTTATGTGATATTAACGATAAGCTTTTATATCATGAAACACTTTATTTCAAGTTTAAATACCGAATATTGCTGTCATTGAATGTATAAGTTTTGAGAGAAATGCAAATACGTTACGCACGTGGGGAATCTGCTTAGTTAGCACAGCCCTAAATGGTGGACATTTTTTTGTTATAGATTTGGAAGTTCTGAGTTGAGGAAATAGTTTGGAGTGAGGGTTTCTGCCAAAGAGATAGAAATGTTCAAACCGTAGATATAGGATGTAATGGCCCCAGACATTTTAGTCTGATTTATTTTACGATTTATTAAAGCTTCCACTGCTCTTCAATAGTTAATTATGAGATTATTAACTTGGAAATTTGCAAAGAGCATCACATTAAAATTGATAACATATACGTATATACTATTAATAATAATTAATATTTGATCAATGCAATGAGAATGTTTCCTCATTGAGGAAGTTATGAAAATCTAATTTTATGGCGGAAATCACCTTGAACCTTTCTGAATTCCTGAAAATTATATTCAACGACATTACATTTTTAAACTGATTTTTCATGACTTTCAATTTCACAAAAAATGTGTTCCTTTATGAGGGCAACACTGTTTTACCTTCATTAGCCTTGGAAGTACGTAATTACTCAGAATAGAATCACCTGGATTATTGAAGTTATGGCAAGATTCCAAAGGTGATGCAACCCCTTTGCAACATTAGTACACTGTTCTTTTTATGAGGTAGATATTGTTTAAATTAAAGCAGTATATTGACTCAGATTTCGTTTAATAATTGTATCATGGCTTGATTGAATGAGTTAGAGTCGTAGATTCGATTCACGCATTTGAAAAAAGAATGTTATTTGTTATTAACTCAATATGCAAATTAAATCCCTAGACCATCCTCACTAGAAAATAATGTAAAGATATCCCAGTTAGCGTTAGGCGCACAAGAAAACTTAGTGCCTCGTCATTTTAGAAAAACTTTTATTGGCTATTTAATTATTATTACAACTCATTCTGATTAGTTTTAGTAGTCCATGGAGGGTCTATTTTATATCATAGGCCTACTTAAGTTAGAGATGTATTGAACGCATGTACCTCCCATAGTATAAGCTCAATGAAAATAATATTTGATATTTAAACTGCTGATAAAGTGGTTAATGATATAACAGCTTATTTTTAATATGACAACAGTTTCTACTGGTCTACGGGTGTTTACTGAATGCCGAAAACTAAAAATTTCAAATATCTTGGTTAATATTCATATTTGAGAAAATACCTATATAACTACATACATAGATAATTCAATTTAAGATTGTTCCTATACACTTTTTCGATCCTACGTATAATAACCGAGATATTTAGAATTTTAGAAATTCTCCCCCTCTAAATCCCTTTTTCTCCGGTCTGATTTCTGCCATTGACGAACTTGATCTTTCTTTTTACATAAAGCGATTAAATATCGAGTTTGGTGACAATAAAATAAAAATTTCGACCACCGGTAGTAGACATATATATATATATATATATATATATATATATATATATATATATATGTGTGTGTGTGTGTGTGTGTGCGTGTGTGAGAGAGAGAGAGAGAAAGAGAGAGAGTGTAATTTTGAACGGACGTCATTATCAGTATCACTATGACATTTGAAGAAATGTTTTGGAAATAGCGTCATGAGTACGACCTCAATGGGGAAATCTGCTAAAATTGCAATTCCAACGTGTTCTTCAACAGCGTGATTCCATGTTTATTAGAATATCTGAAAAGAGATAGTTATAGGTTTCCGTGGAAAAGATTGAGTCCTCAATCGTGGTTCGCATAGCGTGTCTAACAAGAACTTGATTCCGAAAATCATTTCAGCATTTTTTCTAGAACGTGATCTTTCAAATTATACGGTAGATCAAGAGGCAACCCTTGGTCTTTTTTTACAGCCAACTCACAAATAATAGTGAATATATTATAATTTTATAATTATGTGTTGGTATTTCAAGTCGTTTTAAAAATATCTCAGAAGTTTTTGGTAACAATTCAGTATTCGTAATTCGAATTTGGAATGCAGTTTTGCAGAAGATTTAGACATATTTTGTTTGAAATTTAATGACATAACCAAGCCTATATTAAGGCAGGTATTTATACGCCAATTGAAGGAATAAGAAGAATAAGAGTTAAAATAGGTTTTTCCTCACTACTTTGAGCCACTTTTCAGTGCGTCCACATCTTGCCTCGCCAACAACGACGACTATATTTTCCACGTCAAAGTTTTCCGGACATTCTTCTGAGTAGATGTCGACAGGTGGGTGCTATCAGCAGAAGTAGCTGTTTAATAATTTATTTTAGGTACCTAACAACTAGGCATTGCAATCCATTGATGGCCTATATGTCTGTCACTATCTGCAATTATGTGCAGTCAATAGAAAGAATCTTCAGTTACTTTACACACATTGTGTTGTCACCTTTAGGCTCGAGCTGCTTCCCCACCATGAGTTTGTCATCATGTGTGTATGTGTCGTAGAATGGAAATACTCAGAATAAAATGTGTGTTCATAATATGTGATGAAAAAATAAATAAATTCTGAACCGAAGAAACCAACTGAATTTGCTCATTAAATTCGTATATCAAATCCTCGGTTAATCAATTTTAAGATTTATGAAACTAGACCCCAAGATTTAATTTACTAACAGTGAAATGCCACCTCACATTTATATTTTAGCAGATTTCCCTTAGGTGGGAGATTATATTTGTTGTCACAGAGCACTGAAGATGAGGCAGTACGTCCCAGAAAGTACTCTTTAATTAATAAAGATGGAGGTGGTTTGACCCTTTTATCCTTCTCTTGATGATGGAACTCAACCAGCCCAAATCCTGAGTAAAATCTTAATTTATTACATCACATATAACTTATTGGCATTTACGTTGCACAGAAATGGTTCTTTTAAACCCACATTTGATATTTAAGGTAGGAACAATCCGTTTCATTATATATCAGGTTATTGTTAATATGAGACGAGCAGGAGTGGTGGTTTACTGAAAACAGAAAACTAAAAATTCAAATATTTCGCTGAATTTTCTTAGAAAATGACATTAAATTTGCAACGAGATTGGTTCTATACAATTTTTCTTTCTAGCTCATAATAAGAGGTATTTTTCGAATTGGCAACCCCACCCCTCTTTACAAATCCCTCTCTCTGGTTCGATTTCCTCCGTTAACGAACTTGCCCTTTAGTTGTGAAAGGGACACAAATATATAGTTTGGTTATGGCCAACCAAAAATTACGATCACTAGACAAGCAACGGGAAAGTATACATGTATAGATCGTTTATAAATGAGAATGGACCTCAATTTCATTTGTAGTTTGACTGCATGGTTATATAAAGAGCATCGCTAATGAATAAACTATTGGCAACTACTTAACTGGTTTATGAAATCTTCTAAAAAGTGTCATATAAATAAAGTGTTACGTAAATAAAACCTCCTTCTTTATGTTGTTTAAAAAAAAAGAGTTATTCTTCCATTGTTGTCATCTGGAAACTAACCTTCTGCAAACTCTCATCTGGCCACGTCCATAAACTCAACATTAATATTCACAGAGGTTTCACAAAGGCAATTCTTTTTAATTTATTAACGTACACTTTGTGACAATAAGGCTAATTAAGACGGGTTATATACAAGTTACCACCCTTTACTAGCCGGAGTGGAACTAAAGATTTTAGCAGATTTCCCTTCAGGGAAATCAGCTATTATTTAATGAGTTACTCCCTAAATAAATTCCTATTCTCAACGTTAAAATCGAACTCGCCACTCTAGGTTTATCAAGTGAGATTAAGAACAACGCCTCAACTCACATGGCTAACCTGAGCCACCATTTATTGCTGCTTTAAGTAGAGCATATCAAACCTAGCGTAATTAAATGCCATATGTAAATTAATTAATAAGTGGATGGCAAACTATTTTTCAATCAAGCAATCATTCTCGACCTTCACAATACTTGCTTCGATAATAACAACATCACTTTTTTCTACTAGAAAACTATTCAGAATATATTAAACGACTTTAAAAACGTCTTCTAATGGCGTTTCAAGGATACTCTGAGCTAAAACAGTTTAATGCTATAACAGGTTTGCCAACCTGTCCTAGGGAAGGCCCATCCTCCTAGATGTTCATTATAATGTCTTTTATTATCATAAATTATAATAATTTTTATCTTGCCCGATCAAAACCAGTCACTTTTAGGGCTTTGTTGGTTTTCAGATCAGATTTCCATCATGTGTAATCTACTCAGGATTTTTAAACGTAAAAAGCCAGTCCAAATATATTATATGTGTCTGTTAACGCACTACTGACCACATTATTGTTTGATCTCGATATATAAACGCTTCAAATATATCAAACGATAGAATTAGTTAACGGCTGAATTCCAACCACTAGTGGGCGTCCGGCAAAATGTTAACATATAAAACCAGAAAAAGCTACATTTTTAACGAAAGTTATTATATTGCTAAACCCATTATTCAAGTTATTGACTATAATTGTTATTTTATACACTTTGCGTAACTGGAATATAAATTCGAGAATTTATGATTTGTCGGTTTTTCAGATCAAATTTCCCAAATTTCAAGTGTTATGGGGGCATTATTTTGTTATTTATTAATATTATATGAGCAGCCCTACGCCTTAACTATTCTGACACCTCGTCATTTGGGGGGAGGGGGCCTCAGGTTGGCCGTGTGAGTTAACTCGTTGGTCTGCATCTGACATGGTAAACCTACCTTGGTGAGTTCTACTCACTTGTGCTGTACGAATTTATTCAGTGAAGAACTCATTAAAAAAAAAGTCCGTCATGCAAGGGCTGCGTGAATGATAAGTGAATAAATACAAACGGTAATGAGAAATCTTTCAGTCAATTTACAATACCAGTTAATAATCTCTACAGGAGTGCGTCAGAATTGTAAACAAATAGAGCAGCCTACTTCGCATTGCCGAATAGAATAATTATTAATTAATGAAATATATGTGAATATAAAATATTAATTTTATTGAAAAATATTTACTATAGTTAGTGGAGTAATTTGAAATGAATCAAAATAACTTCTTCACTCAGATCTCAATTTTTGTAGTCCAAGAATTAAAGAAGGGGGGGAGGTCAACTGATTGTATTTGTTTGTATCTCGTAAAATAAAGTTTCTTGAAAACAATATTTGGTATTTAACCTTGTAATGAAGGGGTTCATGATATAACAGCTTATTATTAATATGATACTAGTAGGAGTGGGGGTTTACTGAAAACGGAAAACTATAAAATCCAAGTATCTTGGTCAATATTCATTATACGGAAAATATGTATAGAACAATATTTATAGTAAATTTAATTCGCAATAACTTTGTTTCTATTCAAATCTTCGATCCGACGTATAGTAATAGAGATATTTCGACCTTTCGAAATTCGTCCCCTTTAAACCCCTCTTTCCCCTGGTCCGATTTCAGCCATTAACGGACTTGATCTTTCTTTTTACATAAAATGACTAAATATCGAGTATGGTAACGTTTAAATAATAATTGCGACAGCGAAAGCGGTAATAGACACACACACACACACACACACACACATATATATATATATATATATATATATATATATATATATATATATGTGTATATATAATTTCCCCTTAGGGGAAACCTACTAAAAATCCTTCGTCCCACAGAGGCAAGAAAAATATGGTAACCTACCATAGGAAATAAAAATATCTGCCGCTATCCACTTAAACTTATTAATGCATTTAATTTAAAATATCATAATTTTACATGTATCAGAATCATAAAATTTTAATATTCCCTATGAAGACCAGCTCTTTGTCAATATCACTTAAAAATAATTATAAAAAGTCAACTCCTTAGTCCTTAAATAAATTGTAAGAAATTAAATAAGTTGACTTTTAATAATTATTTTTAAGTGTTATTGACAAAAAGCTGGTCATGCTCATCTTATGGATTATTAACTTTTTATGATTCTGACATAAGTAAAATTATGATATTTACTAAGGTGTGTCTGAAGATGCCAATGAAGGCGTCTTGGCTCTATAATTGGTAACTTTGGATGGACATTTTTATTACCTATAAGTATAATTATCAATGATAATATATACATGTAAATAATCCCAATTAGCCTTAGTAACATAATGTGGGCATTAATAAATATAAAAAAAATATTTAATAAAACTACTTTACACTATTTAGGCTAATTGGGACGTGGTAGGGGAACTCTGCTAACAGTGTCAAGCTTCAATTGTGAACAACGATCATAAACCAATTTATATCGCAAGAGTCTCGTTCAAAAACATCACTAATCAGAAACTTTATCCATTTATCAATAATACTTTAGATGTGAATTTTGAGCACGAACTGGAATAATTAAAATGATAAATATTTGAGCATTATCTGTACAGAAAATTGAATGTGTAAAAAGATAAGGATCCCAGTGCTCAGTGTTGCGTGGCACCCTGGAATAAAACTACCGTAAACAATCTTCATAAATTAGAAAGTACGTTCTCGATTTTAATATTAGCATTAGCATTTTTACATCCCTCATATTCGCAAGTAGAGGATTAAGTTTTAAGAGGATTTCGTTTTAAGCATAATTAGGAGCTCATAAAAACCATGGAGACTTTCTAATGTAAGCTAATGGCTAAAAACCGGTCCAGAGAGATACGAAACTCAGCCAAATAGCGCCATCTGCCCCAAAGCATACGTCATCATTTCATTAGTAGAACAACATTTGGCTATAAAGAATAGCTCTAAGATCTGGTTTGTCTGATGAGATTGTTTCCTCAAACAGCTTTTTTTTTTCTTTTTTTTTTTTAAATCGGGTTGATATTGACCCACTTTTTACTTTCAAAAACAAACAAAAAAATTAATTATTAAAATTAACTTTATATTTTACTAATTGCTAGTTTAAATTTTCTTTTATGCATGAACAAACGAGTAATATCGATTTGACACTAATGCTTTACAGAAAAGACACTCAAAGTAAGTAGTGTTTCAATTTTTTAGCCTCGTAACGCTGAAAAATGTAAAACCTCAACATCTTGCTTTATTTTCAGAATGTTTTAAAATGTCTAAGGTATTTGATGTGACAATAACTCATTTTTTTAAAAATAAAGTAGGCTTAGGCCCTTTTCCTTCTGAGTTACCTACATTGTTTTAGTTTTGGGGTAGTTTAGATGATTGAGAATTTCATGGTTTTGTCAACAACATGCGTGCTATTAGTCCGTCTATTTTTTTTATATTGTGTCAGGCAATAATTTTGTATCAGGAACTAGTTTTTTGTAAACAGAATTTGAAATAAGTCAAGGGCTTCAATAACTGTTATGTTCTCTTCAAAAAACATTATCTGGCGGCATAGTGTCTTAAAGTTTTTCAAAAATGGAAGTTATGTGCGTGTAAAGAAACATATCCTTTTTTCTTTAAGATTATTATTTTTATTAATTTTCTTTTATGTATAAACCATTACGGCAGGTGAATAGAAAAACCTAAATACAGAAATACCATCGGAATCTTCTGATGCCTCTATACACCAATCACATTATTCTTTCAAATACCCATACTCTCCATTTATCCTTTGAATTCGTAATATAAACGTTTTAGGAGATTTCCCACAAGGGCTTTTAAAATGTCCTCAAATGATCATCGTTTGTCTGTTAACGCTCTAGCTGTCTCAATTTTTGATTGATCTTCACCAAACTCGACATTTAAACTCTTTTTTCTATCAAAATAAAGATCAAGTTCGTTAATGACTCAAATCGGACATGTAATAGGAGGTAGGAATTTCGAAAATTCCAAGTATCTCCGTCATTATAGATAGATAGAAGTATCGACAAAGTGTATAGAACCAATCTTATTACAAATATAATGGTCTTTAAATTTGGTTATATATGCTTTTTTCATTATCTAGTTTAGTAACCGAGGTATCGGCATATTTTCAAAAAGTGTTGGTATGAATTCGTTTATCACTAAATCGCTCAAGGGGGAGAGTGGTTTAGGGATGATGAAAATACAAAATAGGGAATTCTTTTCTTCCTAATTATAAAAAATGAACAAAATAAATTTCTTCTTGAACATAAAGAGACCTAAAATTTACGCTTAAACATCAACATATTCTTTCCGATACATAGAAACGTGGACATTCCCGGTTTTAGCAGATTTTCCTTAAGGGAATTCATCTATTGAGGTTTTTTTTTTCCCGTCCATTGCAACCCACATCAGTGCTGTCCGTAGACGACATTCTGTCTGCAAATACTATTCGATTGCTTTAAAATGTAATATCCTTTTTCGTCCAAATAAATTAAAAATTGAAAATCTTAATTATTGAGGCATATTTTATGAGTTGTTGAGTTTATATCTATTTTATGACTGGTGAATGGAAAATTTTGATTGTTCCTTCCAGGTTTTTTTTTTAAATGAAGTACAGTAATTTTCAATAATCATTGAATTTTTCATACTATGAGCATCAGATAATTTACTCAGCAAAATAGTTTCAGGTGTGAAAAAAAACTCACTTCAGGAGAAAATTTGGTTAAATACAGATCCAGGAAGTTACAGGTGGCTGTTATTTCACAGATTTGTTCCTCAAGAAAAATAGAGAACACAAAAAATATACAGTTAGAACGAGAGCCTGGGCTACTTTTGACTTTTTCGAAACTGGTTTCCGTTAACAGAATATCAATAAGAGAAGAACTGTTTTTTTTTTTTTTAAACGGGATAAAAATTGCCGTTCCTGAATTGGTAAAATACTGGTCTGCGCCTACGTCAAACTTAAAAAGGTTACGAGGAAAACTTGGACGATATGATGAAACCCAGCAATCCGGTTACAGTAAAAGGAAAAATAAGTAAAAAGAAAGTTAGGTATTTCTAGATCTTCTAGATGTTCGACGATTAGTATTTAGGCCAAGGATTACATGTGCTATTTTTGTGAGGTAGAAAAAAAAACAAATTATACTCTTTCTGTAAGGCTTCTTTTTTTAAAGAAATGGTCATTTATTTATTTTTTCCACGAATATAATTCCTAATGGGTATTTTAGGCTGTTTATTGGTGAAAGTAGTATTTAGGATTGTTAATTAGCAAACTAAAAGTCATTTTCACACAAGGCGATTTGATTTAAGAGAAGAGGTTCCTTTTGAAAGACAATAAAGTTGAATGTAATTTAATACTGCAATGCTAATCAGACTTCCCTCGAGCGTCACGTATTTGCATTTATCTCCAAATGTAAAAGCTCAATGAGTACAATATTTGGTATTTAGGCTTCAAATAATGTGCTTCATAATATAACAGCTTATTGTTAATATGACATCAGTAGGAGTGGGGATTTACTGAAGGCTGAAAACCACAAAATGCAAATATTACGGTTAATAATCAAGATAGTGAAAAAAAAAAAACGTACATAACTACATTTATAGAACATTACGTTTGCAATAAGAATGGACGAACGTACTAAGAATTTTCGAAATTCCCTCCATCTAAACCTATCTCCCTCCCACTGGTCAGATTTTGGCCATTAACGAACTTGATCTATAGTTTTACATAATACTTTTAATATATATAGTACACATTTTCCACATCCTCGTGGGTAGGATCGATATATGTATAAAGAAATGTTTCGAAATTTGCGCCATGAGTACGACCTCAATAGCTGATTTTAAGGGGAGGAGGAATCATTAAGGGAAATCTACTAAAAGATATGTTGATTGGGATGACAAGGTTTTTTGGGTATAATCGGTAGATACTTTAACCCAAATATCTCTAGAATATTTTTTTTTTTGCAGGAGAGTTAAAAGCCACTACACATTTTTAATATTTATGGATTTTCAATTTGAACGGAATTATCTGTTTTGACTCTCCCTAAATCCATTTTATGAGCGTACCGACCGATGACTGTATCTCGTAGAACTCAAAACGCGTTTGTCTTAGAATGTTGACATTTCATGTTTGGGACTGTTCTAACGTCTAGTTGTGCACATTTTGGTCAGAATCGAGTAAGGGGATTGTCACTCTGTCACTTCAGCAGATTTCAGTGCCCACACTGTATGGTATAAGATGGCGTCAGTTCCCCAGCTCCTGTAAGGGCTTTTGCGCCTGGAAGTAAGTGACAAAGAAGTACGGACTAATGTCGTGGGTTAACGCCAACTAGCTTTAATTTCTACGCTGAAAGGGTGCTTTCCGGAGACCACGGACACTAAAAGAAAGAGAAAAAAAGATAAAATGAGAGAGAATGAGACGGAGACAGGTTGAGGATTGAGGTCGCACACGGAGGTGGCAACTAATAGACCTCAATTAGAGAGAACACTGTCTTGCTCTTGTAAAGTACACCTCACCTCTCATTTACCCCACCTATGTTTTCCCACCTCAGTTTCCTCACATCCAATTTAAAAAGACCGTCGCGCAGGGGTTGCGTCAACTAAGCAGATTTTCAGCATATTAGCATGACACATACTCATCTTATCTCACAATATATAATCTCTATTCCCTTATAAAAATCCAATGAGAACAATTGGGTGGTCATTAAAATCTTAATTGATGACATAATCACAAAATATATCTCATCTGGTAAAGATCTGTTGAAAACAATAAATAATGGTAATTTAATCATGGAATAAGACATTTTATGAAATATTTGCTTATTTCTAAAGGTGCGATGACTAAAAGTCTGAAAAATAAGAAATTACAAAATATCGATTAATATTTGCAATTAAGGAAGCGTAATCAGAATAACATTTATAGCCAATTAAATTTACAAAAAGATTATTTAGATGTAATTATTTTATCCGACTTATAGTAACGTAGTAATAAGATTTTTAGAATTTTCGATTTTCTCTCCCTTTAAGCTCCCCTATATCTTTTCCGATTTCAGCCTTTAACGAAATTTTGATTTGCATGAAAGGCTTATACTTCGCTTAAGGGAAATCTGCTGAAATTGAGACAATGGACAATTTGATGAGCCTTATAGTTATGTGTATATAGTTGCAATAGTTTTAAGAAACAAAGTAAACCAATTGTTACACCTGAATGAATTTGTATATTTAATTAGTTAAGTTGCATCAAAGATTAGTTAAGTCTGTCAGCTATTTGCTTCATTGCTCTTTACTCATAATAATTAAAAATCTCCTAAAGCCTTCTTCAGGTTGATCAGTTTGTAAATCTCCGCAAACACATACAACAGCAGAGTTGACTGGAGCAAAAACAGACAAGAGAAGTGGAATCAGATTAAGTACTTCTTTTCCATATTTGCAATTAAAAGTTTCAGTTGAAACTGAATCCCTCTAATGGGGTAGCTAATCACATCAGAGTACAATTATCAAATTTGAGATTTTAAAATCGAATTATACACACGCTTACTTGGAATTCGGATTGACTTGGCTCCCGAAATAGAAGAAGTTGCAGACGCTTACTGAGAGATTGGTTAACATATTTCAGTTGAGGTCTTGTAGACATATCCAAATCGATGTGAAATATATTGAACGATTGAAGTGTTAGTGTGTGTGCAAAGTATTTTCATTTCTTCACCTTTCGCTATATGACGTACGTTTTCTTTGAACTCCATTCGGCCCTTAAGTAGATAAACTAAAAAAGGATGGGTTTGGACAACATTTTGCCATTCTTATATTATATTCTTTACAAACTATAAAGCATTAGTTCTAGCAGAATGGACCTAACCTCTCCTATTATCTTTGACCATTCACAGGTGTCCCTCTCATAACTAGGTGAAACCTAGCTTCGCAGTTCCACTATGGAGTAACAGTATCCTCCCCAAACCTGCTTATTTCACATTCTTTTTGGCAGCCGGTTAGATTGCATTCTTTGGCCTAGAGGTTCGCCATGCTTGAAGGATATCATGTTCGCCATAAAAATCCAATAGTTTGGCACAGCTTCAGCTCATGTGACGTCAGTACATCTAGTTGCTTAAACCTCTAGAGCTAACAATTTTTCTTTAATGGTTACCATACGAGATAGTTAACCTATAATTCATATGGCGCTTAATGTGGAAGTGGAGATTTGGGAAACAGGTCTTAATAACTGAAAGTCTTCCAACAAAGTTCTTTATTTTAATAGAAGGCCTTTCGGCACTATTGAGCTATGAACAGGTGCTAACAAACAAAACAAAATAGAAAAATGTTATAATCCATGCTATGAATCGAGCAATTATACTTCAAATCTTTAACCTAAAACAACTACATACACATCAACATTATAATTGTCCTAAATTAAGAACATTAAAATTGGAGTCAGACATGTAAAATTATTATTATTTAATTTATTAAGAATATGGTTAAAACCGGATATTACACACACACACACACCACACACACACACACACACACACACACACACACACACACACACATACATGTATATATATATATATATATATATATATATATATATATTTTGACAAGGAATATCTATGTGATATAAATCAATTTTCTATATTTTAACAATGATCCTACCTCAGTTGTAAAATAGATGAGCATTGTCCATAAATAAACAACTTGAGAAGACTTCCTGTTACTAAGACCTGATTCACAGATAATTAACCTTTTCATAGGAAACGAAAATCAAATTCGTTAATGGTTGAAATCTGGAGGATTGGACGGGATTTAGAGAATGCGTACAATATAAAAACCCACATTTTGCAGCTACCTTAATTTTAATTAAAAAAAAAAAGTTAACTCCCATTACGATGGAATGGTTTATCTGTAGGTAACTATCCTTTTTTAAGCCATATTGGGGAGAGATCCATTTCTAAATAAATTCCAATTGTTCAAGAGGGATTTGAACCTGCGTATGCTATTAGCTTTCTATAAACCTCTCTCAAACTCTTGTGATTTTCAGTATAATGCTATTATATGGCTAAACAACTCATGTCCGACTAAAAGTTCACATTTAGGAATGTTATACAGGAATCATATTATGGAGGAAGTGGAGAGGAAAATATGAGATGATCTCACCTTTATTGGATTACAGCACCTCTTGAAATGAGCTTAGTTTACGTAACCCCAACATGGCGGACTTTTAATGAAATTATTTTATTATCACAATGGACGAAGGAATAGTATAATGTTGGCACAATAAAATAACATTAGCTTCAATTTATAATACAATAAAGGGGCTTCATAAAATGAGCAAAGGGAAAGAAAAGTACACAGTATTTACTTAGTCTAGAATAATTTTGCATAATAACCTTTCCAAGGATTCCATGCTATGACCTCTTTATTAAAAGGATAATTAGTTCATTCCAGTAAAAGCTAATAAGGAAATTTCCCCAGAGAACATTTTCCCTATTCACCCTCCAGCTCTTTGTTTCTGAGAGAGATCAAATTTACAAATTTATCACTAAACCCTTCAAGTGTGAACAATTAAGGCAACATTTACTTTTACTAATAATTATTCCATAAACTGTTCGTAAAATTCAAAAATTGAACCTCTGGAGAAAGTCGAACATTATAATACAAACGTCCGTCACGCAGGAGCAGTGAAAACTAAGCAGATTCCCAAGTGAAGTTTTACAATAGAGAAATTTCGGAATAGAGAGTCAAACAGTTACGGGAACGGCCCGAACTAGCTCTTGACGGAAACTCACGACTAGACCCGAAGTTAGCCGATCTCATCTCAGAAGCTGAAAACAGAAAATTGCTAATATCTCGGTAAATATTCAAGATAGAGAATAAATGTATAGAACAATAATTATAGTAAATTTAATTTGCGATAAAATTGGTTCTATACAATTTTTCGATCCGACGTATAGTAACGGAGATATTTGAAAGTTTCGAAAATCCCCCCTCTCCCACTGGTCCGATTTCAGCCATTAACGAACTTGATCTGTCTTTTGCCATAAAACGATTAAATATCGAGTTTGGTGACGATAAAACGAAAATTGCGACCGCTAGAGCGTTAACAGACAAATATATATAGATATGTATATATAATTTTGAACGGACCTCATTTCCTCCTGGGTAGGATCGATGGACATTTGAAGAAATCTTTCAAAACTCGTGTCATGAGTACGACCTCAATAGCTGATTTCCCTTAAGGGAAATCTGATAATAGAAAACCTACGAAATCGACTGCAAACAATAGGGAAAACTTTCTAGCCAATAAACTACTGCGAGAAACAAAACAACGCAAATTTTTAAATTTTGAATTAAGTTTTTTGATTGGTTACCAAATTTATTATTTATTTATGGACATTCCATCAGAGGTGATTTGCCCTTTAAAAATTAAAATAAAAGAGTAAAATTTATAAATAAATATCCTACATTTTGTAAATAAACATAGTACAAAATTTATTTAATTATAATCAGAAACATTGACAGCTCCTACTAGATCAGGCTTGCCTAGAGAAAATAAAATATGAAAAAATGTTAGACAAACGAACAGGAATCTTTAATCTTGTCATAGTTGTAAATAATTGAATAGATTGAATAAGAAAAAAAAAATAGTAATAGTATGGTTAGTGAATAATAAACAGGAAATTAATGGTTGAAAATTGTACTTTTGCTAAGGTTTGTCATAATGTCCTCTTTCAGGGTAGCTGTTGGCACATACACTAACACACATAAGTCAATAAATGCATATAATTTAAAATTTAGTTACACTCCACTGACTTAATTTGAGTCTTAAATTTTGTTGTATACATGAATTTTATGTAAATATGAGAATATGTTATTAATGTAGGTGAAGCCCTGATGTATTTTTCGGCATTCTGTCAGTAGGCTTCCAAATTAAAATTTATTAGATAACGTTAAAAAATTTAGGAAATAACTTATTAATACTCACTATCTACATAATGTGTGGTTCACAATTTTAAACAATACAAAATCTGATGTGGGAACCGCATGACTTACTAGAACATCTATTAAATCAAATATACAAAAAGAAAATGTTGTAAGACATAATTTATAGTTAGGTTTGTGATAAACAAAGAAGGTTCTGAATGAATCTTGTGTATCTCTAATAGGTGTAATTTTTAATATTTTACTTAACTTTTCTTATTTTGTCTCCAAACCTCTCCACTAATTGATTTTGATCAAGAGAGGAGTTGTAGAATAGTTCTAAATATGAAATTTCAATATTCTACGGCTACCTACTTTCTGAGTTAAGCAAGGTGTATACGAGTACATATGAAAAGACGTCACGCCAAAAAAATAATCAAGTTGGATTCAGTGTAAATCCATTTTCCTGTGGCAATGTTCTGAGTTACCCAGGAGAATTAAACACATTGGGCTAACCTGAGCCACCATTGAGCCAAAAAAGGTTTATTAAATTGCGTTTGTATAATTTGGCAATTCCTTTGACGATGAAATAGATACCCCTTATCAGATTCATATAACTTATTCTTGTTTCCTAAATTATTTCTTTGTATTAGGCTAACAAGCGCAGGATGTACATTCAGAAACCTGCCTGCTGAATATTAACTATGGCTGATCAAAAGTGATTAACGACTATTTACTGATGCTAGCATTGTTAGAAAAGGTGCTAAATAGAACATTCGTAGTCTTGGTAGTTGTGCTTGTGGCAGAATATTACTAAGTTGCTCAAGGTTACTAATCCATCTTTGGTATTCATCGTGTATGGCGAACGCCATCTTCAGGATGCAGAATAACCCTACGATAGGATTAACCTTCATCTTCTAACTTCCTAGCTGTCCTTGAAATTGATGATTGACAAGAAAATAACTTTAGCGTAAGATATAATTTTCAGGACTTTTTTTTTCTTCCCTTCGTGAATGTAAACGTACAAGTCGTCGAATTTGTAGAAATTATGACCTTCTGGAATCGGAGATTAAAGATGTAGATATAGACATTCTTGCATGGATAAATCGATTTTTTAATATTCCTTCCTAAACTATTCTCGATTATAGCATGTCAAGGCACTCCTAGCAATCCTTTTTTTTTCCCAATTCACTGCAAAATATTTTGTTATTAATTTGAATTTGTCTTTTCCTTCTTCCAAGAATATTACTTATTACTTAACACACGAACGTTTTTAACTTTCGCCAAAGTAGCTTCTTTAAATGATGACCCAGACTTTTGAAAGAACGATCTACTAATTTATGGAACAGAAAATGGACGAACACAATAAAAGGTAGACTTCTATATGACTTCATTAAAACTGTGCACGACAGAAAACAAATGAAATACATAAATGGTCTGTTTACTCAAGTACTAAGTGGGCATGGACCAATTAAAAGTTACTTTTAGCAGATTTCCCTTAAGGGAAATCAGCTATTGAGGTTGTACTCATGACGGAATTTTCGAAATTTTTCTTCAAATGTCCATCGATCCTACCTAGGAGATGACGAAAATGAGGTCCGTTCAAAACTGTATATATATATATATATATATATATATATACATATATATATATAAATATATAAATATATCTATATATATATATTTCTCTGTTACAACTTTAACAACCGCAATTTTTGTTTGATCGTTACCAAACTCGATATTTAGTCGTTGTATGTAAAAAGAAAGATCAAGTTCGTTAATGGCTGAAATCGGACCAGTGGGAGGGGGGGTTTAGAGGGGAGGATTTTTGAAAATCCAAAATATCTCCGTTACTATACATCAGATGGAAAAATTGTACAGGATCAATCTTATTGCAAATTACATTTGCAATAAATATTGTTATATACATTTATTCTGTATCTTGAATATTAACCGAGATATTTGCATTTGTATTCTGCGTGTGGTCGGCAGGAGCTATGTTCGGACTTTCCGCCGAGAGCTCTGGCAGCCGTTTCTGTAACTATTCGTCCCTCGGGAATAGGTATAGAAGTTTCTTACTACTACAGTTGTTATTAGGCAGATTTATCTATTGTAAAACTTCACGTGGGAAATCTGCTTAGTTTACGCAGCCCCTGCGTGACGGACTTTTATCGTTTTGATTTGACTGCCATCAATACGTGTGACTGTGTCAAGGAAACTGAACAAACTTTTGATCACATAATATAATCGTGTAGACTTAAAGACAGGCATAAAATAAATAAAAAACATAGTTCTTCAAAACGGAGCTTGGCCAGATTAAACCAAAATTATTATTTCAACACAACCTTATGACCTTCTTAAAATCTATAGAGTTTAGCTCAGCTGATGCCTAAACTCCTTACTCCTTTAAACTTCATCTAAATATCAATTTTATTATTTCTATGTCATTATGATTTTGTTCATATTTTATAATTGTTACTAATAGTTGCATAATTGTTAATATCATTTACTTTTTTATAATACTTTTATTTTATATATTTTTTAAATAGAAAAATTGTAATTTGATATGATGCTGTATTAAAAAAGAAGAAGCAAGATGCCTATGCTGCAGTATAGAAAAACATAAAATAAAAGTTTTTTTACATAATTTGAGCAAAACTCTATGAATGACATTTTTATGATGTGCCTCAAAACAGTTCAGTAAGACAAATATTGTTATTCTCTGTCATCTTAGTATGATGCTATTTATATTTTCAAATTGTCTCCCAAGACCAATTGGAACACGATTTCTTCTTCTTTCTTGATTTAACACCACCGTGAATATTAAGAGAACATATGCAAATGATAATGAGAAACCCTTTCACCCAATTTAAATTTGAATAATGGTTTAAATTTAAATAAACAAATATGTCATTCCACAAAATTTATAGCTTATTTAATTTGCAATAAAATTGGTTATGTACAAATTTCCATCCTACTTATAGTAACTGAGGTATTTCAAATTTTTGAAATTTCTCCTTCTATACCCCACTGGTCCGATTTCGGCCATTAATGAACTGGATCTTTCCCTTTACCTAAAATGGCTAAATATCGAGTTTAGTAACGATCAAACCGCTAGGGCGTTAATAAACACACACACACACACACACACACACACACACACACACACACACACACATATATATATATATATATATATATGTGTGTGTGTGACATGCATTGTAAATAAAAACAGAAACAATATTACAAACAATTTCCAAATACTAAATTGTGGGAAAACATACTTTATTCCTCTATTTGAAAACTGAATTTCGGTATCGTACACATGATGCTATTTATATATTCGTAAAGCAGTTTGTGCTCCAAGACCTATTGGAAAAATATTTCCAGATGCTAGGGCAGTTAGAAGAGAAGTAGTAGTAGAAGTGAAGATTTTCTCCTACTTGATGTTTCTGTATAATTATATTAGTATACTTATAATTAGGACATGGGCCCTTATTCAGAAGTAGCTGACACAGAATATGATTTGATCGGGCGTTTACCTTCGTAGAAATGGTGCCTTGTTAAGATATCCTTAAGGAAAAGGCAGGCTACAACATCCAGTTTTCTACAGGGGCCATTGGCCTTAAATAGATAGATTTCGAGATATCAGCACATCGCAACAGTTCCTATTTTGCAGAATGATAAATGAACTGCATTTATGAGATTCCAAAATGGAGATGTTCAGAGAAACGAAAAGGAAACATTCTGACACGCACCAAAATGTTTCGAGAGGTCTTAAGTCATTCTTCAAAGGGTTCGCAGTCGGAACTTATTATAAACCGAAGTTTAGATCTAACTGATAATGGGGTGTTTGCAACAACGGTTTCGGATTTCCCCGGAGTTATAATGTTACCAACTTCAACCAGCTGCTTCTATAACCGCATTCTCCATTCTGGACCACAATCAGTGGGCGTCCTTCATAAAGTGCCCCAGATAAATTATTTTACGTAATGCATTATCTGACCTGACAGAGCAATCCAAGAGCAGGGGAGATGAAGTAGAGACAAATAAAATAAAAAAGTCAGTCGCGCAGGGGCTGCGTAAACTAAGCAGATTTCGATCGCTGGTTTCCCTTAAGGGGAATTTACTAAAAAAGCTGTATACTTCATTACTTTGTTAGTAATTTGTTTTATACAATATTTCAACACATCGGTGATAAAAGTTATTTTGCTTTTTACTCCTCTTCAAATCCCAACTCCTCGTGGTAAGATTTTTCATTAATGAGCACAATCATTATTTTATTATAAAACGCTAAAATATCGTGTGTGATAACTATCAAAAACTTAAAGCGTCTAAGGCATAAACAGATCTTGGCAATTCTTGTAATGAAGTCATGCTTCATATTGAAATCATGCATCTCACATCGTAATGGTCCTCTGGCAACAATAAGTCTTATTAAAACTTGGAAAGCTTGGTTTCATAATAAATTCGCTTCTTTTTAATGTAACATGAATAGACATTAAAAAAAATACAAAATAAAATTGAGTGGATTAGAGAAAAATGTATATAAAGAAAACTGAAGAATATTACACGATTGACTTAATTCACAATGACACACATATTTTCTAAATTTCATTATTCTAACAGAGAAATATACATTGTATTATATGTAAATTTAAATTGTGCTAAGTATCATCATCTCTTATGAAACATCGATAGATATTTCTCGAAAACGTCGTCCTAGTACAACCTCAATATCTGATTTCCCTAAGGGATATCTGTTAAAAACGGATTCTCTATTAGATGAATTGAATTCATCATGGGACAAGAAGGTAAAAGGCCATTGCAAATGAATAAATAAAATAATAAATCCTATTAAATTTATACCTTCTAGTAAGACATAATTCTATAAACAATTTTCTATTTAACAAATGTATTAAAGTAAATAATTAAAATAAGTAAATTACTATTTAATTTAACAAAAAAAAAAAAACAAAGAGGGAAAAGGTGAATCGGAAAAGTCAAGCATTACTTACGGATAACTGGTTATAAGAACCATAGAGGAACAAAACGAGATAACGAGCGGAAGAAGTTATTTTCTCTCTGCTATTTCTGAATGGGAATTATGGCAGACAATAGATTGCTCCCCATTCATTAAAATAATTGAATGACTCTCTCAGTAAAAGCGTGACTCGGAAAATGGTTTGTTTCCTTTAACTCTGTCCTGTTTTCAGGATACAAATGTTACAGTGGTCATTATGGAGATGCCATCGGCCATTAGACTATAATTTAAGGAGGAATTGAGGTTTTGGTTTACCTCTTAATGGCTTAAAGTCTACTTAATTGCCTTAATTTCATTGTATCGCGATGAAAACATTTTATTAAAGTTCTTTTTACCGCACAAGAGCTACCGAGCTTCCGTGTATTTTATCAATTCCGGCCTATTGTCAATCTAGTTCATCCACCCGTCTCTAGTACTGGGCCAAATATATTTGTGGGTGATATATATGTAAAAGAAGTATGAAAAAAGGATAAATATATAAAACGATATCTATCATGGTATGTAAGGTATTTTTAGCAGATTTCCCTTCAGGGAATTCTCTTAAATTGAGTACGAGTAGGAACTTAATCGTCACTATAATCATAAACCATCATCACTATAATAATTTATTTTAATAAATTTATAAAATTTATTCAAATAAAGCACACAAATTAAACTAGTCAAGAGATGGAATCTCCATGGGTAAATAACTTTACATTTACACCATTGCTAGTTATTGTAAACGTTTTAATTCTGGAACACATTTAAATCAATAATTTATATGACCCCGTTTAGTTGCACTTGCGCGGCGCTTAGTGAGACTAAACCTACAACACACATACACAACCGACTCAAAGAGTGGTACTAATGAAGGACGTTACGTATTTTTCCTGTTGTTAACATGATTGATAAGTTTTAATATTAGTATTATTAGTTGGAATATGAAGAATTTAAATATAGTAAAAGAATACTGAATTACGTATTACTAATATTTACCGCTGGGGCATATTGGCACGCTAAAAATGAGAAATTAAGTGGAAAAAACTATGTTCATACCACCAGTACAGCAGAATTTTAGCAGATTTCCATTAAGGGAAATCAGCTATTGAGGTCGTACTCATGACGCGATTTTCAAAATAAATTTTGGAATATCCATCGATCGTACCAAGTAGGTGACGAAAATGAGGTCCGCTCAAAATTTTAAATATATATACTAGCTCAGATACCCGGCTTCGCCCGGGAATTAATATTATTATATGAGGCTGGATGGTGTTGGTATTTTTTTGGCAAGCCTTTACTTTGCACAATATTTTGACATTTACCCTTCCCAGTGTTTAGGGTTAATACCCGTTGTTTCTGTGGATTTGTTAATAATAAAATTAATTTTTTATGTAAGACTTCACTGTCCTCCATATTGTCATATTTCCCGTTTCCTGTGCATTATGCATAGATTTAAATTATTAAGGACAAAATATTATAATTTGAATTAACTTTTCCAGGTGAGGTACCTGGTAGTTCATATTGAAAAGAATTATTGAGCAAACTTATCTAAATAACAAAATAAAAAACTTTTGTTATGTGCATATTTGCCGAAACCCCAATAGGAGACGAAATATCACTATATTTAATTTCAGGCCTCACTAATAACCCCCACTCCTGCCCGTCCCTAGTTTTTGGCATTCAGTAAACCCCTTTCCTACTCATGCCATTTTAACAATAAGCTGTGATATTATGTAGCACATTATTTGTAGAATAAATACCAAATTTTGTTCTCATTGAACTTTTACTTTTTGAGATAAATACAAATGCGTGGCACACGTGGGAAATCTGCTTAGTTTACGCATCACCTCCTTGACGGAATTTTATTTAATTGAGTCCATCACTAAATAAATTCCTATTGCCCATGTGGGAATTGAATCCTCATGTCTTGGTTAACCGCGTGTGATGTTTAAGACCAACGTCTTAACTGACATTGCTAATCTGACAGCTCTAAGCATGAGTAACAAGCCTTCATAAGATACATAAAATAGATTACAGTGAGAGAGACCTGAGGATTGTGTTGTATATATGGCGATGTAAGGAAGACGGAGCGTTATTATAGATCCATATTGAGTTAATCATTCCGTGAGGTCGTTTGATTCATTCCACCGTATTACAAGGCTACGGCTGCCTGAACTGCTCTGTTTATCTGCTAATAGGAAAACATGCCCACTCAACCCACACACATGTGGAAACTTCAGGATTATAATAGCTAGCTGTTTAAACGTGGTTGCGCAACCCCACAATGGAATTATAAGATGATTAAATAAACCCCTTTGCTATTCTCAATGGTTTAATTTTTTTATTAACGTCCAGTTTTTACAACTCAGGCTAATTGAGACTCAATGGTTTAACTAATCACGTGGACATTTAACAACTAGTATTGTTGTTCTTGGGGAAGACGGAGCTCTGGGTGGCTCGTCAACTAATAAGCACAATCGGCTACACGAAACCTATTAAATTGTTTCTCTACTGTTTGCTAACTTCCACTTTGTGCTACAGATGCTAATCGAGGAGGGTTATCTACAGGTTATCCTCCTTTTCGAGCCAGAAAGGGGCTTAGGATTGACGCCTATTACTTACAGTATGCCTCTCTCAATGAAATGGCCCTTTCTAGGAAGATATGACGTTAGCCGTTCCCTGATTTCTTCAAAACGAGATTCCTTGACGTGATTTACACCGGATTATTTCCTGAAAGTTGTGAAACATATTGCTGTGGAGACTATATATCAACCTTTGTATTCTGATTAAATTAGTTTTGCAGACTGTTTTGCTGAATTACTAAATCATTGCAAGCATGTTGAATCAGAAATGTCGACAATTGTAATTTCCAAAGCGGGAGCTGAGTTCTTGTTTTATTTAATTAATAAACTAATAATGTAATTTCATTTTAAAATATACCACATTTATTTTCGTATTTTATTTTTTTGGTTGTGTTATTAGTGCAGACGTTGGTTTTATCAGTTTCCCTATAAAGGTATGTTTTTTTTCAAGTGTATATTAACATTTTTTTTTTATTATTTAAGTTAAATATGGCTATATGATTTGTCAATTAAATTTATTTATTTCCATTAAATGTTTTAAAATATATAAAAAAAGACTCGTCACAAATATGTTTCATTGTTCTTTTATTTTATTTTTTTTGGCTTTATTAATATTGTCAATTATTGTTCATTTCTATGCATAGTTCTACAAAAAACTTAAATAATACGTGGATTGTAAAAAAAAAAATATCTAAAATTCAAAGAATGCACTTTAATAATTATATTAAATTAATTAATTTTAATAGCACTCTAAATATTCTATGAGACTTGAGTTTTAGCAGATTTCCCTTAAGAGAAATGAGTTATTGAACTCATGGCGGGATTTTCGAAAAATATCCACAAATGTCCATTGATCATAAACCAGGAGAAGTCGAAAACCAAATACTCGGCATTTCAGCGTTTTATATAAAACTAAAGGTCAACACAGTTAACAGCTGATATCGGACTCGGAAAGGGGGGGGGTGGCGGACTGTTTAATATTTCGACATGTTTAATTATTAGTCATTAATTACTAAGAGGACTTTATAAGTAATGATAAACTTATCACCACCTTAAAGAGGTAATATTATTTTTAACTGATCATTCTGACAAACATTTTCGAATTCTATTTTATTCCTAAGCATTTCTAATAGTATTCATATAGAGTAAATATATATCTGTAAACATGTTGTTTAATCAATTGTAATTTCCATGACGGGAGGTGAGTTCTTATTTTATTTAATTAATGAAACTAATAATGTAATATATATAATAATATATACACTAGGTACTAGAGAACACTATTGTATCGGTTTTCCTTTAAATCTTAATCTGGTTTTACATAACTTTCTGTTAGTTGACTTTGCCTGATCGTAATCTCAAGATATCCATATTTTATGATGTGAATATGATTTTAAACAAATAAGCATTCCCTAAATTCTAGGCACCATAGAAAAACCACTAATTCTGAAGCTCCTTCGCGACGGGCTTGTGAATACTTAGATAGGGGAGACTACAAGAGGGCGAGCCTAAGCCAGTGACCCAGAAACTAGAAGATGTGATTTAAGGGAGGTCATGAATGGCCGTCCTGGTGATAATTAGGCTAAGTGATACTGATTGAATTAACCCTGAGTATGTAGGAGGCAGACTGGAATTAGCTTGTCATGACTCCAAGTCTACTGGAGGGACTTCCACAAACTGAACAGGAGGTCAAGGTGATTTGGGTAGAACAGGAGGGCAAAGGTATTTGGGTAGAACAGGAGGGAAAAGTTATCTTGGTAGAACTAAGCGCCATAAATAGAGAAAATTTCTATCTCGAGAAGAATATAGTCCATCACCTGTGGATTAACTTAACATTTAAAGAAAAGTCATACTTATGAAATCTACAAAGAGGGCGTCACGCAGGGGTTGCGTAAACTAAGCAGATTTCCCACTTGGGGTTTACTGAAAGCTGAAAACAAATAAGTACGAATAACTCGCTTAATACTTGAGTTGTGAAAAAAAGCGTAGAACAACAGTTGTAGAACATCAATGGTTTAACAAGATTGACTCTATTACATTTTACGATCCGGCTAATAATAACTGATATTTAGAATTTTCGAAATTTCTCTCTTCTTAACCCTACTCGTCGGATTTCGGCCATTAACGAACTTGATCTTTCTTTTTACATAAGACTATTAAATATCGAGTTTGGTAGCGATACATCAAAATTTGTGGCCACTGTGAGCGTTAACAGATAAATATATAATTTTGTACGGACCTCATTTTCGTCATCTCCTGGGTAGGATCGATGGACATTTGAAGAAAATCGCGTCATATGTACGACCTGAGTAGTTGATTTCCCACGTGCTGGCATGACACACTATTGATCTCATCTCAACATATATTCTCCATTTCCGCATAAAAATCTGATGTGTAGAAGTGGGTGGCCACTAAAATATTAATTGATGACGTCATCACACAACGTATTTGCATGTGTTTAATCTAGTAAAGATCTGTTAAAAGCATATTTTTATAGGTTAATCACAAACACCTTTTTATGGCTCCTCACAATTTATTTCTTAAAACGCTTAGCGCTTTCGGGAATTAAATTCCCATTCTCAGAGCGTCAGTGCGTAGAGCGTGCCTATACAGTTAGATGCTACTGGGCTGAACCCTTCTCTATGCACTCTAGTAAGTGAAGGGTGCATCGGAAGGGTTTAGCACAGTAGCAACTCTATAGGCACGCCCTACCCTCTGAGGATGGGAATTTAATTCCCGAAAGCGCTAAGTGTTTTAAGAAATAAATTGTGAGGAGCCATAAAAATGTGTTTGTGATTAACTTGATTCATCACCCTCACCACCAGCAAAAAATAAATATGCATATTTTTATAATTAAGCCTAGAATAGTAAGTTATTCCAGGAGTGTAAGAAAACTGAAAAATCTCTGTTAATAATGAAGATTGTGAAAAAATATACACTATATATTTATATAGCATTAAATTTGCTATACGATTGGTTGTAAACAATTTTCGATGTAACGTATAATTCGAATTTTCGAATCCCCTCTCTCACTTTTCCGATTATTTTTTTTATTTTATTTTACGTCCACTTTAAGCTACTAAGCTAATCGGGACGGGTTATCTACAGGTTACCATCCTTTTCTAGCCAGGGTGGGCCTAAGGAGTTTATTAAAGTCCGTCATTAAATAAATTTCCACTGCCCAGGGCGGGATTCGAACCCACCACTCTAGGTCCACCATTGGAGATTAGGACCAACGCCCTAACTCGCACGGCCAACCCGAGCCCCTTTTTTCCGATTATAGCCATTACTTAAAACGTAATCATTGTTTTTACATAGAACGAAAATCGTGTCATGAGTACAACCTCAAGCGAATCTCTCACAAGGGAAATCTGCTAAAATGCGAATATGTTGGTTAATGTCGAGATCTTAAAAAAATGCATAGGTCTACATTTATAGAAAATTGAATTTGGAATTAGATTGGTTGTATGTCATATTTCGATTCGATTCATAATAACTGAGATATTACGAATTGCGTTTTCGTCCCTCATAGTTCGATTTCAACCATTAGCAGATTAAATCTTTATATTTCCATGAAACGGTTAAATGTCCATTCTGATACTGATTAAAAAAAAAAAAAAGTTCGTCACGTAGAGGCTGTGTTAAATAAACAGATTTCCCACTTGCGTCACGTATTTGAATTTATCTCAAGACGCGAAAGTTAAATGAGAACAATATTTGTTATTCAAGCTTCAAATAAAGTGCTTCATAATATAACAGCTTATTGTTAATATGGTATGAGTAGGTAAACCCCCACTGTTTACTGAAGGTCGAAAACTAAAAAATGCAAATATCTCGGTTAATATAAAAGAGAATGAAAAAATGTTCATACCAACATTTATAGAGCATTACATTTTCAATAAGATTGGTTCTATACAATTTTTCGATCCGATGCATAATAACAGAGATATTAAGAATTTACGAAATTCCCTCTCTAAACCCCTCCCCTCTCCCTCCCACTTGTCCGATTTCAGCCATTAAAGAAATTGACCCTTATATTTGTAAGAAACGCTATATAATGTGACGATATATCACATTTGGTAATAATCAAACAAAAACCACATAGCTAGTAGGTACGATGATCAAGTGAATAAATTGTTATTGAATCGCATCATTTTTACAACGATAGCGTATTTCCCTTGAGGGAAATCTGCTAAAAAGAGTGTTAACAGAGTTTCCAACAAAGAAATTCCATCTGGAGAGTATAATTAAAGAGAATGGTGAAGTGGGTAGTAAAAGAGAGAAATAAAAAAATATATTATTTCTTGACACGTTCAACATTATCACATAACTATCCACTGCGCTTGGTTATGAATAAACTGAGGACGTCATAGTGTCTCTAAGCACCACTTAACATCGTAAAAAGCAATAACTGTTCAAGCAATAAATTATAAATTCCATCATAAAAAAACAGTTGTGTGTAAGTTCATTTGTGTCTTGAAATTAATTTTAGTTATCAAATTATGGGGCACGAGCACGTTGTATAATTTTGAAGAAACGTTTAAATAATTCTTCAGAAACGGTGTATTATTTATAGTCTATAAGAGAACTTTAATTCGGTTAATTTTGTCTGAGAACGAATTTACAATTCAGGTTTATAATGACACGGGCCGTACAATGTGAATAATGGAGCTCCAACCGTGAATTAATTGTTTTCTTGGAAGGAATTATCTCAATGCATTTATAATTGCGGGTTCCGTATGATTTAAATGACAATTATTCAAATGCATTCGGCTTTATCAATAAAAAAAGTCCGTCACGCAGGGGCTGCGTAAACTAAGCAGATTTCCCATGTGAAGTTTTACAATAGAGAAATATGCATAGTAGTAACAGTAGTAGTAACGAGTATCTCAACCAATTTCACGATAGCCGAACAGTTAAGGAAACGGACGAACATTCAAGATAGACAATAAATGTATATAACAATATTTATAATAAATTTACATTGCAATAAGATTGGTTCTATACAAATTTTCGATCCGACGTTTTGTAACAGATATATTTCAAATTTTCGAAATTCCCCCCCTAAACCCCCCTCCCTCCCACTGGTCCGATTTCAGCCGTTAACGAACTTGATCTTCCTTTTTACATAAAACGATTAAATACCGAGTTTGGTGACGATTAAACAAAAATTGCGACCACTAGAGTGTTAACAGACAAATATATATATATATATATATATATATATATATATATATATATATAGTTAAACAATAGAGAAATCTCCATACGAGAGCTGAACAGTTACGGCAAAGGGCCGAACTAGCTTTTGGCGGGAAATTCCGTTCTACGTTATCTGCCCAAATTTAATAGAAATGCCAATATCTCGGTTAATATTCAAGATAGAGAATAAATGTATAGAAAAATGTTTATAGTGCATTTAATTTGCAATAAGATTGTTTCTATACAATTTTTCGATCCGACGCAAAATAACGGAGATATTTTGAATTTTCAAAAATCCCCCCTCTAACCCCCCCCCCTCCCACTGTTCCGATTTTAGCCATTAACGAACTTGATCTGTCTTTTTGCATAAAAAGTTTAAATATCGAGTTTGGTAACGATCAAACAAAAATTGCGACCTTTAATGCGTTAACAGACAAATATATATATATATATAATTTTGAACGGACCTCATTATTGTCATCTCCTGGGTAGGATCGATGGACATTTGAAGAAATTTTTCGAAAATCGCGTCATGAGTACGACCTCAATAGCTGATTTCCCTTGAGGGAAATCTGGTAAAATAATTAAGAATTCAACGAAGTAATGAATTAATGAGAAGTAATATTACACATGAGATGGGTGAGAGGAGAGGGAATGTGGAAAATCTGGGCTGTTTTCGTAAATTCGGTAAATACATATCGAATTTTAATTAATTAAAACTAATTGACATTGAAAAAAAGACCTTTTCCATTTTTATGAATATAGTAATTAATTCTAATTGTCTTTCAAATTAAGGCTGATGGCTCTTTAATCCCCTGACTATAATCAATGTGCAAACTAATGACCTCGTTTTGCCTTCAATTATATTTTGTCGTTTGATCAAACAATATATTAAAATTTGAAATATTATTAACAGTAGCTACGTCATTATAAGAAAGTAATTCCTCCGTCGCCGAAATAATCTCTTTCCAGTAAAAATTCGAAGAAGAGAATGCACTTTCTGCACAAAATGTGAGTAGCTGTCTACAGAAATTTGAAACGTATGACAATTTATGTCGCATCGTGAGAACTGAAAGTTCTATACGAAACCATCATTTGATGCAAATTCTAAGGGACTCCATTGTGCTAAACGAAAAGTATTCTCGAATTGGGAAAATTTGAAATTTTCAATAGTTTGGAACTATGACGGATCTGTTAGCTAGAGGACATGGTAATATACACGGACTGTTACAAAAAAAAAAAAATTTTTTAATAAACAATTCCAAATTAGTGAGTTAATTGATTATTTTTTATGGCTTATAAAATACATTACGTCAACTATGCCTAGATGTATAGTAACAAATATAACACAGGCTTCAGTCTCACTGAAAAAAGTGTCTTACCCCCTAAATTATTTTGTATAATAATTCCCATAGTCACTTCGTAAAACTACCCTTACTCTCCATTTGGAGGGCTAAATAGTGGAAAAGGGTTTGGAAACTTCATGGCGATGTCCTAAACGTTGAAACAAATTGTTAAAAACTTTTTCTATGAAAATTCTCTATTGGTAAACGTATGAAGGACCGAGTTTCTGAAATTTCTTCCCATATTGGGCACCATTTTCTTAAATCTCTAAGAGCTAGAATAAAATTATAAGTTTATTGTACAAAAACAACTTTTTTTTTTCTTTGTAGAGACATTTTCTTTTATTTAGGTGTCAACCACTTGACCCTGGGCCGTGGCCCATTGCCTTCTTCAGTTTGAAGCTTTTCAATCTTCTTACCAAACAACTTGTACATATATACACACACGCATACACGCACGCACGCACTCCTATTTTCAAAGGCGGGAATCGAATTCGTCACTCTGGGTTTACCATGTGAGATAGAGGCCAACGCTTTAACTCACATGGAACCATGTTAACATTCATATTATCGTTCCACAATTCAGTCCCTTATAAAAACTAAACCTTTTGCTTCCCAGACAATAAAGGGCCAAGACCTGCCAAAGAAGGCACTTCGACCCATATGTTTGAATCATGACGTTTATTGCAGATGCCACGTTGCAGCTGGAGGGGAACTCCTCCGCCCAGGGATGGAGTACAGACTAGGCATGCTCCTTTGTGGCGATGCACCGGTCTCTATCGACGCCAACATCCATGCTGATGGCTCTACCGTAGCCCAAGCCCAGGGTCCGGTCGTCCTATCTCCAGGATTTCACATTTTACCAATCAAGGTATAATAACCAAATTTATTTTATATATTTATATTTTTGTAATGTATGCTCTAAATCTTAATAGAAAGCAATTGAGTGAAGGACTCATAAAAGATAACCTCACTTAATAATGAAACTATCTAAGGTGTCCGACATTGCTCGAGTAATATAGGTATTTGTTATGTAAGGCTTCACTATGATCAGTATTTGTATGTCCCCTTCTCATGTGTATGTATCTTTGTCAATTGTGTGATGGAGAGGATGAAAGATCTAACTACAGAAGGCTCCAACAAAATAAGCATGCTCTAACAAAATCAATTTTATTACATCAATATAAAAATAAACAAATAAATTTCGATTTCTGAATAAAATAATCTAATAATAAAAATGTTAATTAAATTGTTCTAATGTATTTTGGTAATAAAATTATAATAATGATAGTTAATGACCACTCTTGATGTTTTGGACCTCTTTGGTACAGCTGTCATGGCCTGACGTTGACCTCGTTGGGATTATTTGGGGGGAGGTATATAACTGTTCCCTTAAAGCTGATAAAACTCAAAACGCAGACACTACATTTACTTTTTTAACTCTAAACTGTGGAGCACTATGGATTTATTAGGCTGAACACGGAACACTCTATACTGAGACCTGCTTATCCGTAGGTATCGATTATTGGCACTGCCGACTTAATTGGTAAGAAGATTTCCGCTACATGTCTCTTCGAAAAATCATGAACCACATAATTCATAATCATGGATAGTATTCAGTATTCCGAAACATGTAAAAATAAAAGTTTATGTCGTCCAAGAGCAATCTAAAGCATAACAGTGGAGGCTATTTTGTGCTCATAATAACCATTATTAAAAATACTCTTTTGTATGTCTTAGAGAGTAAACTTTATGTTCATTATGAAACATCATGCATAGTATGTTCAGTAAAGTATAACTTTAACAGAGCTGTGTTAATAAATTTGAGAAATAGCTGGATACATCTCCACACCCCAAGCGTTCATCCATTTATCTATTTATGAGATTTGAACAAATTCACATCTCTGAGTAAAACAGGACATTAGTAAAACTATAAAATTATAACTGTCTATGCATTAAGGATGTAGGCTTCGGGAAGGAAATTATCTTCCTCCTTGGGAGTGGACTGTATCTTTAATCAAATTCTGTTGTCGTAGAGGCGTAAAAAGCGAACAAACAGAAACCAAATCCAAAAATGTTTTCAAATCAATATATTTATCAATTTATATTTTCAATTCTAGGAGAAACGAAAAAGTATCGTGAAATTATGAAAAACAAAAAAATCAATACACAATTAAAAGAAAAAAGTCAAAACAAAATTAATCTCGAGCACCTGGGACCAATAGAAGTCGAAATTCGATGCCTGTAACCGTACAACTATATAAAATTTCGCGTGTAACTCCTTTCCATGTGCCCAGTATCTCCTATACAGTAATTGATAGAGTAAGCACTCAGCCGCCCCCAGTTCAATTTGGCCTGCAAATATAGCGCTATTTTAAGATCCCAGTTAGAATGTGTCTTTTTTTTCTTTCATTTTTGTATTACTTCTTCGATGGGCAAATAAGATAAGAGGGGCAGCTCTTGTCTTTCACCTTTATTTATTCAGGCTCTTTCACAATAGTTTAAAGCAATAATGGCCATTCTGTTTTTTTTTTTTTTTTGTTTTTTTTTTTTAATTTCCAAATTAACCTTGTTTGTTTTTAATGAATTCCTATCCTTGAAACATAATTAGATTATTAATTTTACATTTTGTCTTACAGATTCCTGATGAGATCACACATGGGAATTACACTGTGACATTAACTGGGAAAGAGCCTTCCTCCAACTTGGGTTTCCAGATGTCTTCTCCTTTGGTGTTCTCACCTAAATTCCTCTCGATAGTTATTCAGACAAACAGGCCGATATTCACAGCTTCACAAACAGGTAATGAAATGTTATTCATTAATCAAAATGAATGAACGTCAGAAGAACGAATACATATATAATAAAAAATATTGTAATAGTTAGCCGAAACGGTATTGATGGGTGAGGGAAAAGAAAAGGGGTGAAGGAAATGAGGGATATTTCATTAATTCTCCGTAATGGACAGACTGGAGAAGTAAGTACTGAATTTCAGGTGTATAACTACACCGGAGAAGACAACTTTTAACGCCAAGGGTAGTGGATTCCCACGGAACGAGAGAGAATCTACCTGCATCAACACCGAAAACAAAGAATCTGGCACGCATAATGTACAATGGCAACAGCAAAAGCTGGCTTCTCGCTCGGTGCCAGTAAATGGAATAAAGCCCCTAGAGGGAAGAGTGAGGGGGGCGGCGGTCCTAAATCCAGAATGCCTGCGCCCAGGATTACTATATCTGACGAATAACAAGGAATATATATATGATTATCTCTTACAAATAATTACCCTACATAATAATAACAAGAAATATTTTTAAATTGGAACTGAAAATAATGAACAGTTATTATTTAATAAATAACTAGAGAAGAGGAGGGAGGGTGGAGCGTTAGTGTTCTTCTCACCACCTGTTTGTCTGTATACTGTGAAAAGGTATATTGAAGACTGCAGCAGGTCATGTCAAACATGAATCACCCAATGACAATGGGTTTACCTAGTGTAAAGTGTTTGCTATTTTACAGTTTATTGAGTAAAATCTCTCCTCTCACGTTTCTGCTTTGTGAAGCTACGGGAGAGCTGACATTGGGCCAGACTTGGTTTTGGAAGTAGCAGAAACTATGAAAAAACAAACAACAAAAAGTGTTATGGAATGGACAATGTTTCGGATGAATCGAGAAAGAAAGGAAGCCATAAAGACGTCAGTGCTAAAGTATGTTGCGCAGAAGTTGTGATATCTAAGCAGATTTCCCCCATGCGTAACGTATTTGCATTTATCTCAAAACGTAAAAGTTGAATGAGAACATTATTTGGTATGTAAGTTTCCAATAATGTGGTTTATTATATAACAGAGTATTGTTAATATGAGATGAGTAGGAGTGAGAGTTTACTGAAGTCTGAAAACCAAAAAGTGCAAATATCTCAGTTAATACTGAAGATAGAGCATAAACGTATATAACAATATGTATAGTACAATTTATTTTCTATAAAATTGATTCTATACAAATTTCGATCTGACGTATGATAACTGAGACATTTAAAATTTTCGAAATTCCCCCCACTAAATCCCCTTTCTCACTGGTTCGATTACAGCCATTAATGAACTCGACCTTTAGTATTCGAAATCACCTAGGTAGGATCGATGGACATTTCAGGAAACTTTTCGAAAATCGCTTCGTGAGAACCAACTCAATAGCTGATTTCCCATAAGAGAAATCTGCTAAAAGAAAGGTGAATGGGCAATGAACGATGCTGGGTTTGTAGTGTTGGGTCGACAAACACTGAAGAAATGGAATTCATATTGTGATAATTTAATAAGAGAAGTCATAAAAGTCCGTCACGCAGGGGCTGCGTAAGCTAAGCAGATTTCCCACGTGAAGTTTTACAATAGAGAAATTTCAGGAGAGCCGAGCCAGTCAAGGAAACGGCCGAACTAGCTTTTGGCGGGAAAGTAACTCTCGTCCGTTAGGCTCCGAGATTAAATTAAAAACAATTCAATCTCAAAAAAACAACAAGAACACAAAAGATGAACTTACCTTTAATTATAGCAGCGCTCTGAACACTTATTACACCGACACTAAATAGTACCACATAATATCTATTATTTGTAAGACTTAATACTGCTGTGAATATTAAGTAAACAAATAAAGGGCAAGTCAAATGGTAAGAACCTTCCTGATAGCAAACAGTCTGAGTTGTAAACAATCAGGTTAGCCAGCTTTTACCGGAAATAAAAGGAATTACGGAAATATATTTGAATATAAGTTATAAATTTTATTCATAACTATTTATTATATCTAGTACTGTAATTAATAATAAACCAGAATAATTTTAATCACAACCATTCCAAATTTAGAAATCCGGGAATAAAATAGAAAGGACGGGGGGGGGGGGCAAAATGCGATTCAGACGGTTATGAAATTTTCACATGATTAAGGAACAACAAGCAGGTTAGCCAGCGAAGGTTTACAATAGATAAATATACATACAGGAAACACTTCCGTGAATATTAGTGAATAATTACAAACGGCAATGAGAAATCTTTCAGTGAATTTACAATATAAGTTAATAGTCCCTACAACGTAATACGGCTGGATTGTAAACAAACAGGTTAGCCAACCTTGAGTATCGATAGATAGACCGGAAAAAACAAACAATTAAAGAAATATATCTGAATATAAAGTATTAATTTTATTGGAAACTATTTACTATAGTTAGTGGAGTAATTTGAAATGTATCAAAATAATTTCTATTTCAATCACTCAGATTTTTGAGTCCAAGAAAAAAGAGGGGGGGGGGTTCAACAGAACGTATTTGTTTGTACCTCGTAAAATAAACCTTTGTTGAAAACAATATTTTGTATTTAACCTAATAATGAGGTGGTTCATGAGATATCAGCTTATTATTAATATGTGCCTAGTAGGAGTGGGAGTTTACTGAAAGCGGAACTCATTACAAAAAATACAAATATCTCGGTTAATACTCATTATACGGAAAATATGTATAGAACAATATTTATAGTAAATGTAATTTGCAATAAGATTGATTCTATACAATTTTTCGATCCGACGTACAGTAACGGAAATATTTCGAATTTTCGAAATTCCCCCTCTAAACCCCCCCCCCTCCCACTGGTCAGATTTCAGCCATTAACGAACTTGATCTTTCTTTTTACGTAAATCGATTAAATTTCGAGTTTCGTAACGATCAAACAAAAATTGCGACCGCTAGAGCGGTAACAGACAAATATATATATATATATATATATATATATATATATATATATATATATATATATATATATATATATATGTATATATGTATATATATATATACAGTTTTGAACGGATCTCATTTTCGTCATCTACTAAGTAGGATTGTTCTATTTCTATTTTGTGTTCCATTTCCGTTTTTATTTCCCATTTTGTTTTTGTGTTCCATTTCTGTTTTCGTTCTATTTCTATTTTGTGTTCCATTTCCGTTTTTATTTCCCATTTTGGTTTTGTGTTCCATATCTGTTTTTGTTCTATTTCTATTTTGTGTTCCCTTTCCGTTTTTATTTCCCATTTTGGTTTTGTGTTCCATTTCTGTTTTTGTTTTATTTCTATTTCTGTGTTCCATTTCTGTTTTGTGTTACTATTCTATGTTTCATGTTACATTTCTGTTATGTTGTTTTATGTTTCGTTTAAATTAATTTTGTTTCGTTTCGTTTTTTTTTTTTTTTTTTTTTTGTTTTTATGTTGTTTTTTTTTCCAGAGCAACATCGCCACAGCTGCGAAGCTCCAAATAAATAAATAAATAAATAAAGAAAATACTAAGTAGGATCGATGGACATTTGAAGAAAAATGTCGAAAATTCCGTCATGAGTACAACCTCAATAGCTGATTTCCCTTAAGGGAAATCTGCTAAAAGTCCGTCACGGAGAGACTTCGCAAATTAAGCAATTCTCACTCACTGGAATATGATACACTAATGTGCAAGCACGCCATAAGCATCTCACAAACATTCTGCTCTTCATGCATTATGGTATTGACTAACTCATTTAGTTTCACTTAGATTTTTCAATTACAAGGACTAAAAAGCCTGTCCTAAATTCACAATTTCCTCATTCTTCTCCATAATTTTGCTCTTCTATGGTTATCCGTCACAGAATATGGCACAAACAAAATTAATTTATGAATAAGCCTGTATGAAAAGTGTAAATAGTTTGAAAGTCAATCGATTGGTCACGGGAACCTTGATTTCATGACAAAATGTTTCACACCAAAACCGATCAGCCAGCATCTGAGGTCAATTCAATTCATGAAATGCTATTATAGGGGCGTAGGTGAAAGTGTATTTTAGTCCCCCCCCCCCCTTGGTGGAGTACGATGACGACAGCGGCCATTTTGTTTTCTAACTATCTTTTTTAACACTAAAATTTCCAAAATACGCCATCGGTGGTTTACACCGAGGTTGGGGGTTTTGTTGTTCTAACTTTATATTTTTTAACACTTAAAAATTTCCAAAATACGCCATCGGTGGTTTTAAGCGATGGCGGGGTTTATAACGAAACAAGATGGCGGCGTAGGGGGGGGGGACTAAACTGCACTTTAGCCGGGGCGTATAACATAACAGAAATTTGTATTGCCTAGGGTCCATTTAATTACATTTAGCAGATTCGCCCGGCGGTCGTGGTCCAGGCTACGCAGCTTTAATCATCAGGCACTGAGGATGGAGCGTTGACTCCGAAAGTGCACTCTGCATAATATTAAAAAACAGTAGAGGACTTGGCCTTCTTATTGATCCTTATAAAATTATTAAGTTAGTGCAGACATTCTTCCTAATAGTTCCGTCTGAAACAAGAATGGAGCTCTTCTCCTTGCCATACATAGATAGCACGCATATATGCGAGTTTCAAACAAAGTCCAAAGTTTATTGCGCCCCGATTATGCTACTAACTTACACAATTTCATGAAATGTATTAATTCGCTATCAATATTAGAAAATTGTCAAAATAAGTTTATTTACATATCCTACAATCAGGGGTGCGAATTATATAATTTAATCATTTTATATTTTCATATAAAAAAAATTAATTATCTAATTAATGTTCAAAAATGTAAGTAAACATTCAAGATTAAAAACGCGACCCTACTTAACCTTCCAGTAGTCGCGCTGAACCTGTGTGGTGCATGGAACAGTAATTCATCCTTTTCAAATTAGCAGCTTCCGCTAGGGGTGCCACCTTCTTACTATCTTCCTACTTCCTTCCTCTTAAGGTCTCAGTGGCATTTTCCATTTCTAGGTGTCAACATAGCACGTGTCATCATCGAATATCACCTCAGAGGTGCATGCGACTATTAATGTAAGGATACATGCTCGAAATACGAGGCGTTGGCCGATGCTGATTTTCTTCTCCACACTAAACGTGGCCGCTATTAATGCACAAAAAATTTATAATGGAAATGGGTTTCATATAAAGAATCGACGTGGATTTTTACGACAGCTTAGCGCTGAACTAAGACGGGAACAGCTTATTAGGCGAGCGTTAGAGGTGGGTCCAATTCCGAGAAGTCTAAGAGATCGACTGATAGAAGTCACAGGACAGTCCATTTCAAATACTTGGTCACATTCTATAAGTAGTCCTCCAAGTAAAAAATGAAAATATTGTCAGCCTTGCTTAGATAAGAAGGAAAGTAAAAACACAAAATACCAGTGTGAATACTGTCAGGTGCACTTATGTTTGAGCCATGTAAAACCAATCTGCACACATTGTAGGAATACTCTTGTAAGAATTAATAGTATTGATGAAGACAGTGAATTTTAATTCTTTCATTTATTAATGCGTTGTAATGTTTGTTAAAAGTATTTTATTTGATTAGTTTATCATAATATTCTATAACAATATTTTTTATCCACACTTACTGTTTTTAAGTCAATCCAATGTGAAATTTAAATTTTAGGTCGCAACTTTTTATATTTTTATACTATAAATAATTAATTAGTAATGCACCTAATTTAATGCTATTTTGATCTTGTATGAGTACAATAAAATATATCATATAGTTTTATTATAGTATTAAAAATAGTAATGGAAAATCGAACTAATGCTAGTACTTTATGCGATTATAAAGATTTTTTTAAAAAATATTCTTATGGTATTTTATAAGTGTATTATAGTAAAGAAATTGTTTTTAATGCTTTATTAAATAAAATTTAATTAATTGAGCACATTTATTGTTACTCCTGGAGTCATTAATAATAGATATATTGTGTTTTATTGCTTTGCACCTCACAGGTGCTTTGCGACTACTAATGTCTTAAAATAAGCGCGACTACTGGAAGGTTAAATGAGTACATACATCCTATAGAACCTAGATTATTTTTTTACTTCTCATAAACTCCTTGTAGGTGGTCATCGACCCCAAGGAGTCCATATAGACCACTTTGGGAACACATCTCTTTAGAGAAATTGGATTTTAAGAGGTCAGTGATCAGAAAAAAAGTCCGTCAAGGAGGGGATGCATTAACTAAGCAGATTTCCCACGTGCGTAACGAACTTGTATTTATCTCAAAACGTAAAGTTCAATGAAGAAAACATTTGGAATGCTTAAAATAATGTGCTTCATAATATATCAGTTCTTTGTAAATATGACATGACTAGGAGTGGGGGTTTACTAAAGGCCGAAAACTAAAAGATGGAAATATCTCCGTTAATACTAAAGATAGAGAATAAATGTATATAACAATATTTATAGTACATTTTATTTTCAATAAGATTGGCTCTATACAATTTTTCGATCCGACTTATAATAACAGAGATTTTTCGGATCTTCGAAATTCTCCCCCTCTAACCCTCCCCCCTTCCCTCTGATTTCAGTCATTAACGAACTCTACCTTTAGTTTTGTATGAAGCCCTTATATATCAAGTTTGGTTACCATCAAATAAGAATTTCGACCGCTAGAGCGGTAACAGACAAGAATATATATATATATATATATATATATAATTTTGAACGGACCTCATTTCCGTCATCTAGATAGGATCATTGGACATTTGAAGAAATTTTTCGAAAATCGCGTCATGAGTACGACCTCAATAGCTGTAAGGGAAATAGCAATTCCCTAAGGGAAATCTGCTAAAATCAGAGGTTACAATGTACAAATCAGTAAAAATTATGTCATCAGTGTTGATGTGACACACTGTGACTCATCCTGTGTCATCCCTACACTGAGAAATTCATTTAGTTTTTATTCCCTGGGTGTTTGTTTTATTTTATTTTTTTCATTTTTACTGGCTTTAGAGATACTATTTTCTCTTTCTGTGGAAATTCCAGACATTAAAAAAATTTATAATAGTTCTGAGCTGACAGGGAGGGTTAAAATGAAGATAAACAAACAGAACCCATGGAAGTAACTGCCTTGTAATGAATCTTTCATTGGGTGTGAATGACAAAAGAGCATTATTATTATTATTTATTAACGTCCACTTTTTTAATTTATGGCTAATTGGGGCAGGTTATCTATATGTTACCACCCTTTTCTAGCCAGGATAAGACTAAGGATTTTAGTTTGAGTTGGTCACTGAATAAATGTCTATTGCTCAGGCAAGAATTGGACTCTACACTCTTAGTTTACCATGTGAAAGTAAGACCAAGCTTAAACTCATATGAGTAACCCTAGCCCCAAGAAAAAAAATAGGAAAAGTATTTATCTGTTGAAGAAAAAGCTACTTGATACCTAGTAATGCATCTCAATTAAGATAGTGCGGATTTTTCTGCTCTCAATCCCCTACAGTAACACTTACTCCTAACTTACTTGTCCTATTCATAAGAAGAGGTGAGCCAGCAAACACTTATTTTGGGGGCACTCCAAATCGCTTTATCAAAATAATAATATTTCATTCATTGTTTTAATAAATATGTATTGTGCATCTGAGTCATTGAGAACTATGGTCCTCGAATTGTTGCCCAAGGAGGACATGTAAGTAACCAAGAAACTAAATTTTAATATTGATATGTTTTCATCAGAGAAATAAACCTTTGTTTACCTTTTTATAATTTAACCTTTATTTTAATTATTAGCTTTAGGACAATATTAAAGTGATTTTAAGACTGGAAGACTTGCTAAATAAAATTTAAGCACTTTGTTCTTTTTTATTGGTAAATAAGTTTTGACCATCAGTGTCATATTTAATTCATAATAATTAAACAACGTTTAATGGATACATTGTTTAAGGAATTACGTTACAATTTCATTTTAAATGTTGCTATTATTTTCGTTTATTGACAATGGTGGATTGAGTTTACACCACTCAATGTTTTGTCATTTCTTTATTAATTCATAACCTAATGATTTATTCTTTGTTTCAGTGAGATTCAGAGTATTGGCACTAAATGCAGACTTATACCCTTATGACGATGCTCTTGAAGTATATATAATTGTAAGGATGTAATATAATTTTAATAAAATATATTAAGGCAGGTGCTCATTTTTTTAGGAATATATTTTTTTTGTCTAGGATCCTGATGAATTGGTGATGAGGAGGTGGCTTTCTGTCTTCACTAACAATGGTAAATTGGATTTACTATTTTCTTTTCTTCTTGTGATGATATATTTTCTCATGAGCATCCTTAGGTTGAAAATTTTCTTTTAAGCTGGTATCAAGAATAATTTTTTTTTCAGAAAAATTACTATTAAGCCACTGTTGTCAATAAACTATTAGTTTCTTACCTTCTGGTACCTTTAAGTATCTACTCAAAGCAGATTTATGTTATGACTATTCACATTTTATTTATGATATGAGGTCTTATTACAAGTGCTATTTGTTGGCTGAAAAATATATCTTCAAATTTATATTGTTACGTTTATTTACAAAATCAGTAATAAACGTTTATTACAACACCAATATTCAAAATTAACACACACAAGCTTCACAGTTATTATCACTGCACAATTTATTTATCAATGCACTACACACATACACACACTTGGTTAATTATTCTTAATTATTACTCACAGTATGAACTGATAGCTTCATTCTTCTTCAGATTACACAGTCCAATAATTCACTCAAGATCACTGAAGTTCACAAAAACACGCCAATGCACTGACTTAAACACGGCACCATACTTGTTCCTTACAGTCACGGCACATAAAACACTTTACCGCACTTCAACTAAGTCACACTGTTGCACTAAACGCACTGATAATCACTTGAAGACAACTGAAAACAAACTAAACTGTCGGGCGAGCTGTACGCTTTTCATAGAGAAGTGGTGACATCACAAGAGATTGTCATGACTCTTCTCGGCCTGGACTGGTATTGCCTAGGACGAGCAGGACCATATGACAGTACCCTTTGATCTCCTCCATACTTCCCAAATACCCATGTATTTAATTTTCACAACAGTATATATCATTCAAATTTTTGTTTGACCAAAACCCAGCATTTAGACATTTTATGTAAAACTAAAAATTGAATTCATAAATGGCTGAAAGGGTTGGAGGTTTGGTTCAGAGAATAGATAAAATAGAATATCTGTTATTATGATTCAGATCAAATAATGCTATATAACCAATGTTGTTGAAAATGTAATATTCTACAATTGTTGTACTATATATTTTTCTATAACACAAAAAAAATGGAGTTAATCATATGTTTTAAATTTTAATTAAACCTCCACTCCTGTTCATCTTATATTAATAGTACACCAATGTTTCAAGAGACATCTCATTTCAAGCATAAACACATTTATTGTTTATGTGGAACCATTACTACATGGGATCCATGGTTAAAGCCAATTTTTATTTCATTGATTTCTTACTAAATATTTTATTATTGTTTCATTTAAAACTAAATATTATCTTATTTATGGCCAAAATCATACCAGGAAGAGTGTTTCAATACAAAACACAATAAAAATACAAAATCATGTTTATCTCAGATATCAAGTGCTGTGGTCCATACAAATGTAGCCCATATAACACTAAATTGAAACTCAGAGATGAATGAGATAATGAAAAAAACTTCTCATGCTGTTGAAGACACTGAAGTAACTACTAGGATTAGATTAACAATAGATTTGCTGTCACAACAAAACTATATTTAAACCCAGGCTCCTGAAACTATCAATCCACAAATAGATACATAGGAAATTTAACTTCCTCGGTTGAGATAGCCTAAGAAAGCTAGTAAAATATTGGAAGAAAGTAACAAGACACAGTCGATATTAAAAGATTCGTGAGTCTACAAGAACACTTGAAAAATAAATTGTTCAATTTGAATGGTTCACTACCTTTGAACATGTGTGAAATCAGATTTTTTAGTAATAGCATTAAGCACTAGAGTTCACTAGGGACCTGCTCCGCTGTGTGCCAGTCAATATAATTACTTACTAAATAAATTATAATTAAATGCTAAATAAACCAGTTTACAAAATGTTTTATAAAATTTCAAGTAAAGTTTTTCTCTTTACAAAGACCATAAAATCAAGACTGTGATTTTCTATTTCAGCATGGTGTTGTTAGACATATTTGAAACTGAAATATTTTCCCTAAATTCTAGGCACCTTAGAAAAGCTGCTAATATCGCAATGTCTTGTGACCGACTATTTATTTCATTACCACAAGTATCTATTTCTAAATAAACGACAAAGTTACAAGTTGATTTTATTATTTATTTTAATGCAATAAATAATTTATATTCTTTCATTTGACAGGCATTGCCAGTTTGAAATTTAAGCTCCCAAATTTGGCAAAAGAAGGGTACTGGAAAATAAGAATAAAAGCTCAGAACCAGTTTGAAGAGCTAAAAATTAAAGTTGAAAATTATTTTCCTACTTTGTTTGAAGTAAGTAACTATGAGCTAAGGGAATAATTTAAAAAAAAAAATTAATGATTTGTTATCCTTAGAGAAAATTATCAGAAACTTTGGTGTTAATATAATGAGCTCGTCTTTTATTAACCAGTGAATCATGATCTAGTAATTAAAACTACTCATCTCTGTTATGAGTAATACCTATTATTTGTTTGTGTTTGAAAAAACTATAATTACTTCTTAAATGCTTTTTGTTATCTTAAGTAAAATAATTCACTGTGTCTGAAAATTGTCTCTCTTTTAAATGATAACTTAATAGTCTATTCCATTAAAACAATCAATTTGGCAATTTAAGATTTTTGGAGGTTATTCATTAAAACGGCCAAGACATCCACTAATTATTTATTTAATTTATAGAGTCCTTTGGAGACTCCATTTTCATCTATAGAGGTCTGAGTTACACCCTGCTCAAATTGGCATTCCTGCTAGATACAAGAAAGCATGGTGTAACACAGACCAATGATGATGCTGGAGCCACAGAACTGTTATCAAGAAATGATGGAAATAATTAGAGGGGGTGTTGATCTTCTTTGTATACTTCTGATTATAGAAGAAAAATTTTGGTTCCTAATATGTTCCTAGTTTTGAATTCATTTTCATTAAATATACTTAATTTCATTTAAGGAAATTAATTAAAAATTTTTAATATTTACATTATCTAGAATTTAAACAGTTGTTAGTAAGCATCACTCACTCTTTTGATATTCTTGTACTACTATATTTTATTTCTGTCATTGGAGAGTAACTGGTAATTTGAGTTCCAAGTTGAATATGTTAAGGCTTCAATACTAAGAACATTTATAAAAACTAAATAACTGATGAAATCCTAAATAGTTTTTTAATTAATTTATTTTAAAAAGTTCTATAATTGCAGGTGTTTGTTGAAATGCCACCATATATTATGGATACTGAAGACAATATTGAAGCAAACATTTATGGGAAGTTTTTGTCTGAGGAAATAGCAAGAGGAAATGTTACAATTAAAGCATATATACGAGCTATTAACTCATCTGAAGAGGCACTTTTTCTAGAAGAGAAGCATTTCATTGTTAGTTATTTTTTAATCTTTAAATTTTACATCTTATAATTCCTGTTTGTTGTAATACTCAAAAGTTCAATTGTCAAATCAATAAATAGAAGCTGCCTTTACTGGTTGATTATTTAAGAAAGCTGGCTAATGCTTTTGATGTGAGGACACCAATTTCAAGTCTGTTGAAAGTTGTACCAAGTGCAAGCTGGGTGGTTTAAAACTGGTGCTCTCACATTAAAAGCCCTTGACCGTTAGTCAGTAGACTGTCGCTATCCTGGATTTGACAACAGTAGTATATATACAGTTAGAACCATTTCACTATTGTTGATATGTAAGTGAAAAGTATCTTTCATGTTTATGGAGCTTGTAGTAATATTCATCATACAGATACATTTTCAAGTCCATTTTTTAGGGATATTTTTGTAATTTCTTGCTTATGTTTTTATTCCATAAAACAAAATAGAAAAATTACAGGGTTTCTTAACCCCTTAAAGAGCATATTTTTCTGGCTATCAGAAAAATTATATTTCTCTAAAAATGGTATTAGGGAGTCTATAAATGACTATTAATAATAACAGAATAGTTAAAAAGAGAATTGTAGAATAAGTTATTGGAGTGGCCGCAATAGCGGTCCTTGCTTGTTAGTGGGGTCAGCCTGCCCGGGGATTACCGGCTGACGGACGGATGAATTCTACCTGTCTCCTTGCTCGGCAGGGAAAGGGTTCGGCTCATTAACAGCTTCTGTCCTTTTTTGCCTCCCACTGAATAGTTTCAGCAAATATTTTTGCATAAAATGTTTCAATTACCTGCTCTGTTCTGTGTTAGCCAAGACATACATGTAATAATAGTGTTTGTTATCACTCTAATAAACATATTTGAGAATAATAAATTGGTATAAAATTTAATTTACTTATAATGTTGAATTTGATTGTTTAACTTGTAAACATTGTAAAAAAATATACTATAAGCAAATGAAAAATAAATACTCCTCATTTTCTATACGGTAAAATTGTAAAAAAGGAAGGGCAGAGCCGTAGTTATTTAATTACTTGACATAGAACACGCATTATTAATTTATATTTACTAAACATGATCAAGAATTTCTTGGTAATGTATTACATTCCTTTTTCCTGGAGAAGAAAAATGTCAGTGACAACAGGTAAATGCACTGTGAGTGTCCAAATCATTACTAACTGAGCAGGTACCTGGAATGGGCAAGGGCCAATTTTGCGGCCATGAAGGAGATCTCGGAGGGGGCAACATTCAGGAATAACTCCAATGGATTAATCTGACTCTAGTGCACTTAAATGATCTTATAGTAATTTTTCAATTTTCTCAGGGTTTTTTTTTTTGTCCCCATTCAGAAATTAATGGCATATTTCAGTTTATTGACTTTTTTTAAAATTGTTATTTTATCTTATTATAATTAATCATTACAGTTAGTAGATAGGGTTGACTAATTGAAATTGTTCACTACTATTAAATGTAGATAAGAAGTTCTATGCAAGTACTATAACTTCTGAATTCTTGTTCTTGTAGTCGCATCACTTTCTATACTTCTTTTACCTATTGAAAATTTTCTCATTGAATGTGACTCTTGATATTAATATGAATTCTATTGTGTCTATATATTTCAGAAGAATAAATCTTTCAAAATAACAATTCCCCTCTCTCTGATTGACGAAGCTACTGGGAGTGAAGTGAAGGTTGTAGCAGCAATGAAAGAATTCCTTTCTGGAGAAACAGTTGAAGGATTTGCTAAAACAAGAATAATTAGAAGTTTGGTTGGAGTCCGCTTCCTCTCAGATCAGCCTGCTTTCTTCAAGCCTTCAATGCCTTTTCATTCATTTGTAAGTACGAGTTTAAGTAATGATTCCATTAATGAACTTCACTTACATTAATAAGAAATACCCTTTCCAATATCTTTATTTATATAAAGATAATAGTCATGAGAGGCATTGGTCTTAACCTCACTTACTAAACCTCATCATGACTTCGATTCTCACCTGACCAATATGAATTTATTTAGTAAGATTCTCTTTAAATAAAATCCGTAGTCCCCATGGCTAGAAAAGTTACTTGCAGATAAACCAAACAATATAGTATAAAGATAATATAATATGGAGTTTTAAACTTTCTTGTTATCTAAATACTTCAGTAGAGAAATAATGACAGCATACTTCCTTTGCTATTATAAAAGTTCAATTCTGTTATCATAGTTCTATTATCACTTTGAAAACTGCTTGCTATTGGGGTTTTATTTGTGATGTTATTATTGAAAGGTCAAGTTCATTAATGACCAAAATTGATTAAAAGTTTGGGGGGGGGGTTAAATAAGGGACAAAACTATATGACTTAATATCATCAATTCTCATGATCAAAAACTGTTAGATAACTGCATGTTAATTATGTAATGTAATGTAATTGTTGTTCTGTAAATTTTCACTTACTTGGAAATTTTAATGGAGTTATGTTTTTGCATTCTCAGTTTTAAATAAACCTCCACCTCCTATGAATATGATTTGCACTTTAAGCTAGTATACTACTAAAAGTCTTGCCTCCAGTTAAGTTTCAAGTCGTTTTTTATATAGGCTATATGGAAAGGGAGAACTAGAGATTAAAATGTGCAGTTGATGTCACCTGTGTTGGTAAGACTTTTATGATATCATAGTGTGTAATTCCTGCCTCTGGGAAACCTGCTTAGTTTATGCAGACTTCATTCAATTTCTGAATGCCCTTGTGTGATAGCTCCTCTTGTGTTATGTCATATTAAATATTTGAAGTGTGTATAAGTTTTTTTTTTTCTTTTAGGTGTCAGTCCATTATGATGATAATGTTCCTGTGGGCAGTGAGATTCTTGAAGAGTCGTCTATCAATCTCGAAATTAGCTTCCACAAAAATGGTGGTGCGGTTAACAGAATTTCATACACGTTCTCCCCACAGCTTCAATCAAACAATATCAATGATGATTTGGATTCATTCCTCATTGATCCAAAGTCCAAAGAAGACTTTACGGAAAGTGGTGTTATAGGGTTCACCATTATAGCACCACACGATGCAGAAAAAATAACTGTGACTGCCCGGTATTCGGACAAAACTGCAAACAATGCTGAAGCTAGACAAGTATTTCACAAATTCATAAGTGAGGACGAAAAATACTTTAGCTTATGGACGTCAACAGAAGATGCGACTGCAGAGGAGTATGCTATATTTCATGTAAAAACTAACTTTTGGACCCCAAGTTTCCAGTACTTAGTGAGTGAGTTATTTTAAATTCATGTTCTACCTTTATTTTTTATTATTATTTGCTTTTAAATAATATTACTTAGATGTGTTTTGCTGTTGAGGGAGTGGGGGCTGTAACAACATTAAGCCTCTGAGAGAGATAATAAAGTATGGCTTTTATTTCAAACCAAATGTACTTAGGCTAATCAAAAATATGGAAGGTTCTATATATATGCATGTGTGCATGCTCATGAGTATACATATTTACATATAGATCACATTAAAAAATTGTTTTATTATCTAATTTTAACATTTGTTTTTAGGTAATTTCAAAAGGTGCAATACTTAATGGAGATGAGGTGAAAATGAATGCCGACAGTACTAGTTTTCCGGTCGCCCTTTCCCCCGACATGGCTCCTGGGTTCAGGCTCCTAGCGTTCACTCTCCATTCAGGCAGGTTGTTCTCTGATAGTGTCTACCTACCTCTCTCTGCTTTCAACAGGTATGAGGTCAGTCTCCAACACGTATATTTACTGTTTTACACCATTTTTTTTTTATCTTTTTAAGAATAGCTCTACATTCTATAATCGTATTATAATAGAAAAAAAATCATTGCACATTTTGCATTCATTGTTTGAGATGAATTGAGAGATAAATGGATTCAGTGTTTTGATATTACATTTTATCACCTCCTAGTTCATGAAAAGCTTGATTCATGTCATCTGTGGTGTCCTGTATTTATGTCAAATAATTGAATTGGATTACATTAAACTCAAACTCATGATATTCTATACTCCCTTTTTATTGACTGATGCATTCTGTTTTTCTACTAATAAGTGTAGTTATAATATGCATCTAATCTTACTTATAATTTGTTTTCAACTTTCATTGTCTTGAATAATGTAAAGATAACGAGAAGAGATTAGGGAAAGAATGAGTTAATTTTTTAATTGTAAGGACTTGGCAACTAAATAACTGTTTTTTTTTTTTGTTTTTTTTTTTTTGTTTTTTTTTTAAATAAAAACAACAATTTATTTGGTAATGGAATTTATTCAATCTATAGTGTATTGTCCATTTTTATGGATAACATTTTTCTGTCTATTATGATTCAAAGTTTGTAAAATCTTTGATTATTTTGATCCAAGTGCGCTTTAAAATTGTTGCCACTGTTAAATTATTTACCACCAAAAAAGTTCTGCAAAACAAAAATTTCATGATTATCAAGTATGGTGCCTGGACTGTAAAGTGGGTTTGGAAACACACTCCAATCTATCAACAATCATTTTTGCTGGGTAGGCCAAAATGTGTGTGGCCTGGCTTTGTTATATTAAAACATCAGACTCCTCTGGACTAACTCGGGATGATTTTTTTTTTTTTTTTTTTAACTGAAGGGTTCAATGTAGTAAAGTGTCGAATTTAGGAATTTAAATAATTGTCAGGTTGGGCTCTAACATTCCAAATTGGGCAGACCCTCTGTAGAGAATATCCTCCACCCCCCCTCCCCCCATAAAAAAGTGGCTCTGTTTTCTCTTGCTTATATCTCCTTTAAAATCCTAAAAGATGAAATTCCGGGGCTAGGTTTAGTTAAAGAATATACTATATCTGAACTGAAAATAATTTCAATAAGTAGAAATCTGTAAGCTGACTAGTGGCCTTCTATGCTTAGTAGCTCAAGTCCACACAGAAGTTTGACCTTATAACTTATTAATAAATGATGTAACTACTTTACTTTCAGGTTTGGGGTATTAAAATAATTTTTGTTGAAAATGTTCATGATCTTTATAGAATGATTACTATGAATTAATATTTTCAAATTGTTTCTGACATTAATCATTTGTTTGTAGATGGAATTAACGCTGAACAGAGGGAAGGATTTCCGAGGTGACATGGTGGAGCTGATAGTGAGTGGTGATCAGGCGGCTTATATTTGCGCTCACTCAGTCAGGTCTATTGCTTACCAGATCCAAGCAGGGAATGAAATTACAGAAAACCGAGTTATTGGTGGCTTTATTGCTCTAGAAAACCTTAAAAAGTATTGATACCATTTGATAAATCTATTTTCTATATATTTTTTATTGTTTATTTGATATTAATCTATTTTTGCATTTAAGTATATTTTTAAAGAAATTATTTTAACCAAAAGTGAATAAATAAAAAAACTATAGACAATGGTAAACAGCATAGTTTAAGATATCCCGGAAAACAAAATTTTTTGACAATTTCCTAAAGAAAATGCTCAATTGTGGTCATTCACATGATAACATTTTTCACTAATTTCTTCAAATCTTCATAAGTTTCAATAATTTTTCTCCTATCTCCAGACTATCTGCATCAACAATCAAGGTTTCCTCACATCTCATGTGAATGTTTTACTTTTCTCCAGCCAGCTTCATCAGATAAATTACAATTATTATAGTAAGCTTCCTTCTGCAAAAGTTTTGAAAACAACTTTTTATGTCGTAGATTTTTTTGAAATTGCCAGTTTACTTAAAAATTTATAATGATTTTTACATTTTGTCTTCAGCACATAAAAGCAGCACAATTAAAATAAATGTTTCACTGAATAAAGCTTTTTTTAATATTTTCTTTTGAGTTTTCCATGTGATTTAATGATAAACTTCCTTAAAGTGTTATTTATCTACATGTAGTGTATGCTACTATGGCTAATTGTGATGAGATACCTACAGGTGGCTGGCTACCTTTTCTAGCTAGGTAGGACTAAGGGTTTTATTTAGTGACTTTGTCCTCCATTGGAAGTCTTAATTCACTAGATAGTCAGTCCTTATCCGGGGAGTTGGTTTCATTATCATGGCCTACTGCACCATGAGTGAGTATATATGTCTACAAATTTATTGTTACTTTTGCTTGAAGAGGTCTACAGCTAGCAGCAAGTGGCAAGACATATTGGACAAAGTCATTGGACGGACCTTTGAACTGGGATCCATGTGAGAAGGAGAAGATAGTGGCGACCAAGGTCCACAAATGACATAGATCACTTGAGGCCTATGTCTGATGTCTCACCCCTACATCACAGATACCACAGTAGAGCATGCAGTGCCATTTTTAGGAGATCATGTAGTTTTTCATCATCATGTATGAGACCATTTTCCCTCTATATCAGTGATCAATTACTTCCTATGCACGATGACACCCTACCTAGCAGGTGAAGAATTGTCAATACACACCTACAAGAAGTGGCTTAAGTGGCCTGCAAGCAGCCTAGCAGAATCAGCATGTCAGGTTCGTATTGAAACGGAACTTAAGAAGCCACTAGCAACCATCCAACTACTGTAACTGGAGGGATGGGAGAGTTCCTCACAGGAGGCTACCTCTAAGCCTTACTTGAGAGGTTAAATGGGGTCATCCAAGTGGAAGATCGGTGGGTCAGGGGGAGGGGGACTGGCCTTTGAAGAGTGGATAGCGCTAGAGGCACTTCTCTAATGCGATGGTTGAGCATTTAAAGAGTTCATAATACATTTTCACTTGTCCAGCTCAGTCTTGTATGGTTTATGCCATTAACTTTAGTATTTTATTAATTAGCTCCATGAATCTCAGATTAATTTAGAGGTCTAAAATCTACTCTGACTTATTGTTACAGGCCAATAAATAAAGTATCTAGCAGAATCCGGGAAGGAAGCAGTGGTGACAAAACAGCTTACTATCAAACTCCTGATTATGGCATGGATTCTAATGAGTCATTCACATTAGCTGGACTTATTTTGTCAACTCATGCTATAGTCAATTCAAGTACAGGTATAATTATTTTCTGATTTATTGAGTACATTAAATACCAATGTGAGGTTCTGCAGCAAATTAAGTATACTTATTTTCCAAATTACTAAGGCCAAAAAATATACCTTGTTCAACTCAAGCAGAAAAACCATTAAATATGTAAATGCATTCAATCTATAATATAAATATTCAAAAAACTAAAAAAAAAGTAATATATCTTCAGTCCTTTCTATGATCAGACTGTGTCTAATTTCTGTTTGATGATTTAAAAACTTACAAGGTCAAATTAGGTGATAGAAGCACTATATCTACCAGGAAGAAAGAAAATTACCTACATTTATTTGAAAAGTAGCTGAATTTTATTTATGTGATGTGTGTGTATTTGTTGAAATGATACATTGATCATAGTTACTCATGTTCTGTTCCATATATCACTTGTAATGAGAAGGATAAGTAAACAAGACTTGAAATTTAAGCAGGTCAAATTATGTTCACTGAATCAAATTTCTTAAAATGAAAATTGGATAAGCAGAAGGGCAGAGAGAGTAACTGAATGCTCCAAACATAAGATACATATAACTAGAATAATATTTTGAATTGGAGAAAAATGTATTCAACAGCAATTGCACTACTTTAAAAATAACTCTCTTTTTGGCAAAATGTTTCTAATCAACACATAATGGAGATATACATGATTATTTTCTTATTTATTATTATTTTACTCCTCTATAAATCCCCGCTTCTGGTCTCATTTCAATTATTAATTAACACATTCTTCAGTTTTATATAAAATGGTTAAATATTGAGTGTGGGATAGATTGAATAAAATTGAGGTTTCTCGGCATAAAATGTTCATTTATGATGTTACTAGGCTTTATCCATGTATTTCACATTGTAATGGTCCAAAACAGCTCATGGTATTTAACTTTGGTTTAAGATGTTTTTTTGTATGTTGGTTTACAGTTATGAGATGAGCAGGATTGGGGGGGATTTATGTAAGTCCAAAAACTAAAATATACAAATAAACCGCAGATTTTTGAGTCAGATAAAATTGTATAGAACAGCATTCATCATTTGAAGAATATTTTATTTACAACATTTGAGAAAATCATCAATTTGAATAATCTGAAAATATTGGTGGATTCGTTATTTTCTGAACACTAAAATTGTGTTTTTTGTGTTATGGGTTGTTTATATTTATTTTTTAAATTGAAGTCCTTTAGCACAACAGAAGTTATTAAAGCATTTGTTTAAACTACTCTCTGAGATCAAAATGCCAAAATTATTTCTTCTACTCAAACATAAATGTCAACAAATGGTTCTATATTGTGAGAATGTTATATAAAGTATTTTTCTCTATTTTCAATTAAATGCAGTAAATGAAGAAGAGACTGTATTTGGATTTATGAAGATAAGAGTAGAATGAGAAATGAGAAGATATATATTCTTCATTGGTGTTTGAATATATAAATTCTTTATTTGTTTTTAGTAAATTCTAGGTGTTATGTTCTGGTTAAAGAAAAAATATATTTTGCAGCAGTCTTATTTCTAGTTTGCATCAATCACTGTGAATATTAATTGAAAAACATTAAATTGACTTATTACTTTTTACTTTTCTTAAGCACCACTATTGCAAAGTCCAAACCAAATAATTTAAACATTTTTACTAGCACTAATATTACAAGTTAGGCTGGATATTTTTTTTCTAGTTAATAAAATTTGTCTTTATAGAACAGTTATTTAGGCAGAAATTTGTTGGTCCTTTTTTTCATTCTATTATTTATACTTCACTGGAATACAACCTTCCAAACGGGAGAAAGCAATTTTGATGTGTGCCTCTCTCTCTACACATATATAGTCATGCCCTTGCTTGCAGTTAGTAGTTGCTTCTCACTATAAAATTGTTATTCCCTTGTCAATTATCTCTCTCTGCTAGCATGTATTGTCTGGTTGTGAGGTCCCTGTCAAGACGAGCTTGGTCATCTTCCCTGCTTCAGCGGAGGCTGCTATCCTGCTGAGGAGAGGTGCAATGGCAATACTTTCTGTTCTGATTCTTCTGATGAAGCAAATTGTAAGTACTAATGTCTATTTTAAGTTTTCTACTTGCTTTCCAGTTTTAACTCTTGTTATCCCCGAAAAAAAGAAAAATCGTGTGTGATTTCTAAACAGTAATTCTTCATTTTTAAAAGTTTATTCCTCCCAAATGTCTGAAGTGGCCTAACTCTATCTTCTAAATACTCAAAATTCTCTATGTTAGGAACGAAGTTCCTGGCAGAGCATTGATAATGTAGTAATTACCTGCAATATCCTATGTAAGGAATGAATCCTTTGAAGTGGGAAGTTGAATATTATCAAATAACTAAACAATTTACAATACAATCTCATTATTTACGCACATAAATGTTGCTTGAATGAATGTGGATCAACTAAGATGTCAGTGGTAAGCCCCCCCCCCTCCCTGTAATGAAATACATCTTTTTAAAATTTTATGGACAGAAGAATGGTAAATATTGGTGATTGGATGAGAATGCTCCCTGAAACAGAAAAGTTCCTATTCAGATGTATGCCTTACACCCTTTAGACATGATTCGGACCTCTTCAATCTCAAACAAAGCTCTGAGAATGGTAGAAGTATATCTAGCGAAACATGAGTACATGGTCAATACCTGTACACTTAGATTGTGTCCTGACAAGGATTGTGGAAGTCTACTAGTTTATTTAGGATAACAATGCTCTTCGTGTTCACAAAATGTATTTCAAAAGGATTTTCTTACTTCAAAAGAATGCTCTCAGCCCAGAAACAGAGCTGAGCTATCCATAACTTAGATATATAAAATGATAGAATTGGACTCCCGCCATAAACGGCTTTGTGGGCTGAAGTAAAACAATTCTTTCCTTATAATAAGTTATGTATTGGAGGGATCCTCCAATGAACTTTGAAGAACTTGAGATAATCAAATTTGGATATATTATTATAATCAAAAATTTATACTCTATCCTTTCAATGGCAACCTCTGGGTTGTCAGAAGTTATGCTTTTCATATTAAATTCATTAGGAGGTTCGATGATTTCAAGAAATGACAATGTCAGTTATTCAGATTTTGGATATTTGGAAAAAAAGTTCATGACTTTATTATTATGCTTAAGAAATATATACAAACTATATGAGTAATTTAACTTTTCTTTTTGTTAATATTATTTAATCTTCTGCTGTAGGGTTAAATGCTAATGCCAGCTTCAGCGATTTATCTTCTTTTGACTCTTTGTAAAATTACTTTGTTCATTTACCTGAACACATATTCTACATAATATTGTTGTAGATTTTTATCTTCCTGTTGTGAAGCTAAATGGACAGTAAATTCATCTTTGTGTTGCAAAGTTGTCAAATTATTCTATAATATGACGTATTAGAAATGGAAAATATTTTATCGATGTGGTTTGATTTCAATTCCTATCAACTGGAAGGAACATGCTCTATATCTGTGAATGAAATCTATGAAACTTTCCAATGAAAGTTAATAAATAATCTTCCAATATTTATTACAATGCAATTTTAGGCTTTCAATGTTTCTTTTCTAAATAAAACTAAAATACTAATTATATAATTTGTAATGTTACTCAAACGAAATAATATAATATATTGAACACATTCCATTTTCTTTAATAAGGTTATCGTTTATATTCTATACTCTGCTGGACAAATTTAAAATTAATTTTAAATATTAAACTTAAAATGGCAATTGTGTGTGTCAGAAATTAGTAAATAATTTATTTAATGTCTACTTTTTAATAATATTGTTCTAATCTTTTTAAGGTGATTCAAAATTTGAAGAAGACTCTGATTATAGGATTCATCGAATATCTCGATCAACTGTAAGTAGATAACTTTACAGCCTGATTTCTAGACTTATTAACTTTTTAAAATAGAAATTAAATTAATTTAGAATTTTTTGTGAATGGTGCTTTCTCAGTTTCTAGCAGCTCGCAGTAGTATACATAGTATCCCATTTATTTTTCAAAGGAAAAAAGTCTGATGTGGATACCACATCTAACTAATCAATACTTGCTTGTACTCCTATTTAAATAAATTAACAAAATATTTTGCTGCTCTTTAAAATGATTTCATTTGGAAATTATATATATCTTTGTTTCTTAGCATCGTATCAAAATATCATAGGGCTTAATTTATAAATCTCATTATGACAGACTATACAAATATTCTGTATTACACATAGGTATGGAGAAATTTTTGATCAAAAGAAGAGGTGCATAACTGGGTGTTACAGTAGCCCTAAATATAAAATTTCAACATTCTAAGGCTATTCGCCTTTGAGTTATATTTATACAGACGTCAAGAAAAAAATTGTCTAAATGGGTTCAGAGAGGGTCAAAACGGATATCTGCTCTAAATTTTGACACTGAAATGTTTTACAGTTACTTCCTCTACTTCTTATAAAGAAGTAAAATTACACAAATTTCCCTTAAAAGGACACACACCAATTTCAAGAATAAAAGCAAAATGTTTTTTATGAGAGATGAGACTTCTTAATTCTAGTTTATCTTTCTTCTCCTTATTTATTATTTTTGATTTTGTTGTATAAAGATGGACTGAAGCTCATCGCAAGTGAGTATATCTAAAAGTCCTCCTCTTTCTATTGGAATTTAAAAATCTCCCACATATTTGAAATGTGACTTCTTTTTTTTGTTAAAGAACTTTTAAACCCATTTGACATCGTTGCTGCCACTTAAACTACAACTACCACGATTTTGCATGGGCGGTTTTTAAGGTGGTGGGAATCAGACATCTAGTTCAAGAAAGCTTAATAATATTTTAAAGTGGTGCCTTAGCACTTATATCATACCGTATGTTTTCTTTTTGTAATAAAGGAATTTATTTAGTGACGGAATTCATTAAATAAAATCCTTAGTCCCACCCTGGCTAGAAAAGGGTGGTAACCTGTAGATAACCCGTCCCGATTAGCCTGATTTGCATAAATTTGACGTTAATAAATAATAATTAATTAATTTTTGTAATAAAAAACAGATCATATGGGGCCCTAGGTAATCATTTGGGTAAATCTGAACACACTAGATAAATGTAAAGTCATGATGAGATTCTTATTATATTTGCATGTGAAAATAAAGATGTACAGATTCATCCTTAGTATATTTATAAAGAGCTCACCAAATAAGTTGAGCCTCAAAGGTGGTAATAGACAACACGCTATATGTCACATACACGTCAATTGAACAGTTTGAGGTGGCTCCTTTGCTGAAGAATTTTTGGTTTTCATGCGAGAATGCAAAACTTATTTTAGACGAACTCAAATTATTTCATTGTTGTCATAGTCTAGAAACATTACTCACCTTTAATTATTATTTTTCTATCTGAATAAAAAAATGATTTATTCCAGTATCTTTATGACAAAGAGGTTGGTGATTGGGCTTGGAGAGAAATTAAGAAAAATGACCATGAAGGAATTGAGTTTGAACCATTAGATGCGCCAAAATTGGATGAAGAATGGTATTTTACAGCATTCAGTGTCAGCCCTAAATACGGATTTAGTATTATAGAGGAGCCAGTTGTTGTAAGTCAAGACAATATTTCCATGGCAATTAAGCTTCTAGTTACCAGATTTTCTTATATATACATGTTTGTTTATGTTTTTCAGTATTCTACAAAGCGTCCTTTTGCAGCTCATATTTCTGGACCCACATCATGTAAAAGGGGAGAGCAAGTAAGTCGCAGCTCAAGATTAAACCCCTTATACACAAAAAATATTTGTAACATTCCATTATTAACATTTGTGTCATACATTAATTAACTGTGTTATTAAACCCTCCCTTTGCCTATGACATACTATTAAGTTTTATTGGTAAGTACTGTGACATTTAAGTTATTCAAATATTAATTACATTCTAAATAACTCAGTTAGTTATCGACTAATTGTGGTCTCATGACACTGGGGTTCTCCAGACCTTCCCAGTTACTTTCTATCTCAAATTAACAGTAAATAAATGTTTTGGCCAACAAATGTTGCAAATACTACTTATAGAAGAAGTATCAGGTATGAGTTAGAATAACTTTGAATGCCTTTTTTTTAGGGTCTATTTTCTCCAATAAGAATACTTTTAGTTTTGGCAAGTACATTGCATGTTTGAGTACGTCACATCATTAGAAAGATATGAATCTTTATAACGAGTAAACATAAATTCACAAATCAAATGAATTGTACCTTTTTATGATAAACTCCTCTTACACTCGTTATTGGGCAGGAGGTAAAGTTTTTTTTGGGAAACTTTTTGCTGATAAACCACATAGTGTAATATACTGATGGGAATATCTTGTTGAGTATTTTTTTTTTAAATAACATTTGAATTTTAAAAGTTCATATAGTGGATATACAATAAATAACTGTTATAATTGATCTATTCTCTTCTACTACCACTCCTATTGGAGATAACTTTTTTAAAAGAACATTACTTTTTCAACAGGTGGGTTTGAAAATTATTTTGAAGAACAATGATCCTTCACAGGCCCTAGTTCTGCTGCGACTCATTTCATCGCCTGATTACAAATTTGTTCATGTAGAAGCTGGCGGTTATGTCTCCAGTTATAATGCAAGGCTCTCCTCTGGGCAACATCATTTACTCATTTATGTAAGTAAACAGATCTGATAATATTTAACTGATTTAAGGAATTAATTCAAACTGCCTTATTTAGTGTGAGATAGTAATTTGAAGACTTGAAAGAGAAATTACTGCCTCTAGGGAAAAACCTTCTAAGCTTTCCTTTATAACTTTTTGATTATCTTATTCAGTATTATAAACTATCATTTTCTTTTTTCTAATTGAAATAGTGAGGTGTTTCAACAACTTAGTGCAATATTAAAATTAAGTCTGAGATTTTTTTTTTTTAATGTTTAACAGACAAATTACTTTAAAACTTAAAAAGTATTTACTGGCATTGTAAAAATATTTATGTTCAGTAACTAACATTAGAGGGTGAAAATTAGATCTGTATTCCAGAGTATTATTCTTAAAAATCCACAGGTTAATAATGTCAGTCTCTATCACATTGTTTTATTTTTAAGCACTAAGCACTTTCAGAGACTTAGGCGTCCATCTACTGCTTTATTTACGCACAGTGAGTTTAATGGAGTATTCATGCGATGTAATATAATAATGGGGCAACACGATATTCATCTTACGTCACTAAAAAGCAAATAGGCAATAGAGTGATTTGAGTAAACACTAATTTAATGCAAATAAAATCCTACGCACCTGGAACATTATTAAGCTTACAATGGTTTGACCATTTATCTAAAATCAAAATACATATGTGCTTTTAGAAGTACTTATTACTAATAGGGGCAGAGGGTGCAAACTTGCATCCAACCCTAGAATTCAGAATATATCAATTAGTATAGTGTAGAATAATCTATGCACCTGAAGCACGAATAAAATAATAATAAAACTCTACAAGTAGTTATGTAACAAAACAAAGTACTTATTAGAGCACTCCTTCATTTACTTATTGTCTATTATAATATTTATTCATTGTTAGATACCTCCAGAGAGCCAAGAGCACATCGATTTTCCAATAGCTCCAACTATTGAGCAAGGAGATATTGAGGTAAAAATTGTTGCTTCAACAATGACAGGTGGAGCAGTTCTTGTCCACAATTTGGAAGTTCGGGTATGTTATAACATTATTGTATTGAAAACAATCTTGAAGTACGTAATGAGGAAGTTATTTTTTATATTTCTTATTACTAATTTAATATATTTTTCTTAGGTATTTAAAAATAAAACCACTAAACAGACTTACTTATTTATTAGTGTAGTATTGGCATTATCGTAGAACAGTGAATGTTCTTCAGTTGATAATAAAAGGAATTTGTATGCATGCATGTGATTCTGCAGTGGTCGAGTTAAAATTTATTTTTTTAACTAATTTAATTCTGGGTCTTTGCTAAATGCTTTCTAGTAATGTCTTCTTAACTGGAATTGTTTAACCTAGTTAAGTAATTAATACATATGAGATATATGTTTCAAAGTTTTCCTTAACATTATGTGAACTTATATTGTGACAGTTTAGAGTATATTTTTTTAATTCAACACTTTTCTTTTTTTTAGCCAGAGGGAGCAAATGTTGTCCGGCATACATCTGTAATGTTAGATCTTAAAAATAGAGCTTTTAGCCTCAATTACTTGGGAATTGTTGTTGAGGAAACTCCTGATGTTCCTTATCAAGAATGGAGGAGATATGTATATGGAAGTCCAAAGGCTTCTTTGACAATAAATGGTATAAATTTAACATACTAAAAATTTCTTGTCATTTAAATAATTTTTTCAATAAATATGGAGTTAGTTTAGAGGCTAGAAGAGTAACATTTAATGAGCTCTACTTTTATTGGATAGGTTCATTGAAATCCTTTAAACTGATATTTTGACAATATCGGTAGCAAGAAAATAAAATGGTTTCAGAAACTTTCATTTTCTGAAATATTTGATATTTATATTTATATGAATTTCTTTTATTATCCCACTCATAATTATTGAGATATACTGAATTTCCTAATCCCCCCCCCTTTATACCTGGTCCGATTTCAATGAATAAAAAATATGATAATTAGTGATGACTGAAATGGTTAAATATTGAGTATGGTTTAAATGAAATAACCATTTTCAAGACAAAGAACGTAAAATCTTAATTGATGACATCACACAATGAATTTGCTTAAATTTCATATAATAAAAGTCTCTTCAAAATAATATTTGGTATTTAGGCTTAGAACAAAGAGGTTGATGATATAACAGCTTATTGTTAATATGATATGAGTAGGAGAGTAGGTTTACTTGAAACCTACTACTATTTACTTGAAAACTAAAAAATCGACATATCTCAGTTAATATTCATGATAGAGAAAATATGTATATGACAACATTTAATCTGCAATAATATTTGTTCTATACACTTTTTCAATCCAGCACATTTCAACGGAGATATTTGAATTTTCAAAATTCCAACCTGTACTCCTCCCTCCCCCAGGTCCGATTTCTGCCATTAATGGCCTTAAACTTTCTTTTTACATAAAAGGATTAGATATCGAGTTTGGAAATGATCAAACTAAATTGCGACCTATTTGAATGGACCTAGGTATCTCCTAGGTAGGATCGAAGGGGCGTTTGATGACATTTTTTGAAAATCCCATCATAAGTACAACCTCTTAAAGTTCTAACTTTAAGATAAAAATATTTAAAAAACATACTAACTTGAGATTCTAGTAATTATAGAAAAGATCTTTAGTTTCTCTCGAAGAAATAGAAGGAATGATCTTCCTTTGTACATGAGTCACTATTTATTTGACCATTCTAATAGTTGATGCAGTGTGACCATACATGAGAAATGTAAACTTCTTTAGCAATCATCTGAGCTATACTTTTTTACAGATATGATATATTACTTTCCAACAAACCTTGGAGTTATATATAAATAAATAAAAATTACTGTTTTGTAGATTTAGAAGTATTTACTAAGCATTTTCTTAGTTGCTTTTATTATGTTCTCTTTCAGGTGATGTTATAGGACCAGTATTTCCTCAAATACCTATGAAACAAGAAGATATTCTTGGACGACATGGAAAAGGGACTGACTCCAGAGTCTTGGAGTTTTGTGTGAACATTCATAATCTACGATACCTCAGATATACTAACAAAATAACTGCAAATGTGCTTCATGAAACTCTCGAAGAATCTAATACTATTTATGCTCATATAATGAAGCGCTACAACTCTCAAGGCTGGTTTTCTAATTGGGATATTGGCCAACCAAGTGTTTGGTAAATGAGGAAAAGTGAACTAAATAATTTATCTTTATGTAACCAAAGTATCATTTATCTTTTTAACTTGTCTTTTTTTTTTGTACTAGTTAATGTGTTCATATAAATCATTTTTTTTTATTATACAACCATTCTCAAAGAGAAAGAAAATACTAAGTTGACCAATAGTACTTATACTTGCACACACACAAACACACCACCCACACATATTGAGGAATTGAACATTTGATTCCTGGCAGGAGGTTAAAATAAGAAATATTGGTTAATGGTGGAAAATAATTAGATTTTAGTAAACACTTGATGTACTAAGTTGTGTGATAAAGGAAAATGTAAGACTATCCTATTTTTTAATAATCGACAAAACTCTTACCTTTTTTTCATAAAAACACTCCTCAATTTTTCATAGCATCTCTTGGAAATTGTACCTTTATATACGTTTAGTATTAGTTTACAGTTTTTCATAACTTTTAATTGAATTTATTTATCAGGTTGACTGCTTGGGTGATTAGGGTGTTTCGTCTAGCAATGTATGCTGATTGGGAAAATATTTTATACATTGATGTCAAAATATTTCAACAATCTGTGAAATGGCTTCTCAATTATCAAAGTGCAAGTGGACATTTTTCTGAATCAAATGAATTTTATTTAGCACTAGATACCAATATGGTAATATACTATTTATTTTTTTTAACACATCTTATAATTTTCAAAAATCACCTTTAAATACTTTTAAACTTATTATAGTGAATCAATTAAAAAATAACATTAAAACTGTAGAATCAGACAAAAGTTATCCTGTATAAATTTGTAACAGGTATAAGTACCTAATTTTTTCCATATATTTTTCAGAGAGAAAATAGAACATTTACAGCTCATGTTCTGTTAGGGCTGGTATCGTGCGTGGATGTGGTGGAAGGTGATGTAAAAACGGACACTGTGAAAGCAATCTTAAAGGCTGTAAGATATCTAGAGAAAGATCTTCCTACTGATCCTCACGCTCTAGCCTTAGTAACTCTAGCAATACATAATACACAGAGCAGTGTCCGTGATGAGTCCTATGTCAAACTTATGACTATGATAAATGAAGCAGGTAATAAATATATTTTATTAAAAATATGTGTATGTATGTACATGTACTTGTATATTAAATACTTCAAACTTTGTCTTATGGGTTTTGAAGTCTAAAGTAAATAAATCAAAATCATCATTGTTCTGACTTTAAATTGCAGAATTTGTACCTTATTCCATAAAGTTGACTAACCTGAAAGGACACGCAACCAACTGCTTCGTATATATATATATATATATGTGTGTGTGTAAACTTTACATGTAGCCTATAACTACTCTATCTTAGATTATCATCTGACTAATATCTTTCATCTACTCCTGCCTATGGACATATATTATAGACTAGTAACATATATTAGACATTAACATTAATACTAGATACAGAAGGTTCACATGCTATTGTGGGCCAAAGGAAACAGAGAGGTCAAGTTTGGTAATGAGAACATAGCACTCACTACCGTAATTTCAGGTACTGAATGTGACCTCTTTTCCAGTAGCATTTTGACAGCAGTCTGTGTGCCTTTTGTCCCACTCTCTCTCTCTTCTCTTTACATCTTATAACTATATTATGATCAGCCCAACCACTACACCACAGTCAATAACAAAATTTAATATTTTATTTATATTCAGTAATTTAACTTGAGTTAAGACATTGTCTTAATCTCTCTTGGTAAACCTAGAATGGCGGTTCCAGGAACCTAGAGTATGAATGAAGGTTTTACTTGGCTTTTATCACATGTAATAAATTTAATCAACAATGAATAGCCCAATAGTGAAAATAATGACCGGTTGTGAATCTAGTCTTCAGCACAGTTGTGTAAGGAGATGCTTCTCTGATTGATGCTTTTAATTTCTATATTAACTGTAGGGTCCCTTCCTTCTCCATGCAGTACTCATTCCCTGTTTGCTTGGACACTGAGATTCACACCTTCCCGCTTACCTGAATGATATAGATCTTTATTGCTTGCCATATACTATGGCTATATGCCTATATTTTTTTGTGGACATTAACGGGTGTCAGTACTCAAGCTACTGAAATCTCCCGTTCTGCATAACGGCTTTAGTTTGGTATAGATTACTTACAAAATCTACTGTCACAATAATTATTATTATTTACTAACATCCACTTTTTGCTACTAGGCTAAATAGAAAGTGTTATCTACAAGTTGCCACTCTTTTATTAATTAGTTTGTCACTTAATAAATTCCTATTTCTCAAGCGGGAATCAACCTCACTACTAAGGCTTGCCAGGTGAGATTAAGGCCTACGCTTTAACTCACATGGCTGGCCTGCGCTCCTAAGGAAATATTGGTTAAAATAACATTGATTTAAGTTTTCATTTAACTTTAAATAAATTTAAAATTATATAAATAAACACGCAACATTCTAAATCTTCTTTCTCTTACTAACCTACCTTACTGACTAGACAAAGGTAAACTTAGGAAAAATAAATAATACAACTCAATAAAGTCACTTGCCCTCTACCATTAGGATACACCAATTCCTGTATGCTAGATTTGACAGAGAGCTGAACATTATATGTATGCACCACCAAAGTCTAGGAATAACTGATTCTTATTTTTCAATTGCCACAAAATATTTAGCCTCTGTTATATTAGTTTTAATGATTAAATAAATCTTTACAGTGTTTCAAAAAGTGATAAATAAGTATTGGCATTTTTTTTTTTTTGTAGTTATTGTTAATCATGTCCAAATCACACCTTCTCCACTACTAATTTTAACTACATCTTCATGGCAATAAGTCCTAAAAGTGATTAAATGGCTTGATGATAGTTTCTTGTAACTATGCAGTACAATTAAATCATGTGCTAGTAACAGTACATTTGGAGTTGACTATAATATTTTACTGTTTCGTAAACTCCCATCTTTATGAAATGGCAGAACTATAATACTTCAGGATATTGTCTTAATTCTAGCTCTGAATATTTTTAGATCATACTTAAAAATATGAGAAATTCATTTAAGATTAATTTTAATTATACTTCTTTTTCTTTAATATACTTCTGTACTTTATTAATTGTAAGTTATTCATTTTCATAGCTTCTGCTAAGGTGGAAATTGAACTTTTTTAAATTATATATCTATGATCGATAAAATAACTATTATGCAGGATTTACTAAGAAAGATATCTATACAAAATAATCTCATTAATAGGTGATCAGGCATATTGGTCAAGAGAAAAGATTCCTACTCCACCAATAAAAATTCAGAATCAGCGGCCATTCCTCTTCCCAAGGAAATATGTAGAAGGGCTGAGTGAAGCGATCCAGACTACATCAATAGCACTTCTTGTTTCCTTGAAGCGAGAAGGAGTTACTCCATTGGCCGATAAGATTGTCCTCACCCTCAACACACTCCGAATGAGTAACAGTGGATTTGTTTCTCTCACAGTGAGTCATTTATTTTTTAAGAGTTCATTGTTGTGGTTCAATCATGTCACAAATTTTCTAAAATTATAATACATTAGAAGTATCTATCTAGACAATAAATAAAAAAGTGATTATCTAGACAATAAATGAATGCTTCAGGCATAGTCAGAGGCAGCAAAAATATTGATATAGTAATATGCATTAATAATCCATTTTTTCATCCTGAATATTTAGCCATCTTTCGATAATAAAGGGGGGACAACAATTAGGGACTACAAAAATGTACAATACATAGTAATGTATATTAAATCCATTCCTATTTCTTTGCTTTTCGTAGTCCCGGTATGATTCCTTACAGTGTCACACTGCTATATGTCTAAAAAAGGAATTCTTAATTCATTTCAATATGCTTTGCTTATAAGTTTCACACTAGATCGAAGTTCAATGAAATACATTCATGCTTACATATGATTTAAATTATTGGATTTTAATGAATCTACCAAAAAATGATTTAAAGAATGTCTTCGTAATTTCCGAAGATATATGTATCTTCATTTTATTAACATATATTAGCACAGTATTACATTATTATAATAACAAATTAAAACTGAATAATACCTTTAAAGCATTTCTTATTTTTAGGACACAACTTGGGCCCTAGAAGCTTTAACGGAATACACTAATAGAGCACGAATCTTAGAACTTACCAATATTGATGTGAATATCAATAGCGGAATTGACCCTCATTTTAAGCGTGTTATTCACATCACAAACTCAACACTTTTTGACCATGAACTGATAAAGGTAAGAATGATTTATATTTTAAAGTAATTTTAATAGTGTAGAAGTATTGATAACAAATCTATTTATTGTAATGTACAATAGTAAATACTTCCATTATTATGCATTGAATTGGAAAATATTGTAAAACCAGACTTGATGAAGTAATGTTTTCATTTGGTTCTATAAATTTTGCTACGGACAGAGTTATTGGTATTTTGCCAAATTTTATCATCCAGTAACCCCCCCCCCCACTCTACTCTAATTTTTAGTAAGCTTATTATATCACAAGCAATTTAATTTTCACTTTTAATTCAAGTCTTCTTTGCATAAAGTTTCTTAGTAAAGAGAGACTAGGGAATGGAATGTCAGGTGACATAATAGCCCCTGAGTGAAAGACTTTCAATTTTATTAAATCAAATAGCATCCTTATTGTGAGATTTCCTTTTCACAGAGGCCTCAGACTTCTTAAGCTAGGCTTTCTGTTTTCCACACAGAGTATCCCTCTAACATGGGAATTTATTTAAGTTTTGTGTGCTCCATCCAAAGTTAGGCTTCTAACTTCTACAACATTGTGAGTCCCCAAATGTGGGTACTGTCAAGATAGGCTAAACATGTAATACAGTAGTGAGGAATGGGAAGGAAGGCTTTTTTTTTTTTTACGCACCTGTTAATTTTATTTTCTTCTTCAATGTAATGGAGGAATGTATGTTTGGAGTCAACCAAATTCATATTCCATTTCTCTAACACCACCACAATAACTACATGCTACATGGGAAACTCGAGAGTAAACTAATGGTCTGTGGTGGGTATCCTGTGGCTGCAAGGTGAAATATATGGACACGTCTATTATATATATATATATATTATATATATACACACACACACACACACACACACACACATATATATATATTAATATATATATTGAGAGAGAGAGAAATAAACTTTTAATTTTTATTTTTTTTGTAGCTTGAAAAGGTTTGGGGCCATGTGAATGTCATAGGAAAAGGAGCAGGCTTAGCACTTGTGCAAATGGATGTCAGCTACGGTGTGGATTGGGAGCCTCTCAAAGACTTTTCTTCCAGGGAGTCTTTTCAATTATCGGTGCGAGAATTCTATTCTATCGAGAGAAACAAGTCTGCCATTACTATTGAGACTTGTATGAGGTAAAATTTTTCAATGATTGAATGGACTAAATAAAAGTTATATGAATACATTTATAAAATTCACTGGGGATTCAGGTTCGCCAATTCAATTAAGATATTGGTCTAAATACACTTGGTATACCTAAGAGTCATGGGTTCGATTCCTGCATAGGCAATAGGAATTTATTTAGTGTCAAACTCACTAAATGCAATCCTTAGTCCCACACTGGCTAGAAAAAGATGGTAACCTATAAATAATCCATCCTGATTATTCATTATTATTATCATTGTGAATAATTAATTTCCATATTCTATGAATTGAAAAATAACTTTATTAAAAAGGAAAATAAAATCTTTGTCAGTAATGAAGGCCTAATAGGACTTATGCCCAAAATAATATAAATATTTAAGCAATACTAGCTAAAAGACAAATTAGGGGATTAGCCTCTAGATACTTTTTGAAGCAGATATACAGCTTGTTGTTTTTTTTGTTTTGTATATTTTTAAGAAAACATGTACATTTTTTGGAGAATTCATAACTTCAAAAACTGCATGCTTATATATCCCAGACCTGACCCAATTTGTAGTTTAATTTCTATAAATATTGTTGTCTTCTATGTTGAAGGTATCAAGCTACAGATAATTGTATTCAGAGTTTTCTGTTTAAAACAAGCTTCTGGGATAGCAGTTTTTAAAACAATAAAGCTGTTTATGATTCACTATTTTTTAGATTGTACTGTGAATAATTAACATATTTGGAAAATTATTTATTTTTATCTTATTGAATAAACTTCTTCCCAAAAATGTTTGGAATAATTGAAACAAAGCAATGATTTTAGGTGGTTACGAGAGAAAGAGAGTGGCAGAGCAGTGCTTGAAATGGAAATTCCAACTGGGTACAATCTTGTTGAGTCTGAAGCTGTGAACTATGTTAATCATGTACCTTATCTCCATGATGCCAAGACCTTTCCTGGTCTCACAATGTGGTTCTTTCATCATGTAAGATGGACACATATTTTTAATGGCTTAATTATCTATGTAAGCAAAAAATAAAATCTAGCATTAATAATCACAAGGGTTGACATGCCACAAAAAATAAAATAGTTTTTACATAAAAACTTTGTATAAATCTCAGAAATACTTCAAACCTGGATATTATTGAAGTTGCTTTACAATGCCAAATGCTTTGTCAAGTAAACTTCACAGTTAGAATTATAACTTTCGAAAAGCAAAAACATTTGTCAATTTAATTGACATGATCATTGATACTGTCAGTAGTTCACGAGTTTTACAAACTTTTGTATTCTTTTTATTTGTAGTTGATTAAATGTATGTATGTGTATTATACATAGAGTGGCTTGTTTATTGTATTATTATCAAATGACATTTAATATTAGTGAGGATTCCTCCTTTTGGACTAATAACCTAGAAATTGAGTACATATTACCAACTTCTAAACAAAAATAATTAAAAAATTCATTTTCAGGTTCCAAATGAAACAAGCTGCTTTAATCAAACAGTGAGACGGTGGTATCCAGTTGCCAATATATCTCTTACTCGACAAGCTCTTCTTTATGAAATATCTGCCAGGGGTAATTATCTATTTTAATGTGGAATATTTCTTTGTTCTTTTTTATGAAATGCTGTTTATTTAGTTTAAAAAAATTAATTGATTGGTTCTTTTTTGTCAATGAAATCTTCAAATGGTACTATTAGCAGATTTTCCTTAAGGGAAATCAGCTATTGAGGTTGTACTCATGACGGAATTTTCGACATTTTTCTTCAAATGTCCATCGATCCTACCTAGTAGATGACGAAAATGAGGTCCGTTCAAAACTGTATATATATATATATCTATATATATATATATATATATATATATATATATATATATATATATATATATCTATATATTTGTCTGTTACCGCTCTAGCGGTCGCAATTTTTGTTTAATCCTTACCAAACTTCATATTTAAGCGTTTTATGTAAAAAGAAAGATCAAGTTCGTTAACGGCTGAAATCGGACCAGTGGGTGGGGGGGTTTAGAGGGGAGGATTTTCGAAAATTCGAAATATCTCCGTTACTATACGTCGGATCGAAAAGTTATACAGAATCAATCTTATTACAAATTAAAGTTACTATAAATATTGTTTATACATTTATTCTCTATCTTGAATATTAACCGAGATATTTGCATTTTTCAGTTTTCACCAAACCGCCACTTCTACTCATGTTACGTAAACAATACTCTGATACATAATAAATCACATTATGGGAAGTTTAAATACCAAAAATTGTATTCAAGAGACCTTTATTATACGAGATACATGCAAATATGCACTGGTGAGCTTAAACTTTTGGACTACTAAAATTTTATTGATTGAGATAACAATTATTCTGACTCATTATTAATTACACTAGTAGATATAGTAAATAGTTCTCAATAAAATTAATGTGTTATATTCTGATATATTTCAGTAATTGTTTTTCTTTCCGGTGTGAGGCGGGACCCGTTTGTTTACATTTCTAACCTAACGCTTCCTGTCGGCAGGCTATTGAAATTGGATGAAACATTTCTTATTTCCGTTTGTATTTATTCACGGTGTTGTGTTAGCAGTATGTATATTTATCTATTACTAAACTTCACGAGGGAAATCTGCTTAGTTTACGCAGCCCCTGCGTGACGGACTTTTTTAATTCCTCAACAATAGACTGACTAAATATGGTGCATTTAAGACTCAGTATTTCACCATATTTTCCTTTTTGTTGCAGAAAACTTTGTACAGACAGTATTTAACTCGACATCACTGTATGTGCTGAATATCTGTGAGGTGTGCGGCTCATACCAGTGCCCTTACTGCCCATTCTACAATGCTTCAATCTCCATCACACCGACATCACCTTTCACTCTTATTCTCTTGTTTTTCATACTAAATAAAATCACAAATAATTTTCATCCTAGTCATATATACTTTTATTAATAATAGAAACTATTTTGTATACTTAATTTTTCTTTGAGCAATGACATTATTGAAATGGGAAAAAAAGGATGAATTATTGTACCCTCCAGTCTTTCGTTCAGAAATTTGAATATAGGAGGCTGTGATTTTATTCTATATGAGGATGAACAAGAGAATTTACTCTATTTATGGTCTTTAAATTATACTTTGATTATTTAAAAAATGTCAAACTTAATACTCTCTTAGTTCCAGTATTTACTATTGAAATCCTCATCACAACATGGTGGTCACTTGTAATGCCTTATTTTCTGGTCAAATTTTAATTCTAGAGGAATTTGAAATTTAATTTAATTTTAAATAATTTTTCTCCACTGCCCCAAAAATGAGTTTGAAGGGTACTGCTTTTCTCAGTCCAGTGTGAAACTAAGTATTTTATTACAAAATGAATTATGATTCCCATATGAGAACTCACCCAAGAGTATTAGGACCTTAAGCTTAACAAATTCTTACTTCTTTATTCAAATAGACAGTTGATTGTATCAAGATGCTGACTGGGCACTGGGAGATAGAAACCCAACCTTGAAGCCCTGTCACATCACAACTGAATAAAATTTAGTGTTGTAATGACTGAAACCTGAAGTATGGAGATTGGTATACTCACCTTTAGTCAGTAAATAGATAATATTTCTGACTGCGTTATTTTCTCCATTAAAGGGGACTCATATATATTCCTAAACCAAATCTAGTAAATGCCAGAATATTCAATTTCTGTTTTACTTCTTTTTGTCATAATCATTGTATTGAATTAATTGACATTAATATAGTTATATATCTACCCCTTGCTCATTTATGTGTAGCAACACCCTCCTCCACACTTTGCTATTATTATAGCTCATATTTCTATTATGTAAGGACTATAGATTAATACTCAATATTGTTCATATCTTAAAAATATGTATAACTTCTATATGTGTGTTGTAGCCTTAGTGAACAAAAGAAAGATGTATCACAGGAGTATAGGAGTAAATAGTCCAAATATTTTTTTTCGAATATCTTTATTTTGCTAAACATTTTCGAATGTCCTTGCTGAGATCTTCAGCACTACACTTTTGTGGAATGACACACGAAGGGAGACAATTTGACCGCTGAGACAGAGTTGTCAAGTTGACTCCACAGGAGCTGGTTGTATAGCTTTTTGTATGGCGTTTTAGAAGTGCAACTCTGACGATGAAATCAAGAACTGTTGCAAATATTGAGAACAATTGAAGAACTTACTAATTGCTTCTGTACTCCCGATACAGAGATCCTTCAACCCCAGCACTCGTCTTCCAGTCCGATGTATCCATTTCTGAAATTATGGGAGACAATTTTAGCAGATCCTCTGTTAGTTCACTTTTCTACCTAATTTCCAATCTCTATCACAATTCAGAAAGAGAAAAACAAAAGGAGGAGGAATACAAAAAAAAACATTTTGGACTACACCTTACAACGACAAGATGGTAAACTCTATCTGTGTGTGTCCTGGCTGGCTCTTAGGACTTCATAAGACATAACGAGCATGTTAAAAATTGGAACAATAAAGAAATCTTACCAAAGAGAAACCTCCAAAAAAATGTTCTTATGAGAAAAGATAAATTCGAATTTATCCATTATCTATTGTACATATTTATTTTGTAGCTAATAAATTAACTTACTATCTGTAACCATATTCTTAGAGAGAAACAATTTAAATTTGTTTGGCAAATAAGTTATGATAATAATATTAATAAATTATCAATATATAATATATCAAAATCATTATATCCTGGTACCTTTATAAATGTTCATACTTAAAGAAGAAATAAAACTATAATTATTTATGGTGAAAAACGTACTGAGTATTAAAGAATTAAAAATTTCTCTCTCACCATCTTTGTTACAAAAAAAAAATATTATATTTTATAAAGTAGTTTAAAAAGTAGGTGTATGTAACCTGTTTTTAGAATAACATATTTTGAATTCTTCTTCCTGTCCATGGAATTAATTTCTCCATGTAAAAGTATATTGAGTAGATCTTTCCAAATGTTAACATGTGTATTCAATATCTTACTATACCGATTAAATTACTAATTGTTGTCTCTAATTACTTTATTTATCTAGTTGTATATAAATTTGTATATCACTGTGAATTTGTTTGTAAATTTTTATTGTAAATATACAATGTATAGAAAATTGGTGGTTTTGATCATTTTTCCATTAGCTGTTGAACGCCCAATGTGATCTATAGAAGAGGTTTTCATACCCTACACACCTAATTGCACATGCTATTGTATTATTCCATAATAAAATAACATGTGCAATTAGGTGTTTGACAGGCTACACAACTGCAGCACATTTTTTCTTGATAATTGGATTATTTATTTGTTAAGAATAATGTCGGAATTAGAAGGTTTCTAAGTTACAGAGTTTCTGTTTATGTATCTAAATTATATTTAGATCTGATATGTACAGAAGAATTTGTAAATTCGTATTTTCACCAAGCCTGTCCTCCAGATTTTGAGCAAAGGAGGATGTGCACAACTAATTGCTTTAACAGTCCTGAAATTGATATTTCAACGTTTTAAATTAGTCATTTTTGAATTATTGAATATGAATATATATGTCACTTCAAAACTAGTCCAGATTGATTCAGGAATGGTCAAAATAGATAATTCTCTTGAAGCCTGGGTTTTTTTGTGATTTCGGTACTCCTTTTCTTCGTTGTTATGCCAGCTATCTGATCCATTGGTCCTAAAATGTAGATTTGTTATTGGTGATATTTCGGAGGTACTTCATTCCCATCTTCTGGGTGAAAGCAAAAAGGAAATAAGTTGATATGCTCATCACCTGTAACTTCAGCACATCTACACTCCTTTTTTCTTTCAGGCTCAAGAAGTGGAGAGAAATAACCCTGAAATATTGTCAATAACAAAACCATATTTTAAGACCGCTGAACAAAATAGCATTACTAAGAATATATGATCCTGCGAGGTAATGCTGATACTTCTTTAACTTTCTACAAAGAATTAAAAAATAGATCTGCAGAAGTGAGTGAATGAGAGGTTTTGGATTCTGAACGACAATCTTTTGCCTTACTACCAAGGTTTCATGAAGACAGAGAAGCATTAAAAAAAATCCCAGTTATAAAGGTTTCTAGGAATAACAGTCAACATAACTACCGTCCTTGGTGGAATAGGTTTTATTTAATGTAGTAATGGCCGTTTTTTCTCTCTCTTCAATAAACTAATTAGATTATCTATTAATAGAGGAGTAAAAATCTTAAAATAGTTGCATGTAGCAAGCTGGTTCATATTTTGGTTCAAGATTTTATTCGTGTAACACATTACTAGATTACTTCTCACTAGGTAGTTTTAATACAAGGTTAACTCTAAAATATGAAAGTAAAAATTCATTCATTTGAAAAGCCTGGATTTTGTTTTATTTATAATTACTTGAATAGATTTTCATTCAACCAAAACCCCAATATTCAACTTTGCTGGAAATTATTCTCTTAAAGGATTTTATTGAGAGAGAATTTAAATGATTTGAAATTCTATTTCCATTTATTTTATATCAAAAATTTATCATTTCCCAGTTAAAGCTTACGTCTAGTGAATGAAAATAATAAACAATTTTGAAACAAAAATACTTTTAACATTTTAACTGGCACTTTCTTAAAGGTATCAACAAAAAATATAATCTGTATTAATATATAACAGGAATATTAATAAATATTATATATAAAAGTAATAAAATAAAAATTAAAAAGATAACATATGTTTTAATTAATATTAATTAAAATAAATACCATGTCATGCTTTAATAAATTAACTTGTATCTTCCTCTTATTGTTATTTAATAAACTAACTAGTGTTAATCAACTTATATATTAATAATAATTAATGAATCAATAATATTAATTTATCTATTAATTAAAATAAACATAAGATCATGATTTTAATTTTTGAATTTGCTTGTATCATTGTTTCACTGTAAATTAATGACTTTATATCAGCTTAAATGATATGTACATAGTTTGATTATAGTTTACCTAATTATGGAATACAAGTCTCATTTAATAAATGAGATGAATATCACAAAAGGGACTTAACGCTATGTGAGCACATGTTATTATGGTACATTACTTATATACAAAAACATTTCAAAAAAGCTTAAAAATCTACGATGATGAGGTACGTGTAAACTGATAAAAGGAAAGTAAGCAAAAAAAACAAACATTTTTTTTAACACATTCCTTTAAAAATTAAGACAAAATATAGAAGTGAAAATGATGTATACCTACATAAAACTATTAAGGGCGACTCATTTTTATAGTTTTTGTAAGAGGGTGCCACATGTGTTCATGTGAGGTGAAGAAGAAAAGCAGCCCAAAGGATAGGTGACTGGATGACCTGAGAGGATTTGTAGAGGCTAGGAGTTAATATTTACCACGCTGAATGGACTGAAGAGGCACAAGTCCTTTAAGGGCTAATACTAAGTTTATAAGGAGTTGAAAAACGTAACTAAAATCAGGTGTACTTATCTGAAATAATTATCTTCAATTTTTTATTTATTCATTTAAATTTTGAAAAACAAAATCATTCATTTAGGAACAGCCGATTTTTGTTTCTTTTTCCAGCCTTTTTATTAGTTATAAATAATATTAGTCCTCATCATCTAATAATTGATTTGCTCAATGTTAAAAGAGCAGTTGTCCATTTTTTTAAAAAAACTCATTTTTGATTAAAATGGCTTTGTAAGGGTAGACGTATAATTGATTCTCAACAGCGGATAAAAGCAACTTGTCGAACACGGGAAAACATGCACACATGAAATTCTTACTTCTTGATAGTGAACACAGATTCAAACAACTCTGGTGCATAGTTTGAAGGTTGGCACATTGATCACTTTTTCTACCTAAATGAGTTTATTACAGCTCCACTCTACATGTATCACACCACCCTGGCACCTCATCAGAAGTATCAGTCATAAGTTAAAATATATTGGGCTACATGTCCTAGAGCACCTTCTGCCAGGGTAGTAACTATGCTAATGAGTTGACTCATTTAGTATGAAATTTTCAATTCATGTTATAAGACTAATGCTTAGGCATCTGACTATTTAACGTGAATTCATCTTATGCACATGGTGATCTTCAGTGCATCTGGAGTTTATATGAAAAGTTTTTGGAGCCGTTTTTAAGTAAAGATGTTGAAGAAATTGAATCATCTGCAAAAAAAAAAAAAGAAAAGGGAAACGACAATCAGAATTATTATAAAACAGTCAAGGCTCAATGTGAGAAAGTTAATTGATGGAGCAAAAGTCAGAAACCTGTGCAAGAACGATAAAAAAAATCAGGATAATGAACTGAATATCTATTCTGAAGATAAATATTTCAAATAAGTAACATCATTTATCTAAATTTCAGTTGTCACTCACTGATACAAAGAAATTTAAAAAAAAAAAGCAATTCTTCCCCATGAGGGAGCATTGTTTTCTTCCATGCAAAATGCATTAATATTTTGTGTGCGGTATGGATACCCAGGCATACAGCACATTTCAGAGTGGAAATGGCAAACATATCAATTTTTTATAGGTTCATAAACCAAGTAAATTGTGGTACAATGATAGAACATAAGATTGGAAATTCAAAAAATAACAAATCTACAGAAACCACTAGATTATGTACCATGTCAATATAAAGTCTTTATAATAATAGAATCATCAAAAGCAAACTAACAGTGTAAAGTAGTTTAATTTTTAATTTATATGAGTCCAAAACTGTGTGTATTTTACCACTTTATTTGAAGTTTATAAATACTAATTATTGTTTTGATTGACTTTTAGTGCGTAAGATACATGCAAATACCTAGTGTGATGACGTCATCAATTAAGATTTTACGTTTTTATATTGAAAATTTTTTTTTGATCTGTACTATACTCGACATTTTGCTTCTTTATTCAACACTAAAGATCCAGAGGAATAGTCTGGAATCTGAATATCTCCCACCAATCTTGTTAAAATATTGATGCTCTACGATTGTTGTCGTATAAATGTTTTAGCAGATTTCCCTTAAGGGAAATCAAGCTATTGAGGTCGTACTCATGACACGATGTTTGACAATTTTCTTCAAATGTCCATCGATCCTACCCAGGAGACGCCAAAAATGAGGTCCGTTCCAAATGTTATATATATATATATATATATATATATATTTGTCTGTTAGCACTCTAGCGGCCACAATGTTTGCTTGATTGTTACCAACCTCCATATTTAAACGTTTTTGTAAAAATAAAGATCAAGTTCCTTAATGGCTGAAATCGAACTAGTGGGAGGGGGGTTTAGAGGGGAGGATTTTTGAAAATTCGAAATATTTCCATTACTATGTCGGATCATAAAATTAAATAGAACCAATCTTATTGCAAATTAAATTATCTATGAATGTTGTTATGTACGTTTTCATTATCTTTAATATTAACCGAGATATTTGCGTTTTTTAGCTTTCGGCCTCCATTCCTGCTCGTGTCATGTCAACAGTAAGCTGTTATATTATGAAGCACTTTATTTGAAGCCTAAATAACAAATATTGTTCTCATTGAACTTTTACGTCATGAGATAAGTGCAAATAAGTGATGCAAGTTGGAAATCTGCTTAGTTAACGCAGCCCCTGTGTGACAGACTTTTTGTAGCTCAACTATTAAGCGTGTTATTTGGACTTTCCTATTTTCAGCCTTTTGTAAACCCCCTCTTGTACTTATTGAATTTTTACTTAGAAATAGAGAATATAAGGTGAGAAGAGATCAATAGTGTGTTATACAGTCATGTGGAATTCACTTAGATTACGCAGCACCTGTGTGATAAATGTTTTTTCAAAAATTGTTAGTCCCAATTAATGCCTTTTGTTATTTTTAAATAGAAAGAATCATTACTAAAAACATTAGTCTCAAACAGTTTACTTCCAGAATCTTAAATGGTACTTATAAATTCAACCATTATTAAATAAACAGTTTTTTTTTTAAATTCCTAAAAGTTTTGTTTCATGAACATGTTGACCTTTTAACAATGGACAATTCAATTGTAATATTTGAATGGAAAAGCTGTGAACAACGTATCATTCATAGTGTATTTACATTAAGAATTAAAATAAAAGAATTATATTTTAGTATTTAGACAAACAATTCCAAATGTACATTTAATGAAGATATCACGAGAAGCAGAACCTTTTTACCAACAATAAGGTGCAAAAATACTTAGTTATATTTAATTATTTTTATGTGCATCGGTAACAGTTGTGTACAATTTAAGGTTTTATATACAATGATAAGTTATAACTTAAATGTGTATAATAATTTGTTTTATATATAATAACGTAGTGGTGTAGAACAATTACTTTAAGTATAATAATCGAAGATATAATGTATTTTTGTAATGTAATATTTAGTTTTGTAAAATTCATAACAATTATAATAAATTTAATTGGAGCGGGAACAAAACAGTTTATGAAAGTGACCACATAATAGATACAGAACACATAAGCAGATAAGCACAGTTAATAATAACTAAATTAAATTACAAACAATCAACATCTCTGAAAAGTGGGAGGAGACATCAAAAAATATCCACCCTATATATATATATATAAAATTACTTGAATAACTTTTTCCATTGCATTTCAAACAAATTAATTTACTGGTGAAATGTGCAAGCAAGCACATACACCCACATGTACACACATAAACATGAGGGTTTTGTACATCGGGTAAATAGAAGAAGGAGAATTGTTCTCATGACCTTTGTTTCTCCAAAGAGGTGGAAGGTCTTTTAAAATCACTATAATTTACATTTGATTCAACTAAAACGATTTTAGCACAAGGATAAAAAGTAAATTATATTATTATCAATAAAAAATGTTACTAAATTACAAGCTAAGGTACATATGGACAGGTGAATTTGACACGAAAGCTGCAAATGTGTAAAGTTGGTCAGTTCAGCCATGAATATTCCCTAAACGTCACCTCCACACAATGAGCATACACCTCTAAAGAGGTATAGCCAAAAAACTAAAGTAAAATTTGTTTCCAATTCAAGTCTTGTTATACGAGATCACTTAAAGAGGAGAGGTTAAAATATGCAATGTATACCATTATATACACAAAGTATACGACTGAACTACAGCCAACTCTGAAATAAATCACTGGGAACAGTTCAAGAACCTTGAATGAAGAGCACAATGGGGAAGCAAGAAAATAGAACCCACAGTTTGTGAGAAAATACAATGTAAGACAGTTAGACACATATTTCAAGGCATAACATAATTCATATTATATATACATACTAAGTCTTTTATTAACGCTACTATATAACTGGAATGTGTAACCATAAACTGAGTAATCCAGGACAGTGCCATTTAATGAGTGAGTAAATTAATAACATTTGCAAACATACAGCAGCAGTGAGACATACAGTAAGCATCCAATTGCCCAGAATATATATCAAAAACAGACCATTTAAAAGTCACTTTGGTGGCTACATTTATTCTATTTATAAACACATATGGGAATTCTTATATTCCACCTGTGAGCCACATCTAATGTTAGTAGTCACCCCATTGTGTTCCATGGTAGTTGTGTCCCACTCACTCTCTGTGGTGGTGAAAGGAGTGTGTGGTGGTATATTTAATCATTATATATTAGAGAATGTAATAGAATACCTGGAACTCAAGGATCAAGGATGTTTGGAATTTTCAAGAATCATTACTTGTAAATATATGACAATAAATGAGAATATTATGGAATACACAATCAATATCGTGTTTAGGGATGAGGGAGACCGAACTGGATAAATCCTGAACATTACAACTAATTCCAAACATATTGTTGGCTGTGGAAGTAATACATAAATGACTATGTATCAAGGCAAAATTATGAACTGTACAACAGGTTTTAAAATTCATTAAGTTCACTCATTATCGCCTTGTATATAAAAATGATAAAATCTATGCCAAAATTATGTACTGAATTATATTACGTTTGAAATTCTCGGTTTCCATACCAAGAATTCCATTGATCTCAAATTATTTTTCATTTCGATGATCAAAATTGTTAATGAGATAATAAGATAGTATAACTATCAAAAAGAGGTATGGCCTAACATTCTATTCAAGTCATTTGAAAGAATTCTGTTTCTCACATATTTCTATTTTGAAATAAAGTACATATTTCCTCAAGGTAAATTACTTAGTATGTAAAGTAAAAGTGAAGAAGGGATTGAAAATAAGAAGATTAAAATAATAATTATTTAGTGCATGACTTTCATATTGGACAAAGTTATTAATTGCACAGGCATAACAAAAAGGGACATGAAGTGGGTTAGAAAAATTATCGGTCCTTAATAGTTTCTGAGAAAACCGAAATAATATGAAACAGATTATAAATAGGAATTTCTACAATTACAGATTAATATTTCGAACATTGGGCTGAAGCTGTTTTGGTCATCTGGCAGCTCAGGAAATTCTAAATCATTTAGCAAAACAAATATTTAATCAGATATTTTATTTTGTCAGGTTGAAAATATGCAGTCTACTATAACTCCGTTTTATTAATTGAGATTGGTAACCTGTAATAACTTGTCCTGATTCACCATTGTTCCTTAAAATAAATTTAAATTTTAAGAAATAAATTAAGTATGTTTCATAGAAATAAAGTACAATATAAAATCAGTTTTATACAGAGCTGGAATTAATACTGCAGCTCTTTGCAGAGTAAAAAAAACCTAATAACAAATTCTATCCTTTCAAAACAAAATAAAATTTTCATACTATTTAGTTTTTGTGACAAAAACTAAACCATTTTGATAGCCTCTGTGACAATTATGTCCCACCTCGAAGAGGTACAAAGTCCTTCTTCTTTAATGTATATATGTATAATCATTGATTCAATTTCAAATCATATCCATTTTTATTAGTTAAAGGGACGCAAGCACCATTTTGGGGAAGATTTGTTTTTATTATTCACTAAAAATATGGATTCTTCAATATTAGTGGACATATCATTTTCTTTCGGAGAATTTTAATTCTTATGTCTATTAAAAATGGATTAAAGTATGCCAATCTGTGTGTGTGTGTAAATATATATATATCAATTAAGAAAATTAAAATTGAAAATGTTTTGTGATTAGTTGCATTTGAGTGTACCAAATGCGTGTGTGTCTCTGGGCATTGAAACCTCAAAAATAGCCCATCATTCCTGAAACTCTTTTTAGTTATTCTAAAAATACAATCACTTTAAAAATTATTATTTCACTAATAACTAATCAATTAAAATGGCTTTAAATGTATAATTTCAAACGTATAGTCTCATGATTATTTTCAACAATTTTTTTTTTTTCAAATTTAATAAAACTATCTTAATCATACTCATCCCACATTACCTTATATAGTAAATTTCCTTCACCAAGTTTTGATATTTAATGTAGAAATCCAGCTTTATAACTTGATGCACTTATCAAAAATTTTATCAGAAACTATTAAAAATTTGCCATTTGATTTTCTTGTATAAATCCTTCAAAATAGTTTTACAGTGATTAGTAATTTTTTGCTTAAGCTTAGAATGTATCTGCCAGATTTAATGTAAATATTCAGTTTCAGAAAAATATTTGTATGTGTCCAGATAAGCTGTACATAGACTGTATGTTCAAGTTTGAGATGAAAATGTCTTTTCCACAGATTGCTTTTTTACTAAGCACAACACCTTTTAGTAATTTAATTTGCCTTATTCATTGTATGAATATTTAATGAAACAATTAAAAAAAAATATTTCTGTTCTAAATAAAAATATTAAATATGATAACAATTATTGTTTTGACTTGTTTTTTGACAGCTTGAAGCTAAGAGGTCATAAAGTCTTGTTCATTCTATAAATATTCAATGGGAATGTCTTTCTCATCTCAATGTGTACTTGTATATTGCTCCTTCTGACATATATTTTCCCCAGGTAGTGAATATAGTTGAACTATTGCGATTCCTTCTCAGGTGGGGGTGGATGTTTCTTCCTTTGATGTTTCTTCATGGCAGTAGGATAGGCAGATCGGTAATCACAGTGTTGGCATGCATATGGTTTCTCATCCTCGTGTATAGCCTTGATATGGCGCTTCACATGGCCTAGCTGCGTCGATTTGTAGCTGCAGTGTGGGCAGTGGTTAGGTCTCTCCTTCTTGTGACAAGCCATTATGTGTTTGCGCAGGCTTCCCGAATGAGTAGTCTTGAAGTCACATTCGGGGCATAAGTGAGGCTTCTCCTTTGTATGTCGGGCCATCACATGCTGCTTCAGATCGTTGGCTGTATTCGCACCGTAGTCACAATCAGGGCAAGGGTGAGATTTCTCGAGAGAGTGCTTCCTTCGGATATGTGGTTTGAGGTAACTCGCATTCGATACTCTGTAATCACACTGTGGGCATTTATAAGGGCGTTCGTTAGTGTGCCTCGCCATTATGTGTGTTTTTAATGTAGAGCTGTTTCGGCATTTATAGTCACAGCTTGGGCAGGGAAGAAGCGTTGCCATCCTCGACTCCCACGAAGAATGCATTGCCTTTACATGCTTTGTAATAGCGTTAGCATATGATGAAGAGAAATCGCATTGATCACAACTATAGGGCTTTACATTTGAATGCCGAGCCATGATATGGTACTTGAGCACGTACGAACTGACAGCTTTGTAGGGGCAATCAGGGCAGGAGAAGGGTTTTTCTTTGGTATGAAGAGACAAAATATGCATCTTAAGGGTGTGTATGCGAGAAGCAGTATAGACACAGTGAGGGCATTGAAAGATCTTCTCCAACATGTGGGTCGATGCAATGTGTGGTTTGATAGTACCTCTGTATGAAGATCGATATTCACAGTATGGGCATGCATAGGGCTTGGCATGTTCATGCTTACTACGGATATGTACCTTGATATAGCTACGATGGACAGCACGGAACTCACAGAGGGGGCATTGGAAAGGTCGCTCCTTTGTATGCTTACTTCGAATGTGACTGTCGAGATATTCTCTATGAGCTGGTCTAAAGTCACAATAAGGGCACTTAACACGATCATCCTGATCCTGCGGGGCTAACAAGCCCATTGGAAAGTGATCGCCTTCCATGTGCAAACGCAACTCGTCAAGGCTATCTGCTCCACATCCACAGTGGTAACATGTAAAGGCGTTTTGTTCAGACTTGATAAACACAGCTGCAGGATTCACAATAAGACTACTTGAATCTTCGAGGTATTCACCCTCCACTCCCCCTTCTTCCTCTAGATAGCTATGCATTCCAGCATCACCTGTAAGAGAGTCCCCATTCATAAAACAAGTGCTTTCTTGTGTTCTGGTCATTCGGCGACTGCCATAATTGGAGCTTTGGTTTACCTCCTCTTCATGAACTTGTATTTCACAAAATCCTTGATAATCATAATCAGATAGGGATTCTTCCAAACTTGTGTCTGAAATAAATAAAAAAATTATTCAATTTTTTTTAATTCAGTTCTTGAATAATAAAATGTATTGAGATAGATAACTTTCCTAGATGCATTACTAAAAGAACCAGAATAAACACAAGAAATTAACAAATAATAAAAGTTAAAATGATTTTGATTTAGGAATATTTTGATAAGAAAGAAGTCTGTTTCTAATAAAATGATGTTAGCAGTAAAGTAACACATGGAAGTGAATTACTTTCAGTAACTTTTAGTAGACAAAACAAAATAAATAGATCAGGGTTGGAAAATAGAAAAATATTGGTCAAAATTGTAGGGACTAATTTAACCTCCAAAGTAAGGAGTAAGGTAAAGGGGGCTTTAGTACTTTTGGAGTGTCATATATCCATATTCAGGGGGAAATTAATCTTTCTAAAGGGTTCTTCACATCATCTATGGAAGATTCTTAAATCAGCAGAAGCAGCTGGTATAATATTCCCTAAAATAAGTGAAGACATCTATCATTAACTGGTCCCATGATGGTAGAACCACAAAACTAAGTGAAAGTAATAAAATAAAATATTAAGAATTACTTACAACTATAACTCTCTATTCCAAATACACGAGTTTAACCCTTTCCTTGCGCAAAGCCACTATAGTTTGCAAGGAAAGGGTTAAATACTACTATAAAATGTCAAACCATTTGGCCTAAGAATCATCTATAAAGACTATAAGACATCTTTAGGAAGACCAATAACATGATCCTTTGAAGGTGGCTTAAAAATATGAAGGTACTAAGCAAACATAAAAATATCAAGAAAGAGAAAGACAGATTGTTTAGTTTACTCTACAAATTTCTTTGTCCGAAAATAAGTTACACTTCAGGTTGAGCATGAGTACACCCAAGGTAAGCTCTGTCTGTTATTCTAGATGTCAAATCAGACAAGCCATAGACAGCAATTTGTGTTGCTAAACCTAGAGTTACAGAAGGGAGAGGTAGGACTACATTCTGCCAGCTCCAAGCCTGGATAAAAGGAGGGAGACGAGTGTGGAGCATGGCAATCCTCATCTCTTTAAAAAAAAAAAAGTCTGTCACGCAGGGGCTGCGTAAACTAAGTAGATTTCCCTCATGAAGTTTAATAACAGACAAATCTACAAACCGATAGCACAACACCACCTTGAACATTAAGTTCAAATACAAACGGTAGTAAGAAATCTTTTCCCTCCAGGGGGGAAGCGCCTGAAATGTAAACAAATAGGTCTGCCAACCCAACTCTCAATGGAAAGAAAAACAATTAATGAAATATATCAGAATATAACATATTAATTTAACTGAAGACTATTTACTATATCTAGTACTGTAATTTATAATGAATCAAATTAATTTTTATTTCAATCAATCAAATTAAATTAGTCCAAAAACTTAAGACGGGGTGGGGGGGGGGCTCACCAAAACATATTTGCATTTATGTCGTATAATAAAGGTCTCTTGAAAACGATATTCGGTATTTAAGGTTCGAATAATGTTATTTATTACATAACCGAGTATTGTTAGTTATCGTGTGTAGAAGTGGGGGTTTGCTGAAGGCTGAAAACTATAAAATCCAAATATCTCTGTTAATATTCATGATTCAGAAAATATGTGGTTCTATACAATTTTTTGATCTGACTAATAGTAATGGAGAAATTTCAAATTTTCAAAATACCCCTCCCATCTGTCTGATTTCAGCCATTAACAAAATTGATCTTCCTTTTTACATAAAACGATTAAATATCGAGTTTGGTAATGATCAAACAAAAATTGCGACCGCTAGAGTGTTGACAGACAAATATATATATAATTTTGAACGAACCTCATTTTCGTCATCTCCTGGGTAGGATCGATGCACATTTGAGGAAATTTTTCAAAACCCGCATTATGAGTACAACCTCAATAGCTGATTTCCCTTAAGGGAAATCTGCTAAAAGCATGTAGCCTGGCTGCCCAAGAAGATGCTACATGCTGCTTAGTTTAATGACCTGGGGAAGGTCTTGCGGAAGTTGGGCATCCATAGCAAAAGAAGCTTACTGGGAATCACAAAGAATGGTCAACGATGGAAAAGGAAGAGGCCCAGATCCTTCTAGGACTAAGAAAATAAATTAAAATGAGCGAGTTATTGACAAAAAGATACTAACACAAGTTTATAATTTTTCAATTGCCACATTTAAAACAAATTTACTCATTATATATAAAATAATAGACCAATATTTCTAAACCCTCATTTAAAATATTTAGTCGACCTATATAAAACTTAGAAGAATTAACCTTTATAGTTTCTACATTTAATTATTAAAATAAAATAGAGAAACAGAATTATGACTTTTGATAAAAAATATAATTCAGGACCAATATATGAGTCATCAAAGAAAGACTTCAGAACAACCTGGGCTAGAAAAGAAAAATTGGTTTTATACAGTTTATCTCAAGCAGCCTTACAACCATAAAATTAACATTAATAAAAATAAAATAAGAGTAAAGAAATGAATTTCTTACCTTCCTCACCTTCATTTGTATCAAGTAATGTAGTTTCATCTTCTGAATCTTGTTCTACTTTTATAAAGATTTCTGTTTGTTCTCCAGCAACTATAAAGAAATGTAAATTAAACAAAGTGAATGTTAAATTAAATAATTATCATAAATAAGTATAACATCTTATATAGTAAGAAACAAAGTAAAACTTTTGAAATATAGGGGAAGCCTGGCAATACTGAATCTAAATAGTTAGTATCATACACCAAATGGTGGTCATGTTGCAATCCAATTTGTAATAATTGCATTAATATGAGAGATAAAACTGATATTCTCGTAATTGAAAAGAATAGAAAATTAGCTATTATCAAAATAGCTGCCCTAAATAACGAATATAAATGAAAATTGTGCCATCTCTTCAAGTGCACAGTAAATATTAAACAAATATTTAAACTTGCCAGTTACTGGAATCAGTACTGCTTGCCAATACCAGGGTTGGTCAAATATTTCTGGAGGTCCAATAATTTAAATTTAATACATGATAGAAAAAAAAAATCAATTTTATTTAAAATAGATCTCTTCACTGAGCCAAATTGTCCCAAAATAATAATAATAGTGGTTAAAAAATGTGACTGCCATGTACTCTCATGGCCAAGGAAATGCGCACAGAAAGATTCTAACCACTTCATAGTTCACCTGAACTTTTGACTCAATCATGAAGTTACTTCTTATATAAAAGAGCCTGTTTTGGTTTAGCTTTTTGGAGAGATTGATTCTCTTTGAGAAAATTTTTAGCAGATGAATTTTCTCCAAGAAGAAACTATTTATTTAAGTAACTTAGATATATTTTTTAAATCCATCTCATCAGAATTTAAGGGGGCTCAGGTTAGCCATGTGATTAAAGCTATGGCTTTCATTGTACATGGTAAACCTAGAGTGGCGAGTTCGACTTCCGCCTCGGCAATAGGAATTTATTTAGTGATGGACTCATTAAATAAAATCCTTAGTCCCACCCTGGCCAGAAAAGAGGTAACCTGTAGAAACCACATTTCAATTAACCACAGTAACCAAAAGTGGATGCTAATAAATAGTAATAGTAGAGAATTTAACTGGTAAGTGGTTCATAGACTGAATTTTCAGAAAAACCAGGCATCCAGCCCCCCTCCCCCGCAAACATTATATATAAGAATGCAAATACCATCCATTATAAATAAAGAGATGACTTGGAGAAAGACGTGTAGAGGTGGGACATCTGTAATTGAAGAAGCCTGGTTGGTAGCTACTAAAAATTGTCAAATGTGGAAGCGGCAAGGGTTCAGGTCATTCAAGGATTACAAAAAGTTAAGTTTTGTATAATAAAAATCACGACAAATTATAAAGTTTTACAAGTAAAATAAAAGTTATAACTGGTTCTAAATTCAAAGATTGCACAAAATAATATAAATTGTTGAATCTGTTCATTCTTAGTGCACATAGTATAACTAAAGAATTATACTGGTGTTTTAACGAGTATTACCAGCCCCTCCCCCCTACACCTTCCGCACACACCATAGAATAACGAGCCCCATCAGTCTACTAGAAATGCAACTTGTTCCAGGCCCTAGTTAGTTAATGAGAAATGCAGGTCATGTTGATCATTAACCTCAGATATACAATCTTTAAATTAGAAAATCATTGGCAAATGAAAAAAACGATTTATAGGGTACAAAGTAAATGTGTTCATTTAAAAAAGAGGCTCATGTGAGTTAAGGTGTTGATCATAATGAACTTCTTAGTAAACCTAGAGTCATAGGTTTGATTCCCAACTGGACAATAGGAATATATTCAGTGACAAACTCATTAAATAAAACCCTTAATCCCACTCTGGCTAGAAAAAGGTGGTAACTCATACCAATTAGCCATAGCTCCATAAAGTGGACGTAAATAAATAAAAAAAATTGTATTGAAAAAAAAGTTAAAAATATTAAAATACAAATGAAAGAAAAACATTGAAAAAGACTGAATAGAATTTTGGGAAAGATTAACATTCTTTCAACTTTTCCATTAGCTTGTTATAAATGTGATGGAAGTGTCAGCCTCTTTTACAAATATACATAGTACATATACAGTCTTGACAGTTGCATGTTCGGCCACCCAAAGAAACATAGGCTAATGCAACTGTCACGTGATCAACACTGAATGAGTTAGCTACCCACCCATTTACTCTTTTTTACTCATTATATCGTTTAAAAATAATGGAACCTTTTTAGAATATTTAAATTAAAAAAGAAAATTTGAAACATATTTCCATTCAAAATTTAAATATTGAAATGTTTATTTAAAATTTGAAAACCCCTTCCTTACTATACACGTTTTCAAGCTATTTGACATAGACATATCAAGTAACTATAAATGAGCAATGACCCAGATCTCAGGCATAATTAGGAAACAAGAAATAAAAATTTCATAAACTGACTGTGAGGCAAATTTAAGCTATTTCTATAAAATTTGAATAGCAATATTTTAAATATACATTACTGAATGAAATTAAATAATATGAGACAAATTTCATTATAAAATCTAAAATGTAGAGGTAAAATTAGGAGGAGGAACCCTTTAAATTATCTACCTGTAAAGAATATATATTGAAGATTATAAATCTTAGTAAAAATAAACCAGCTAATGATAAATTAATGAATAATGAAGTTTAAAAGTTACGCAAATTTCAAATTAATCATTTTTCTGATAGTCATTCATTTCATAAATATAATAATTGATGCCTTAAAAAAAACCCAAGAAATGAAAGAAAAGCAGAGGGGTAATGAAACATATCAGCCTAAGGTACTGCATAGTGTGGGAAGAGCAGGTAAGAAGTACCTTTGAATCCCACACACTGACTAAAAGCTGTTTTGAAATATTAGTTTTAATGATTTCATAGATCCAAAATAAGCAATATTTATTAAATGAAACAGGAAATTTCAAGACTATTATTTAAACAAAATGTAATAAATAAACAGTGATAAGAAATAACGATTTTAAACAAATAAAAATATAAATAGTAATTTTTTTTAAGGTGATCCGTTAACAAAAATATTAAAATTTTATTAGCTTAGAATCAAAATTGGATGCTTTTTTTGGCAAAGAATTCTTTAGAGATGTAAAAATGACAAGTGAAATAAATAAATACCTTCCATAATGTTTAAAACCTTCCTGACGTATAACAACATAAATCATAAATAACAGGGAGTTTATTCCAAAGAGGTACAATATTATTAGAATTACACATGTCAATAAAAATTATCAGATAAGATGGTGATGTGAACTTAAGAAAAGGTGAAGATGATGTGCACATATAACATTTTTTAGTGGCAAAACGAAATTTAATTTTTAGCGGAATTCAAATTCCAGGTTTATTCTTTTTCTGCAAAACTCGAAAATCTTTTCCTCAATAACTACCAAGGCGTCGCTCGACATTGACTGGTTTCTGGCTGTAATGTGGATTGCATGACAGACCAAGATGACCTACTTCGTTCTTCAAGTCGATAAGCAAATTTCCTCAATATAACTGAGTTGCCATCGGGTGAACGAATGGAACTTCAAACTCGAAATCCATTAGCGTCTCAGCTAAATGAAATCTAAAGCATAGCCTCGAAACTGAAACATCTAGTATGCCGGGTTATGGTTTTACCAGATATACCACTATTGCCCTCAACTCTATTAAATCCGAAAATTATTTGAAATAAAAATGAAAGCCTTTGGTTGGTAGTTTATTCTTAGTAGTTCCTCGATTTCCTTGTGATGCTTAGTGGGTATCAGTACATGAAATGGATAGAAGCATGATGTCAAAGTTGGTAACCGTACGACTAAAAAAAATGTTCTACGTGCTTTAGCAGATTTCCCCTTAGGGAAGTAGCTATTGATGTGCTCATGACGCAATTATTAAAAATAATTCAAATGTCAATCGATCCTACCTAGAAGATGGAGAAAATGAGATCTGTTATATATATATATATATATATATATATATATATATATATATATATATATATATGTCTATTAACGCTGTAGCAGTTACTATTTTGGCTCTCAGTTTACCAAACTCAATATTAAAAGCAAAACTAAAGATCAAGTTCGTTAATGTCGGAAATTAGACCAGTGGTGGGGGTACACAATTGGAAATATTTCCTTTATTATTAGTTGGATTGAAAAATTTATAGATATTGAGGTGAAATCATCTTTTACCAGCACGTGGGAAAACTATTTAGTTTATGCAGCACCTGCGAGATACTTTTTTACACGCTACAACTCAGTCGCAACATATTTAGATATGTGACATCCTTTTTTTAATCTATATAAAGAAAACTCCTAAGGTTTGTGTGATTTTCTATTTAAATTTGGTGGAGATAAGCTGTTTTAAAGTTTCAGACCAATCTGTGTGATGACGCCATCAATTAAGATTTTGTTATAACTCGAAAACTTTTGTTTGATCGATGCCATACTTGATATTTAACCTTTTCTGTCAGCACTAAAGTCATATTTGTTACTGTCAGAAATCGGACCTGGAATAGTGGGGGGGGGGATTCAAAATATGTCCGTTACTATGTGATCCAATCATGTTAAACTATTGATACTCTACAATTATTGTTCTATTCACTTTTTCGCAGCTCAATTACTAATCGAGTTAAACTTACTTGTTTTTGCCCTTAGTAATCCCTCTCCCTTCTACTCATCGGATTTTTACATAAAAATAGAGAACTTGTTTTGAAATGAGATCACATGTAAGCTATACCTGCACATGTGGGAAACCAGCCCAGTTTATGCAGATCCTGCGTGACAGACTTCTATACATTACTCCCATGCCCGGGGAGAGGGTATTAAGAATGAGTAGCGTTTAAACTGCTTTCAATTGATGCTTTTTTAAATGAATTTCAAAATTTTGACATCTAAATTCTTGTCACTAAATAGAATTTATTAGTGTTTCATGAGAGTGGCTGTAGATAGCATTTTAAATATTAGTATATGTAGGTAGCAATGATATGAATACTGTCATAGTGGGCTTATTGTATGCTCCTCTAACATTGATTGAAATAACCTTAATTAAATTTACAGTGGAATTCATTTTAGCAGATTTCTCTTGAGGGAAATCAGCTATTAAGGTCGTACTCATGACGCGTTTTTCGAAATTTTTCTTGAAATGCCCATCGATCCTACCCAGGAGATGACTAAAAAGTCCGTCACGCAGGGGCTGGAACTAAGCAGAGCTAACAATTAACACCATCGTGATTACGTGAATAAATACATACGGCAATGAGAAATCTTTCAGTTAATTTTAATAAACTCCCAACTGAAACGGCTTCTGAATTGTAAGAATAATTTATATTTTAATAACTCAAATTTTAGTAGTCCAAGAACTAAAGAAGGGGGGGGGGGCGGATGAACAGACCGTATTTGCATAAATCTGACAAAGTAACGAAGGTTAGGTAAGTTTAGAAAGGATAGGTTAGGTTAGAAGCTTCCGCCAGAGCCGAGCACGGCCGAACTAACCCGAACAACACCCGACCACAGACTTCATAAAAATGCAAATATCTCGGTTAATATTCAAGATAGAGAATAAGTGTATATTACAATATTTATAGTAAATTTAATTTGCAATAAGATTGGTTCTATACAATTTTTCGATCCGATGTATAATAACGGAGATATATCGAATTTACGAAAATCCCCCTCCCTCTGGTACGATTTCAGCCATTAACGAACTTGATCTGTCTTTTTACATAAAACGGTTAAATATCGAGTTTCGTAACGATGAAACAAAAATTGCGACCACTAGAGCGTTAACAGACAAATATATATATATAATTTTGAACGGACCTCATTTTCGTCATCTCCTGGGTAGGATCGATGGACATTTGAAGAAATTTTTCGAAACTCGCGTCATGAGTACGACCTCAATAGCTGATTTCCCTTAAGGGAAATCTGCTAAAAATGAAAATGTCTCGGTTAATATTGCAGATAGAGAATAAATGTATAGAACAATATTTATAGTAAATTTAATTTCTAGTAAGATTGGTTCTATACAATGTTTTGATCGGAAGAATTTGGTAGAACTTTTTATTTACATTCGGTTCCTTTCCTGGGGAGGTTTCTTATTATAGTTTGCAATTATTCACTTAATATTCAGGTGGTGTTGTGTTACTGGTATGTAGATTTATCTATTGTTCAACTTCACATGGGAAATCTGCTTAGTTTAGGCAGCCCCTGCTGATGGACTTTTAATTTCAATGACTAAGGGTAACTACGTTTTTAATTGCTCCCAAGTTATTCAATACCTCATTCACCTTCTATGGTATCACAGGAGAATGGATAAACAAACTTTTAATTTTAAGGGAGAAATTACATTTATTTATTCTATGAATGATAATATAGACATTCCAGGCTTCATAACTAAAAACTACAAATACGACTAATTTGATGCCAATAAATGTATTATTTAGTGCTTCTTCTAATCCAATCTTCATATTTCAAGGGAGGCCATATCAATTCATTTCTGGATAAGAACAATTCTAAAAGTAAATTCGACTAACTGCTTATATTTGAGGTAAAAGAAATTAGTTGCTCCACATGTTACAGTGCATTTGTGTTATTGATGAATATGATGGGATGATTTTGTGTATTCAATCTTTGTATTTCCATGGTAAACTATTTTTATTTCAACGGGTCATTTTATTTTTGTGTTTACATGACACTGGAGTAACAAAACAGAATAGCAAAGTCTACACATTTATTTATTTTAAAATAATGTTAATATTTTTCTGTCCCCTACTTTAGTAAGGTGCACTTCCAGGTCACACTTAACAACACCCACTCAAGACCCCATTAAATCCAGTTAAGATATTTATCCTCCTCTCATTGAGAGCGCTTAATTGTTATGGTCACTCGGCTGGTAAAGCTGCATGCTGGTGAAAATAGTCACAGTGGTGACTCCTGTTACATACTGCATCTCAGGTTTTCTTTATTTTCGATCATTGTGCAGTCCTTGAACTCAAGAAAGATGTCTGTGTTCAGGGAGTAGGGCAATTTAACACATCTAATAACCTTCCAATATCTTATCTCTGAGGAGACACCTTAATCTAGTAGTCAACCTTTTACCATTTTTAACCAGAATCACAAGAGACACATCTATCATTTTAGCTCCTAGTGATGTTAGGGCCAAGGTTGAAAACTTAGTGCTAGTAGATCCTTCCTTCAAGTCCATAACTGCTCCTGTTGACTATCTTTGCAATGGGGAGCTAATTTTGCTCACTGAAAATTCCTTGGCCATATAACCTGTCTAAATTACACTTACCTTATATAGTCAGCATTTTGTTTTTTTTTCTTGTTTTAAGATGACTTCATTTAGTTAGTTAGTTGTATTTATTTAGTTTACGATTTTAAAAACTTTGTTTTTTTTTAAGATGTCCTCAAAATAGACTGTCATTGACTATGCACCCTCATTTTTGGCTGGAACTGGTGACCTGAATTTCAATATTAATTATATTATCTAAGAAGATAGGTTTATTAAATAATAATGGAATAATTTAAAGGTATTTTAGGTGGGAAAAGGAAATTAGGTTCTTTAATTCAGACTTCTTTTTAATTAGATATTTGAACTCAGTTAACAGCTACATACATTACAACCAAAACAAAATTTGGATTAAGAATGTCAGTCCTAATTTTAATGAGAATATATATGGTGAAGCAATCAAGGAAATACTGATTGATTAACATTGTATAATATTTGAAAATGCCTTATGAGACCAACATACAAATTTCTTCCTTCTTACAAGGCTAAGGACCAAAAATACACCTACAGCTGGACAATACAAAGGAATTGTAAAAGGTTGTGAGCGTTTTTTTTTTTAAAGATATGGTAGAGTAATCATTAATTTTCCTAATAAATATGCATGAGAAAATATAATTTACAGAAGTGAAACATAATTATAATTTCCAATAATCTCTAACAAAGCCCCAAAAGAGCTATTATTTACAAATGCCAATATCTATCAATAAATACAATCATTAACTGAGATGCATTTAAAACACTAATCTACAGTTGCAAAAAATCATCAAACAATAAAGATTAAAACTTTGTATTCTCTTGAGCAGATAATTATGAACTAATTTGTAACTGAATAAAATCTAGCCAATAAGCACTCCATTTAATTGCAGAAAAAGAAATTTTGTGTAAAATATTATGGGCCAATTGATAAAAGCATTAATTTGAATGTGAAAAATGTTAGGAAATTGAATTCATTTTCGCAACAAAGTCAATATTTAGCAAGTCTGAATAAGAGGGTTATGGGTAAAGTAAATTGACACAAACTTTGATTAGATGTGAACAGGTGTTAGTGAATTGAACATATTTTAACATGAGGTGGCACTCTGAACTAGGTGAAAGCTCTCTTTTTTTTTTATTATTAATTTTTATACATATATATCCGAATATTATGATGGGAATTAAGATGATAGGAAATAACCGATAGTTTTAAAAAGGCATAAATAATTAAATTTAGCATGAAATAACAATGACATAAAATACTTAAAATTAATTATTAATGATTACCAAAAAGAAATCTATGATAATGAAAAAGAAAAAAAAAATAGTTGATTATCAGTCAAAACGTTTAAAAGTAAATTGTAAGTAATGTAAATAAATTCGTTGGCATACATTTCAATAATACATGCTAATTACATAGAACTTAGAATTAATAACAGCAAATCTGTATCAGTCATCTGGAGAGGCAATAGGTGGTTCTCAACGATTCACCTAAAAACAAAGAAAGAATTAATTGTATGTATTTCACTGAGTTAAATAAATTTAATTTGTAATGATTATGATCTTTCTTGATTGGTTGAATGCAGAATCATTTCATCATATTAAGGGATTTATGTGAATTTTCATTTCTTCCAAAGGCTACATACTTCAAATCAGCAGAGAAGACAAAGAAGTTGAAACACACATTTGGCAATATATCACTTATTATTTTTAATAATAAGGATATATTGGAGGTTAAATTGATTAAAAAATAAATTATAGATTGTACTTAAGTTTTCAGTACTAAAAGAGTTAGACCTAAGAAGGCTGAATAATACTCCATAGTAACAGTGCCCATGTTACCCAGATTCAGCTCTCAGCAGCTGAAGCCATTTTTCTCTAAAATATATTTTATTCATTAAAATTGTATTATGCACATACAGGAGAGGGGCAATCAGGAGTTTTCCACAGGTTGCCATTCTTTTTTAGCCAAGATGGGACTAACAAATTTATTTAGTCAGTTTGTAACCCCCTCTCACTTATAAAATATAAATTTAAAAAACTTCATTATCATCTCCTGATAGGATAGTTGAGGGAATTGTTTAATAATTCATCTTAATCTAACATTAATAACTGATTCACCTTAAGGGATGGATATCAGACCTGAGGTTATAAACAATCAGAGCCAAAACTTGAATAATCATCAGCCAAGCACTATTTCAATGTATGCTTGTACTTATGTAATAAAGTATAAATATAAATATATATATATATATATATATATAATTATATTTTGGTTGAACATTAATGCAATGTAAATTCTACATTTATTAAAATGAAGTAAATTTTTCAAACTTTCGAATTTGTATGCGAACCCACTCTTCTAGTAACGAGTGAGTACCGTCGTCCCTGCCATTTCCAGTAGAGGAAACAGTTTAGGAGATTAGACTTGGTGCCAAAGGCGAACGGTTCCCTTTAGAGGTAAGCTAATGCTTTCTTATGTTCTCCCTAAAATAGAACACAAAATCCGAGTAAAACTTTTCTGGGTCTACTTGATGGCAATTGGCAACTGCAATCTAAAATCCCCCATTTCATAAATACTAAACTCTAAAGCCGTTCCAAATGATTCTTCATTCAAATTTTATATGTTAAATTAATTAAGAATAGGTAATTTAAAAAGACTATCCCTTACTTTAATTGGGCAGAAACTTGTATCTTTTAAATTAAAACTAATAAAAATATTATTTTGATTTACATGTATCGTTTAATTTCCATTTATTTTATCAAAGTGAGATATATTTTATTTTAGTTACTATATACCCATCATTTCCTTTGCTAATTTTATTTATTTTGTCTTATACATCAATTCAAGATACATGATAAAAATTTATTTCTTCCTCTCATAAAAATTAAATTAGCCCCTGGAATTCCAATAACAGACCTGCTCTTATATTCATATAATTTACATAAACTATAGACCCTATTGTTGATTGCAATTGATTTAAAAGTTCTTAAAAAATGTTTTTGTAACTTATTTTATTTCAAAATAAATATAAGAAGTGAATACAAGAGATACCTAGGCTGTCCTTAGGATGATATGAACTCCAGAATCAGTGACGACAGGCTCAGATAGCTCTCCAACTTTGAGAGCAAAAGCAGCCTGTTCAAAGGGCTTCTGCATCGCTCCATGACCAAACGGGCCAAGATCCCCACCCCTCTTAGCTGAGCTGCAGTCTGAGTACTTCTGAGCTAGCTCTGCAAATGATGCCTTTCCTGATGCAATCTGCTCTCTGTAAGCTGTAAAGAAAATAATTAATAAAAGCAATGTATTAATAACATCATTTTTTATTACTATTTATTAGTTGAAATTTTTATAATAAAAACAAAATTGTAACCTCTGTCTCTCCATTGATTTTTTTTAAAGACTTTCAATTTTTGGATTTGGTGTCAGTTTGTTTATTATTTTGTTGTCATTTCACGTATAAATGATTAAACTGAATTTGATAAAGCTTGGTGTATGTATTAGCAGTAATCCAAATTAGACTTTTGACTTTATTAAAATTCTTAGAGATGAGCAGGAGGAGTGGGAGTTGTAAGGGAGCCTGAATTAAAAAATTGTGATATATTCTTTTCTATTCACTTTCAGACAAACATTCACATAACAACGATTGTTTATTTCATTGTTCAATGTAACTTTTGTTATGTGCAATTTTGTGATATAACGAAGTATAAAAATATGTAAAACTAACTGAATCTATCTGAAAAAATTCTTGGTATGTGAATTAGCACTAACTCTTTTTAGATTATGAATTGTATTATAATTATGAATAATGAACATGGGTGTGGGTGGTAAGGGAAGCTTGAAACGAAAAATCGTGATATAGGATTTCCTGTTCATTTCTCAATCGGTTGGTTGGTTACTTTTGTCTTATTCTCTAAACATGAAATACACATAAAACAATAGCTCTAACCAAAAGTATTAAGGTGTGTAAACGACTACTTAGAATAGGATGAAATTTGGGACGTATTTTACCAACAAACCGAGTTAAGAGTTTTGACTATATACAGAGGCTATAAATGTGGGGTCCTAAAGGAGGCCTGAATTGAAAAATTACAAGTTTGTTTCAATTCAATTTGACAAACATGTAAGTAAAAATTGTTTATTTTGTTACTGAATAACTTTTGTTGAATCAATTTTTGTCAAATGACAAACTATAACACAATATGCACAATGTATAATTTGAGGTGAGAAATAAATGGTGTACATTAATTCAAACAAATTGAATTAACTTGTTATTTGGAGCTTATGAATGCTGGATTAATCTTGAGAATATATTAATATTTTTAAAGATGTACAGTGAAAGAATGATCTGAAATAAAAATTATAAATATTTCAGAAAAAGGGTACTTTAGCCCTGGTTGTAAAATGGTTTTATCTATATATCCATCAAAAGTAAATAATCATTGAATTTTATTTGATAAAGGGCATAGTTGAACAAATGATGTTTCCTTTTTACCTTTAAGTGTGATTCAGGTTGCTAGGAGAGTTAGCCCCTTAAAATAGTATCACTGATACAGCAAAAGGGGCCTCTCGGCTCAACCTTGGTGTCTACAAACACCAGCCTTTTGTTTTCTTTTTCCTTTGTTCGTTTTGTGAGATCTTTTTAAAAAAAAGGAGAGTTATAAGTCCTCCCCAAACCCTTCCAACTAACTTTTTAATCTAAATAAACATAAGTAACATTTTCTGTCGTCAGTGAGTAAGTGTTTTAGTTTTATGGTAAGTTAAACATTCTAGTTAATAAACTGATATTATTGATTTATTTCCTGAGACGTATTGATCTAATTCAGGGGTCTCCAAACTACGGCCCGCGGACAGATTTTGTCCGGCCCGCGGAGAGCTAGCATACTTGAAAACTCCTTTAGAGAACATATTTTTTATAGCAAATTAAATTTAGTTTACTGAAGTATTCTAATTTTACGTTGAATAATTATTAATATGACATCTACATTGATATGGTCATGGGCTAACTACTCATAACATTGTTGTAGGCTTATTGTTATTGTTTTTGTGATAAGTTGGACAAGGAAACGCAGAATTGTAATGAGTAAAGGCATGTATGATATGCAGAAAATTTTACTTCAGTATATAATAACTAACAAATTATTGAAATGAATCCAACTAATATTTTATACATTTTAAATAAAAACATAACTTATAACAAGCATAATGACATATGAAATACTAATGAGATTTATGTAATTGAGATTTTCCACTGACAATAGTTTGTAGTTGTGGACTAATTTTACTTGTACCAATTATTAAAAGAGATTTAAGATGCTCATCAGTTAATTTAGATCTGTAAACATTTTTTGTGTACTTCATTTTGGAGAAGGTCTTCTCACACAAATAAGTAGTAGCAAAAACAGAAAACAGCCCACGAGCAAATTTATGCAAATTATCAAATTGTGTCAGTGGAGGACTCTTATAAAATTCCAAAAAAAAGGAGAGTTTTGATATTTATTCTTAATTATATCACTGCACTGTAGATTAATCATTTCCATTTGAAGTTCCGGGGCTAGGGTGGACTATTTCACTTTTTACCGCCGGCAACAATGATAATATGGTTTTGGCCCTCGGAACTTACTGGAGTAATCAGTATGGCCCTAAGGCTGGAAAGTTTGGAGACCCCTGATCTAATTGATGTTACTATGCACTTAATTTATCATTATGTACGTGTGTGCTTGGGCCAACTTTTGGTCAGAAAGAACTTTTTATGGATAATGATTAATACTATCAATGGTTGTTATTTCTATCATCCAAATAAAATAGCTACCATCTTTGTGCTCAGACAACTTTTGGAAGAAAAAATGCCTATTCTTACATGGTTCTTAATAAAGAATATTATTAATGATTATAAATTATATGATGTTTTGACTGAAACTGGAAATATAAAAATGCTGTCCATGGTAAAGCCGAGAACTTGTCTGTCTGGCAGCTACAAAAGTTCCAAAGACCACATAAAAAATGTCAACAAGATAAATTAATCTACTCTGAATGAGTGAATATCTTACATTGGACTAGCTCCATTGCTTCCTCCTTACTCCTGGTGATGTTTTCCTCCCGCCAAGAGCTAGGCCTCCGAGAGCCGGAATGCTTGACGAGAAGATGGCTGCACTGAACCTGCTCAGGACCACCACCTCCACCTGAGACAGGCTCAGCAGGCTTCTCAGGCCGCTCCCATTGGCTCTCTTTTGTGTAAACATTCAGGTAATAGTGTTGCCCTAAAACAAAACAGTTGAATAAGTTTTATGAAATAAAACAAACATTAATTAGAGTTAACATCTTTGGCAAAGCATCCTAAGACATGCCTACAAGGTCCGTGAGAAACAATTCTTATATTAAACGTTTTAGCATATTTTCTGTTAGAGAAATCAGCTATTAATGTTGTACTCATGAGTAAATTTTCAAAAATCGACTTCAAACGTCCAACAATCTTGCCCAGTAAAATACATGCATGTTTCAGTCTATTCAGTTCATGCAATGCACTAGTAGCCATAATTCACATTCAATTGTTTTCAAATTCGGTATTTAAAAACATGTCACGTAGAACTAAAGATCAGTCGAAATTAAAACAAAAAGGAAAAGTACAGAGAAGGGGTGAAATGTAAATTCTTAAAAATCTTTGCATTATTATAAATGGTTGAAATATGTTACATGACCAATCCTGTTGATAAAGTAATATGCTCCAATTTTTGCTCTATACATTTATTCTTAGCAATTATATTACAGGTCTATTTGTATTTTTCGTTTTCAGTCTTAAATCCCCAATCTTACTCATGAGAATTTCTCTTTAAGGTATTATCAATGCCACCAAATCAATCAATCATTAAATTGTGATTTTGAAGTAATGCTTCTAAAATTAATATGCAAGTGATATTATTGGAGATTCTAGAGAATAATGAATACGGATAAAGTAAGTAAATGGTTTACTAACAGGGCTAATTTATTCCATTTAAAATTAAATTGAACTTCAGAGATCTCAAGCCAATCAAATAACACTTAATAAAATAAATACTTTGGTTTTCATTTTTTTGTTACAAAAATAAATGTATAGGATGGCATTAGAAAAAGGATAAGAGGGAAAAAAAGTCCATCTCATAGGGACTGCAAGAAATTATCAGATTTCCCGTTTAGAATTTAACATTGAAGTCACTGAAATGAAATTAGAAGCATATACCATTTCTTCTATAATTCCATCTTTTACATTAAAAAGGGTCCTTTGATAAGATTGTGATATTTAACCTGATCATAAGACATATTTCTTCAGTATTATGTAATGCTGGCTCATTAAAAATAAAGACCTCCCATGATGACTTTTTGTGAGGGCTGAACTAAGCTATATTCCTTTCTTCATTGTTCAAGAAACTGATTTTAGTTGATACTTTTTATTTCAGTGACAGAAGGTTAAGTTTTAAAATTTCACTTGTGAGTTTTAAAATTGTGTCAGTTAATATGGCATATTTGGTATGCCAGAGTTCTACGGAGAAAAAGTAAAAGGCAAGGAAATGATGGTATAAAACAAAAAATCTGAGGGCAAAGTCTGGTTTGTATGAGCATTGTGAGGAGTTGAGAAGGAAACGTGTCTTACTAAAATTAAAATAAACTAGGTTAGCTAAATAAACTGTGAAACCTCATTGTAAATTCTACACAATTTTCCTCCTTTCTTCCAAACGTACTTTCTGTTAATACTTTTAGTTCCTTAAAATAACTATTATTATTCAACTATTCCATATTAATCTCTGTTTGGTGTTCTCCTTTATGGTAATGTGGCTATTTTTTTTGTCACAAGTAAAATATTTGAAAAATACATTTTCTCAATATGTTGTACTTTCTGTTTGGTTGGTGTGTTTAATTCATTTTCTTCATCAATTTCGAAAAAAGATCTTGTATTACATAATACCTGAATTTCTTACATTCGCTTATTTTAAAAATGAGAAAATAAGAGTGGATGAAAAGTAAATAGTACCACAAGAACTGGCTAAACTAAGATTTCCGATAGAATGATGGCATCAACTTTATATTTAATTCCTACCTTAGTAAGAACTTGTTGATAATTCATCTAATGTAAACATGACATGAAATTGTGGGTGAAACTATAACTTAAAATGAAAATAGCAAGAGTAGGAGTTTACTGAAGACTGAAAACCAAAATAATACAAATACCTCGGTTTAACATTGTATTAAGTGCTTTACTGTGTTAATAAGTTTAGTAATGTACCATTTTTTAATCTGACAAATATTAACACAGGCATAGATGTTATATTCAATCTCTATAGCTCCACTCATCCTGATCTGACGACTTAAGCCACTACTAAATTGATCTTTAGTTTCAGTAGAAAAATTTAAATATAGTTTAAAAACAAAAGTTGCAGCTACCAGATTGTTAACAGATAAATAAGAAAGAAAGTAAATACACACGCACACACATATATATATATATATATATATATATATATATATAGTAGGATTGATGACAATTTGAAGCTATTTTTGTTTGAAATCGTATTATGAGTATGTAAAAAGGAATTTCCAATAAGAGGAATCCATTTAGAGTTCAATGCCATTCACAAAATAAGTAGTAATAAAATAAATTCCAGGATTTACCTCCCCTTTCTCCAGCCTCAACTTAAAACTTTTGTTTTTCACATTTCATTAGAATTATGAGTTTTGACCTTTCCTGAACCCATTTTGTCTAGTTTTAGTTGAAGTCTGTATCTAGCAAAACTCAAAAACTACAAGTCCAGTAATATTGAAATTTCATATTCAGGACTGTTGTACCTTCTAGTTGTACACCTCCTCTGTTGGTCAAAATTGACTTAGGGGCAGATGGAGCAAAAATTGCAATTTTTTTTGCATTAATTAGAGAAACAAAAAACTTGTCTGAATTACAAAAAAGACATAAATTATGTTAATTTCTGATCTAATCTATTGGGATAGAGATTATATATTTTCTATGGGATCAGTTTAAATGAAGTGCATCAAAAACACTTTGTTTATTTTATTTAATAGAAATACAAGAAAGTTAAGTGGTACCCTGTCCGTTTTTTATAGTTATTGGCTACAGTTAAAAGAAAAATTCCCCAACATTTTTTGTTTGAAACTAAGAAGTGCTTCTGTGGGTATTAAAGTGAAAAATATGTATTCCAGTCATTACAGTAAGTTTAAAAATTCAATGAAAAGTTGATTGGCGCTCAGTTCTAAAATTATTGTAATAATCACCTACTTAGTCACCGAGCTTACAAATAAACCAAAAAATTACTGGTTGCGAATAATCACATTGTTCTTAAAAGTATTAGCAAGTGGTTAAAAATAGAAATGTCTAATTGTAGGTTGCTGAAATAGTCACTGTGCATGTGTTTGTTATCAGTTTGAGACACAGTTAATCCTACATACAATTCGAATGCTAGAATATTTATGTTGATATTAAAGTACTAATCTTTAATTAAACTATGTATTCAATCGGTCACATCTTTCAATTAGTTATAATTAATCCAGTAAAATCATCAGAAGAAAAAATGGTGATTCACAGTCTTTTGAGTCACTACCGGGAAAAAAAGGTTAAATGCCAAGGCAGCAGCTAAAGATATCTGGCTGCTATATCAAAACAATATAGAATAATGGTTCAGGCTATTCAACTGTAGAAATACCATTAAAGATCAGGCTAGAAGTTAATGGTTGCAAATTTTAAGACAGAATGTCTTTATTTGCGAGCAACCCTCTCTAAAATAAGTAATATTTTTTGTTGACCTTCTGCCATAGATTAGTTAATTAAAGTTAAATAGGTCATATTTTCAATAGAAATTTCAAGTTCTGCAATAAGTCAGTAAACTTGGGGATCAGAACATCTGATCCTCAAATTCCACAGCCCTGAGCTGTACAAGGCAATAATAGCCCTGGCAATTCTATTCAAAATAATGACAACTTAATCACAATTTTATTAAAAAAAAAAAAAAAAAGTATATCAAGTCCAATTAACTATAACAAAATTTGAGTTCGTGACAAAAGCAGATGACAAGAACTATTTTGAAATCCATGAATCGAATTTAGTCATATTGTCTCAGATAATAAAGGATTATCAAACAAATATTGTGTTAATTGATTGCCTCTAACTGCAGGATATTGACTTTTTCTGATTCCATTGGTATTTTTTTTTTTGTGTCCATAAATGAAATATTTGAAGATGAGGTTCGTGTGTTATACGCTAATAAGTATTTTGTGAAGGATTTGACTTTTATTGCAGATACCAAGACATCTATCACTTCGCATGCAATACAATACAAAAAAAATATTGATTTTGAAATGCTTAACAAAACTATGGCTAATTGGGACGGGTTATCAGCAGGTTACCACTCTTTTCTAGCCAGAGTGGGACTAAGGATTTTATTTAATGAGTTTGTCACTAAATAAATTCCTATTTACCCAGGCGGGAATCGAACTCGCCACTCTAGGTTTACCATGAGATTAAAGCCAACGCTTTAACTAGCTAACCTGAGCCTCGAAATACATATTTAAATTGTAAGTTGTTAAAGGAATTCATAAAATGGTATATTAAAATTAATGAATACTGAGAAACTATGAGTGCAATTACTATCAGTAAATATAGTAACAGCATTTGCCGATTTCCTTAGAGATCTAGGAAATAAATATAAATAAGTCACAATTTACATATTTCATTTCAAATTTTCTATCTTTAATCTATTTAGTTGCTATAAATAATAATCATAAATGTATAATGTGAAGTGTATGTATGAAATATGACAAATTCAGAGAGTAGATTAGGTCAAAGGTCATCCAGTGGCAAATGATGATTTGTTTACCAAATACTTAACTATCTCAAAAATGACTAAATTTCATTGAATTGTATCGAACTCCACTGAAAATATGGCTATCTAAAGTTGAAACAGCTTACCTAAATATTATTCTATATGTTAACTGAAATTCTCCTAATTTACATAAAAATAACGAGATGCATCAATATGTACCATATGCAGCTTGATAGACCACGGGGTTTTCAGAACTTATGTTTTAAAATAAAAAACAAGCATCTCCAATTTTCATTTTAAAAATATAGAAAAACTAGCTATAGGCTATTTTTGCTAGCAATGTTTCTTGCAGTACTTTTTATTCTTTTGATCCCAAATTTTAATTTCATTAATAATATAATTTTGAACTGAGTATATATAGTTTTAATATATTGCACTTGCAGTGCATTCTTTATACAGTTTGTTGTTGTTACATTGCATGTAACAAAATATGAATTACACCAAACCTTTAGAGACAGCTATCATGATTATACATTAGGCCATGGTGTTCAAAACATTCATAGTTTGTTAAGAAAAAGAATATGAAGAAGTATAAAAAAGAAATTAAAACAAAAACCCTTGTAAAGATATTCCATAAACTAAATTGAATGTTGGGCCCAACATTGGACAGCCCTCAAACAGCTTAGTTTTAGCATTGATAATAACGAACTTCATTTTGAATGATTTAAACCATGAAACCATTACACTTACATTTTGAACGAGAAACAACCGTATAAATGATAAGAGCTACTCACTACATTAATAAATTAAACGATTAAGCTAGAAACATTATTTTTCAAAAACTAAAAATTTTATTTATCTTAACTAATATTAATCTTTATCATTTAATACTTAAAATATTGGCCAAATGTGGGCATTTTTTTTTTTTTTAATTTAGTTATAAATTTACATAATTCAATGAAATATGGAGATTTCCTTAGTCTTTGTAGAGAAATTATAAGTTTTTGCTATATTTTTCTAAACTTAGAGATGGTGAGGTGAGCAGGTGTTTTGAATTACCCTATGCGTTAAAATTCATTATGATATAATTTAATAAAGACAGTCTGATAGCAGCCAAAACATTACTGGAATAAAGAATAAAAAATAGAACATTCCATTAAAAGAAAAAACAAGATTTTAATTTTAAAAAGTTCAAATATGGGACATGGACCATTGCTTTTAAAATAAAATTATTACTGCATGGGTTGGGGGCAAATTTGAAATACACACCGATAGCCCCAATGTTAAGCTATTAAATTGCAATGTCTATTTATAAAATATACTTGGGAACTACTCTGGGCTAAATATGAAGCTATGTTTAAAATAGTTTCTCAAAATCCAAGGCATTTTACATTACAAGGACAAAAATGAAATTCAGTTTAACTACTGGAAGTTGTTAAAATATCATATAAATGAAAACTTGGAGAATATTGCAAAACTTTCAAAATTAAGCCGGTTGAATACCTAAAACATGATATCGATTACATATGTATGGTGATGTAATGTTACTGTAGACTACAATGGTGTAAATAAGTTAACGAGAGAATAAAGAAATGCTGGAATATATATATGAAAGTCAAATATAAGTTTCTGTATGAGAATAACGGTAATAAACAATGAACACACCCGTAGATCTACTTAAACGTTTCTCCCAGCCCGAAGGCAATTCTTCATCCGCCATTTTGAGTTTAGTCAAAAACGTTGACTGTCATAACCATTTCAATCTCATCACTGTCATTTATAAAAAAAATAAGTGCTGGAGACTGTCTATATTATTTCAGTAGCCACAAATAAATTTAATATTAAACGGAATAAAATAAATAAACCCAAATAACCCAATTTAAATGTGTTTTCATTTTTCTGTTATGCACTATGATTAATATATTTAGACAGATTATTAATGTATCCATTGACTTTCATTAATTTAAGTAATTGTATTATTTTTCGTTCTCATCATTGTAATGGTTTAATTATTATTCGTTTGGGAAACAATGCTTTATTTCATTAATTCCAACTTGGCAAATACTTAGAGCCAATGAAAATGAAACAAGCTAGGGAGGGGAAGGTTTCAAACTGTGTTTGAGTTGGATTTCTGTTTACGTTTGTTGATATCGTTGTCAAAGGCTGAACTAAATTAGTCTTAAATGATTTGCTCCGTGAGACAACCAGTGAGTTCCTTATTACATTTTTACCTTAATTATTTCCTAAGAACTTTTAAAACGAATTGCTAATTACTGTCATTGTTACCATTCAGTTATGCCCGTTGTTAGGCAATCACTCACTAAAAAATAGAGTTTAATTTCTTTTATATTTCATGCTAACAGGTCATTAAGCTAATCTTCTCTTTCGGAAGTTTCAATATTATTGTTTGTTTTTTTATATATTCTTTATTGCTTTAAATAAATATTAAATCTGGGTATTACAAAATGGTTAATTTCTTGCTAATTAGTACACTTAAGACGACTGTTATGTCTGCAGTTCACCAATTTTTCTCATTATAATTTCTTAGAACTCAAATATTTGTCTGATTATATTTTATAAGAACAAAAATTGTACTTAATTGTGAATATATACATTTTTTTAATGAAGTGAAAGTCTTTATTGTTACTTACATAATGGCGTTTATACTGTAAAGCCATTTATCTATATTGTATTCCATGATGGAAGGACTTATACTCTTCATCTTAGATGACAATTTACTATGATTTAAATTTGACTTACTTTTTAACAAATTATTTATGCAAAAGTAGATTTTCATATTATTTTGGGGGTTTGAACATCCTGTTCTGTAGAATGCAGAATAAAAAAATGTGTTGAAATTTTCTTGTTTTCTTTTTTTTTTGTTGTCCCTTTCCCTATTAAAAGAGATTTTTGATACTAATGCATTGATGAATCGAATTCATTCTGTTTAAGAAGATCATTTATAATAGGTAAGGGGAGGGGGCTTAAAACTTCAAATGGTATACTTTGTTACAATCACTAAACTGCCTTCTTTTCCATAACTAATTAATTCCCGGATAGTGATATAAACTGATAATTAAGTTTCATTTGCATATGTACTTCCTACAATCAAGAAAAAATATCTCGTTCCAAGACTTCTTGTTTTGAACTCCACAATTTACTGTGTGCTCCTAAACATTATTATTAACTCTAGCATTCTTATTCATCTCAGAGTTTCTAATTTTAATAATAGAAGTGAAATTGTTAAGTTATTAATAAATCACTTTCTCTTTATTTGGGGAAAATTTGTTTCTTAGTTAAATGAATTACCATTGTATTATAAATAAATATTGAACCTTTTTTTTAATGTCCTGCTTATGAAACTATAGCTAATTTTATTTAATGAGTTTGTCAGTAAATAAATTCCTATTGTCTTGGTGGGAATCCAACCCACAACTCCTGGTTACCTAGTTCTTTAAGACCAACGCCCCCTAAAAACATGTCCAACTTGAGCCCTATAAGCACCTAATTCTGTACAGAGGCTCCAGTTAGTCATATAAGTTAAGCTGTTAGTCTTAAGACACTTAGTAAACATAGTGTCACAAGTTTGATTCACGCATGAGCAATCAAAATTCATTTATTGACAAAATAATTAAACAAAATTCTTTGTCCCCTTCTGACTAAGCAAGGGTGGTATCCTGAGAGAGATAGACCAAGAACTTTAATATATTCATTAGTGGGGGGTTTAAAGAGATTGTGTTTTTTTGGCTCTCTTAATAAATTTCAAATACCTAGCTTTGTTGAACGTGTACCCATTCACTGTGATTTATGCCAATAAAGAACTTGACAAATTCGCTGGTGAAATGCAAACATTTGTATTGTTATACTCAAATTATTACTTTAATTTCAATTTAATTTTCTGTTCCAGGTGGCTTATTTGCTCCTTCCCTCTGAGGTAGATTGATAAATTTCTCTGCATGCCGAGTTAGGCTTCACTTCACTCACACAATTTTTTTTTTTTTCATAAACAGTTGTTGCACCAATATCATGCACACATTATAGTATTAATATATTTGTATTTTTTGCATGCTACTATTGTAAATAAAGCTTGAATTTTGAAATACAATTGCACTCTCATTTTAAAGCCTAACTTGCACATTTATTATTACAGTGTTGATATCTTTCCAGTTTCATTTCCCAATTATTTTCAACTTCACTCTCCCCTGTACCCCGTAAAAACCATGTCCAGTAGTTTATGTTTTTGATCTAGAAGGTTTAATATTTGTTTGTATTCATTTGTGAATACATTAGACTCATAAATTGTACTAAACTGGTATTTGTTTTGTGGATTTGTGAACCTTATTGCAGTTGCCTAGTTTCATTTGAATGGACAGTGTTTTTGGCCAGAAGCAGAAAATGAATTAAATTAAAAAAAGAAAGTAGAAGAAAATTAACCCTTTCCTTGCGTGAAGCCACTATAGTGGCTTTGTGCAAGGAAAGGGTTAAACATGAATACGGAACTTAAAAGTTTGTCATGCAGCGACTGCGTAAACTAAACTGGTTTTCTTGTTTTGGAATGATAGTGAATAGACTATTTTCTATGAGTAGAAGTTAGGGTTTACTGATGGCTGAAAACAAGAATATACAAATAACTTGCTGACTATTGTAGATATAAATAAAAAATTATAGAACATATTTATACAAATTTAAATTTTCAACAAGATTAGTCATATCAAATTTCTCGATTCGTCTCATAACAGAAATATGTCAAATTTTTGAAATTCATAATTGGTGAAGTATTAATATGTTTCTTTTAAATCAATAGTAAGAATTTGTTGAATGCAATCCAACAAAGACTTCTCAAATAACTCACATTCAAAATAGTTGTCCGTTAATCTCTAGAGTAGTTTTAGATAAAAAGTAAAAAAAAAAAAAAAATCTAGATTTTCGACGTTTAAAATCATTAATAAATCCCCTTGCAGAAAATCAAAATTTCACTCTATCTCTGTTATTATGACTCTGACATTCCAAACATGTTATAAAAACTATCGTGTAAATTTAATTTCCTATAAATATTCTGTAATTTTTATTCCCCCACTATTCCAACATTTTATTTGTAATCCACACTTCTACTCATCTCGCTTTAGCAATAAGCTAATGTATGATGACATTTCTTATTCTAAGCTTAAACACTGAATATTGTTTTAAACAGACCTTTAATATGAGTAATACATGCAAATATAGTATGTATGTTGTCATTTTTTGAGATTTTACTGGAATCTTTTTATTTTATGAGTACCATACCTCAATATTTACTCATTTCATAATTCAACTCTAAAAGTCATACTTGCTAATAATTGAAATCAGACCAGGTAGAGTGTGAGGTTAAATAAAAAATTCAAAATAACTTTGTTTTTGTTGAGTCGCATAGAAAAAAAATTATATTATCAATCTTGTTTCAAATTTAATTTTCAAGTATTATTTCGTTTATATGTCTCCCCTAATTCAAATATTAAGGAAGTTATTTTTAGTCACTAAATATCTCTTGCCCAGCTTATATTTCAATTCCTGTTTACATAGTCTTCTTTCTACTGGAGAAATGGAAATAGATGGTTATATGAGATCACTGGTGTGTCATTCGAGCACTAGGGAAACACTGTTTATGCAGCACCTGTCTGACAGACTTTGGACCTGTCATATCGATTTCAGTAATGCATTTTTTATCAGCTAAATATCAACTTTGCTTGGCTTATTCGAACAAATATTCACTCCAGTAATAGTATTCTCCTTCTGAACCATTAGATATTTATTCCCTTGATGGGGGGGGTTGGGGTTCTTGTTAAGCACTATGACCTTAGTAATTTCATTAAAACTTCTTCATGGGCGAATTTTCTCAGTTGAATTTGTAATTGCTCTAATTAGAAATATATAAAATAATAAATGTGTGTTAATTATTTATTTAAATGAGCAACAAATTAACTCATCGCCTTATTAAATGTGTTTTAAAATGTTTTTGTGTATAAATATGTCTTTTAATGTATTTGGATTGTGGAGTATGAGGAATTGTCACTAATTTAATACTTTAAAGCGTACTGAATGTGAATAACTATATTATTCTTAATTCATGTTATCTTTAATAAATAATCATAAAGGTTCAGGAAAATTCGTTTCCCATAGTCTTAGTTTTGAACTAACCATGGAAAACAAATATTTCTATTACCTCTTTAGATATTAATTATCTTCATACATCTGTGAATAAATGTCAGTGTTCTACAGAAATGGTTCTCCTCCCCTTCATAAAAGTGTTCACTTCAAGAAACTGTACATTTGGATCCGTGTAGCAAGATCAGTAAAATATTGGACAGTCTTCATCTGAACTTGATTAGTGGGCCTTGGAAATCTATGAGCATTTGAAAAATAATTTAATATCTTCATGGCCACCTGTTATAATCACTGCTTAATTTTGAAATTCCACAGTTGTTTATTCGATAAGGCAATATGATAGTGCTTTGTTTAGGTGTGTGTGCATGCGTATATACACACACACACACACACAAGATTTGATTACAATTATGCTTGTTAAATTTTATCTCAGAGAGAAAACTTGTGGACAATCCTTTCAAATAGTAATTCATCTGCATTTTAGATTTGATATTTTGACAAATTAAAAATTTTCAATTTAAAGGTTATTCAGTTTCTTTTAAAAACTAAATTTTCCCCTGTTGAAGGGGTTTTAAAGCCAACTTTCCCATTAAAACTAAATTTACTTTTATTTTTATTTGTTTGTATTTGTTTTTAAGTTTATTTATCACATTCTCTCCTAGCTGCTTGATACCTTTTTAATCAAATATTCTGAAAATAATAATCTTTGAGTCAATGTTCTATGAAGTGCAGTGCTTGCCACATAATGGGAGGTCAAATGGTCACCATGATCCTTTGATTGTGAAGTGTTTTCACTGGCCAAAGGTTTTACTTCCTTATTTAACTGACTAAAATTGTCTCACGGTGCTGAGCAGGAACTGGGTAAGGGATAGAAGTTTAAACTTGAAGTCCTGTACTGCATAACAAAATAAAATTTAACATAACATCCCTATCGATTCCCAATAAACATCACATCAATATTTCCTCTACAATTAATATTACATATAAATTAAATTTTTGTTTATTTATATTAAAATGATTTCTAAGTAACATGTGTCAGAATAGTTCAGTTTTCTTTTTTTCAAGTTTGATGGGGCTTTTATCTTTTTTTTCGTTCAAGACCCAACTTTCATTTTTAGCTACTGAACTATGTGGAGAATTAGGATTGAGAGTATACAGAAGACGAAAAGAAGCATAAGAAAACAATATAAATAATGTGCTCAGTATACGTGAATATTGCACAGGTCAACAATTACAGAATATTATTTTTCAACATGATATAACATTCGTTTTTGAGCCAAACTCTTAATAATCTAGATCAGTGGTCTCCAAACTTTCCAGCCTTAGGGCCATACTGATTACTCCAGTAAGTTCCGAGGGCCAAAACCATATTATCATTGTTGCCAGTGGTAAAAAGTGAAATTGCCCACTGATGAAAAAAAAAGTCCGAAAAAGTACGCAACGTTTAAAAAAGGCTGCAAATCGGACTAAAGTCCGCAAAACGGCAACTTCAAATGGAAATGATTGATCTACAGTGCAGTGAAATAATTAAGAACAAATATCAAAACTCATCTTTGTTGGAATTTTATAAGAGCCTTCCACTGACACAATTTGATAATTTGCATAAATTTGCTCATGGGCTGTTTTCTGTTTTTGGTACTACTTATTTGTGTGAGAAGACCTCCAAAATGAAGTACACAAAAAATGTTTACAGATCTAAATTAACTGATGAGCATCTTAAATCTCTTTTAATAAATGGTACAAGTAAAATTAGTCCACAACTACAAACTATTGTCAGTGGAAAATCTCAATTACATAAATCTCATTAGTATTTCATATGTCATTATGCTTGTTATAAGTTATGTTTTTATTTAAAATGTTAGTTGGATTCATTTCAATAATTTGTTAGTTATTAGATACTGAAGTTAAATTTTCTGCATATTATACATGTCTTTACTAATTACAATTCTGTGTTTCTTTATCTAACTTATCATAAAAACAATAACAATAGACCTAGAACAATGTTATGAGTAGTTAGCCCATGACCATATCAATGTAGATGTCATATTAATAATTATTCAAAATAAAATTAGAATACTTCAGTAAACTAAATTTATTTTGCTATAAAAAAAATATGTTCTCTAAAAGGAGTTTTCAAGTATGCTAGCTGTCCGCGGGCCGGATGTGGCCCTCGGGCCGTAGTTTGGAGACCCCTGATCTAGATAAGTATACTTTTTTACTTCTAAACCCATAACTTTAAGCCCCAGTATTATAGACAGTTGTTTGTTATGCCATTGCAATTTTTGTTTTGTCGTTATTAAAATCGATATTTAAATTTTTATATAAAAGTAAAGATGATTGTAAATGCCTGAAATCGGATCCTTGGTGGTGGAAGGGGGGGGGGGGTAGAGTGTGCATTTCGAAATGTCTCTCATTATTACAGTTTGGGTCAAAAAATGTTATCGAACCAATCTTATTGTAAATGATATTTACTATAAATGTTGTAATATACATTTTTTCTTTATTTGAATATTAACCGAGATATATGCATTCTTAGTTGCTGAAATCAGACCAGGAATAGAAGAGAGAGAGGGGGGGGTGAATTGTAAAATACATTCTCGTTATTATGAGTCGTATAGAAGAATGTTAGAAACAAATCTTTTTAAACTGTTGATGGTCTACAATTGTTGAACGTTATTCGTTTCTTTGTAGTTCAAATATTAAGCGAGCTATTCGTACTTCCTTGTTTACGGCCTCCATTTCGCTTCGGATTTTAGCATATTTCCCTTACAACCGAGATATTTGCATTTTTCGGTTTTCTGAAAACCCCTACTCTTGTTCATGTCATATTTATAATCAGCTGTTGAACCACTTCATTCAAGGTTAAATACCAAATATTGCTTTCATTGAACTTCTACTTTGTGAGTCATGTGCAAATACGTTCATTTGACCCCCCCCACTTTCTTTTGTTCTTAGGCTACTAAAATTGAGTGCTTGAGATAAAAATTATTCTGATTCATTATAAATTACAGTACTAGATATAGTAAATAATTTTCAATAAAATTAATTTGCTGTATTCAGATATATTTCAGTAATTGTTTTTCTTTCCGATGAAGAATATTTCTATCTGTTCAGCTCTGAGGTTGGCTGAACTGTTTTCAATTCAGACGGCTTCCGTTGGGAGATTATTAAAATTGACTGAAATATTTCTCATTGCCGTATGTATTTATTCACGTAATCACGATGGTGTTAATTGTTAGCAGTATGTAGTTTATGTATTCTTCAACTTCACCTAGGAAATGTGCTTAATTTTGGCAGCCTCTTTGTGACGGGCTTTTTACTTATAAATAGAAATTATATTGTGAAAAGAGATCAGTCACACCAGTACGAGAGAAATCTGCTTAGTTTACTGCGTGACTTTGTCACAAATTCACAATATATTGAGGTTAAATAGATATGTGGGATATGTTTGTTTTGGACCGCTATAAGAGGTTGAGGGGGGGGGGGAGGGGACTACCCACCTTTGAACCCACGCTGGGTATTGCACTTTGTTCTCTGTCCCTGGTTGTATTGACGTAGGTCGTCATGAGTCAACTCTCATGCCGCGGAAAAAGAGTTCGTATTTGACACTGGGCGTGATTTACGGCTTGGAGGGAATTATTTTTTGTCCAGTATTTTTCTTTTCATGGTTCCTATAGAGGTACATCATTTCTAATACAGTGACCACATTTATTTGTCAATTAGAACTGACGTATTTTTGTTCATTGTGAATAAAAATAAAAGTCCATGTGATACATTGATGGCATCATGTCACCATTTATCTTCTATTTCTACTGCAGCAAGAAACAGGAATTCAAATTTTAGCTAGACTTGAGATGCTTAGGGGGTTTACAAATGGATGGTACCAAATAATAAAATTAACTCTGTTAAATCCAAGGGGAATTTGAAGATTCGAAATTTAATCTTTATTGTGAGTTGGATTTTAAAATGTCATAGAGCCACTGTTTTTAAACGATTGATGGTCTATATTTGATGTTCTATGAATTTTTTTAGCAGATTTCCCATACGGGAAATCAGCTATTGAGGTTGTACTCATGACGCGATTTTCGAAAAATGTCTTCTAATGTCCATCTATCTTACCCAGGAGATGACGGAAATGAGGACCGTTCAACTATACACACACAGATATATATCTGTCAATGCTCTAGCAGGCGCAATTTTGGTTTGTTGTTACCGAACTCCGTATTTAAACGTTTTATGTAAAAATAAAGATCAAGTTCGTTAATGGCTGAAATCAGGCCAGGGAGGGGAATTTAGAAAATTCTTAATGACCTATAAATGTTCTACGTATTTTTTCTGAATCATGAATATTATCCGAGATATTTGGATTTTTTAGTTTACGGTTTACAGAAAGTGCCCACTCCTACTCATGTCATATCAACTACAAGCTGTTACATCATGTACCACTTCATCCCAAGATTAAATACCAAATGTGGTTTTCATTGAACTTTTCCTTTGTGAGATACATGCAAATATGTTGTGATGAAGTCATCAATTAAGATCTTTCGTTCTTCACTCGAAAACATTTATTTTATCTATACCATACTCGATATTTAACAATTTTTGCGAACTCTAAAGATCGTATTTGTAATTGGCTGAAATCGGACTTGGAATAATAGGGATTTGGGGGGGGGGGATTCGAAAATATTTCCATTATTATAAGTCGGATCGTAAAATGTTATAAACCAGTCTTGTTGAACTATTGATGCTCTACAATTTTTGATTTATGATTTTTTTTCATGACTCAAACATTAACTGAGTTATTTGTACTTTCATGTTTTCTGCCGTCAGTAAGTCTCCCCTCCCCCTTATACTCATTGGTTTGTTGTGTAATACCAAGACGTGGGAAATCTCCGTGAGGGACTTTTTCGTAACTCATATACGTGTTAAGTGAGTTTATCGTACTTTATTGTTTCCGCCTTAAGTAAACTCCCATTTTTGCTCATCGGATTTTTATTTCTAAATATACAACATAAGATGAGATGAGATCAATAGTGTGTCTTGCCAGCAAGTGGGAAATCTGCTCAGTTTACGCAGCTCCTGCGTTACGAACTTTATTTAGTAAATACAAATAATTTGTAATTAAAATGATTTCTTAAGTTACTGAGCACGTCCTGAATATAATTAAATGTTGAACATTCTTAATTTCTCAGATGATTGAGGGCAGGTTGATGTTCAGCAAGAGTTGAGTCACCTCGTTAGTTCGGCCTACGTTCATAATCTGGTCCGTGGGTGTGTGAATTTCCTAGTGAATGATTGCTGAAGGTCATACAAAAATAAAATATATACAAAACTGTTGTTTTATGTCTCTTTCTTAAACATGTCCTGTTTCCAATATCCATTGTACTTACGATTGATTAATATTTTATCTTAAAACATTTTGTGGATTTATGATGGATACAAGTTTTAATATCGCAGTTATGGAAAATTACATCTCGCAGAGGCTGAAACTAAGTAGATTTTCAAACAGATGTTGAAGTTTTTATGATTTATGAATTGCAACTTGAAGCGTTCTAACGTCTTGTAGCCAAACTTCATACATAACATCTTGATATGTTGGAAATGGAAGGCAAGAAGCAGGTGGATTGAAAAAAGGCATTTCCCCCTCACAACAATTTATTCAGCGCTTTCAAAAGCGTCTGCTTCAGAAGTACTTTTCTGATGGCATCGTTAGGGTTCACTGTGCAACCCGGACTCTGTAAATCCCGCAATTATTAAATAGGATGTTCATCAATTGCTTTGTGATATATGAACAAATGAAAAAATGCCAGCATGGGTGAGAAAGTAATTTAAGAGGCAAAGGTATTCTTCCCACTGCCTACAAGATCCTGCCAAAGAGTATTTGTCGGAGGTCAGCCGAAAGGTGGGCATTAGGAGATTCTGGGAGAGTAACAGAGTGGATCTCGGCAACGAACACATGCTACAGATGACCTTTTCATTGGTTTACAACGGGCTTTTGAAAGTTTAGGCAGGCTGAAATTTCTCGAGACAGTTATTTCGGACAACTAACCCGCATTTCAGATTTACAAGAATGATTTCGAAAAACTCAGTTTGTAAAGGTCTAACCGGAGTTTGTGTCTCCGAAGGAATTGAGGTTTCTTCTGACTTGATGAAACGAAGACCCATTGTCTCACAGGTTAGAATCGATAAAAAAAGCCTAATTACTTCGCAAATAATTATGTAAAGCGGTAGATCGCTTTCCGTGCACTCCCTCCATCATCAGCACCCTGTCAGCTATCATAAACAGTTAAAAAGTCATGGGAACCGAATTAATACTTAACAATTTGTATATACAGACTTCAGAAACATAAAACAGTAAAATAATTAGAATGAAGGCCCAAAAGAATATTTACATCAAATAGACCTGTTTAATGATCATTATATTCTTGCGTCACTCAGGCGTTGCCAACCTTCACATCTTCAGTCACCTTTCTTCTGCACTTCCGCTTCATAACCTCTTTCACCGTCCCATCTTTGTAGCTGGCGCTATGCACCTGATGGGACACAGCTCTCTCTCTCACTAGTCCTTTGTATCCAACGGAACATTCAATAACCTGTCAATGAAGGAGGTAGAGCCTGAGATCTTACACTGGGTGTGGTAGAATGATTGCGGAGTTATTATCAAGTCCGTGGATGACGACTTTCTAAAAATACTGAAGGAGGTGTCGCTCCCCCGCTTCTCGATTTCTAAAGCTTATTGTTTAGCAGATTTCTTGAGGGAAATCAGCTATTGAGGTCGTACTCATGACGAAAAATTTCCTCAAATGTCCATCGATCCTACCCAGGAGATGACGAAAATGAGGTCCGTTCAAAACTATATATATATATATATATATATATATATATATATATATATATATATTTGTCTGTTAACACTCTAGCGGTCGCAATTTTTGTTTAATCGTCACCAAACTATTACATATATTAAATATTCCCTTAACGTATCGTCCCGAAAAATCAATGTGCTTGAAGTAGGAGTTGCATTGACACAATATCTTATAGGTTGCTACATTATGCCTCGATTCCATTTTAGGAGATTTCCCTTAAGGGAAATCAGCTATTGAGGTTGTACTCGTGACGGAATTTTCGAAATTTGTCTTCAAATGTCCATCGATGCTACCTAGTAGATGACGAAAATGAGGTCCGTTCAAAACTGTATATATATATATATATATATATATATATATATATATATATATATATATATATATATATATATTTGTCTGTTATCGCTGTATCGGTCGCAATTTTTGTTTGATCGTTACCAAACTCGATATTTAGTCGTTTTATGTAAAAGGAAAGATCAAGTTCGTTAATGGCTGAAAACGAACCAGTGGGAGGGGGAGTTTAGAGGGGAGGATTTTCTAAAATTCAAAATATTTCCGTTACTATACGTCGGATCGAAAAAATGTATAGAATCAATCTTATTGAAAATTAAATTTACTATAAATATTGTTATATACATTTATTCCCTATCTTGAATATTAACCGAGATATTTGCGTTTTTATGAAATCGGGGCGGATAACGGATGAGATTAAAACTTCACGTGGGAAATCTGCTTAGTTTACGCAGCCCCTGCGTGACGGACTTTTTAACAACCACCACGAAATTTAATAAAATAATTTTTATGGAAGCCGAATAATTATAAATTTACTAATTCTATCAAAATCAAAATGTTCTGTTTAGAAAAACAAGACAACAAAGAGTTTTAGCCGGTTTCCTTTAGGATAAATCAGCTATTGAGGTATATATTCGTCTGTCGATGGTCTATCGGTCGCAATTTTTGTATGATCGTTATCGAACTCATTCTTAATATTAAGTATTAAGCGAGTTAATTGTACTTTCTTGTTTTCTGCCTTAGGTAACCCCCCCCCTTCTACTCGTCGTTTTTTTCCATATAAACAGAGAATGCTTGGTGATATGAGATCACAAGTGTTATACCCAGCACATGGGAAATCTGCTTAGTTTACGCAGCCCCTGAGTGACGTACTATTATTCTCTGGAACAGAGATTCCATTTAGCTTGGAGACAAGCTCACAACTATTGTCAATAGTGTGATTAGGTTTAAAGTAAGTGATGTTTGAGAATATTATGGGACTAGACCATCTAATCGAAATTTTTATGGAATATTCGTAAACAACAGGGAGAGTGGATTCATCTGAGCTAGGAGTGGCAATTCTTCCTTTTTAAATGGATTAGGGCTAGTGACACAGCTTATTATTTTTTAGAGTTGAATTAGTCGTTAAGATCTCGCGAGAGTCGAACACAGCCCACCTCGATCAGCTGATAGTACATTATCTTCTGTTACTCATCCTAACTCATTATTACTAATCCTTGGCATTTATCCATCTTTAAACCAATCAATTCTCTTTAAATCTTTTATTAATTTCTTTTAATTGCTTTTAGGACCCTCCCCGAATTATTTTATTACGTGTGCGTTTCATAGCGTTTTTAGTTTTGCTCTCAATGTGGTTATGTAAATTCGAAGATACAAACACCTCGATTTCATTGGCTGTTGCTTTCCTCTTGGCATTATCAAACACGTTATCTTCTTCAGCTATCATGAGGTCAGTATCTTTTCCTTTGGTCTCACCTTAGAGCGAAATTTAAGTCCTTTATATAAAATATACAGTTCTTTCTTTGGAAAAATAACATCTACTTTGTTAACAGTACTCGGGAAGAAAGTACAACTACAACAGTTGTTTGTATTGTCATTAAAATTGGCTTAGGAACCGCTGCATTGATTTCTATAATCCTTTACTTATTATTCTGGACACAGTTCTATACACGTTATTTTCTCTCCGTAGTTCCTCCAGTATTTCTGTTTTGACATCGTTTGTGGTTTTTTGATTTTTCATGAATATTTATTTAATTTTATATTATGATTTTATATCCCAATATATTATCTTACACATATATATATATATATATTTCTATCCATTTCTATTTCAACCCTTCAACGAGGGGTATCACGGCTGGTACATTTATATACCTGTGTTTTATACATATATAAATCTACCTCAATTGTACGTACATGTACGTTTAGAATGCGCATATGATATATGACCTTAATGTATGTCTTCAACCCAGTTACCCAGCTATCAGAGTGTTAACGGCACACGATTTCCTTCGTAGCGTAAATCTGAAAGTCGTTAACACCATAAAAATGTAAAATTATTCTGGCTTTCACCTTATTTCCATTGCTTTTATTAATCATTTGCTGTTTTTTTTATTATGAATGTTTCTGATCTTTATTGAAAGTGTGGTCCTACTTGGAAAAAAATGTATATAAAACATTTATAGGCAATAAAATATTCAAGATTGGTTTTACACAATCCGACTTATAATTGCATAGATATTTCAATTATTCGAAATTTCCACTCTAATCCCCCCCCCCCTCCGTCTCTACCACTGGTTCCAGATTATAACGAACTTGATCTTTAGTTTTACATAAACCGTTTTAATTACGAGTTTGTTACTGATCAAACAAAAATTGCGACCGCCAGTGAGGTAACAGTCAAGTGTTACCTTGTACACACACACACACACACACACACACACACATATATATATAACTTTCAACGGCCTCATTGGTGCATATTTCAAGAATTAATTTTTACGCTGTACGTCAGTCTAAAAGACTGGTACGGCTCTCAGAGTATCCGAAACGCCTTAGGTTATAATGATGCTAAGATGTCAAAAGTTTGATTTCTTAGGCCCATCTTCCTTTTGGGTGCTTTGTATTCCTTAGAGAGTATAATTAAGAAGGGAAATTAAAGTTAAAATTGAAAACTTTGCGTTGAGGCAGAATTAACTGGGTGGTAGAGGAACGAATCAATCTGGATGTACAAAGTAGTCCTGTTTTCCTTCAAAATGCGTTTATTTGGGTTGTGTGGCAGTCGTTGATTCAAGCTACTGCTCTTTGAAGTTCTTTGCAGACACTGAAGATGGAGCTGTTGCACTGAAAGTAAACTTTAACTAAATAAACGCATTGTGGAGTAGAACAGGCCTACATTTTGCATCCAGAAAATAATTGTTTAAAGCTGTAAGATAAAAGTACAGTATTACATTTGAACGCGAAATTATCTTTGCGGGCCGTGAGACATTTTGAAAAACCCGATTAAACAAAAATATTATTCTAATTACTCCAAATAAGGAAGATGAGAAGAGATTTGTGTGTTTGGCAGTATGTACTTATAAATGTGAACAGTTCTTTTCAATGATGAAAGCTAATAAATCAAAATATCGCATAAGGCTGGCTGACTATAATTTGGAAAATTCTTCACGTCTTTGTATCAGTGGAATCAATCCAAAATCGATGGATTAGATTCCCAAATTCAAGCTCAAGTGTATCATTGATTTTGGTGTTGCTATTTAACTTTCGTTGTTTGTAATAATTCCAAATTTTACGATTTAATTATAATGTTGTACCTATTTTATCCATTTCATTTCGTTATTTTAATAAATTGTATTATAATTACATTGTCTTATAATTTCATGTCTGATATCTATCGTTAAAAATTATGAATACTACTTTAAAATGCACTACTTTTAAAAGCGGCCTCTAACCTATTTGCACACTAATGTTTGGCCCGACACATGTCAAAGGTTGCCCATACTTGGTTTAAACTGTTATTGACTAACGCAAGGAGTTGGTATATAACTTACCAATTTGATGGTTTGTTGTTTGAAAATTAACCCAGTTATTTAAATTAATAAGTACTTAATTTTGATATACCACTTTACGGTTTTTGCCCTTATAGTGATACTCCATGGAAATCTGTAGTTGTTCTGTGCTGGGTTTCTTAATAGACCGTGCAAAGTGGGATCCAGTTTTAACTGGACCGTTCGGCAATCTTTTCGTTTGTCTCATCATTATGGCCGACTCATTTCTGATTTATAAAGCCGTATTTTTGTATTTTATTGAAGAAAATCTCCATTTATGACCCAATAAGAACTTTCAATTACGCACTTCTTCCCCAATACTACTTATCCGATCTCTACCAAAAAATCTTACTGAAGTTTGGACTTCGTTTATTATCCATCAATATTTTTAAACAGTACTCGGAAATCTATTTGTTTTCTTTTTTTAAATATTTTAACGGTAATTATAGTAATCTATAAGAATAGATATTTAAGCACCTAAAATACTTGTTGATGGTGCTGTGGGAATGGTCACCTGTATAGCTTATGAATCCTTCTTAAAGGTATTTAGCTAATATGGAGGCCGCAGGGAATGCTTTTAAATTATGAAAAATAGATTTGCCCAACGATGAATGGGAAGCCATTCCCAAGTAGGAAATTATATCTCTTAAACTACAGAGTAATTTTCATATTGCTTGGATTAGTATCAATAAATCATAGGTTTCTCTTTGTATACAGATATTGTTGATATGCTGTTCGCGTAATAATTTTTATGCTTCATACTTTCATTGCTTTACCTTGAGAATTAATGGTATATTGTTGAAATATCCATCGATTAAATCAGAGAAGAGATTCATAGATTGCAAATAGTCCTCTCAGGGGCAGAACTTTACGTTTTACGAAAGATGACAGACAAGACGCAGCTTGCAAATAAAAGAACCAGGAGAAAATATTCCAAAAGCGTTTATAAGCCTCGAAATTGAACTGACTTCTGTTACTATTGTCAAATGTGACTGCAGAGGTCGTACAGTTTGATCTTCCAAGTTCATTTGGCAAGTGCATGCTAGGGCAACCTCTTCAAACCTTTCGGATGCTGTAATGAATTGTCTAATCCTAAGATTGGTAATCTCCAAGTTTTAGTTAGTCCAATCGTTGACTAATGGCTGGTTACGCTTAGTTTGGAGATGCTTGTTGTATTTTATCCATTTAGGTTAAGTCAATAATCTGCAAGTCTAACCTTAATTTGGGATCTTATTGAGAATCATTAATTGAAAATTGAGAAACATTTATTTCTAATTATATTTTTGAAATATAAAAGATCACGGTAGGCATCTATTTAGGCGACATTGTAGCGGAAACCCCTGACATTCTTGCAAAATTTACCAACGATTGTGCGTGACATAGTCTTGATTTTATTTTGTGGATCAATATACGAAACTACGTTTGTTTTCAGCCCAAAACAACGAATCCTATGAGTGAATTTCAAACTCTTCTAAATCTTAAAACACTACAGACCCAACAACCATTGCTCAAAAACAGCTCCTCTGCACATTTTTAAATTGGGCTGTTTTACACATTCGAATCCAACAACTATTGAAATGATATTTTAAGTATTTATTTTTATTTATTTATTTTGGCATAAGTTCATGGGCGTTGCCAGGGTCTGGCCATTTAATGTTAGTATCGTTAGGTATTTTACTTACATAATTTACAATTCGACAATTTTGTATACTCTTATAATAAAATTAATACATAAGCAATTTATAATAGTTCCGGAAAATCAACAAAAACAAAACAACAATTAATGGTTTATAAACTAACAATAATATACTCTTAATAAAGTAATATATGTAATTTAGCATGATATTTTAAGTATGAATATGTTATTTGAAAAATGTCTTAGATATTAATCAGTTTTATTATTTTTATTGCGTATATTCATACAAATATAAATGCTAAATAAATATTGTTAACTCTATAATACAAAGCGTTGTGTAGAAAAATTGACGAAATGCAATTCTGAACCGTGCATTAAAATTTAATCTTTTCTATTCATTGAGAATCCCTATTTGATAGTTCAGATATTTAGTGAGAAGTCTTCCTATTTAGTATTCACTCTAAATGTGAGTCCATTGCAGCTGATTTTGATTGTACTAATATAATTTTGATTTGTTTGGCTTCATTTTTATTTTATCGGGTCGTTTTGGGATCTATAATGTTTGGCGCTTTAAATTTGGAATCTATGGAAGAATAGGCTATACCAATTTTCGTCTCCCAGTTCGATGGTTTGGTGGACCATTTAAGATCTTCTTCAACATCTATTTATATTTGGGAGAAAGGTCAAGGGTTTTCTTGCTCCTTGCCCACTGTTTCAACCTCGGTTCCTCTTCCGACCCCAGCCCATGATGAGTCTGGCATCCTATTGATTGAGAGCTGTGCTGCACCCCTCCCTCGGGGACTGGACAAGAAGTGGGGGTCTCCCACTCCTCTATCATCCTCTCAGTTCTCTCTCTGTGTCTGTAGAGTCGCGGTGTGTCTGTGTGCCTCTTAACCCCGGATCCCGAGCCCGGCCTACTCTCCTTCATCGTCCGGAGTCAGCGGATGGAGCACGTCTGGATATGGTCCGGTGAGTATTTCCGCCCTGTTTTTCTTTTTTTCTTATCCTTTCCGCTCCTTCCTTACTCCTTGATTGCCTCAAGCTATGATTCCGCATCATTCCTGAGATTCTTTAACTTCGTTCCTTATGTTTGGCTCCTTAAAAGCAATGTATGAAAGAAATTAAATATTTTTAATTATTTTCAAAAACTTTTTCATATCTATTTTTTATGATATTTAATTTTCATTGTTTCTTTAACTGCAATAACATAATTGGTGTTCTTATCCAATTAGGATTTTATATTTTAGTTACATCCAGATTAAAACTCTCTATTGATAATATATTTACTACCTCTTCATTGACCATTGATATATAATGTCGTCAACGTAAAACACTAGGTACACACATATTCAGGCATCGTCTGTAAAATTTTGAGTTTTTCCACTTTCATAGAACATGACCTTCCCATCAGCAAAAGAGTAGCTGTTATTCTGCAGTTAAACAACAGACATGATATTAATTAATACTCCTCTATGTAAACACGACATCATTCCCCTATGATAATAGCCATATATTTTCATGAAAATAATTAAAGTTTCATTAATTAGTAACATTCAGAAACAGAATAGATCTCGCCTATGACAGCATTGAAGTCACTTCATATTTACACGAAATGCGATATTGGCATTCCTTAGCCATTTTATACTTGTTCTTTCGAAACTTAACAAATAATTTCTAACTTCATTGAACATTTTTTTTATGTTATTCGATATCACTAGCAAGCTTAACTTTCTTGAGGTTCTTCTTGAGAGTTACCGGCCCATTGCCTCAAGGAGTATAGTTGGGAAATTTTTATAATGAGGCTTTTTATACTTCGTGAAACACTCGCTTCTAACGGTCTAAACAGACGTTTAAAAGTTATTATGGTAATTTTATATTTATGAGTGAAAGGTTATACCCGTGAATTTTTTATTTATTTTTAACTTTAAAAGAGAGAATTGAATTTATTTTTACTTTCTTATCATCTAAAGTAAATTAAAATTGTATACCGTAAGCCAAAGCCAAGTGTGTCTGCTCCTATCTCTTTAATGGATATTTTTCTTCGGAGGCCAGTTCTTTTACTGTGTTATTCATTTTTTATTTGACGATATTATTATGTATATTAAAAAATAATACTATTCGATATTTAAGGGTCATTCACTTATTTTTTATAATATTGTTTAGTGTGTTTATATACATTGGATTATAAGAGGAGGTTTTGGGTTTGAAAAGACGGCAGAATGCATATAAGACTGGTATAGCTGCACTGAGAATGTGGGGTTCAAGCAACACAAATATTTTTTTAAACACATTTACACCAAGGAAATCTGATTTAAAAAAAAAGTGCTTCTTCAAACTGTTTCTAATGTCTTTGAAGTTACCACTGGCTTAAGAGAATGAGGTTCATTATCACCTAGATTGTTTAATCTCGCCCGTAAAATAAGGACGAACTCTGGTAGTTTCGTAGACATTAGACGCACACTACACATGGCGTTCGCTGGCGTTGTTTCATGTCATTGATTGGTGTGTATGCACGAGCATTGGAAGATCTACAAGAAGGAAATCAGTTATTGAGGTTCAATACAATTAGGATTCTTCAAACGTTCTAACTCAAACTATTTAGTAGATTAAGAGATAGTGGTATTTTCACATTTGGAAATACAAATTTGACTTGTAGCGGCCTATGGGCAAGAATTTTTTTTAACGTTAATCAACTGGATGTTTAACAGTTTCATGTAAAACATAAATTCTTAATGGTTAATTAAATATGTAATGGGGCTAATGTTACCGTTACTTATACTGATATTATATAAAGAATTGTTATTTCTTACAAGTACTGTTATTTACGTTTTGCAGGAATTTACGTTACTCGAATATTGACGGGGTTATTGGTATTTTTTACATTTTCGGCCTGCAGTTTCTCATTTCAATTTAAGACAATATGTCTTGCTTACATTTTAAATCGTTTTTATGTGAGGTTCTTACTAAGAGAGAAGCAGGGAATTGGGTCGTAGGCGACATCTGTCTGTCGAAGGTGACCGTCTCCGCAAAGTATTCCGTCGTGTTCCTTAGCATTGTGAGGCATTATAGGAGTTTCTTAATTACCGAATTAATTATCTTAGATTGAGATCCGGGGTACTCCTACCGGCAACTACCCGAATGAGTGTGGTAGGTCCTTCATGGGTTGCTGAATGAAAATAATAAACAAACATCAGATAATATATGCTACGATGTTATTAATACCAGTAAATAAATAAAAATTGATTCGACACATTGTATATGTATTTGTTACAAGTTCGTTGACATTACTCGAAGAAGATTTCAGTTTCAGTCACGTTTTATACGAAATAGTCAGGAGTTTTATCACAAATTGATGACATAGAATCAACGACCTGCTCCATAATTAATGTACTTCTTATCTCTTTCCCCACAGTGTCAACTCTTTGTCCCTTTCTCACTAACTCAGTTTAGCAGATTTCCCTTAAACATTTCTTCAAATGTCCGTCGATCCTCACTTGTAGATGGCGGAAATGAGGCCCTTTCAAAATTATATCTACCTCATTCTTTTTTGTTTGACCAAACTCGTCGGGGTTTGTTGTAGGCAAAACTAGATCAAGTTCGTTTTTTGTTTGAAAGCGGTATAGTAGGAAATTTCAAACGGTCAAAATATCTCCGTTTAATATAGGTCGGATCAAAAAAGTGCATAGAACCAATATTATTGCAAATGTAATTTTCTATATATGTTGTTATATACATGTTTTCTCTATCTTGGATATAACCCTTGATATTTGCAATTATTAGTCTCCAGCCTTGAGTAAACCACCACTCCTACTCCTGATTTATTAACAATTAGCAATTATATCATCAAACAGTATTCGGAGCCTAAATGTTAAATATTGTTTTCATTGAACTTTTACTGTATAAGATAGATGGGAATACGTGGTGTGATGACGTCATCAATTAAGATTTGACGTTGTTTACTCGAAAATGTTTATTTGTTCTATGTTATAATCGATACTTAACCGTTTGGTTCTACACTAACAGTCGCTAATGACTCAAATCGGGACAGGAATAAGAGAGGGCGGGTTAGGGAAGGAGGGAATTCGAAAATGCAAAATATCTCTGCTATTAGGAGCCAGATTGAAGAATTCTACACTTTTTTCTGTGCTACAATATTAAGCGAGATCTTAGTCTTTTCTTGTTAGCAGATTTCCCTTAACGCTCTAGCGGTCTCAATGTTTGTTTGATCGTTACCAAACTCGATATTTAAACTTTTTATGGAAAAGACAGATCAAGTTCGTTAAAGGCTGAAGTCTGACCAGTGGGATGGGGGGTTTAAAGGGGAGGATTTTCGAAAATTCGAAATACCTCCGTTACTGTACGTCAGATCGAAACATTGTATTGAACCAATCGTATTGCAAATTAAATTTACTATAAATATTGTTATATGCATTCATTCTCTGTCTTGAATATTAACCGAGTTATATGCATTTTTATTAAATGTGGGTGGATAACGGGCGAGAGTGAGTTTCCCGCCAAAAGCTACTTCGGCCGTTTTCGTAACTGATCGGCTCTCGTGAAATTTCTCTATTGTAAAACTTAACGTGGGAAATCTGCTTAGTTCACGCAGCCCCTGCGTGACGGACTTTTGATTTATTTTCATTCTTCAGGTCTTCTACTCGTCGAATTTTAACGTAGAAATAGAGAATATATGGCGAGATTACATTACTTATGTGCCATAACAGCTCGTGGGTAATTTTCTTAGTTTACGCAGTCCCTGCGTGGCCTTGGTATTAGGAGCTGAAATAATCATTTTAGCAGATTTTCCTTAAGGGAAATCAGCTATTGAGGTTATACTCATGACGGAATTTTCGAAATTTTTCTTCAAATGTCCATCGATCCTACCTAGTAGATGACGAAAATGAGGTCCGTTCAAAACTGTGTGTATATATATATATATATATATATATATATATATATATATATATATATATATATATGTCTGTTACCGCTCTAGCGGTCGCAATTTTTGTTTGATCGTTACCAAACTCGATATTTAGTCGTTTTATGTAAAAAGAAATATCAAGTTCGTTAACGGCTGAAATCGGACCAGTGGGAGGGGGGTTTAGAGGGGAGGATTTTCGAAAATTCGAAATATCTCCGTTACTGTACGTCGGATCGAAAGATTGTACAGAATCAATCTTATTGCAAATTAAATTTACTATAAATATTGTTATATACATTTATTCCCTATCTTGAATATTAACCGAGATATTTGCATTTTTATTAATTGTAACTGTTCGGCTCTCGTATGGAGATTTCTCTTTTGTATAACTTCACGTGGGAAATCTGCTTAGTTTACGCAGCCCCTGCGTGACGGACTTTTATGTCATCATGAAGAAAAATGTTTCGTTCCAAAATTCAAATAAAATCCTACAAAAGTTGTTGAGCCTGGAATTGTGCCTCTTCTAGTTGCCAACAAACTCTGCACACGGTGACCGGTTTTCCTTTCATGGAAATAGAGCGAGTCAACAGTTCTTTCCTCTTCCTTATCCAATTGCTGTGAACCCATCAACATACGTAATAACACATCCCATTGACACACTTAATTAATCAGCTGCTCGTCAACCTGGTAATTCTGAATAATTTAGGCTTTCCTCAGCTGTACCAGGACGTTGGCCAATAATTCACTCGTACATATTCTTTCATTCATATTATTGTTTACTGTCCTTACAATGTGCTTTGTGTGGGAGCACGACCATGTCGAAAATGAAACAAACATTATGCGGGAGTGTAACGCTAGCTCATATTATCGATTTGTCAATTTTAAAAAATCTGATAGATGATCTGACATGAGGTTTGGAGAAGATAATGTTAGGCGTAACCTATCCATTTCTTTAAGATGAGGTTTCGCGAGCTATTAAAGGAGCATTTATAACTTCATCTGAATAATTATTTGTTACCATATAGAGTTGCTTTTTATCAAAATTGATGTTTTAGGGAATTTCTCTTAAAGACATTTTTAGTACATTTCCCCTAAGGAAAATCAGTTATCGAGGTTGTACTCATGACGCGATTTTCGAAAAATTCCTTCATATACCAATCTACCTTTACCTATAATTGTTGTTATATACATGTTTTTTCTATCATAAATATTAACCGAGATGTTTGGATTTTTTAGTCTTCAGCCATCGGTAAACCCCCACTGTTTTATTTATGTTTTATGTCATGTTAGCTTATACCAAATATTGTTTTCAAGAGACCTTTATTATGTGAGATACAGGCAAATTCCTTGTGTTATGACGTCATCAATTACGATTATACTTCCTTATCTCGAAAATGTCTATTTAATCTATACCATACTCGATAATTAACCGTTTTAGTCATCACTAAAAATCATATTTGTTATTGGATGAAATCGGACCCCGACTGGTGGGGGTTTAGAGGAAGAGAATTCGAAAACTGGAAATGTCTCGATTATAATGAGTTGGATCCTAAAATCTCCTTAACTCTTGATGGTCTACAATTGTTGTTCTATCCATTTTTTCTTAACTCTAGTATTAAGTGAGTTATTCGTATTTTGTTCTTTTCAGCCTTCAGTAACCCCCACCCCCTTCCATTCATGGTTTTTTTTTGTATAGAAATAGAGGATGTGTGGTGAAATAAGATCACAAATGTGTTATACCAGCACGTCAGAAATCTACTACTAGGAATTAGGTATTTTTAATTGTCACTTATCACTTATAGGGTGTTATTTATAATTTGTACAAAATAGTACAATTACTTTTGTGAGCCAATTGTTCAAGTTGCTAGTGGTCGCTCTTGTGTCTGGTTCGCTTTATACTTCCCATTTCTGTAAGTATGTGTATATTTATTGTACATTTAATATTTCATTTTTATGGTATTTTAATTTAAATATTAATCAAATATAATATGTCTTACAAAACTCCCAGGACCTTTTATTGACACTCATAATCGCAGTGTTTTTTCGGTTGTAGAATACAGCCAAGAGGCAAAAGGCTATGGTCTGGACGCTTAAAATATACCATATTATTACTAAAAAATTAAGGAAATTCGCTAATCACGCCGTTTTTTTTATTCCTGATTGTTTATATATCGTTTGCAGTTGAACATACTAGCAGAAAGGTTTGATATAAGCTAAGGACAGTTTCGATATCAAAGGCAGTGGAGAGGGGCATTGCTGTGGTAAGACACTGGTCCAAGGCTATCAAGTTTCGCCCGGTCCGATGCCCTTATATACCCTACCTAAACCTTGTTTGTGGGGCTTGCCTCGTTTTTTATTCGAGCTATAAGGTATTATTATTATTATTAATCATCTGTACTTGAAATATCTTTAGTGTACTCTTCTGTCGCACTTTTTGTTTATTCTTTTTATGTTACAGCTGATGGACCCCCCCCCCCCCACGGTGGCAGTTCATTAGCTCTCTTTTCTTGAGTTTTTTCATAAGATATAATTGCGGCCGAATATTTGTTCTGTTATTATTTTTTAATTTCTGATTTATATGATAATATGGCCACTTACCAGACAAACCTAAAATACATTATCATTTTATGTTTGTTTCATACTCACGGGTTAGTGTTTATGCTTAATTTTAGTATGTAATTTTTAATTTCTTAACATTATACAACAGCTGCTATTATATTCCCTAAGACTACTTTTAACTAAATCCTTGTTACTATAACACAACATGCTACAACATAAATCTAATAGAAATAACATTGACACAAAGCTAGGTTCTTCAAGGTTACAGAAAATCTCTTCGATTACATTAAAAGTTTACTCGAAATGTAGTGGGGGGGGGGCTTTGATAGAAGTGCAATGCTTACATTTTTCTTTCCCTGTGTAAACTTTATTCGGTATTACAGTTGTAAAGCTCAATCATCTGTCAGAATCAGGACGTTTTAGAAATCATTTAATCCATTTGAAATACTGCTCTCTCGCTATTCCAATTTCCTGGCATTTCGAAAGTTTCCGATGGAGTACAGATGAATACTATTTTTCATACGTAAAACAACTTTCCAACATTTTCCAATCTTAAAAACAATCTTCTCTTTGAAGTGCTTCAAATGCCTTTTGATTAATTTATAATAGAATGGTGCTAGAAACCCAAATTATACAACAAGCCTCGTCAATTTGACTTCTTAACTTCTCAGAGGACGGTACGGCTAAGTAGATAGGTAATTATAAGAAATTCGCTAACCAATTTTTTTCATGGTAAACTAACCCCACCAACAATTTGTTAAAATGTTAACTCAGTATTTTAAAACTAATCAGACTTTTGTATATGGTTACCAGACATATTTTGTACAACTTCTTTCTGCCATTTAATATTTTAGCAGATTTCCCTTAGGTCCACCAACCTCGATATTTAAACGTTTTATGTAAAAAGACAGATCAACTTCGTTAATGGCTGAAATCGGACCATTGGGAAGGGAGGGGAGATTTTTGAAATTTCGAAATATCTCCGTTACTATACGTCGGATCAAAAATTGTATAGAACCAATCTTATTGCAAATTAAATTTACTATAAATATTGTTATATACATTTATTCTCTATCTTGAATATTAACCGAGATATTTTGCATTTTTATGAAGTCTGTGGTCGGTTATAGTTCGGATTAGGTCGGCCATTTTCGTAACCGTGGAAGCTTTTCGTTCGTAAGGTGGAAGCTTCTTCTAACCTTACGCTCGTTTCTAACCTTACCTTACCTTCGTTCCTTTGTTAAATTAATGCAAATACGTTCTGTTCATCCGCCCCCCCCCTTCTTTAGTTCTTGGACTACTAAAATTTGAGTTATTAAAATATAAATTATTCTTACAATTCAGAAGCCGTTTCAGTTGGGAATTTATTTTAATTAACTGAAAGATTTCTCATTATCGTTTGTATTTAATCACGGTGGTATTGTGTTACCCGTATGCAGATTTCTCTATTGTAAAACTTCACATGGGAAATCTGCTTTGTTTATGCAGCCCCTGCGTGACGGACTTTTTTTTATATTTTCACTGATACCATGTCAACGTGACTTCGCTAAAGGGTACATTAACGTTATAATTTGCATATTCATATAATTAATAATATTATTAAATTAGGATACTATATTAATTAGTATACTCCTGGATATTATGGCATAATAGAAACACGCGAGTAGACAAACGAATATATGTATTTCAGCTCAATACAAAAAGGGACAACATGTAAATATTAGTAGAAATCTTAGTATAACGTTATCGAAGCAAACTTTAGTTCAGAGCTATTGAACATTCAATCTGTGAGGGAAGACAGGAAGCATTTTTAACAATGAAAAGAGTTGGTCACTCAAGAGAAGGAAAAATTGGGCACTTCTTTTTTACTAGATAGTATGAACCTTCTCTGTTAACATACAAACGGAAATAAGAAATGTCATCCAATTTTCATAAACTGCCGACAGGAAGCGTTAGGTTAGAATGTAAACAAACGGGTCTGCCCGCCTCACACCGGAAAGAAAAAAATAATTACTGAAATATATCAGATTATAACAAATTAATTTTATTGAGAACTATTTACTATATCTAGTGCTGTAATTAGTAATGAATCAGAATAATTGTTATCTCAATCAATCAAATTTTAGTAGTCCAAAACCTTAAGACAGGCGGGAGGGGGGGGGGGTCACGAGGACATATTTGCATGTATCTTGTATAATAAAGGTCTCTTCAATACAATTTTTAGTATTTAAACTTCGAACACTATGATTTATTATGTAGCAGAGTATTGTTTATGTAACATGAGTAGAAGTGGCGGTTTGCTGATGGCTGAAAACTGAAAAATGCAAATATCTCGGTTAATATTCAAGATAGTGAATAAATGTATAGTACATATATAGCAATAGTTATAGTACATTTGAACGTTAGTACGAAGTACGATGTGAACGAAATTCTTGAATGGCTTTCCCAAAGAAGGCTATTTAGAAAAGTAGTCTTAACGACTGTAAGAATTCGATTGTTACATACTTTCTTGAGAAGACGAACCGTACTGCCAACACTGTAACTGTAGACTTAACAATGAAACATATACTAACATCGAGTCTAAGGACTCACATAGACCCACCATACACTATGACTGAATTATTATATGAACGTGGCCAGTATATAGACCGCGTATCTTATTAGCTATAACTAACCACATTTTAAAAAAAAAAATGATAATGTAGGAACTTACTGAAAATATATGCACGAGTATACTTACGTAAATATGTACTATACTGAGACAAAAAATTGGTACATGGCTCAATCGCCTCTATCACAAAATGCGATTAAAATAAGAATAAATTAATTTTTTGTCGTTCATGATGTATTCTCCCATTGTACTTGCAGTTTACGTAACAGGATGGGGATTCGGCAGCTGTCGTGTTGAGTTCTATGTGTTCGTCTTCTGACAACGGAATCAATTTAATTTATCCGTTCCAAATTACTTTTTGATTTTTACACAAGTATGGTTCCTGTCTAAATGAGGAAATAAATTGATGAGTTACAGAAGAATGTTATATTTTGTTTTCAAGAGAAATTAATATTTTCATTAGTGTGAGAACTGCATCAATTTCAGTTGTGTGGAAGCTACTAGTTAGAGGTTGCTTCTTACAGCAAACACATTCATCAAATACTGGTTCAAATCTTCCCCGTTTTCAGATTTTGATCCATTTTTGTGATGGTCATTGTTACTCTTCACTGGGGATTCACTGTGTGTCCTTTTTGTTGATGCCTCAGAGTAAAAAGCTAAACGTGCTTGATGTTTACTATTGACGGTGGAACATGTTTTCTGTTTGATGTGACCCCTCATATGTGACACATAAAGATCCAGGGTTACCTCTTGAGTGTTTATACAGATGGTAAAGTGTTATTGACACATCGGAAAATGTTAGAGGGATTGTACAGTGATTTTATTTTTAGTAATGTTTTGTATAAAAGTAATTTTTTTTTCTCCTCATAGTAACCCTATGAAGAGTTATTTATTTGAATACATGTTCCATTGCCACATGGCATATTACATGTATGATTATGTTTAAATATATTTTTATTTTATAATATATACATGTTAATCTACTATCTATTCAAATATAATATAAAAAAAATAATAATAAAATAAAATATTAAAATAAGTAAGATAATTACAAATAAAAGTAATAAATGAAATGAAAAAACAAATAATTAATGGTCTTGTGAAATTTGGAAATAAAAAATTTGACTCTTAACGCTCTATGAGCAGCATACTTTTTTTATCTATATAAGTTGGATGCTTAACCGTTTCATATTAAACATAAATTCTTATACTTAACGGAAAAATGAATAAATAATTAAAATAAGATAAAAAAAAACAATAATAAAAAAAACAAATCAATTAAAGTTAAACTCAACCGATGTTTAATTTGCGAGTCTTATGTTAAGTAAATATATTGAATTATAATTCCCTTTCCTCACATTCAAATTTACATTCTAATGTATTTTTGCTACAACCATATCTATACTTTTGATAAACTTTATAAGTTCTTTATTATCTTTATTAAATATAATATGAGATGGTTCTGGTCAATTACCTCCTTTTAAAATTATGTTCACTATTAAATTTGATCTATTTTGATTAAATGTTGAATGATTTTTACCTTGTTTCAACATACAAGCTGCCACCGGGACTTGGTTGAAAGGCACAATTCCTGTGGCTTTTGTTATGTATTGCGTTCAGTACTTTTAGTGTCGTAAACTGGGTAGAAGAGTAAGCTACGCATCCGTAATCCAGAATTGACCTGGTGTATCGAATTGACACTTTTAACAGTTGTGTTGCACAACTGCAAATGTTGCGAAATGTCAATCAAATAACAATGAAAATAAAATAACTATTGTTGTTTTGTTTTATTGAATTCTTTTTACTAGTACATATCACTTTGAAATTCCCTCTTCTATAGTTTCCGGATGAACAAAATTAACGAATTTTTCATTGTCTGAAGGGGGAAGAAAGCAGTTTATCCTTTTGCTATTTATAATATTTTTTATGTAAGACAAAAAAAAATGATTAATTTGCCGCTACTCGAACCCGGATCTCCGCAGGTCAGCGCTCATCGAATTAAATCATATTCTATGGTGCCGGTGAGTTGAGCCAACTTATCTCATAACTGGATACCCTGCGTCAGTGTTTTAAAGTGGAGATCTGGTCAGCGTAGGGCCTGTGTTATAGTTCCACAGTTTCAAAAAAAAAATCCCCATATAATCAATGCAAGAAATAAAAATATTAGTATTTCTTAGGAGCGCGTTCCGCTCATTCAATTTAAAAATAACTTATTTTATTCTATTTGCTAAATTCATATTACAGGTTTGATTGAATGTAAAACCACAGTTTAAAATATCCCTTTCAGTTCAAATCGAAGTTGAAATTCTTAATAATTAATTGCGCTTATTGTACAATTATACGGGACGAAATGTAGTATGTATTTGTACTGGGATGTTGTATCTTTGAATTCATTTATTTATTTACGAATGCCCTACATCGGAGGTGATCGGCAAGAGGTAGTTAGTTACTTATTTCATAAATACTGGAGTTTTTTTTAAAGAGGGGGCTGTAGCTAGTGTGTGAATCATCCTGACGTGACGCGCCATCATACCAAATAAATAAAACTATAATGTAGTTTAACATATTGTTATAAAATGTATATTTTTTAGATGCGTTCGGATAGGTGTAATATATTGTCTGCCGTCTATTAGCAATTCACTCGTGTCGTGGGGTGTGTCAAGATCTTTTCGTTGATTGCAGTCTATTTGTATGGATTTCATAGTTGAGCTACAGTATTTACTTACAGAGATGTCTGTCCTTTAATTGAGAATAATAAACCTCCCATAAATGAGGAATGTCAATATGTTAGGTGTATGTGGCCGATCCTGAGTCCGGGAAGAACAACTTCCTCCCGTCTTGTACTCTTATGGCTCGATTGTTACTCCTTGATTTTAATTTACTGACGATCTTTTCTGCTTGCCCCTTATATAGGATTCGGTTTCTCTAAATATTATTGTACTGTGGTTTTGTTTGTGTGCAATGAGTTTGTTCAGTAATTTATTTAGCCTGATAGCAAGTCGAAACTCCTCGTTTCAGGCAGCCAATATTGGGTAACTGTGTTTTTATTGGTTTGTTCTTTATAAAATGAATTTCCTCTCTTTGATTTCCATGTTATGGAATTTACATAATCGATATCTGTTTATGATTAGAAAACCATGAGAATGGTTTAAGACTATTTAGAGCCACGAAAGATTGTATTGTTTAAATAACAAGTAATGTTAATTAGTGTCGTCGTTGGGTGAGCTGGAGTGGGAGGACGGAGGTTCTTGGAAGGTAAAGAAAATGTTCATGAATAAATTTTGTTCCCACCGTCGTCTAAATTATTCAAATGCAGTTTCATAATGGAAGGAGGTATTGGTAATAAAACGGTACAGATTGAATAATGAAAAACTGCCATAAGCTATGAAATTATTTTCACCTAAGAAGAACATCAGGCTTACGAGCACAAGTAATTATTATCGCGATGAAAATGCAAGAGCAGGAATGCTTTTTAGACAGAATGGATGCTTGCTGAAAGTGTGACTAAACGAAGGTCCTAAATGCAAAGCTATACAGCTATATCATCAGCGTTATATAACAAAATTAAATATGACTAACAAAAAACAAAAACATTGCATGAGAAATATATTATTATTGATGTGTCACGTTTCTTCATAATCTTAGTTTTTGATGAATTTGTAAAATGGTTTTTAATTCCTTGTACAAAGTAAAGTTTTTTTCACGAGAAAACACCAGAGACTTGACAACAAAGCTATATACAGTGACAAGAGTACAAAGTTCGGCCTGATCAGTGTTGTCGCAATCAAGCAAGTATTAGTGAAACAAACAAATTCATCTAAATTCCTAATAGTACAAATATTAAATGATAAAATAGTTATTTAATTCCCTCTTCTACAAAAAGTATATTATAAAATAAAAATGATATTAAATAAACGATGTACAAAATACAAGGCTAGCGGGGGTTGTAAGGGAGGCTACACAGTAATTTAAAGCCTTACGCTAAAAATACCGAACAGATATTGTATTTTCTGGAAATAGCTCTAATAACATTACTGCTATCTTTTGGTTATTTTTGCAGCCATCTGATTCTCATTCTTTTTTAACTATCTGGGTTAAATATGTCATAGCTCATTTCCTTTATAACATTCGCGATGCTTTCCCCTTACTCGGTTAATGTCCAATTATATGCTTTGGAGGTCACCGCAGTTTAAATCTTCCATTTGTAGGTTATCTTTAGAGCGGTTACTGCCACGAGCGATTTTTGAACTCGCTCCTCTGTGAAGTTTCTAAGTAAGATATTGGCCTTGATTCCTTTAAATAAAACAGTAATGCGCTTACTAATGACCGCCCTTAAGTATATTTATATTACTTTAGAAAGTGCTTATTATTTTACTTCTTCGACACCAAATGCCAGCAGGAAGAAAATTAACGGTTTCTAGCAAAATAAACGAAATATGTCTAATACGATATACGCGTGTTTGTGTATCTGCGTGTTGTTATTTATTAACTGATAATTGGGGCCGGTTATATACAGGTTGCCACCCTTTTCATGCCAGGGTGGGATTAAGGATTTTATTCAAAGATCTCGTTACTGAATAAATTCGTATTGCCCAGGCAGGAATGGTATTCGCCACTTTAGCTGTAGTATGTGAGATTAAGACCGACTCCTTTAGTCACAGGGCTAACCCGAGCCCGTATGCAGATGAAATCGGATAACAGTATGATAACAAAAATACAAGAACATGAAATACATTCTCTTTGTGTGGTTCGAAGCTCAAGAATTATTCTAACTATTTGGCCAGAAATAGGATTGAAGTTAACACATGTGTTACTTTGTTTTTTAAAACATATTTGCTTTGTTACTGGGGTTGAAATTAAAATAGTTTTTCCTCCAAATCAGAAGTTGGATTTAATCCCTCTTTTTTTTTAATACACACAGAAAAAGTTCTTTATGTTCTGTTCAATAGATCTTACTCCTATGAGTACAATCCTTCTAAGTACAAAATGCTGTTTTCCGTGGTATCTGATTTGGAGCGTTAAACGTTTTGTTTTGTATTGTTAATGGGGTTTGGACATTGGATAAATGATATCTTAGCGTTGTGGTACAAGAATCGTGGTTCTCTTTGAAATTAAAGTCCTCGTCAAGTACCTCACGAAATGCCAAGGATAAGCCTCATGAGAATAACATCAAAAATCATGTGTTCCTGTAAAATAGGTGTTTTGCTACTGATTTTGATCTACGCTAGTATTTTATTTATTTATTTTTAAGTAGGTTATTATATTGTGGTGGATAATATTGTAATGCGCAGTTATGTCAAGGTGAAAAAAATGATTATGGAATGCGGTATACAAAAGCATTTTAAACATGAGATGGTAGATCGTGTGTCGAATGAGAAAGTATTAAATATCTCTGTGAGACTGGTGGGAACATTAGTAAATGTCTACTGAATGCCTTTCTACCCACTGGGAAAATGTCTAGAATTTAAAAGTTTCAGAAACGTTTAGGGTTATAACTTCCCAGTTTTAGCAGTTCCGTCAGTGATTGTAACCAGTCAAAATCCTTTTAGCAGATTTCCCCGAAGGGAAATCAGCTATTGAGGTCGTACTCATGACGCGATTTTCGAAATTTTTCTTCAAATGTCCATCGATCCTACCCAGGAGATGACGAAAATGAGGTCCGTTCAAAACTGTATCTCTCTCTCTCTCTCTCTCTCTCTCTCTCTCTCTCTCTCTCTCTCTCTCTCTATATATATATATATATATATATATATATATATATATGCCTGTTACCGCTCTAGTTTTATACAAAAAGAAAGATCAAGGCTGAAATCGGACCAGAGGGAGGGGGGGGTTTTAGAGGGGAAGAATTTCAAAAATTCTTAATTTTTCCGTTATTATGCGTCGGATCGAAAAATTGTATAGAACCAATTATATTGAAAATGTAATGTTCTATAAATGTTGTTATGTACATTTTGCCATTATCTTCATTATTAACCGAGATATGTGCATTTATTAGTTGACCACCTTCAGTAAACCCTCACTCCGACTCATGTCATATAAACAATAAGCAGTTATATTATGAAGCACTTTATTTGAAGCCTAAATACCATATATATTTCTCATTGAACACTTACTTTTTGAGATAAATGCAAATACGTGACGCACGTGAAATCTTCTTAGTTAACGAAGCCCCTGCGTGACTGACTTTTGATATAGACTTCGATTTGCTTGGTTCATACGGTCGGATGATGGGGTATTAAAACAGTCTTAGATACAGTTTTTGTGTTATACATTTGCTATTTATTACAACATTTTAATAATGCTGAGTCCAAAATATACTTGTATCAAGAACCCTCTACATTTCAATGTTGTCTATCAAGTTTCCTAATCTTGAAATTCAGTAGCGTCTACAAAAAAAAAAAATCTGTAGTGGTCTGCTGAATAAAAAAATGTCACAACTTCTAGCCTAAGCACTGCGCGTGCATAGATTTCTTATCGGACAGCTTCCCTTAATTGGTGTTTGTTGATAAGGAATGTTGAGTTCTCAAAACGCTGATCTCGTTGATGTAGCAAACCTAGCAGTCTGTTTCCCAACCCAAACATCTGACACAGATGTATTATCAGCAGTAAATGTTGCACACGAGTAGAATTCAACATATTTCCTCAATTCTGCCTAATTTAATTTCCTTCCGTTTCTCCAGCACTGGTTTGTTGATAAGGACTACGCTGTTGTTTTCTTCTTCTTTTAGCAGATTTCTCTTAAGGGAAATCAGCTATTGAGGTCGTACTCATGACGCGATTTTTGAAAAATTTCTTCAAATGTCCATCGATCCTACCCAGGAGATGACGAAAATGAGGTCCGTTCAAAATTATATATATATATATATATATATATATATATATATATATATATATATTTGTCTGTTAACGCTCTAGCGGTCTCAATGTTTGTTTGATCGTTACGAAACTCGGATATTTAACCGTTTTATGTAAAAAGACAGATCAAGTTCGTTAATGGCTGAAATCGGACAAGAGGGAGAGGGGGTTTAGAGTAGGGGATTTTCGAAAATTCAAAATATCTCCGTTGTTATGCATCGGATCGAAACATTGTATAGAACAATGAATAAGATTATTGCAAATTAAATTTACTATAAATATTGTTATATACATTTATTCTCTATCTTGAATATTAACTGAGATATTTGCATTTTTATGAAGTCTGTGGTCGGGTATAGTTCGGATTAGGTCGGCCATTTCCGTCATTGCTCGGCTCAGGTGGAAGCTTCTTCTAACCTTACCTTACCTTCATTACTTTGTGAGATAAACCTTAAACAGAGAATTGTTGCATATATTTGTTTGAATTTACGACTCTTATTTTTGATAATCCTAGTACCATAAACTCTTATAGTTATAATTAAATTCCAAGTAGTTAGGGTATGTTGCTATTTGGATACTGATATATGCTCAACACTCAATGGACAACTAATTTATATTTACTTGAATCTTATAGCTGGTGGGGGTTGAAAAAAAATGTCAGTAGGTAACGTAGTGGAGGTTTTGATCTTTTTTTTCAACCATGGCTTTAATCTTTATTTGATTGACAGAATTAATTACTGACTGTATTTTTAGCGGATCCCTCGCAGAAAATCAGTTGCTGAGATAGTACTCTTGATGCGATTTTGGAAGACGTTTTTCAAATATATAGCCGTTTCTAAATACGATATTTAAGCATTTCATGTACAACTGCTGGTTAAAATCGTTAATAGCTGAAATCGGATTGCGCGGGGGAGGGGCTAAGATTGGGTTAATATTAAAAAAAAATATTTAGTTATTGTGATTTGGATCAAAAACTGTTTTATAACCAGTTTTGTTACAAATGTAATTGTTGATTGTTATAGTATAAGTTTTCCTTCCAATTCGAATGACCAAGTTATATGTTTTATTTTGAGCATTTACTTAACTCTCCACAGGTTATCATATAATTTTCACTGAGAAACTGGAATGACTAAACTTCTTATATCCATCTTAAATTTCTTTTTTTGTTTACGCAGTCTTCTTACTCCGGGTGAAACAACGTGAGATGATATTATGTGATGATGACATTCTAATACGTGGATGACCTGCTTATTTTACTGAACACTTACGCGACGGAATTTCTTGAAAAGTACAAGGCGGTTCTAAATTTCCCCAACCACTAATGTAATAAAGATGTTATTGATAAATGACTCACATTTGAGTCATGCCTCTATGAAGCAATTTCAAGTTTCTTCTGAGGTGTGGCGAGCACAAAACTTTCTACCTTCGCCGCAACCAAAGCATCTTGAATGGATTAGAAGCCATGACCTTAGGTATATGACTAGAGGCTAGTTTACCCTTCGCTATTTTATATTTATTAGAGGATGAGAACGTCGTCTGCACCTTTTGCAAAGTTAGTTTTAGTGTGTCAATGCCATATTGATTCAACATGATAGGTCATGGTTACATTGAAGTATTCCCTTACTGAGATCCCCCACCCTCCACCTTACTCTGAATAATTTCTTGCAAACGACAAACCTAAAGTAATCTCGCTTTCCATGGCTGTAAAAATGGTATTTTGTGTTTTCTAATAGTATGTATCAAAAATTAAGAGCGTCGGAGAGAATCATTACGTGCTAGGAGTTGCACTAGAATTATCGTTTTGGTCGAATGGCTGATTAAGAGAAAAAAAAATCTCTTGTTTGCTATCTAATTGAGAAATGATAGAGTAACTAGAATTTAGGGGAAGTATGTAGGCGTGCGGAAGATGATATTTATCATTCCTTTGAAGGAACTGTGATATTGTTGCATATTATCGTTCTTACAATTATTTCGTTTAAAGTTATTTCGTTTCTTTTTTTTTTTTTTTTTTAAATTATATGCTATGTTTGTAGTTTTTGATCTTAAACACTCTTTATTATATGAATAATAATTGGTTATTAATTACCAATGAAGATTTTCTTTTCAAATAGAATCGAATGGTGTTCTAATCATTTACTTAAATTATTATTATTATTGCTTCATACATTTCTTTTACTAATGTAAAATTTTATTATTTTTGTTCCAGGTAAGTGCCATTATTGCGGATTTGGATATCTGGATACTTAACATAATTCTTAAGGTATTATTTATCTTATACACACATATATATATATATATATATATATATATATATATATATATATATATATATATATATATATAGGCCTTAGATGGAGATATTGAAGCTGAACTTCATATTTAAACTTTTACTCGGAAAAGTGAGGTCGAGTTCATTATCTGTCTGAATCGACCCAACGAGAGGAGGGTTTGTGTTGAGTAAAATAAAATATTCTGAACATCTTTCACATTTTGAGCCGCTCCTAAAAATGTTATATTCTGTACTTTTTTCTCTAATGATGACGGTGGTATTTACATATTCTAGTTTTCGGACTTTCTGCTGGTTGTATCTACGCAGACGATACAATACTTTTATCGCTTATGGAAATGTTAAATGTCCGTCACGCAGGGGCTGCGTAAACTAAACAGATTTCCCAGGTGCATGCAGTATTAATCTCGTCTTATTTCCAAATAAAAAAGTTGTCGGCCAATTAACCTTAGGTGATGACGTCGTCATATAATGTACAATATATTCATCTACCTCATCTAATAAATGAAAACATTATTGTGCATTTAAGTTTGTAATGAGACGTTTTGTGATATCTTGCCTTGTTGTTAAATTGCAATGACTAGTAGTGAGGGTTTACTAAAGGCTGTATATTAAAAAATGCAAATATCTCAGTTAATATCTGTAAGGAACAACTTTAAAGGACATTAAGATTGCAGGTACATACAATAAATCGACCTGACGGACATATTAAGAATTTAAGAAATTCCCCCTCTAACCCCCCCCCCATATCATCCCGTCCGATTTCGGTCGTTAACGAAGTTTTTCTTTAGTGATACTTGAAACTCTTATATATCGACTTTGGTAACGATTGCACAAATATTACGACAGTTAGGTAACAGTCGTACTTATGTATATAACATTTTGGGCGGTGGTAATTTTCTTCATTTCCTAAGTAGGATCCACGAACACTTGACGAAACTTTTCGAAAATCGCGTCACGGTTTTAAAGCTCACTAGCTGATTTCCCTTAAATATGTACTAAAATCGTACCTACAGATATGAACATGCAGGAGTTCCTTATTTAGAGATTTCTCTTAGGTGTCTAGAATTTAGAATATATATATATATATATATATATATATATATATATATATATATATATATTAATTTCCAGTGATTTTTCTTATATGTAACTTTTTCTGTGGACATAGAAAAATACTCACACATAAATAGGGCTTCAAAAATAAAATAAGGTTATATAATATCAAAAACCTCTAATTTTTAAAGAGAACATTTGACCATTATTAGACATTTCAGTAAAACCCATATAATTTAGAATGCAAGAAGAGACGAGGGTTATGGTATTAATAGTCATTGTGAATATGAAGCAAGGAATTTACAGTGGTTCCGGAGCACAACCTGGCTAGAGAAGGTCAAACACATGACTTGAATAAATGTCCCAAAGCTTAATGAATTACCTAACTAACATAGTAAAGCTCTCATACATGAGGAGACTTCAAGTTGGGTTTAAATCCAAATTAACTCCGCTCACCTTCTTGCTCTAATCAAAATGTCTGTCACGGAGGTGAATCAGGTTTCCCACGAGCTGGTGATGATGTCAACTCACCTACTGCTCTGTATTTTTATCGTAGTACGAAAATAAAATAAAGTGTACGATGGGCAACAGATATATAGTGACTCAGTTACTGAAAGAAAAAAAATCGATGAGTAGGTGTGGGGGTTTGCCGAAGGCTGAAAGCATGAAAAAGTCAAATAATTAAGTAATTGTTCGGGTTAAGAAAAAATGTAAACAACAGCAATTGTAGAGCATTGGTTGAATTAGGGATAAAAAATAAATGGAATAGACTTGACAGCATAATCTTAGTTAATGACATCTGGTCGTATATATTTGCGTATAATTCACATAGTAAATGTACAATGAAGACAATATTTAATATTTAAGGTTGTTATAGGGTGTTTCATGATATATCAGGTTATTGTTGATATGAGATGAGTAGAAGTCGGGGATTAGTGAGGACTAAGTACTAAAAAATGCAAATATCTCTGTTAAAGTTCGAGATAATGAAATACTGCTCATAGCAACATTTTTAGGAAATTCAATTTGAACCAAGATTTGTCTCATAATAACGGAGATATTTTGAATTTTCGAAATTCCACTTCTAAGCTTCAGCCATTAACAAACGGATATTTATGTTTTACATGAAACATTTAAATATCGAGTTTGGTAATTATCAAAAAAGAATTACGACCTACCAAAGTTTTAACAGACAAATATAATACGTAAATATAATTCTTCAAGTCATGTCATAGGTATAATTCTTCAATAGGTATATATATATATATATAATTCTTCAAGTCATGTCATAGGCACACCTCAATAGCTGATTTCCTTAAAGGTAATTCTGCTAAAGTGGTACTGATAATATGAATATGAAAAGTTATAATATATACGCATATACAAACATTAATAAAATACATTAAAATAATCTTTAACTGCATTTAATCATTACTTAGACCAATAAAAGCATTTCAGTCACAAAAAAAGGATATTAAGGTCTCAACTTTAATCTCAATCTTTATTATATTTTTTCAACTAGCAATCAATTTGTCAACAATGTCTCTATCAGTAATCAGATATTGTTGACAAACTACCATTGGGTTTAAGGCTGTGTGTTTTACTGATTTAAAGGAATAATTTTGAAGTCAATGCCCAAGAGTGCGAAACGTCTGCTAGTTGAAGATATATAATGAAGAGAGCTAAGTTGAGACCTTAAGATCCCCCTTTTTTTCCCCCTGAAATTATCTTTAAGGACAATCCAAAGTGAATTCACAAATTCCCAAGAGCCAACCAAAAAATCTTAACGCAAGGAATGGCTTAACTGTTTTTAGCATGTATACGACGATCCATGGACAACTACCGATTTCCCTTTAGAAATCATAGAAATCATCGGAAAATCGAATCATGAATATAACCTCAGCAGCTGATTTACATTAAGAGAAACCTGATAAAATGTAAGAGCCAAAGAAACATGGAAAATAGCTAAAATAGTGCATCTTGACTGAACGTCGCCTATGCATGCTGCACTGTTGACTCTCAAAGTTGTTTTTCTCAAGTACAATGGGAAACTGGAGAGGCCTACGATTTCTGATCCGGCTTTTTATAGGAAAGTCCGCGGAAAATTAAGTATTCCACGCTTTCCCTACCATTCATGGGACCTCAGCCATTTTCGTAGGGATCTACTCTCATATTAGGTTTTAATGTCCTTCGAATTTTTTACCTGCCTACTACCCAGCTCCCCTCACTTCCGAAAACATTCGTTCTGTTTCAGTGCCCTGTTTGGTGGGAGCTTGCCTCTAGCTCAAGTGATTTACATGTTAGTGAAAAGTGGTCTTTCCCCAAGGAAAATAAGCGCGAATGAAGAGATCTGAACCATTTCGGAGATAATGACTGTATGTAAGGCGAATCCCACAGCTTTAATATTAAGGTCTGACTGTGGTGACTAAGACATGCCGAAGAAACTGTATTCACCAGAGCAGTAAAAAAGTCCGCTACGCAGGAGCTGCGTAAGCTAAGCAGATTTCCCAGCTATTGAGCTGTTTTAGCTATTGAGGTCGTGATCATGACGCGATTTTTGAAACGTTTCCTCAAAAGTCCATCGATCCTACACAGCTGATGATGAAAATGAGGTTATATATATATATGGCCATAATTTTTGTTTGATCGTTATCACACTGGATATTTAAAGTTTTATGTAATATTAAAAATCAAGTTCATTAATGGTTGAAATCCGATTTGTGGGAGTAGTTTAGATGGGGGGATTTTGGAAATTCTTAATATTAGCAATTTTATAGTTATCGGGCATCAGTAAACCCCACACTCCTGCTCGTGTCATATTTACAGTAAGCTGTTATATTATGAGGCACTTTATTTGAAGCCTAAATACCATGTATTATTCTCATTGAACTTTTACGACTGAGATGAATGCGAATGCGTGGCTCATGTGGGAAATCTGCTCAGTTAACGCAGCCCCTGCGTGACGTACTTTTCTTTTAACATAAGTGTATTTTTCCTCATTTTCCTTCGTTCTGAATGGTTTGACTGCTACCAGAGAAACTCTTCCTTCGACCAGGCCCCAGATTTTCAAACGGGACTCACTTCCTGCTCCACTTACTTTCCGTTCTTAATTAATTAATTTACTATAATTTATATAATTAGTCTCACAATACCTCAATTAGAGCGGAAGTTGTTTAATTCTCTTCCACCTTGTAATTTCTCTTTTAGCTGATTTTACCTAGAAGGAAATCAGCTATTTAGGCTTTTTAAAAATGCCTTCAAATGTCTATTAATCCTACCCGGTAGATGACAAAATGAGTTATGTTCGTATATATATATATATATATATATATATATATATATATATATATACACAATAGACATATATATATATATATATATATATATATATATATATAGTTTCATGTGATATTTTCCCACCAGTTGAACTTAGCAAATGTTTAACCATTGAGGTTTAATATGACCTGCGTGCCTAACCTTTGTATATATATATATATACTAGCTCAGATACCCGGCTTCGATTGATTTGAGGCTGAATGGTGATGGTATTTTTTTGGCAAGGCTTTACTTTGAACAATATTTGACATTTACCCTTCCAGTGATTTGGGTTAATACCCGTTTTTGGTGTTTGTTAATAATAAAATTAATTTTTTATGTAAGACTTCACTGTCCTCCATATTGTCATATTTCCCGTCTCCTGTGCATTATGCATAGATTTCAGTTATTAAGGACAAAATATTAACATAGATTTGAATTAGTTTTTCCAGGTGAGGTACCTCATAGTTCAAATTCGAATGAATTGATAGATAGATAGATAGATAAAAATTCTGAATTTAAGTAAAAACATTTTACAGGGGGTCCGAATATTTACAAAAAAAAGAAGAAAAATTAACACATAGCTAGGTACAATACTTATCTAAAGTAATACATATAATATTGGTGATTGATATAATAATTTGTCTTCATTGTGAACAATTGCTTGAGCTGTGTATTTGGTGAATCAGTAGGATTAATATGTTTGGAGATGTATGCATTTCTGATGTGGCTATACATAGGGCAGCGGAAGAAGAAATGGTGGAGTGTTTCCTCTTCATACAGATTGCAAATGCTGCATAATTCCTCACAGTTAAGCTTGTATGCACTGCCGTTCCAATATATTTTGAGGGTCTTGTCCGATGAAAGTCTGCACTGTGCTATGATTCTGGTAACGTGGATATTGTTGATAAAAATTAGGTACTTCTCCACATCTTTGTTTGCTTTGAACGATTGGTAATTCTGGGAAAATGTCTGGAGAAGCAGCGCTTAGGAATTCTGAAGTCGTCCATTTCAACAAGTTTAAAAACCCACTGTATTTGCAGAACACCAGCTGAGGCCGCCATTCCTCGGAATACAGTAGAGTCAGAGAATAATACTCCAAGATAATTATAGGAATTTTCTACTGTAAGCTCATTATTATTAATGAAAAATTTCTTTGTACACTTTGGCCCACCTTTTTTAAAAACTAATACCTTTGTTTTTTCGACGTTTATGGTGAGCATGTTCTTCTGACAGTATTCTTGAAGGAGATATAACTTACGTTGAAGTCCCCTTGGAGTACTGGACATAATTACAGTGTCATCGGCATACGCAAGCATATCCACATCTTGCCCACTATCTATAGAGAGTTGGAGATAAGCTGTCACCTTGAAGAACGCCTTCAGTAACTGATATTTCATTAGAATTTTCAGGACCAGTTTGAATTATCAACTTCATTTGACTGTATAATTTTCCAATTACTCTAATCATTTTTGTGCTGATGCCAAATTTGTATAACTTGGAGAACAGCTTGTCGTGGTTCACAGTGTCAAACGCTTTAGAAAAGTCAATTTGATCTCAGATGAATCTGTGTGAGCGCAAGCAGTGAGAAAATACCATCCAAACAGTTCTGACCATTGGATAATTCTGTTGTTTAAGAGCTGAGTAAATATTTTAGTGATATTGTTTAATAAAGCTATGCCCCTGTAGTTTCTATGATCTTCCATATCCCCTTTTTTATACAAATGTATCATTTTCATTTTGCTCCATTTTATTGGTACCTCTCCATTTTCAAAAACTGCATTGAAAATGTCTAGCATCCTTTCAATTAAAGAGTTTGGCATATTCCTGAAAAATTCATTAGATATTGCGTCAGGCCCAGGGGATCTGTTATTTTTTAATTTGTTCAAGACTGTTTGCAATTCTGCTTTAGTAAATGGACTATCGAAAAAAGGGTGCCCAGCATCGTAAAAATAGACAGATTCAATTTTTGGTTTTATGGGATATATGCTTTTAAATTCGAATGAATTGTTGAGCATATCTATATTTTTACGCAAATTACTTGCTCCATACATTGTTCCTGGAGAAATGTATAAAACAAAAGTTAATCTAAATAACAAAGTAAACAACGTTTGTTATGTGCATGTTTGTCGAAAAACAAATAGGCGATGAAATATCGCGAATTTTTATTTCTGGCGTCCCTTATAACCCCCACTCCCGTTCTAACCTAAAAATTTTAATATAGCTTATAAACATGGAAGAATTAATGCTAAGTGACATACCGAGTTTTGTTAAGTTCGGTTCAATCGTTAGCTCCCAATAAAATAGTTGACTCCCGCTTTAGTTTATAGTGTATATCTCGTTTATACTTTGTTAAAAGACAAAAATGAATATAACAAAAGTTACTTTAAATAATAAAATAAACAACTTTTGTTATGTTCATATTTGCCGAAAAACGAATAGAAAACGAAATACCGCTATTTTTAAATTCAGGCCTTCCCTACAACCCCCACTCCTGCCCGTCCCTAGAAATGTTGGTATGGCTTATTATAATGAAAGAGTTAGTGCTAATATATATACCGAGTTTTATTTATTTCGGTTGGGTATTTTGTCCCAAATAAAATCGGGGACTTTCGCTATAGTTATTAGCGTATAACTAATTTATACTTCCGTATACAGCAAAAGTGCATATAACAAAAGTTACTCTAAATTACAAAATAAACAACTTTTGTTATGGGCATATTTGCTGAAAAAGCAATAGGAAACGAAATATCGCTATTTTTAATTTCAGGCCTCCCTTATAACCCCCACTCCTGTTTGTCTTAGAGAATATTAATATAGCCTAAAGTCTAAGTTGGGCTAGTAGTAATATACATACCAAGTTTCATAAAATTCGGTTCAGGCGTTTATGCGTGAAAAGGTAACAAACAAACAAACAAAAAAACATACACGAAAGAAACAAAATGCAGTTATGGTGTCTATGACGTGTGAAACGAAAAGTTATCGTGAAATTTCGCAAAAAAAATCAATGTACAGACAGAGGTTACAATTTTATATATACACTAGGAGGCTGAATGGTGATGGTATTTTTTAGCAGGCTTTACATTGCACAATATTTTGACTTTTACACGTCCCAGTGTTTAGGATTGATACCCATTTTTGCCCTGGATTTGCTAATAATAGAATTATTTGTTCGATAAGGCTTCACAGACTTTGATATTTTTTTATTTGCCGTATCTTATATATGTAAATATGGTTAATTTTTATTTATTGCCTCTTTTTTAACCCCATCCCGTTCTAATCTAAAAATTTTAATATAACTTATAATCATGGAAGAATTAATGCTAATTGACATACCGAGTTTTGTTAAATTCGGTTCAGCCGCTAGTGCCCGCTAAAGTTTTAACGTATAACTCATTTATACTTAGGTATACGACAAAAGTGTATATAACAAAAGTTACTCCAAATAACAAAATAAACAAATTTTGTTATGTTTATATTTGCGGAAAAACCAATAGGAAACGAAAAATTGCTATTTTTATTTTCCGGCTTCCCTTATAACCCCCACTCCTGCCCGTCCATAGAAATGTTGGTATGCCTTATTATAATGAAGGCCTCACGGCTAGTACACATACCGAGTTTTATTTATTTCGGTTGGATGTTTTGTCCCAAATAAAATTGTTCACTTCCGCTATAGGTTTTAGCGTATATCTCGTTTATAATTCCTTATACGACAAAAGTGTATATAACAAAAGTTACTCTAAATAACAAAATAAACAACTTTTGTTATGTGCATATTTACCGAAAAACCAATAGAAAACGAAATATCGCTATTTTTAATTTCAGGCTTCCCTTATAACCCCCACTCCTGTTCGTCTCAGAGAAAATTAATATAGCCTAAAGTCTAAGTTGGGTTAGTAGTAATATACATACTAAGTTTCATAAAATTCGGTTCAGCCGTTTATGCGTGAAAAGGTAACAAACAAACAAACAAACAAACAAACATACACGAAAGAAACAAAATGCAGATATGGTGTCTATGACATGTGAAACGAAAAGTTATCGTGAAATTTCGCGAAAAAAATCAATGTACAGACAGAGGTTACAATTTTATATATATACTAGCTCAGATACCCGGCTTCGCTCGGGAATTCATTTGAGGCTGAATGGTGATGGTATATTTTTGGCAAGGCTTTACTTTGCACAATATTTTGTCATTGACCCGTCCCAGTGTTTAGGATTGATACCCGTCGTTTTTGTGGATTTGTTAATAATAAAATTATTTTTTTATGCAAGACTTCACTGTCCTTCATATTGTCATATTTCCCGTTTCCTGTGCATTATGCATAGATTTTAATTATTAATGAGAAAATATTGGCATACATTTGAATCAATTTTTTCATTTAGGTACCTGGTAGTTCATATTGAAAAGAAGTGTTGAGCAAGTTTCTCTAAATAACAAAATAAACAACTTTTGTTATGTGCATATTTGCCGAAACCCCCAATAGGAAATCACTATTTTAATTTCAGGCCTCCCTTACAACTCCCACTCCTGCCCGTCCCTAGAAATAGTATGGCTTATTATAAGGAAGGCGTTAGTGCTAATTCAAATACCGAGTTTGGTTTAGTTCGGTTGAGTCTTTTGTGCCAAATAAAATTGTGGACTCCCGCTATAGGTTTTAGCGTATAACTCATTTATACTTCCGTACACGGCAAAAGTGCATGTAACAAAAGTTACTCTAAATAACAAAACAAATAACTTTTGTTATGTGCATATTTGTTGAAAAAGCAATAGGAAACGAAATATCACTATTTTTAATTTCAGGCCTTCCATATAACCCCCACTCCTGCCCGTCCCTAGAAATGTTAGTATGGCTTATTATAAGGAAGGCGTTAGTACTAATTCAAATACCGAGTTTGGTTTAGTTCAGTTGAGTCTTTTGTGCCAAATAAAATTGTGGACTCCCTCTATAGTTTTTAGAGTATAACTCATTTATACTTCCGTATACGGCAAAAGTGAATATAACAAAAGTTACTCTAAATTACACAATAAACAACTTTTGTTATGTTCATATATGCCGAAAAACCAATAAGAAACGAAATATCGCTATTTTTAATTTCTGGCTTCCCTTATAACCCCCACTCCTGCCCGTCCCTAGAAATGTTAGTATGGCTTATTATAAGTAAATCGTTAGTATTAATTCACACAGCGAGTTTGTTTTAGTTCGGTTGAGTCTTTTATGCCAAATAAAATTGTGGACTCCCGCTATAGTGTTTAGTGTATAACTCATTTATACTTCCGTATACGGCAAAAGTGCATATAACAAAAGTTACTCTAAATTACAAAATAAACAACTTTTGTTATGAGCATATTTGCTGAAAAAGCAATAGAAAATGAAATATCGCTATTTTTAATTTCAGGCCTCCCTTATAACCCCCACTCCTGTTCGTCTTAGAGAACATTAATATAGCCTAAAGTCTAAGTTGGGCTAGTAGTAATATACATACCAAGTTTCATAAAATTCGGTTCAGCCGTTTATGCGTGAAAAGGTAACAAACAAACAAACAAACAAATAAACAAACAAACAAATAAACAAACAAACAAACAAACAGACACCAAAGAAACAAAATGCAGTTATGGTGTCTATGACATGTGAAACGAAAAGTTATCGTGAAATTTCGCGAAAAAAATCAATGTACAGACAGAGGTTACAATTTTATATATATATATATATATATATATATATATATATATATATATATATATATATATATTTATATTAGGCAACAAAACAGATCTATTCCTTATTGTAGGAATAACTATTGGGTTATATCAGGTTCTTCTCTTTTCATTCTTATGCGTTCATCGAAATCTTTGAGATCTATCCAAACTTTCTTTATGCTCAACAAATCTTACCTTCAAAAATATTTAGACTTGACTTCATAAATGATTAATATTTAATTTTCTTGATGTTCTTGTTTAGTTAATTTACTTTCACGTACCTCCTTTTCTACTTCCTCCTTTGATTTTCCTTGAAGCAACTCGTTCTTGTCATTCTACGCTTAATCCGCATTTCTGATATTTCTAATCTATTAGAGGCTTTTATTTTTTTAATATTCCAACTATCATTTCCATAAAGTAGTGTACTCCTAATGGACGACTTATTCTTTCTGCTTGTTACTTGAAGTACACATTGTGTCATGAAAGCCCTGTTTAGCTAGTATTATTCTTCTATCTGCTCTAGTATAATATCATTGCCTTCAGTTATCATACTTTTTTGTGACAAAACTGCCTTATTTTTTCAGTTATCATGTCTATAATTTTTATATTTTTATTTCGTTCTCTTTGTTTCTTCTCTTCTATTAAAATGTTTTATTTTAGGTCAACCTTTAGGATTTGCAGTATACTTATCATTTCGACTACTAACCTTGCCTCCAATGCAATGCCATATGCTTATCTCCCGTTAACTTGTTTCTCTTTAATTTCCTTATTTCATTTCCATTTATTCCTTTTTAGTGATGTAAATAAACAGACAGTTACGAGGGGGGGGGGGTTACAATTTGTGATATTATTAATGCAATTCAAGTTCTATTTAATATCATATTTATGTGATATATATGCATATACAAACTCCCATAAATGTCGGATTAAAATTAATTAAACTACGCCCTAAAATCGCAACCACTGAATCTGTTTTTTATCCCATTCCATATATTCCAAATTAATCTTCTGTTTTTCCTACCTATTCCTATTCATTGTATGCAGTCGAGCAACAATTTCTAGTTAACAACAACTTACGTTTTTTTCTCTCCAAATCTACAAATGTAACCACTTTTATTTATTTTAAAATTCATTTCTTTCTCCTCTCCTATTTAACACTCACTGCTAAAATTGCTCCTCTTGTTCATATTTCAAATGAAACCCAAATTGATACTTCTTGACTTGGAATTTAACTCCACTTATGTCGTACGTAGTTGTAAAAAAACAAAGAAAACAGTTAAATGTGTTGTCAACCGTTTCACAGTTTTTAAAAGTACTTCTGTATTATTGAGCCCCGAGTAACCAATTATTTTAATAATTTTAAATTAACTATTGTTAGAAAAATATGCTTCGTATGAAGTCGAAAAATGAATGTTCTTTACTATTTTGATATTCTAGCTTCTAGGAAGTATTTTAGTTAGAAAAAGGGCTTTAGGATTTATTTGTTTGTAGGAACAATTTCTGTCCAATGGAAAGAAAATAAGATTATACAGTAGCTTGAAATCGGGCGTTATTTTTCCCTTCTTGCGAAGATTGTTTTCACCAGCAAAAGTTGTCATGCGGTTATGTGGTAATTCTATCAAGGAAACGAAAATTCTTTTCGCTTCTTATTGTCACTTTCTCGAAATAAAAAAACGCTATTTTAGTATAATGTTATGTAAGCATATTATTTAAATGTCTTGTTTCGCATGTCTTGGTCTTATTTTACTACCATTGCTTTTATAGCTCTTATAAATAGTCAAGAGTAATGTGTGTTCTAAGCAAGCTTGTACCATTCCATTTGTTAAATCGTTTAACCATTCTGAAGATAGAAACTTCTTAATCCTTTTTTTACGAGAAACCCATTTTTTAGGTTTCTTATAGTGTAAATCAGCAAATGAGGTTGCACTCATTTTCTAAATTATTTCAATAGGTTGAACGAATTAATATAATCAAATATGTACTCGTTTGTAGGCCTAATGAAGAGAAAGTAAAATTTTCGAAATTATTAATATAGACCACAAATCTTGTAAAAATAAAAACTACAGCAGAAAGAGTGGTGACTTAGGGAATAGGCTATTTGTATTTTTAAAATTTTTTTTTTATTATATATATAACCATCAATAATAATATAATGAATTCAGGCTTCAGTAATCTCCCGTTTCTATTTTTACAACGACGTAAATGTATTATGACCTGTTTATATGACGCTAGCCGTGTCATTGGGTTTTTACTATAAGAACAACACCGAATTGGACATTTTTAATCTCTATTAATTTTGTTGGTAACCCCACAGTCGTGGACAGGATTTACGGGTAAATAAAACCCTTAATCCAGCATAGGCTAAAATAGGGTAGTAACTGAAGAATAGACTGTACCGATTAGTAGCTTAAAGTAGGCGTTAATTAATAATTTTATTTTTTTAAATCTCTTATTTGATGACGTCTTTTTTGTCTCTATTCTTTTTTGCCGTTGTTACCGTGTATATTTCATTGAGAGAACTTCAATTCATGTTGGTCAACGATATCATGGTGTTATCGTTGTACGAGAATCAAGACGACTTAAATAGACTGACAGAAATGCTTGCAAGGTCAAAAGCCAGTGATCTTGAGGAATGTTTAAGTTTCAGGCCCATCAATGACTGTAGAGCCTAGATGTCATTTCATTAAATAGAGGCTTTCCTGCTAATCAATAAAAAGAAAAAAAAAACAAAAGTTTTTTTATTTCGGGAATTTATTTTATTATTATTGAATTTAGGTTATTATTATTAGATTCTGTTAAAGGAGGGTGTAAGTCGGTCAGTCGTGGTTGCTGATATTTACCCTCGACTGCTCTCTCCTCACTTGCCTCTCTTGGGGCCTAAGTCTCAAAATACGTTCGTTGCAGTCATTATTAAAATATAAAATGCATATCTGTATTCTTATCGTTCTACATTCCGAAGAAGTAAAATGTATTTCAAAATTTGATCAAATTTTGTGGAATTTCATTGTACATCATAGGAACAATGTCACAGAAATGAAAATGACTGAAAGAAGTTCTATTAGAACATTTATAGAATTGCGTCTTTTGATTAATGTGTCAACTATTAGGAGCCGACGAAGTGTAGTACAGATGGCGCAACAGAGGAAAACTCCGAAATAAGAAAATAGTGTGGTGCCTGATGCAATTTGCCCCCCAAATCGGGCTGTCGAAGGCGATATTATATGATACACCGGGAGAAGGTTGAATTGTTGGTTTAGGGGATACGCGTAGACGAAATCGGCTTGGCGGAGGACTTAACGAATTTTGGACATCCTCATTGCGAATGTTTAAAAAGGTCAAGGTCCTTCAAGGTCTGTAGTGTGTAGAGATGATTCAAATTTTACAGGTGGGAAGTCGAAAATTGTTACGACGCGTGACTTAGTAATTCATTGTACATAATACCTTATGAAAAGCCGGAGTTTGTTGATTGCGCCCTCTACTGATTTAGACACAAGCTGTACCGAATTGTGATACTTCTTTATTTAAGTGCTCCTCAATTGTCTAAAGATGCTGAGGAACTTTTGGAGGAGGGGCGAATAGACGTCTAACAACGAAGTAGCACAGCTGAAGAAAATTTAATCTAATACCTGTGACGGGAACTCTGCCCTTAATAAGTCCTAAGTCAACCCCTAACTATTGCTTGTGCTAACTTTTGGATTACTCCATAACTCACGGCTTACCTGGAACCCCTATACTGTGCCTGAATAGGGTAGAATTAAACTGACAATTTGGAGTTATATAGGATACTAAATCACAGCAAGGTTATCAATAAACACAAGGTTACAATTTATATAGCATTATTATTATATGCTGCTATGTTCACTCTGAACGTATGGTATATAGAGTTGAGCCGGGTACACTCATGAATCGTATTGATAAGTTCCACTGAAAAGTTCTTCGCTCGATGCTCCCTGTTACAATAGCAACCATCATAATACCACCTGTTCAGGCAACGATCCCAATTCAATTTTGATCCCTCATACTTACCACACTATCCAATAATAACAATCCTGAGGTTAACTTCTGTCCAGTACTCTCCGTCTAACTCACCAACCAGGCATCTTAACTGGAATGAAAACCGTTGGAATATAGTGTGTCTGTGGGAGAGATATCACTAGATATCTTTTCTCTTATCGTCCATGGGTCCCCCTCCCTTTATCCTATTTCTTCCTGCTAGGTCCTGTGGGTTGGCTGAGTTGGTCTCCAGTCCAACCTTAAAACTCCCATCCAAAAGAGATGTTAGGTTGATCAGTACTAAAATGCTATTGTCACTTAAAAGGGAAACTTTATTATTTCATAATAACAAATCTACTGTTATTAATCTTTATTATTCGATTCACTGAGTCTGGCGTAAGAGTAAGGACTGCTTAGAACTATAATAACTAAATACTGATTCGCTTATGTATACCTTCCTCGTTGAACCAATACCTTTGGAGTTACAAATTGCCATATTTTGATAGAATATCTCACCTGTTAGCCTCAAGATCCACATTTATGCTGTCTTAATCATATTAACTGGAAGAGTACACTTAAAGTGTGAATATCCTCGAAGCGATGGAATTGTGTGTTTAAGCTAGATAAATGGAATCACAAGCAAACTCAGAGTCAGAGGCTGAATGCTAGCAGAGGCCTAGTAAGGAGGGGGATATCCTGACAACAGGTGGCTTGACACACTAACCCAGTCTGTTAGTCAGGCAAAGAGGTATATGGGACTCTACAAAAAAACTAAGGTCTGAGTCTGGAACATGTCTAAGACTATTCAAAACAGATGTCTTGTATAATAGCCTCGTCCCGAGGTACCCATCTTACATTTCACCATAATTAATTCCAACAGTCATAGTTATTGATTCTTAACTCATCAATTTATTGTCCAATGTTGAGGGTTTTGGAGCATCTCATAGTTTTTTTTAATTTTACATGTATGCACCGCAAAGTATAATTGGAAAACGTAATTATGAATAGCACCAAATGAATAAATTAACAATCTGAGAATCGTTGATGATTCTGTCATTTTTTTTTTTTTTTCATTTCGTACAAGTAACTTAAAACAATTAAGTTCTGTCTTAAAGAATTATCGTGGGATGGTAGAGGATTGTAAGTCAGAAAGTATGGCGTAGACCCTGTGATGGTCGAATTATTCATCTAGGTATTTTAATCTCAAAGTATACTTGATTGTATTATTATAAATACGATTTAAAAGCTCTTGTGATAAATAATTTTTAAAAAAATGCATACATATCTTGAGACCTAAAACTTTTATATTTTACTTGATGGTGGATGAAGGACATGTATCCTCCTTGCTCTCCTGATTACAATTTCGGAGTTTGATAACTTAAGGAAGATTCCGTTTAACTTGATAATTTGTCTTTTATTTTGTTCAGCTCAGTTTACATTATTATTTTTATATTAGAGTTAAAAATGGTTGAACAGACTATAACTTTAATATTCATATTCTTTAAATTCATGAGGAGGACGTTGCTAATATATGATCTCTGACGTGTGGTCTAAAACAAATATTATTTCTTTAATATAAAAAAAAAATGTTATGAATACTGTTGGGTTGATTAGATGTATATTGTAAATATATATTTAGTCTTACTATTTTTTTTCCTACACAATCTGAAATGATTTGTGTTTGTTGAGTGCATTATTGGTCTTTGTGAAGAAAGGAATAAAGGTAGTTAACGTTTTATCATTCGAAATATTGGGAATGAGTCGGGCTGGTTCTTCGAATGAAGAATTAACTATTGATGTGATTGAGCAGAGCATAATCCTTTTCGGATTATTTGAGGAAAAACCGGATAACTAATTTATAGACAGTTCAATAGTTCTAACTTGTTTCAATTAAATTTTGGATTTAGTATGCTGGAATAAATATTTGACACCTGTTAAAAATTGTAGATCCCTTGGATTGATTTGAAGATGACAGTTATCAGATTGCCAATTAAGAAAGGAAATTTCTTTAGAGGGTTATTGTACCGTCTGGTTCTTTCTGAATAATGACTGAGTATATAGTTAATCGAGTTGTTCATAAGATGACCAAGGCTAATCATTGGGGATCGTTTTGGGATAGATTCTTGGGGCATATAACGACTTAAGATTGGGTCATTACAAGGTACAATATTTCAATTAACGACATTCAAAATTCTAGGTAGTACATAATAATTCAAAATTTACCTTTGAGAAACGTAAGGGAACATAACTGAGAAGGATAGAAGGTAAATGAGTTGGCGCTTTCATTTTAAGGATTAAACAAAGCGAATATTTCCGTTGTTAGTTGGCTTATGGAGGCTCACCATTGGAAGTTTCAAAATGAGAATGCCTATATATAAATTGATTGAAATCGAAGGCAGGACCATGATCAATCAGTTTCCCAAAGTTGGAATGAACTGACTCTAGCCTTTCTCCTTCTTCCTGGAAAATAAGAATCGGGACCGAAAAAGCACTCTTCCTAAGTAGAAACATTTATGTATGGAGATTTCGATTCCTTTCCCCAATTTCACAAACGAAATTGACATGAGTATTGAGAGGAATCACGTAAATGCCAATACTTTGAAAGCTTTTCCAGTCACTTTGAATGATCAGTGCACTCTCTGCTATTAATCTAGATGTTTACTGACTTTCAGAGCTATAAAGTTGCTATAAGAAGATTTATAGTTTACCATTCTCACAAGAATTATGTTAAGTTTTCTGGTCATGATGTAATTCCGACCTTCAGACAAACCATTAAACACCGTTTCCTTCTTACCCTTACTATTGTTACCATCTACTAGCTATTATAACATTTTTCATTATCAAAACTTATTAAAAGAATTCATGGAGTGGTAGTGGGAAAAGTATAGGGGAGAGTGGAGCAAGTAGTTTTTCAATTCGTCCACACCATCTATCTGTGCTTACTTGTGTCAATATTGTTGGTGTTCCACATAACCATCATTGTATCACCTCGCCTTTTTATTTTGAGCACATTTAGGGAAATCAGCTATAGAGGTCGCACTCATGACGCGATTTTCCAAAAATTTCTTCAAATGTTCATCGATTGTACTTAAGAGATGACGATAATGAGGCGGATCTAAAAATTGTACAGAACAACTTATATTCCAAATGTACTGTTCTATAAATGTTGTTATGTAAATTGTTTCTCTATCTTCAGTATGCACCTGTATATTTCTAATTATTATGTTTTCAGTCTTTAGTAAACCCCTATTCCTACTAATGTCATATTAACAATACACGGTTATGACATGAACCATTTTATTTTAAGCTTAAATACCAAATATTGTCTTAACTAAACTTTTACAGTGTGAAATACATGCCGATAATTTGTGTGATGGCGTAATCATTAAGGTTTTACTTTCTAACTAGAAAATGTTTATTAGACCTATACCGTAATGGATATTTAACTGTTTTTACACTAAAGTTCAGTCTTTAACGACTGAAATTGGACCAGGAATATGGAAGGGTGGTTTTTGGAGGGAGGGAGAATGTCGAAAATTCAAAATTCCGCTATTAAGAGTTTTATCGAAACATGTTAAAGAACATATCTTCTTACACTATTTCTGCTCTACAATTGTTGTTCAATCAATTTTTTTGTGACTCACATATTAAGCGAGTTATTTATAGTTCCTTGTTTTGTTTGCCTTCATTAAACCTCCACTTCTGCTCACTTTACTTATCAATAAAAAATATATAGTGGGAAGAATCAAAAGTGTGTCATATAGCAACATACCTCTGCTTAATTTACGCAGCTCCTGCGTTACGGACTTTATTTAGAATGAAGATTTCCTTAACGATGATAGCAGTACGACTGGTTTAATTATTTCATTGACAGCTGATTTCCAGCTGACCGGAGATAGGGACCTAGTATTGATCAGCCTGGGGGAATAGGGAGCAATTTATGATTGCAGAGCTATTTGGGCAGAAGTCTGCCCCATTATCTGCTACATTGGGGCTTGATGTAGCACAATCATATCCCTCTCCTACGGAACCCCTCATAATTTAAAGAAATCGATAGCGCAATTCTGATCGATTACAACGCTTGACTAACATTCTGCTATTTCCAACTTCTCTAATAAGACACCGGATTTCATCTTAATTCGTTCGAGAATTAATGTTTTTACATAAAATTATCATAAATATTAACGAATTAAAATATTGAGTGACAATGGATATCATAATATATTTTTGTATTATTAATAACATAAATCAAAAATTTACTCATTCTTATATAAAAATACAGGGTGGTCCACGGGAAACGGACGGGTAAATACATATTTGCTACTGACTTCGATATCACCTTATATCAACTCATAGTATATGTTTTAACGCAATTGGGATCAAATTGAGCCAATTTAATTTTACATATTATTACATATTTGACTAAATTTACATATTTCTTACATACATTGGGAATTTTTACATATTTTACTCTATATTGGTTAATTTTTACATTTTTCTATTTCTTTACAACAAAACTGAATAACGAGTGCATGAAGAAAATGTTTTCACAAGAATTGGCCCTTCTATTGCCACTGTTGATTGCTTCTTAGAATCAAGCCCTACAAAACAATTCTGAGATTCCATCTCCCTTGGTTTTGGCTCTGAATAAACAAAACCAAACCTATTTCATAATTAGTGTTTATTTGTGAGTGGTAAAGTGCGTGCCACTCTTGTCAAACACGATTTGAAAATTATATTTTGTGATTAATTCAATTTTCATTTTTGTCGAAATGGGGAAAGTTGCAAGGAAAAACAAAGAACGAGTTTTAAAATATCTTCGTGAGTTTCCAAACGAAACATTCAGGGGTGATGGAGAAATGTTATATTGTTCTTGCTGTGACAAGGCTGTATCCACTACGCAACGATTCCAAGTAACCCAACACATTGGCACAGGATCTCACAAATCGAACAAAGAGAAAAAGTCAAACCTGAAGCAAAGTTTCATCACACCATCTACCTCATGCGGAGACAGTAAGTCCACCTTTTATACAGATTTATGTCGAGCGTTTGTGCAGGCTGACATTCCGTTAAGCAAAATTAATAATCCGTCTCTTAAATTTTTTTTGGAAAAGTACATTGAAAAAAAAATGCCTGATGAATCCACCTTGAGAAAAAACTATCTACAAGATATATATCAAGAAACTCTTGCCAAAATACGGGAAAATATCAAGGAAGGGCCAATTTGGGTCTCAGTTGACGAGACAACCGATGTTGAAGGCCGGTACATTGCGAATATTATTGTTGGAAGTCTCTGCCCAGATTCTTTTTCAAAACCATTTCTTTTAAATTGCCAGGAGTTAGAAAAATGCAATCATGCAACAATCGCACGGTTTTTCAACGACTCTATAAGTCTTCTTTGGCCAAACGGTGTACTACACGAAAAAGTCTTCTTGTTTTTATCAGATGGAGCTCCGTACATGGTCAAAGCAGGAAAGCATCTTAAAGTATTTTTCCCGAAAATGCTTCATGTCACATGCCTCGCTCACGCATTTCATCGTGTAGCTGAATCAGTTCGGTCTGCTTTTCCTGAGGTAGACTCATTGATCTCATCAATAAAAAAGATTTTTTTAAAAGCTCCAAGCCGAGTTGAAATTTTCAAAGAAAGTTATCCTGAGCTGTCTTTACCTCCGCGACCTGTAGTTACCAGATGGGGAACTCGGCTAGAGGCTGCTCTGTACTACTGCACCAATTTCGACAAAATAAAGGACGTCGTATCAAAATTGGATGGCGAACAGCCTCAGCCATTTCGCAAGCTCAGAATTTGTTGGAAAACCCGAATTTAAAAAATAATTTGGCATTTATTTCCTGCAATTGTGCTCACATCCCTTCCATTATAACGCAGCTTGAATCCCAGAATGTGCATCTATTGAAAAATATAGAAATTGTCAATGAAGCGATTCGCAAAATGGAAGACGTCTCAGGAGAAATAGGAAATAGGATCCACGCGAAACTATAAGATGTCTTAAAAAAAAATCCTGGCTGGAAAGATATGCTGCTGATTGCAGACATCATAAGTGGAAAGGAGATGACAGTAAAGCTTTCAGTTGAATGGAATCCTTCTGAAATAGCCGCTTTCCGAAACGCTCCAGTTACATCAGTTGACGTCGAACGCTCATTCAGCAGATTCAAGTCGATACTAAGGCCCAATCGACGTAGTTTTACGTTTGAAAATTTGAAAATGCATCAAACTGTTTTCCTTACAGTGATTAAAAAGTTTTTGTTTTTGTATTTTTATGTTTAAAATAAAACCGTTTTTGTGTTGTAATCAAAAAATGAGAGTACAAACTGTTTTAGAAGGTTATTCAATGTTTACATATTTCACTAATTTTACAAAATTATTTACATATTTGTATCAAAATCAGTACATATATATTTACATTTTGGCATTTTTAATTACATGAAAATCCTAGCGCTAGTAATTACTCTGTTAGTTTTGAAGACAGACACATTTTATTCACACAAAAATAAAGCTGAATTTATGGCATTCTTAAAAAACACATTACTTTTATTTTTTTTAAAAAAACCATCACTTAACTGGCGGCTATTTTCACGAACACACATTTTAAGTCTTTCTTGAACATTTTCTGTTTCATGACGTCTAGCAGAATGGCCGGGACTCCGCAGAATCGCCTCGCACTCTGTACACATTTTGTGGCGTGCGTGCCGACCGAGCTGGGCCAGGTGGCTTTGTTTTCATAACAGAGCCCGTGGATCTAAATGAATTTACCCGACATACCATTTAGAATGGTATTCCTACTCGGTATTTCACCATGGCGTCCGATATGAAAATAACGCCTGAAACATCGTTGGGTTGCAACTACTGATTCACCACTTTTTATAAATGTGTCGTACGCAAACAAGCGATGATCTTTCGTCCACAGCGACATAATGGCGACTGAATGGCAGGCGGTGGGGAGTCGAGTGACCTTGACGGCGCGTTTCCCCCTCCACCGGCCGCCAAGTAGTGAGCGATTCAAAACCGTCTGTTTCCCGTGGACCACCCTGTAAAACATTGGCCGATTCTGCTATGCAAATATCCTTTTTTCTTGTGGTACCATGGAGAACAAATACTTCATTTTTCTCAGTATAAATGATCTTTTAAATACCGAAAATCATTTCATTTTATTAACATCTCTAAAGACTTTTAGTAACTTAAGTACTTCTGTATGGATAAATTAAAATTTAAAAAGTCCGTTAATCATGAGATGCGTAATTAGCGAGTTTCCATCAAAACGTAGTGGGGATCCATCGACCCACCTAGATGACGAAAATTAGGTCAAATTTTGTTTGATCGTTACCAAACTCGATATTTAAACTTTTTATGCAGAAGTAAAGAACAAGTTCGTCAATGACAAATCGGACCAGTGGGAGGTGGGGAATCCCGAAATGATGAAATATCTCCGTTATTATTTGTCGGATTGGAACAGTTTATACTTCCACATGCTGTAATGTTGTTTTATACATTTGTTCGCTATCTTCAATATTAACTGAAATATTTGATTTTTTTAGTTTTCAGCCTTCAGTAATGTATAAATGTTATAGAATAAATCTTGTTAAACTAGATTTCCTTTACAATTCTTGTTGTATACATTTTTTGAGTTACTCAAAGCAAGTTATTCGTACTTTCTTGTTTTCAGACTTCAGTAAAACCCTTACTTTTTCTCGTCGAATATTTCTTTCGAAATAGTGAATGTACGATGAGATGAGGTCAGTAGTGTCTTGTAACTGTGGGTGGAAAATCTGGTTAGTTTACGCAGCCCCTGCGTGACGGAATTTCTAATTCATCTATAGAAGACTTAATTATTCACGAAGGTGGTTTGTGAGTAGGGAGACTGGTGCAAAGTAAGCCGACAACCCCCCCACCCCCTTAAGGGAAATCTGCTAAATAGTGGTCGTTAATAAATAATAATAATTTCTGTTCAATTAATATTTTCGCATATAATTAAAAATGTTTGCTTATTTTTGAGTTAATATTTGCCTATAAGGGAAGTATTTCTTTTTCCACTGGGTTAATTGGATGAAAAGTTGTATGCTGTATTATTAGTGTACCGCATAAATCATTGTTATTTATGTTCCCTTAGTGAACATTCCCTGGGGGGGTCCCTTATTTTCCGTAAATAAGTTTGTTTGAAACTGGAGCGAATGGTTTATTAGTAAATGTTAATTACTTCCCTTGAGTAGTTTATGTTTTGAGAGTTATGTTTACATCTAGCTTCATTTTACAATTTATGTTTACTTCTACTTGGTTTCAGCCTTTCCTTCAGTATCGTTTATATCATCTACCCTTTCTATGTTATTAATATACCGTATATAATTTATAATTGAGAAAGTGAAAGATTTATTGTGGAATGTAAAATATAATTGCCTTTTAATATTTAAATGTTGCTTTTATTATGGTATTAGACATCAGTTATTTGCCTAATGAAGTCGTATTAATGCACTATAATCTAAATACGGATTTAACTCCTGTACAATATATTATGTTCAATATAGAGTGGAGAATTTGATTCGTCGAAATAGAAATTTATTTAGTGGTGAAATCATTAAATAAAATCCTTAGTCACAGTCTGGCTAGAAAAGGGTGATAGCCAGCCCCAATAAGCAGCAAATAGTGGACGTTAAAAATAATAATAAATAATATTAGTATTTTATTTATGGATACTACAATTTATTATTATTTTTTTTTATCAGTTCAGTATCCCGGAAATGAAGGAATATACTTATAGAATTATTTCCAATTTGACGTCCCATCTGGCGATACCTCGTATTGTAGAGAAGGTTATTTAAATAATTATAGAACACAAATTAGTTTTTCAATATACAAATGTAATTAAAAACTTGTGATTATTTAAAGAATCATCCAACCAAATATAAGTAAATAAAATATTTCTAATAATATGAAAAGTTGTCAATAACAAAACCGAAATAAAGACTAAATAATTATAAGGAAAATAATATATAATGGGAATACATGATGATAGTGTGTAACCATCCATATACATTTTTTTAGTAATAGAAACGTTACCTTCATAGTTTATATCACTTATAAATGATATGAAATCATTAGTAAATAGAAAAAGCAGATCGTATTTTGAAACGGTCCATCTATGTCCACTAAGCATTACTCTTTTCATAACTTTTTGCCTTGGCCTTTCCAAAACTTCACTGTCAATTACGATATGGTCAGATGTCAGCTCTGTTCGTCAATCAGTTATTTTCTATGTTATTTAAAAATGTTTATAAATGCCTACCTTTATTTGTTTCAGACCATCTGTCATTCCATTGCATGAATGTCATTAGTCATAGTGTGCTTTTAATTTTAGATTTATGCATTTTTCTGTAAGCATTCGTTAATGTGTCGTACGATACTACAATTTATATCACTGCTCTCAGGGTTTAGCCAGTTATTTTTTTATAACAGCCCATTTTTTCTGCATTATAAAATGGAAGGGGAAAAACCATCTGAGCCCTAGGGGTTATGCCTTTGTTTAGAAATGGAACTATTTCCTCGGTGTGAAATTCAAATGAAATTTTTTGGTCCTACAACCCACGAAGGACAGGTCTGATTCCCCACGGCTTAGGTGGAAAGTTTTAGTGGTTTTTGAAGGTCACATTCAACTTACTGTTTAATGGAATTGCTACTGAATTATCTCACGACGCTTAGTAGACATTGGCGAACTAGGAGAAATCCAACCTGGAAGCCCGTTAATTATTTCCAGAACGGAGAAGCTTGAAGGTTTCTTATGGAAAAATAGAACAACACCCAATTTATGTTTGACTTTTTTTTTTCTTTAAGAAAACTGATTAATATTCTGTCATTGAATTTACCTTTGACCTTCCAAGCAAACTCTCTTGTTAAGGATCATAAGATTGAATATATAGCCTATGTTGAACTTTAACAGGAAAAATGAGATGTTCATCGTTGTTTGTCCAAAATTGACTTCCATGTGTGTGGACATCGTCGTCAGGGCAGAGAAAGGCAAGCTTTCTAATTGAAGCCTTATAAGGAGTGGAACGAATAGATGGAAAGTTCATGTACCCAAAGAATTTTGATGAAAGCATTCATTGCGATTCCAGTTATTAGAAAATTGTGACATATCTTTCTTTGTTCCTTATTCGTTGATCATTTCAGAGCTTTAAATCGCTCCTTGATAGTTGTGAATGGCGAGTGGCTTTAACTGTAGATTGCTACGCTCTCTGGCGTGCATGCTCAGTTTGCACGGAGGTGTGTGTCCTCTGCTGAAAGTCAACAACCGCTCCGAGAGAGAATAGACTGTAGCGGGACAGAGCTAGGGTGCCTGGCATAACCTGCCTCGCATTTACCTCGCTGGTGAAGGTTGTATAACCTCTCTCTTTATTACAAACAATGCGAGGCCTTCCTCTGCTTCCTGGCCAAATTCTCTCACGGATAATCGATTTTCTGTTTACCTTCAAATTTTACCCTAGATTGTAGGACAATCTGATAGAGTTAATACGATTGGGGGGTGGGGGCTGTTGGTATTCACTCAAACGTGAAGAAACTAGCTTGTATAGTTGATAAATTGGGCAACTCCTATCAATGTAAATTGTTCTCCATTGACAAAAGATTATACTGATTTATTTAACTTACTTCAATAATTTCTAAGGACTATAGAGGTCCTGTGCCCAATTTACAAACAGGATCCACGATGGAGAATAGAGGCAATTTGTCACCTCATATCCAGCTTATATTTTAGTATATTTCCCTTAAGGCTATTGAGGTCGTACACATGACACGGTTTCCGAAAAGTTTCTTCAAATGTCCATCGATCCTATCCAGGAGATGACGAAAACGAGGTCAATTCAAAACTGTATATATATATATATATATATATATATATATATATATATATATTTGTTTGTTGACGCACTAGTGGTCGCAATTTTCGTTTGCTCGTTACCAAACTCGATATTTAAACGTTTTATGTAAAAAGACAGATCAAGTTCGTTAATGGCTAAAATCGGACCAGTGGGGAGGGGGAAGGTTTAGAGTCGGGGATTTTCGAAATTTGTCATATCTCCGTTACTATACGTCGGATCAAAAATTTGCATAGAACCAATTTTATTGCAAATTAAATTTAGTACAAATATTATAATGCACATTTATTCTCTATGTTGAATATTAACCGAGATATTTGCATTTCTATTAAGTGTGTGTGGATAACAGAAAAATAAGATCGGCAATGTCTTGTCGCGAAATTCCGGATTAGTCGACCGTTTCTGTAACTGTTCGGCTTTCGTGAAATAGGTTTTGATTCTTATAACCTTCTACTTTTTGAAGTGTATGCAAATACGTTCTGTTCATCCCCCCCCCTTCTTTAGTTCTTGGATTTCTAAAATAATAGTTATTAAAATATAAATTATTCTGATTCATTATAAATTGCAGTACTAGATATAGTAAATAGTTTGCAATAAAGTTAATGTGTTATATTCAGATATATATCAGTAATTGTTTTTCTTTCCGGTGAAGAATATGTCCATCTCTGAGTGGTTGGCAGACCTATTTGTTTACAATTCAGAAGCCGTTTCCGTTGGGAGCTTATTAAAATTATCTGAAACCGTTTGTATTGTGGTGTTAAGTGTTAGCAATATGCAGATTTCTCTATATAAAACTTCTCTTGGGAAATCTGCTTAGTTTACGCAGCCCCTGCGTGACTGACTTTTATAAGCTTACATATCACGGTAGAATTGGAGAATATGGAGATCAGATGGTTAGCGTGTCATTCCCGCGCGTGGGAAATATATTAAGTTTACTTTCGGCGCCCTTTTTAGCAGATTTACCTTGAGAAAAATCAGCTATTTGGGTGTGTACTCATGGCGCGATTTTCGACAAATTTCCTGAGATGTCCATCGATCCTAGCCAGGGCATGACGAAATGAGGTCCGAGTAAATATTGCTGATTGAACTGCTAGTTCGATGAAACCTGGATAACAGCTTCTTTCCTAAAGTAGCTAACTTCCCGTAATCATCCAGTACGGCTGTTTCAAGCTCTACCTATATTTCATCCTTCTTACTAGATAAAAATCATGACATTGCGTTATGCAAAACCATTTCCTTAATTGCGGATTCGAAAGGAGCTTGACATTAACCAGAATATTATTATAAGAATATAGAATGAGTTTTGTAGTTAACCTACATGGAAAACCAGGAGTCAGCACTTTGCCAGTGTTGCCAGGGGTGTTGCTAAAGTCGGCTAACGAATTGTTTCGGCAAACTAACGTCAATAAAGACCAACTGACCTCGTTAACAAGGAGACAAGCTGTTGAAACCTTCAATGCTCTCATGGCACACTATCTACTGTCACATTAGTATATACTTTTTTTTTTTATTTCTTCTATGTCTACTAGTATTAAATCAGTTTTTGGAGATCGTACTCATGACGAGATTTTCGAAAAATTTCCCCAGTTGTTCATCGAACTTACCTAGAACTTGACGAAAATGAGGTTTTCATTATACTGTTAAAATAACATGTGTTTTCAGTGTATCGTTTGAGTACGCAAAGTGATACTTTTCTTTACTAGTACAGAAAAGTAACAGCTGTTATTGGAATATTCCTCATTATACTATCATTCATTGTATATTGCATACTTACTTAACCTGTATTTATTAAATCAAAACAATGTTTAATAATAGTGCGTGTTCAAATATTCCCCAAAAAGGTATTAATATAAGTAACAATAAAAATTGCACAATAAATATTAATTTTAAATTATAGGTCTATTGCCTATTCTATTTATCTGTTGAATAACCTTTGCAGTTTAATAAACATATGTTTCATATTTTAGAATTCATATCTTTATCTTCTGATTTTTTTATAAGAATAAAAATATTAAAATATTTACCTTATTTCCTTTTAAGAATAGGTACAGTATAATGAAAAGTCATTTTCAACATACGTACGCAAAGTATCTTTTCTGTACTCGGTCTTATTCCCGAACTCGGCTTCGCCTCGTAAGTGAAACTCGACCTCGTACAGAAAAGATACACTTTGCGTACTAGTGATGAAAATAACTATCGTTCAAAATTGTATATATATGTTTATGTATTTGTCTGTTAACACTCTAGCAGTCGATAATTTTCTTTGATCGCTTCAAAACTTGATATCTGAACGTTTTATGTAAATACAAAGATCCATTTCGTTAAACGGCTGAAATCGAACTGGAGGGATGGGGATTTAGAGGAAATAATTTCGAAATATCTCTGTTATTATGCGTTGGACCGAAATATTATATAGACTCAATCTTATTACAAATGTAATGTTCTACAAATCTTCTTATGTGGGTTTTTTTTTTCACTATCTGGATTATTAACCGAGATATTTCAATTTTTTAGTTTTCGGCCTTCAGTTATCCCCTCTCCTACGCATGTCATATTAGCAATAAGCTGTTCTACTATGAAGCACTTTATTTGCAGCCTAAATATCTAATATTGTTCTCATTGCACTTTTAAGTGTAAATACGTTACGCTCGTGGAAAATCTGCTCAATTAATGCAGCTCCTGCGTGACTGACTATTTTTTTTCGAAAAGACCGCATTTATGCTGGTTCCAGATTATATGTACTTTTTTATATATGCACATTCATTCTTTGAAGAATAACGTGTTGAACAGAACAATACCGAATGACAATTTTTCCACGCTTTGTGTAGCGTTTATTGTCATTTGGATTAATGCAGAAAGCGACGTGAAACCTCTGTAGAACCTTCTTAAGTCCGCAGGGCCTTACCTTGTCAGGGAATTTGGTCTTCCTGTTCCCGGGAGTCGTCACCTTGTGAAACCTTCAGATGCAACATAGAATGAAAACCGTTTGAAAGTCAGTGATTAAATAATAGAGATGAAGAGTTGAAATAACTTCGTATAATCACTCCAATATTGATATCTTCTAAGAATCACATTAGTGAGTCAATTTTCAATTAATAATTCAGAGGCCAAACCACTCTTGAGAATAATCTAATAAAAACGTTGGATAAACCGTCACTTAAAAAAATAAATAAAATGTATTGTAATCTATGTAAATATATTTCGAAACTTATCGTTTCTAAAAGGAATTGACTCTTTCTCTGGTATTGTGAATTCCTCTTTGTATCCAAAAGTCAAAAGTGAAGCTAGAAATACTGCTGAATGTTTTTTGCATGGCCGGAGCGAGGCAGGAAATACGGTGTTGTAATTGCTGAGCGTAATGGCTATGGAGGGGGGGGGGTATTTCTACAAACAAAAACAAATTTACTCTTTCCTCTTCTTTAATCTGACGATAGGTATTTAAGAGGAACATGTGTTTTAACAAAAACACACGTCTGTTTTAAACACTGTGGGTTATCTGTATCTTTTAAAGCCTGCTGTGTTAGAAACCTATCCAAAATCTACAGGCCACCATTCAATTTTAAATTAGGAACTCTTTGAAAACCACTTCACCTGAATACTCCCTTAATTAAAAGTAAATTTCGGCGTAATTTGTTATTGGTGTTATTTTGTGACCATTAATGAAGCAATGAATTCAATGGAATGGATTTTAACTCTAGATAAAAAATGTAAATATTTTCAGGGTAGCGTTGTCTTTTTATAATATATACATATTCTTTTAATTAATAATATAGCTAATATATTAAACTCATGGATACCACTGCTCTTCAATACCTCTAAGTCAAGGCAATGCAATCCCAAAAACATCTCATAGACTTTTGCTCTAAAATGAAAATAAAATCTGATGTTGGCACGTCATGAGTTCCTTGTACTTCTACTGAATTAATTGAACAAAACTTTTGATTCCATTCCGTTTAAATTTATTTCATTTGAAAGTGATGTATGAATGATGGTATGTCCGTTCCAATACATGGGATCGAAAAATGCCATAGAACATAATTTATAAACCTTGTCATGCTAGTGAGATAAATGTTGTTCATCTCCAAAAGGTACGTCTGAAAAATTAGATTTATTTTTTTTATTTTCGCCCTCCTCTAAATCCCATAGTCGATTTTGATCATCAAGGGAGATCCACCAGCAGACGTTACATCAATTTCGATTATGGAATTTCCACCATCTAAGGTTAACAATTTCTGAGCGAAAAGTCTGGGCGAGATGGACATCACACCGAAACTAGCCAAAGTGGATTGAGGGGAGGGGGTGTGGTCAAACCGATAACTCCGTTGAAATCTGAAATCAGTAAACAGAAAATGTCACAAAGTACTAGCAGATTCGCAATTGAAATCATACCAATTATTAGTTCAATGGTAGATACATTTGCTGCCTAATAGCTATTTTATACTGAGCAGTGATAAAACTCTTAAAGTATTCCATAATTAACATAAATACAGCATGAGCTAACATAAATAACTGTTATCCCTAATGAATGCGAGGGTTTGCCGACTGGTTCTCGGATGGCTAATTTCATGCAAAATGGAAATATAACAAGGCATTCTTTTTAATTTACCAAACAGCAATTACTCACACTTTTCTCTTGGGCTTCCACTAATTCTATTAGCTTATTCTTTGTTCATGAAGAAATATTTATCCAAGCCCGAGTTGGGCTCTGTTTTCCATTTTCCGAAAAAATAAAAGGAAAAAATGTATTAGTGTAATATAGCGTGAGCCTCGCTAGACTTTCACACCAGAGTTTACTAGAGGATGGCCGGAGGTGAAAAAAAAAATGACTTTCAATGGACGTTTCTCTTTTCCGGTACATTTAACAAACCATTAGATGTTTCGAAGTGCGTATGTGATAATAGAAATTTCTCTTGTATATTTGAACGAACAGCTTATAGTAATGCATTTGTCACCCATCACCGCAGTCAGAGTTTCAGAATGATTAACTTCAGGTTCCAAAAGATTGCAATTTCATTTTAATGTTCTCCAGGTAGATTTTGTGTGATAACCTGCGACGGCTTTTAATCATCATTATCATTTGGCGTTTATTATTATTTAGTTTTATTGTCAAACCTCAATTATCTTTTATAAAAATTTTATTAGACTTTCTAATATTTTGGATCAGGAAGGGTACCACATTAAAAATATAGAAAAAGTTTTGCTTCTCCATTGTTATGATTCGGATGAAAAAAATATTAAATAATCAATTTTGTCTCAAACTTAATTTTTCCCGATTGTAACTCTCTACATTTTATGTAATAAAGATTCTTAACGCTGGAGAAACGGAAACAGAGTAATAATAACTTACGCAGCTCCTGCGTGGCGGACGTTTTTATTTTCTGCTAGGATCTCTATACAGGAATTCACATTCTTCATGGTGCCGGATCATAAACAGAAGATTAAGGAATGAATTGAAACTGAAATATATTTCCTAAATATATATAAACGTCCACTTTATAGAGTTTTATTATTGAGTAAATTATTTCTTGAAATACTCTTAAGTTCCTGATAATAGTTGTGAACATTTCTTTTCTTTTATGTTACTTCCTAGTTTTTTTTTTGTTAGTTAGGGGCAAAACACTACGATGACCTTCATTTCCCAATTTGTTTAGTCCTTGTATCACACTTCCCAACAGCAATCGGCCATAGTGTGCTAACTCGGAAAACGTATACCCTTAGATACTATCCATTTGTTAAATATTTTTGAAAAGTTCACATCATTAAAAAGAACTGAATTCATATTTCTTCAAAAGTCTTGGAGTAACCATACGACACAAAGCGTCAATCTTAATTCACTTCGTTAACCTGGAGTTGGATGTTCGATTCCTGTCTGTGAATAGGAATGTATTTATTGGTGATACATTAAATACAAACTCCTCTCTGGCTGGAAAACGATATATAACCCGTCCCGATTAGCTATTTATCATAAACTGGTCATTAATAAATAACATAATTAAGCACTACTCAGTATGAAGTTTTACCCTTTATTTATTTTCAATGAAGTCACGCCAGTGAGATATGATGCATTTACATAGATTAAAAATTATTACCTTGTAAAAAATAGTTCCCAGTTCAAATTTTTATTTTTCATATGTGTGAATAGAAATAAGTCAGTTATATAATATATATATATATATATATATATATATATATATATATATTGTATTTCCACAGCCTTCTATAATTGAGAGTCTAGAACTTCATTTATTAAATCCAGGAACTTGTGTCCTCCAATATATTCATTTTGATTATCTGTAGCTCCCTGTTTAGATTCCAAACCAATTTAATCACAACAGTCTAATCAACGGATGTTGTTAGCTGACCAGCACAAACTGGCAACTGCTAATTTAATCTGGTACCTAACGACTGTAAAATGGAGGGTTCAGTCGTAACGAATGTGGCATTGGCCACCATTTTGATATTGATCCAATTAGACTTGTGGACTGATGGTTACTGGTATTATATTATTACTATGTTTTCTAGTATCAATTGATATGGGTTGTTTAAATAGAATTTACATTCTTTTTGAAAACGAGGGATTTTTTGATAATGGTCTAATAACTTTTGTTCTTATTCTTTAGACTTATGCGGTGTTATAGCCTACAGTTTATAATTATCGTTTTCTTATTGTACTTAACTCTTTTGGCTGCAGATTCGATTTTTTAACAAATTTCTCTTAAGGGAGATTGTACTCTTGACGATTTACACGAATTTTCACAAAGGACCATCGTATATATATTGTATATTTTTATTTTTACTGTACCAAACTCGTTATTTAAATGTTGTATGTTTAAATAGAATTGCAAAAGATCTAGTTCGTTATGGGCTGGAATGGCTCAGTGGGAGGAGTGGTTTTGAGGGAGTAATTTCAAAAATTCAAAATAAACCCGTTATTATGCGTCGTGTCGAAATAATAGAACCATTCTTATTGCACATTTAATTTCCTATAAATGTTGCTATTTAGGTTTTTCTCTATCTTGAATATTACCCGAATTATTTGAGTTTTTTTTAGTTTTCAGCCTTCAGTAATCAAACCCCCCACGCTTACTAATTTCATCATAACAATAAGTTGTTATGTCTTGCAGATACGTTGTGGCTGATCACGTCGTTAATTACGTTTTTACGCTGTTCCTTGCCTCATAGTCATTAATGGCTGAAATTGTACAAGGATATGGAGGGGGAGGGGTTGGAGTTAAGAGGGAGGGAGAGTTCGAAAATTGAAAATCGAAAAATTATAAAGAACCTTTTTGAAGAGTGTTGCTAAACTCTACAACACATTTTTTTGTGTAGCTCAAATATTAAGCGAGTTATTCGCACTTTCTTGTTTTCAGAGTCCAGTAAACACACTTCTACTCATCGGATTTTCAATTAAAAATAGATTAATTGTGGGAGGTTATTTTAGATCAAGAGGAAATTCAGTATAGTGTAACCTTATTGTACATTGTCTGTAAGTGCTCTCATTAATTGCATTAATCTAACCAGTAGGAATAGTCGATGAGATAGTCAGAGAATTGCCTTAATATTTTGAGAACAAAGCTGATAGGACTGTCACTCCTGATATTGTGCCACAATGACCGAAAACTGAATATTACATCAAAGTTTAGTTCAAATTAATCTATGAATGATTTAAAACTTGCGAAATGTTTTTTTTTTATAGTATTCGGGTTGCAAAAAAAATATTCAATCCTATTAAACATGTTTGGTGCCATTTCTTAGAGTTTCTCGAATAGAATACTAATATGTACTGTTTATTCCGACTCATTGTATCAAAGCGCGTTTGGAAAGTTTACTTAACATTAAGTTAATAAATCTTGTTACTTTGTTGGTATGGCCTCAAATCTTTGCACTAGAGAAATGTTCGTTTATAGTTCCTCTTTCTCTTGGCTAGGCACTTAATAAAAAATCCCTGGAAGTAGGGTCTTTACAATAGGTTAAGGTCGACCAGAGCCTATTTTGTGCGAAGATTTGAGAGCCTGAAGAGGTAGTTAGTATATTGGGTCAGAAAATATTTAGGGCAACAAACAACAAATAGATTTTAAGGTGAAGAGAACATTTTTATTACTGATGTTTCTAACAAATTCAGAAAAATTATCTAATATTTGGGTCAAAAATAGCTTTTAGAAAAATTTAGTAACTTTGCTCTAGTAGTTCGAAGTTTGAGTTTCTGAGAATAGAATGGCCGTACTCCATCCCATGGGGATCTCAAACCACAATATAACGATGATAAGCGTTGTAATTCAGAGTATAATTTCCCAATTAAAATGGAATTGGAATAATATGACAAGTAAAATTGAGTACCTAAGTCTAATCTAATTAAAACTTAAATATTCATAAAAGAAACATCCATAAATTTGTATGACCTTCAAACATTCAATTAGAAATATGTAGGTATGTTTAACGAAGGCTCAAGTGAATATGAGTGAGAAGATTATATCTATCTTTAGATTTATTTTTCCTTTTCAGAAGTCTTTTATAGTTTTAGCAACTCTGCAATTTGATGGATTATGAGTATTTTTTTCTCCTCAGGATTATGAATATGATTCTTGTGAAGGGAAGGCGAGAGCACGGAATTGCTTCATTAGTGCGCACGAATTCTAAGAGCCGTGAACCTGAATAAATTATATTTGCAAAAGAGATTTAAGGATGATCATGGCCTCCTTTATACCTCTCTCTGCAAATATGTCTTTGTGGATTTTTCAAAGCAGCCATCTCGTTGAATCTCGCCAGTTCGTTTCGGTTCCTTCGTCTCCTCACAATTAGTTTTGTCCTCTTTCGGCATAGTTATTATAATACCTCGAAGGGGAAAATAACTTTGTTTTGGCTTGCTAGAGAATATTTCAGGTTTTCTTTGGAGTTTTATGGAGTTTTTAAATCATATAATACTGCACATGAATATTCAAACTTATATTACTCATGAGCTATGTCACATCATTTAATATAAATTTCTCTGTTTTTTTTTTTTTTTTTTGTAATGAATTCCTAATTGTATACTTTATTTGTATGTATATGTTTTTTTAACATGAATTTATTTTTAGAGGCGGCTGTGTTTGTACATTTATAGTTGGGGTAAATTACGATCAACAAACGACAGATGTCAAACGAAAATAACGAATGAACAACTTTTTAAATTTAACTTGTAAATTGAAACTATACTGATTCACGAAAACATTTTTTAACTTAAATTAATTGACGGCAGAAATAACATTTCTTTAACTCCTCAATTTCAAATAATTTTTAATCAAATCTCCCTAAGAATAAAACTCTTTTCTAATGAAGGACTGCAATATCTTACTAACGTACAAAAAGACAACATTCATGTTTTTACTGACTCCTACAGTTCCATACAGTCAATACTTGATCTTTACACAACTCACCCACTCACGAGACGGCTTCAGGAATTACTAACGAACTTACAAACACAAATGAATAAAATAATAACTATTCATTGGATACCAGGACATGCAGACATCACGGAAAATATCTTGGCTGACACACATGCAAAATTAGCGACTGAACTTGACACATTACACACTGATCACATTACAGCACACGATGCCATTAAACTTATTAAAAGAGAAGTCAGCCTAAAATGGGAAGTGGAATGGCATCTGACAGACACAAAACTACGAGAAATAAAAGACACTATTCGTGAATGGCAGTCAAGTAATCGGGACACTAGAAGAGAAGAAGTAGTTCTTGCTCGTTTGAGACACGTTGATTCACGGATAACACACGAACACCTCATGACTAGAACTGATCCATCATTATGTACACTGTGCAATACACAACTAACTATCAAACACTTACTTACAGACTGCAGACAAATAACCGACAAGAACTTACCCACCAACCTATCAGAACTACTACACGACAACAGCCCATACATCGCGACAATCATGAAACACCTCCAACAGACATATCTTTTCAACTACATTTAAAATATTTATCGAACCTTAACTTGAAGAATTAGAATCTGCTATCATTAATATACATTGGAGAAAATGTAACGGTGCCTTGCGGCCTACGACTGTAGATATTTTAACATATTTTTCTTTTGTTATAAGTTGGCTATACGAACTTTAAGCTTTATAATATAAGAAGTGTGAATCGCTAAAATTGCGACACACCTAATTAAATAAATAAATAATGAAGAATAAACGTGTGTCTATGAAATAATTGGTGGAGTGAATGATTTGTTCAAATACTTGTGTGGATGATCAGTTCAAATACTCCTTAGGTTCTAATCTATAACTTCTGTATAGTTCCCCTCCAAGAACTGCGAGTGGCCTGTACGTGAAAGCTGGTTGATGGTTCAACCAATGCAACTGGAGAAGAATAAGAGTTAACAGCTGACTTCTATCAAAATTAATTGTTTATTTCAGTGAATAGCAGCGTAATGGACACCATAGTCTGTAATGATTGCTTGAATCACTTATTAGTTAAAAAAAAACCCATACTATTTTTTCCTGACATGAATTCTAGGCAATTGCCGCTTTATTTGAGTCGTTTCAAAGTACGAAATATATTGGCAAGAGACCCACCTTCCTTTTGCATCTTGCAACCGGAGTTTGCTATTTAGAGTTGATACTCATGACCTCATGGTTCACTATTTTTAGAGCTTACTTACTCCTTTAGTCAAGACAACTGAATTGCATCCCAGGAATGATATCATATAGATGAACCCATGAAACAATTATTAGCTGTTACTAATATTGTTTTCTTTTTACACTCCCTGACGTTCAAGAGGTACTAGGAGCAATCATGGAACTTCCTGTTATATATCCTATGCGCCGTATACCTGCTTCACTTCCTAGTTCTTGCTGCTTTAAGCCGCACACTGGAACGAGTGATAGGGTAAGCCGGACATTCATTAATATCTCCGTTTCTACTGGTCCTAGAATATTGATTCTGGTGTCATTTTAAAGCACATCGAATACTCTATTGAACTACCTCATCAGCAATTTTTTAAGCAATTTTGCCAGATGCGATATAACGGTAGGATGAATTTTAAATGTGTACAACCAGATTATGAATCGCTTACTAAGTAGAGAATTGTGATTTGTAGACACATAATATCAACATACATATGTTTTATAAATTTTTATTTTTTTAATAAATTGAAGTTCACAAACGCAATACTAAAATAGAAAACAAAATATATCTGGAATAAAAATTAAAAAAAAAAAATATGTATTTAATTTAATAATGAGAATTTGTAAGCTGGAAGAATATCTACCATTTCTAAAATTTCAAATGTTTTTTATTTTTCAATTAGAAGTTCTTTTACTTCCGAAGATCTTGTTTCTAAGCGATCGCTATCGATGTTAAGTGTTGGTCTTAAATGTGATATTAAAGGGTCTGAATTAATTAACAAATTATTCAGGATATCTCTCTTGGTAGCCATCCTTGAAAATTTTCTAGAAAAAGATTCAATGTACCCTCGGAAGTATTTATGGTTAGCCCCCTGAGCATCTTCTGATTGCATACCAATTGGTACAATAGCGTGTTTGACTATTTCCGGGCCATGTATTAACAGTTTGTGAACTGTTACTGGCATGTAATACCATCCATACAAATCCACAAATATCTCAGCTGTTTCTCTTGTAAACTTTTCAGTATTGATCAAAGCGTTGGACGATATTGCTTGCAAAATAATAGGAAACCGTTTAATTAAATTTACATCTATTCCTGTGATTGACCCCGAAATGTGAGGAAACGCAAAAAACTTACGTGCCGTGTTTCCGTTATTAGATGTACCCAATCCTTGGTTCACTTGATCAACGATTAATCCCATTTTTTTCCCTAAAATCACTAATGATTTTCGTTTTTCTTTGTTGGAGAAGTTCTTTATGAACTTGGGAGCAAACACTCCACGATTTGAAATCTAATCGATATGCAATGTAGTTGGGAAAGGTCCGCGGGAGGTATAATACGTCTTCCGCACCGAAAGTGTTAACACTAAAAGTAAAATATTTAATGAATAGGCAAGTTTAGGCAAGATCTGACGACGTTGTAAATATACTCCTAAAAGCGTGCCAAGTGGTATTTTTTCAAGCAAATACAAGCGATTTGCGAATTCAATTAAATAAAATTATTTTCAGCTCGATGTAAAAAAAAAAAAAAATTAGAGGAATTTTAAAAACCTTTTGTGCCAGTTTTTGATTTGTTATAATACCCTTAATGTGTACTGGAAGCAACAATAATTTATAAAATGAAATAAGAGTTCACGACGAATTTAATAAGCCAAGGCTTTTTTTAACATAGCAATTATAACCAGGCATTATGTAAAAACCATTGCAATAATATGGCTAAAAATCAATCTGCTCAATTGAAAAGGGTTTATGTGGTACTAACAATACAATCAAAATCCCAAATTAAAACTTTTATTTTTTCCCCCAATGTCCAACATTACTGAAGGATCGCTCCAGTGTGAGCCGTATGGAACTCGATTTGGTCTAGGCTCTGCTATCATGTACTACATACTTGCACAAAATATCTCGGATTTTGGTGAGTATGGTAATCTGAAAAGAACAGCTTCCGGAAGAACATTTTTAAATATCTCATGAATTTCAGTGTGTATACTAGTATAAAAGAGGGAGGCCTGAAAAGTCAATTTTTGGAGCCATAAATAACCTCGGATTTCTGTGGCGATATTTAAACGAAAAGAACAGTTTCCCGGAAGAACCCAGTGGTTTCAACTAAGGTGCAATATTTACATCTTGATGAGCGTAATAGTAATTATATATTTTTGATGATATATATATGTCTTCTATTGAAGCTGGGAGGTGGGGGAAAGAATTAATCTGGATGTACACAGTAGGCCTATTTTTAGGTTAAGACTGTTAATTTAAATAATGTTGGTTGCGCGATTTTCATGGGTTTTTGTTTGTGCCATCATGCTCTGAAGATAGAGCTGTTGCTCTGAAAGTGCACTCTGTTAAAATAAACGTACTGTAGAATAAAACAGAATTATTGTGTACATCCAGGTTTGGTGATACTCTCCCCATTTAAAAAAAGTCCGTCACGCGGAGGCTGCGTAAACTAAGCAGATTTCGCACTTGAAGTTTAACAATAGATAAATCTACATACTGATAAAACAACACCACCATGAATACTAAGTGAATAAATACAAATGATAATAAGAAACCTTCTAACCGGAAGCATCTGAAATGTAAACAAACAGTTCTGCCAACTTCTCACATTACTGAAATATATCTGAATATAACGTATTAATTTGATTGAAAACTATTTACTATATCTAGTTTTGTAAATTATAATGAATCAGAATAATTTTTATCTCACTCAATCAAATTTAAGTAATCCAAAAACTTGAGGTGGGGGTCACCAGAGCATATTTGCATGTATGTCGTATAATACATTTCTCTTGAAAACAATATTTGGCATTTAATCTTCGGTTATTACATATCCGAGTATTGTTTTTATGTAACATGATTATAAGTGGGGGTTTACTGAAGCCTGAAAACTGAAAAATGCAAATATCTCGGTTAATATTCAAGATAGGGAATAAATGTATATAAAAATATTTATAGTACATTTAATTTGCAATATTATAGTGTATAGATTAATTCTATACACTTTTTCGATCCGTCGTATAGTAATGGAGATATTTGGAATTTTCGAAATATGCCCCCTCTAAACCCCTTCTCCCCTGGTCCGATTTCAGCCCTTAACGAACTTGATCTTTCTTTTTACATAAAACGACTAAATATCGAGTTTGGTAACGACCAACAATAATTATGATATAATTATAATTAAATATATAACAGATATATATACATATACATATATATATATATATATATATATATATATAATTGTGCTGATGTTTTTGACCAGCAATAACATAGTGGTAAGTGTCAATAACATAGATTTAACAAAACATAGCAATAATTAAAATAGTGCATAGCAATAACCATTGTAAAATAATATAAGAACCACAGTACAAAAATTATAATATAGTTTAACAAACAAATACACCATACTATAAATATATAAAACATACAAAAGGCTGTGACCCTGCTATGTAAACAAAAACAAGGAAGGTTACTATAACCCTAGTCATAGTGCAATAAGAATGTATACTAGTCTATAAATATATTTAGTCTTGGTAAGTAATAATAAGGAAAACACACCCTTTTATAACAATGTATAACACCAATGTGCAATATTATAATGTAGTACATGTAATTTTTACAGCCCTGAGGAAGAGAAAATAAAAATTCTCGAAATATTGGCATAAACTAAGATTCATTTCACCAACATTGACCAAAGCTCCGAAAAGAACAACACACCACACATATATATATATATATATATATATATATATATATATATATACATACACACACACAATTTTGAACGGACTTATTTTTGTCATCTCCTAGGTAGGATCGATGGACATTTGTAGAAACATTTCGAAAATCACTGGAAATCTGCTAATATATATACCCGTATATATATATATATATATATATATATATATATATATATATATATATTAATGTGGTTTAAACCAGCTAATCCGGTTTACATGGTGACCTAACTTCAACTAATTAATGTGTTGCATACCGTATTACAGTTGTCGCTAATCAGTAGATAAAAATGAATGTAAACTATTGATATTGTGTAAAAAGGTAATTAGTAAGGTTTATGTAATAGCTATTTGCCAGTCAGCAGGTTCGTGGATTGTTACTCCAATATGGTGTCGTTTGGGCCTGTCACAATACTCAGCCAAACAATGGCCAAGCTTTTATTATTCCTTCTCTTCTTTATTCGTTTCATCTCTTTGTTACGAGCTAAATTACTCTCTTACAAATTGCTCTATGCTTAGTAAACGCAGCTCCTGCGTGACGAGCTATCAAAGTTGAGCTGTAAAAAATGAAAATGTCAAAACCACGTTCAGGTGCATTCTCTAAAAAAAAAAACTTACTGTCATTGAGAAAGTGATATTGTAATTTGGAAAATTGATTTACTTTAGGAATTACCATTAAGCTTCATCATCATCATGGATTCTGTGTCCAATGATTCATTTAAACCCCGTACTGCGACTCATCGGGATAGATAATAGTGGCAATGTAATATAGCATGGAGAATGTAGCCGTAGAGATACGGGAAATTAGCTCTTTCCCTTGACTTCAATATTAACAGAGATCATTTGATATTTGATTATTCCACCTTCAGTAAACCCCCTCTCCTACTAATGTGATATTAACATTTAAGTTGTCATATCATAAACCAGTTTATTCGAAGTTTAAATACCAAATATTGTTTTCATTGCAGTTTTACTCTAGAGCTGGTGACGTTATCAAATAAGAGTTTACGTTCTCATCTCAAAAATGATAGTTTGATCTATACTATTTCTTGATATTTAACCGTTTTATGCAACACGTGAATTCATATGCTTTAATGGCTGAAATGGGCTAGAAGTAGGATGGGCGGGGTCAGAGAGGAATTGGAAAATTTAAAATATATTCGTTATTATAAGTAGTACCGAAAAATATTATAAAGACAATTTTGTTAAGCTATTGAAGCTCAACAATTGTTATTCTATACATTTTCTAGTTACTGAAATATAAATATTTCTTAGTGTTTCCTTGTTTACCGCCTACAAGAAGCCCCAACCCCACTACTCATTGAATCTTGACTTAGAAATTATGGTGATATGACATTATAATATATATTATATGACATTTCTAGTGTGTCATTCCAGCACTTGGAAATTGTGCTTAGTTTACGCAGCTCTTGCTTTCCGGACCTTTTTAATTTACAGACTCCAATAAACCCCATTTTTATTTATCACGCATTATTATTGAGCATATTCCAGACTTAAATAGAAAATATTTTTTTCAACAGTATTTAATTATAGTTGAATTCCCCCATTTTATTATTCTGTCTCGTCCTGTCTTTTGTAAGTCTTGCATAAATGCTTGTTCTGCAGTCTATCTTCCAGGATGTAGTATTTTTTAACCTTCTGACTTTTTCGAAGGTGTTTGTCCCTAGAAGGATTTGTCTCCTTCATCTTGAGATTCTTCACCCAAGGAGTGGAAATAAGTACGTGAGTGGAAGGATGGCTTACTCAGCGCAAACCAATGCCATTGTTGGAGTCCTGACCGTCTTACACTTTCGAAACTATGATTTCAGTCTTGCGGGAAAGTCCTATGTCAATTGATGTAGAACTTCACGTTGTCAGTTAATTACTAATGCTAATTTTAGTATATAGTTTTTTAGCCTATTTGTTTTTAAGAACCAAACAATATAAAGAGTATTAATAATTGTAGATTAGGACCCATGTACAACCTCAATTTGTGGTTGATGAACTCTATCTCAGAACCTCTGTCTCACCTAAACATTTTGAGGATACTTTACATTCAGAAGACTGTTTTTCAGTATATTTATTTTAATTTTTCTATTCTGCATTTAGAAAAAGGAAGATGAGACAAGAAGATTTATCAGTATCGTTCCTCACGTTACTTTAAAACTTTTCTCTCAGCTGAGCTGAGTTGCATCGATTGTGAGACAGCTGACTGGTCTAACTTTCTAGCTAATGGACTGAAGTGACTTGATATCTACCCTCTCGGCAAGCAATTCCCACAGAAAAGTGTGGGCAGAAAGGATTGGACACAAGATCTATGTCTCTCTTTACTATTAATATCTCTCTTACAATCACACAAAATCTCTCTCTCTCTCTCTCTCTCTCTCTCTCTCTCTCTCTCTCTCTCCCTCCCCCCTCCCCCCGCAACGATTAATGGAAAAAAATGTATATCAATATGAAGGCCATTGGACTGACTTAAGGATTCTAATATATGGGATTAGTAGAAAGGCGTATAAAACAGGCACAAAGAAAACGAAAATATACTGTCATTAAAGGAAATACAAGTAAGAAAGGCAGGTAGACAACATTATTTTATAATGTTGTCTACCTCCCTTTTTTGCCTTCTTTTCTTCAATGTTTATTGCCTAGAATCTTTTCTACTGGTTGGAAATATCTAAATATATTTCAATTCTATTTTGCGACTACCTTGTTGGTTCTCCCAACAAGTATGCACGGTCAAAAAATAATTTTATCTTCCAAAATTGATAAATTTACACAATAAAAGCCTATTAAAAAAATAAAGACGTTTTGTTAAAATAATAATATATTGAAAACAATAAATGAATGATTAGTGATTGAGGACTCCCAGCTTAGTGCGGGCGTTAGAGGCTGAGAACATTTGACGTCACTTTCACTGCTGCCTCGGATCTTGGTGGTGGCGGGAAGTCGTACTTTGATGCCGCTTTATCACTACTTCTTTAGGCAGAGGCTCAGCTCCTCTTATGGGAGGCAACACGCCTGTTATTGTATCCCGCGAAAGTACACAAACCTAAAAAGTGTCCTACCTCGGAAACGTACTACTTTCTACGTTCTGCTCAGGAACTCTAAGGACTGCTTGGCAAAACATGAATGCTTCAGAAAGTTAGGTATTGCGTTATGTTGATAGTGTTACAGGTTTTAATTTGATTGGGAGTTCCCCTACAACCTAAATAAATGTTAAAACATGAATCGTCATTGTAGCGGCATCTCAAATAAATAATAATAATAATACAAACTAAACGATGTAAAAAAAAATGCAGTAAGTGTATGTATGATTAATTGTATGCGATAAAATAATTTAAACTAATTGAAAAAAATGAATATAAATAAAAAACTGAAAAAGTACATACAGTAATTCATTTAATTGTATTATTAGCTAATTATTGTATAATGCCGGTAGAAAATAAGTACTTTTAAGATAGAAAACGTATGTTTATATAATATAACATGTAATGAAAAAAGAATATTAGAAATTATAAAGGATAAGTAAGTATAGATTTAGTTAAAAAATAATTGAATAAAAAATTGGTAAATTTAATACCCTTAGGATATGGTTAGAGCGATATATACAATTTATTAGTTGATATTATTCACGACATAGAGTAAAATAGGGGCTTATAAACAGCAGAGATGTTGCTCGGTCAGCTGCCATTACTCGACTATTTTGTTGTTAGTTTACACAGGTAAAACATGTGTTTTTTAAAAAAAATACTAATAAAAAACAGCTGATTTAATTTTAATGAAATACGAATTAAAATCAGCTGATACATAAAAGGAATAATAAACCAAATAGTTGTTTAATTTGTTCATAAATGTAATATGATATTCGGTTTTGTGTCATCAAAGTTCACCTCTTGGTTCAAAATTATATTTGTTATTGAGCAATTTCAGGAGACCATATAGCTTTGTCTCTGTAACTTCCTAGCATTTTAGCTTTAGTTGTGAAAATCATAAAATAAGATCCTTTATGTTAAAAAGACCTAACGTTTGGTAATATCTCCTTTTAGAGTACAATTTTCTTTTGGAATAACAACTAGAGAATAATTTTCATTCGAATTTACATTTATTATAACTTTTGTGTTGTTCTGTAATACGTTAAGTTGATTGCAAGAACTCTCAGGAATTTACACTTATAATGCCAAATAATATTATACATTAAACATAAGATGTTCTTTAATAGTAAAATATCTAAAGTCAGTCATTAGTTAGAAGTAAAATAATTATAATGGGATTGAGAGCGTGACAGAAAGTTAGACTAAGTTCCTTGTAGACTGGATAAAAAAAGTACTTCTAGACCCAGTGATTACAAAACTATGAAGACTGTTTTTGCTGTAACATAACTCTTGTATTTTTTAAGAACATTACACTCAGCCGAGACGGTTGCTTCCTAATTTTATTTAAAGTTGTCACTTTTTTTAGCACAACTCTCTGTCATTTTCTCGGAGTTGAAGAGACTTCCTCAGTGGTGCGGGGACTTCAAGGGTTTAGGTGTTATCAGCGTTAAAAATCAATAGTTTAATATATATATATATATATATCTGAAGCATCGCTTAATAATATATATGTAAGTAGTTTATAAAATACGTTATTATGTGGGCAGTGGGAACTCTACAGTATTTTTCATGTAGTTCCATTTTTTTAAAACAAAATAAGCACCTCATCATTTATTTATTATCGTGCCCTAAAGATTATTAGAAAAAAAAACTGGAGCTTGAGATATTTTTTAATATTTAACTACTGCATGGGTCATTCCATGTCAGTTCAACATTTTACATTTTACCTCACTATTTTAGAAATTCCTAAAATTGGTAATAGAATAAGAAAAATATAGAATTTTAATTTTTAATCTAACTTAGGTTTCCGAATTGAGGCTTCGTAAAGTTTTGAAAAAGCGCCCAAAAACGCCGGACATGCTTATTTGAAACCGCTCTACAAGTTGTTCTAATTGAGCTACGAAGGTGAAAGTAGTGTCATTCGTCTGCCGAATCGTCTTTGTTACTTTCTGGAAATGTTTTGTTAAGAACTCTATACGTTTCTTTTGTAAGCTGTTAACAGACATGGTAGTGTGCTCTAAACATTCGGATATCTCAAGAAAACTGACAAAATTGGTTTTATCACATGACATAAAACGACCCAGATTTAAAATATGTTTTATATGTCTATGAAGCCACTTTTTAAATAATCAAAATCGATATTTCATTTTGGTTTTGCCAATATATTTGTAGTAGAACCTACATTTTGTTACATATCATATGACTACATACTTTCACCTTTCCAGCTCTAAAATTTAGATCAGCTTCTTGAGTGATTTCAAAAAAGCATTTCCGAAGTGTTTGCGGGGTTTTTTTTTTTTTTTTCAAAACTTTACGAAGCCGTGTTTGAAAACCGTTTGAGATCAAAATAAGAATTTGATATTTTTCTTAGTCTCAGAATCTACTACCAGTATATACAATTTTAGGAAATTCTAAAATGGTCATGTAAAATGTGAATTATAAGTGTGTTAACTGACATGAAATGACCCACATGTTTATTTTTTATCACTGTGGAGGTCTCCAAAATCTTAGCTCCGCCACTGGTTCCTCTGATTGTCAGAAAACGAGCTAGTAGAGTTTTTATCTGGCCCTATCAGTATCCAATATTGTTTATCTTCTTTTGAAACTTTTACGTCAACGAAGATACATTCAGCTTTGACGTCTTCTGGTTCGGTAGATAATACATAATTCATTTCTGACAATAAGTCAGACTGGAATGAATCATCGTTACGTCATCCAATATAAAATAAACAATATTAAAAACTTTTGAAGAATTCCTTTTCTTTTCGGGAAGTAGAGAAGAGGTAGAAGGTTTTTATTTCTTATGTTTAAGGCAATATTAAGTATTTCATAGCATGACTCACCAGAAAATAAAATTTTCTGCTAGTTATGTAAAAGAAGTCCGCCCAGTGAATAATGAACCATTATTATAAATTAACTATTAAACATAATGTGAATATCTTACATTTTGCTGAAAATAAGATGAAGTTATCTAATATGGTTCCTTTACGACTGCCGAAACCATGGCTTTCCTAATTCATTTCTCTCACAATTGAGAAAATTAATTTTTTTTTTGTAAATTTGTATTTCTATATATCCCCCTTATTGCATACGTGAATGGGATAGTAAAATTATGATGATATTTTTTATAGAAAATATCACTTCTTGCCAATAACTGCAAGGAGGATTATAATATATATTATCGAATTATATTACATCTTTGTTTATATATAATATATAAAGTTATGAACCAGATACATGTAAGTGCGAGTTTAAATAAAATCGATGGATACTGATGGGTAATTAAATTAAACACTACTAATAAAATTACTAATATTTCTGCACGAAACAAAAATTATTTATGTGAAAAATATTTTGATACCGGGATCAAAAACAGTTCAATTTGTACGAATATAAATATTTTTAATGCGATACACTAATGATGTTATATCGTCTCGAGATTTTTAAAACATTATCTCACAAGTGCAATGATAGAAGAGTTGTTAGAAGATCCCGCTTATCTTAGTCATTTTGGAATCTAAAAATCCAGAAATACGTTGTTTCGAAAATGACTCAACAAATTTATTCGAATAATTAATTGCAATTCTGGCTACTTCGACATTTAGGCTCAACTCCTCATTTTGGCCTCCAAGATATATGATAAGTTTTGCCGAATTAACAATTTAAAAAACTCATGCTGTAATTAGTGAATTTTTGTGTACTTTTGTCCTTACAGAGACATAAAAGGCATATATATATATACTTCATACGCGAGTTTATTCAAGCGTAGACCATGCAGTCTATCAAGTTCGCGGGTGATATGTTGTTTGCAATGACATCACCCGTAGCGAATGTCTTTGTTATTATGGAGTTTGTGAAATAGCTCTGGCACTGATTTCTCTTCGTGGGGCCTTGACACTTATGGTATTTCTCTATCATATCTCTACACTTAGGCATTCCTGAGTGCATGTATGCAACTCTTTCTTCTAAGCAATAAAGGTACAATGTCTTTTTCCACACTGTTTTTTTTTCATTGGTTACCGATAGGTGCGTTATTCAGCGATGATATTCAGAAAATAGTTGTTCAATGAGTTTGAAATACACACACACGCACGCACGCGCATACATTCACACACACACACACAACCCGTCTGTCCACTTCATGTTGATACGACTATTCTGGACAATGTACACAGTTTATTAACTTTTTCGCTCCAGGATGGAGGTAGGATTTTGTTTAATAAGTTTGTTACTAATCTAAAATGTATTTTTTCACCAGTATCGAACTCGAGATTTATCAATAACAATAAGAAAAAATACTTAATAGTTAGAGCTCAACAATTGATGTATTTGTACATACAGATACATTCATATCCTTAAGGTTTTTATACCCTTGTTGTAGTCATTGGTTCTGTTGGAACACGCACTTTTTGTTTCTGGGACCACTGGAATCCACAAGATTTATAATTACATATATTCGTAAAATAAATTTGTCTCTTCAAGTACATTTAAAATAGAATTATTTTGTCTTACGTTACACCCAAGGAACGTTACCCTCCTTTTCCCTTCACGACGATATTTATTCCGTGTATGTGTGCACGGCCACGTTTAGTAACACCTTTTTTTTCAGTAAGAAAAGAAGGTTTAGCACATATAAAATTAATGAAAGAGCTTAGTCTGTCTTTTTTTTACTTTGTTGTGCAATGTGGAGAAAGCCTTGTGACGGAATTATCCGAGTTCATCCTCCCTGAATAAATTTGGACTAGTTTCGTTATTACGTCTGTACGTATGTTTTATACGTATGTAAGTTTTTCACGTTACTCAAAAACGATATGCCTTTGAAACTGCCTGTTGGATGTAGCTCAGACCTTTTCCTTTTTATTTATATCAACTAAGAAGGGTGAGGGTTGAGATGTTGGTGAATATAAAAAATGGCAAATTTTATTTTACTTATTTGTAGAAAATTCGTACAGGACCTTTTTTGTTAATCATAATAAGTATCTTTAAATTCTGTTCTGTGCCAGGAGATATCGTATTTCCTGAATGAAGGGTTCTAAATATTCTGTGTATTTAATTTAATAGGTGTATGTATTTATTTTATGAGATATTTTTTTTTTATTTCCTTGTTATGTTTATTTGTGTTAATTGATTTACTTTCTCTGGAACCTAACATCGGGAGTCTTATCTCTTTGCACCTATTTCCTATATCCAGTTTCCCCCTCCCCTCTCTTCCCTTACCTAACCCGGGAGAAGCAATTAATAAGATATTGCCGCACAGGTTCGATCTCGCACGTGAGGTGGATTAAGTAAAGGTTGACAATTTGGCAAAGATTAAATCATAATTGAAACGCGATGAAGTTGTGAGACTGTTGAAGATGACACTGATCCCCGGTTGTTCTGAGTAAAATCCAACAGCTAATCCTGGTAGATTGGCAGAAAAGATTGGGCTACCCAGCTAAATTGGTTTGACGCCTTACTGAGTGCTTCCCTTCATCCTCTGGCTTTCCTTCATATTTAGAGTCAACCCCACTACCTTTTTAGCTTAAGGCCTTATGGAGAAGGCTCTGGCACATCTTATTTCAATTTGGGTGTGATGTTTAGAAGATTCCCCTTAAGGGGAAGCAGCTATCGAGGTTGTACACTTGACGTGATTATAGACAACTTTTTTTTTTTTTTTAAATATCCATTCATTCTACGCAGGAGATGAAGAAAAAAAGGGTCCGTTCAAAACTATATATTTCTCTGTTGACGGGCTAGCGGTCGCAATTTTTTTTTTTTTTTGATCGTTGCCAAACTCGGTATATAAAGTCTGTCAGCACGGGGCTTCGTAAACTTAGCAGATTTCTCTGGCGCACACTTCTTATCTCATCTCACAATATATTTTCTATTTATAAATTAAAATCCCATAAGTAGAAGTGGGGATTTACTGTAGGCAGAAATACTCATTACTATATACTCGTACTTTTTCAATCCGAATCAGAGAAATTTTGAATTTTCTATATCTCCCTCCCACTGGCACGATTCCAGGTGTTAACGAACTTGATCATTAGTTTTACATAAAACATAATAATATAGAATTTACTACCGAGCAAACAAAAATTACGATAGCTGGAGTGTTAACAGACAAATATATCTATGAGATACGAGGGCCGTCCAGAAAATAAGTTCCGTTTTGGTCTGTAGGGCGGTAGGAGTGGTTTTTAGTTTTTTGAGTTATAAAAATATTTTTTGTTATTAAAGCCGTTTCAGTTGGGAATTTATTTTAATTAACTGAAAGATTTCTCATTATCTAATCACGGTAGTATTGTGTTACCAGTGTGCAGATTTCTCTATTGTAAAACTTCACGGGCGAAATCTGCTTAGTTTACGCAGCCCCTGCGTGACGGACTTTTTAATTTATGGGCTAAAAGCATTCGGACGGCTTGTTAAAATGTTTAATTCCAGAAAATAATTCGGTTTTCTGAATATATTTATTATTCGTTAGTGTATGTATTCGTTAGTTCAGGTGGTATCTTTATAGAGGCCTTTATTTTCACTTGAGCCATACCTAATTTTAATACAACTCTTATAAAAATGTATTCGTACCTACATATCTCATGCAGATTGACTAAATATCACTAACGCATTAAATTAAATCCTGCATAAAATTAGCTATTTGCACTTATGGTGTGAAGGATCTCGTGGGACGATGTAGTGACTATCTGGCTTTGTAAAATATTGGCTGGGCACATTTAATTTCTTATAAAATATTATTAATTAAAAATCTTAAATCCTTTTATAAGATATTGATATAATAGTTAAATTTATTCTTTATTTAATACATTAATAATTCGAACAGAATATTACAGCTAATATTATAAGTTAAGATCTGAAACAGTTATAAGATATATGAATTATACTAATTCTTTTCTTTTCTTTTTTCAGGTGAGTAGAAGAAACCATCAATTACAGAAGTGGACTTATCTCTATACTCAACAACTGCTCTTGTAAAGTTGTATAATTTATTTAGTTGTGATTAAATGAAGCTTTTAACTAAAAATCTTAATTTAAAAGTGCAATGGCGCTATAGATGTATTTAGGCTTAAGACAAAGTTTAATATGCTCCCCTTAGTTTTTATTATATTGGGCATGTACAAATTTTATATTAGCCCAGTACGTAGTTAAAAATTCAATGGCTGCAAAATATATAAATAATATTATAAAAACTGCATATATAATAAAAACTGTTGGTGACGGATTCGCTATTATAGAAAACTATCTGCGTTTCAATCAACAAGATTATTAGACCAGGGCCGTTGTTCAATGTGGTCACAGTGAAAAGAAAAAAAGGAAACAAATTGTTAGTTATTAATATTATTACTTTCGTGGGATACTAATTATTTAATTTTGATTCACCTTACATCTAAATTGCCACTAAGTTTGACCCCTTTCTTCTCTGAGAGGCATGTAACTGAAAGACGAATTTTGTAGGACGTGTTTCTATATGGTGAACAATTAGTTTGTTCTAATAGTATCTCAAATTAATACTCGATGCTATATATATTTTCCAAATTAAGTACATTATCTAAAATTTTCTTCTCCTACCCATCGATTTTAACCATGGGTGTCGAAAATGACGTCCGTCTAAAACTCTAATGCAACTTGACATTTAAAAGTTTCATATAGAAACAAAGATCAAGTAAGTTAATGGTTGAATGCAAACCAAGGGGAGGGTTGGGGTTTAAAGAGGGGAATTTTGAAAATTCGAATTATCTATGTTATTATACGCTGGATTGAAAATTGTATAGGATCAATCGTATTGCAAATTTAATGTCTACAAATGTTTCACTTTATATTTTTTCACTATCTCAGTTATTAAGCCAGATATTTGCAGTTTTAGCAGATTTCCCTTAGGGGAAATCAGCTATTGAGGTTGTACTCATGACGGAATTTTCGAAGCTTTTCTTCAAATGTCCATCGATCCTACCTAGTAAATGACGAAAATGAGGTCCGTTCAAAACTGTATATATATATATCTATATATATATATATATATATATATATATATATATATATATATATATATAGATCTATCTATCTATATATTTGTCTGTTACCGCTCTAGCGGTTGCAATTTTTGTTTGTTCGTTACCAAACTCAATATTTAGTCGTTTTATGTAAAAAGAAAGATCAAGTTCGTTAATGGCTGAAATCGAACCAGTGAGAGGGGGGGTTTAGAGGGGAGGATTTTCTAAAATTTGAAATATTTCCGTTACTATTCGTCGGATCGAAAAAATTTATAGAATTAATCTTATTGCAAATTAAATTTACTATAAATATTGTTATATACATTTATTCTCTATTTTGTATATTAACCGAGATATTTGGATTTTTATTAAATTTGGGCCGATAACGAACGTTTCGAGATTCCCGCCAAAAAGTAGTTTGGCCCTTTGCCGTAACTGTTCGGCTTACGTATGGAGATTTCTTTATTGTATAACTTCATGCGGGGAATCTGCTTAGTTTACGCAGCCCCTGCGTGATGGACTTTTAGTTTTTAAGCTTCAGTAAACCCTACTCCTACACATGTTATATTAACAATAAGCTGTTGTATCAAGAGCCACTTTATCCGAAGCTTAATTACCAAATATTGTCTTCATTGAGCTTCTCCTGTGCGAGCTACATGTAAATAAGTAGCGAGATGACGTCATCAAGCAAGATTTTCCAATCTTTATTCGAACATTTTAATTTGTCTATACTATACGATATAGATTTAACCGTCTCTTTCAACTCTAAAGTTCATATCGGATCTGGAATAAAAGGGTTTGGAAAGGGGGGGGGTCAAAAATCCACGTTATATTTAGAAATAGGAATATATGTTGTGATGAGACCAGAATTCTGCTTATTTTACGTAGCCCTTGCGTGACGGTTTTTTCTTCTTTTTCTTAGGCTTCCTTGTATTCCATGAATTAAAGGATTTTTTTTCCGTACCGCATGTTGTCGTCCTTTTTGGTGGGGGCCTTTGCACTATGATGACAGCTTTTAATGACTGATATTAGCCAATGAACACTGTTTCCCACAATGGGTATGGGAAATAAAGTTTATATTGATGTACTCATATTAATTTTTAGCTGGTGGTGAGGGTGATGAATCAGGTTAATCACAAACACTTGAGTGCATCGGCAGGGTTTAGCCCAGTAGCAACTCTATAGGCACGCCCTAACCTCTGACGCTCTGAGGATGGGTATTTAATTCCCGAAAGCGCTAAGCGTTTTTAAGAAATTGTGAGGAGCCATAAAAAAGGGTTTGTGATTAACCTGACTTTTTATTGGTAGTTGGCCACCATATCGTGCTAACTATTAGTTTTAGCGTATCGTTTATGATAGATAATTATGTAAAAGGCATTTCTACTAGCTCATATACTTAGTGATATTCTTTCAGCTGTTCTTCCATATACTCTAGTCACGAAGGAGTTATTCTCAATGTAGGATACGCATACTGTATAACCTTTAACTTGTAAATACGTTTTTTTACATAAAGTTATGTTAAGAAAAAATAAATAAAGGAAATATAATAAAAAACTGCGTTAGGCTCTGGTGAGCTCAGAATGGGAACATGAACTTTAAATACATTTGGATCTCTGAGAAACGCAAGCAACTTAAAGGGGGAGACTTAAGGAAACAAGGCAAGGGAGAAGAACAGATGAATCAAACTGTATTACCAATCTCGGCCCTTTGCCCACTTTGCAGAAGGTAGCTTTTTGTTTGAATCTCTGATGATCGAACTCTCTGTAGTGAAGAAGAACGGATTCCACATCAAGAGGCAATGAAATACGTTTTATGGAGTCATAAAACAAGAAAAGCCGCCTGACTCGAACTGCTACATTACGAGGAATGGCCGACCCAAATAGAAACGGAGGGAATGGAGCCAGACACCAAGAGCTACTTAATCTTAATTGGCGCTTAATTTAAATTATTAGTTGTCCCCTCGTCCATTCGAATGCCTATTGCAGTTGTTACGCCGTTTGGGAATTCGAAATGTAACATATTCCATTGATCAAAAAAGTCCAAACAAGGTTATGTCATTGGTAAATTGTTATATCATCAGTCTGCCATGACGTTATCCCAAAATCTGTGTACAGTTTGATGGTTCAGCATTTAAATCGTTCAACCTATTCTACAATATACATACCCCACCTGGGATGGAGAGGGAAATAGATTTTGGGTTGTCCCAATGCAATGTAATAAATTCTACAAAAAAATTTCAACTTACCTAATCGTATATAATAAGATTGCTTTAAAATTATCCCAAGTATTGTAAACTAGGTACAAATGAGTTTCTTTTATTATATTGAAACATTCATATAATCTGCAAATTTCAAAGAAGCATAATAACTCTTTTCACAATGTATTTTCTTTTATAGGTTTGGTATAACTGCTATTGTGACTGTTGCGTAATCTTGCGCTAGGGGTTTGCTGCTGGCAGTGGCCACTCAGTCTGAGTGCTTTCCTTGGCCTTTTTATTTCCATATTTCTGAAGGGTCGCCCCATAAAGTTCCCCGCCCCACCCACTCCCAGTGTTGGCACTGCCCTAAACCTAAATAAGGAATGCCCTAGAGTCAGGTGTACCACCTTACCTCGCCCCCCCCCACACTATCCCTTGTAATATATGTATGTGTCCTCTGCACACTACACCTCTCTTCCTCTCCGCAAATACATAACTCAACGGTTTTATTTCCTTACCTTTTCTTCCCTTTGGCTTCCCCTATATATATATTCTCTCAACATTATTACAATACATTTGTAGAATATTAAAATGTTTGTGTTTTTCCTTCTAATTTAATTTAACTTTTTGGTTCACATAAATATATTACGTTATCGAATTTTTAATACATCAAACACTATTCGTTCTCTACGCACGACTCTTCCAACCCCATCATTGCTCATTGCATTTAAACTTGACAAAATTATAACTTTCGTGAATTTGCATTGCCAACGGGATCTCTTGTCTATCAATGGTGCCTTCTCGGCCTTTTCCATGTCCATTTCAGCACCTTAACCAGCTTTAACAGCTTATTCATCTTCAGATACTGGATTGTTTGTGCGAGTAATGTCATATCGTTAGCATATGCTTTGTTTATTGAATCCTCAGGTTTTTTTTTTTTTTCTCCGTTTTGGCACTCTATTATTAATATTGATTAATACATGAGAAAATATGTATATTTCACTTAATCAACTGGTTGAATTTTTATTCTTAAAATTTCAGAACTTGAAGTGTGTAAGGATGTTAAGGGGTTCCTATGTGTCCCCAGGCGAAGGTTCCACTGGGGACGAAAACTACTCTGGCTTAACCTTAGCCCTTCCTGAGCTCTCTATTACTCACTAAAGTTTTATTAATAGAATAAGACGGAAAAAGAGACCTGATGAGGTTTGATGACAACTTTACTTCCTTGATTTCTTTTCCCGACATCAATTGATCAAATTTTCGATCCGAACTTTTAAGAATATAGACATTTCTTATACAAATCACTTGAATGTCACTTGAGTCACCCTGCTTCGTTTTTGCCAATCACCTTGGATTATCTATGTTTCGGAGAGGGTCTTCTATTGAAAACCCTGATCATCTAGTTAAATTTCAAGTCAGTCAACTTCACACTGTTGTATTTTAAACATTTAGCGATTTCATATGCTCAAATCTCCGTTTTCAGAGCTACTACCCAGCTTTCATTCAGGGAGAGGCGATGAGTTTCTCTCTTGCTGAACGGAGTGCGGTGGTTCGGAGGACAGCGCCTTGAGACTACGAAAACGCTCAAAATGAAACACTGTAGGACTTTGACTGCTTATTTCATCGGACGTTATATGAGCTCCTCCATTGTCAATACCACAAAAGTAAATAAGATAATATTGCCAAATATCTGGCAATTACATTGTTCTTTAGAGAATTTTTTAGTTGCGTCTCGTTCCTTTTCCAAATAATCTTTCCACTTTCATGCTCAAGCCAATATGAAGTTTTTTTTTGGTAATTTACTATTTACGGCTGGATCAACTAACGTGGAGAGGCACAAAAGGGTAAAAAATTGAAATGAGGAAATTTTAGAAGCATAGAATTCTTCCTTGGAGCTTTTGGGTTATGTCTGTGGCTATTTGTCAAAAGAGAAGTGGGAGGGATGAAAGGATGCTGGGTAAACCGTAGGACGGTTTTAGGTTTCACCCAGGCTACACATCACACTTGTCTTTTAGGCAAACGCTTCAGAATTCATAAGAATCTGATATCTTTCTCAATACTTGTTCATTGTCTTTCGCTATTCGTATGGACAGGAAATTCACTGCATTCTTAACAGTTTGACGAGGTTTTCACAGGTAAGGATACATTTTTAAGAGTGGGTGTCTTTTAGCTATTGTCACTTTGTAGTGACCTAGTATTACTTACTCACGAAACGTTATTCTATCTGTAGTAAAGCTAAAAATAAAGACAACTCCTGATGGTTTCTTAGAGCACATACTGCGACCTGATGTTTGTTAAATACGTAAATTAATTTCACAACATTTGGCTAGTGATTGGGAGAGTTCGTATGAAAATTCTATGGAAAAAATGTATTAGGGTTAGGAAGTGCTCCTGATTGTTTGTACCACATGGAATATACATTAGGCAAGAGAAATAGCTTAGATGTGAAAGACCAAGTGGCCGTGGGAGCCAGATGCGGGTGGTGCAGAAAGTCCCCCGCTTTTTAAGTTTCTCCAGGAAGGCAAAGATGCAAATTTTGCCGGTCACAGAACTGGAACTGCAAGTTGTAGTGAAATGTGTACTCCAAGGCCAAGGTGAAAAGGAAAGTCACCTGGCCTGTATTAGAAGTCATAAAAAAATATATTCGTTTTCATGCTGCGCAGATGGAAAGTCGGAAGCAACGTCGAGCTGATAGATTTATATTGGGAATCTGATATCTGTCCCTTTGTTCTATTCAGAAGCAGTGTTTGTGTCACATTGATGGAATTGAACCATATAGACTGTTAGAACCAAACCGAACGATTCAGCTTCTATTTTGTGGAATAGTAAACAAGCCGTTTACCTTAAAGGAGGACTTTGCACAGGCTAGAGGAAGCAATAGCAATGTACCCTTGAAATCTTTATACAGCATTCAGTTCATTTTCAGTCAAAGCAACCCGCATGTTTCCGAGCACTTAGCATCCATCGAATGTGAAATAAACCTTTGAGTCTGGACCTTTCTGTCATTCAAATCACTCGATATTCACACTATAGGTTACCACCCTTTTCTAGCCAGAGTAGGGCTAAGGATTTTATTTAATGAGTTCGTCACATAACTAATTCCTATTGCCCAGATAAGCGTCCTATTCAGAGCTCTTGGTTTGCCAAGTGAGATTAATGCCAACGCCTTAACTCACATGGCTAATTTGTGCCCCTGGTTAATTGTTCAAACTTACAAATAGCACCCACTTGCGGCTGATCGATAAATGCGGTATATGCAATAGGGATGACGTCACTTTGAACGTGGCATTGACGGGTGTCATTACTATACTAAACTTATTCTCCCATGTTTAGATATATTTCCAATTTTCGTGGATATAAATAAATAAATTGTTGTCTTATCTTTACCAAACTTAAGTTAAAAGACACATCAAGTTCGTTAATGGCTAAAATCGGGCTAGTGTAAGAGGGGAGGGTTTACAGGTGGGAAATTTTGAAAAGTCTAAATATCTCCGTTATTATACGTTGGGTCGAAAACGTTTACACAAGCAATGTTATGGTAAATGCAATTGTCTATAAATGTTGATAAATACAAGTTTTCTCTAATATGAATATTAACCGATATATTTCGATTTTTTAGTTTCCATCCTTCAGTAAATCCCCACTCCTGCTCACGTAATACAAAATATTGTTTCAGAGAGACCTTTATTATGCGAGATATATGGAAATTCGTTGCTTAGTTACGTCATCAAATAAGATTGTACGTTTTAGTTTCGAAAATCTTTACTTGATCTATACCAATTCTCGATATTTAGCCGTTTCTGTGAACACTAAAGATCATATTTGTTATTGGCTGAAGTCGTACCTGGAATAGTGGGCTTTAGAGAGGGGGGGATTCAAAAATACAAAATATCTCCGTTATTATGAGTTGGATCGTAAAATGTTATAGAACCAATATTGGTAAACTATTGCTTTTCTGTACATTCTCTCGTAACTGAGTTACTTGCGCGCTTTTTTTTTTTTTTTTTTTTTTTTTTTTTTTTTTTTTTTTTTTACATCATGACATAATTCTCTATCTATCTATTATTAAACTTACTTAAGTTGTCGTCAATCAACTTTTGTTTTCAATTATGCAAACATTTTCTCTAATGCATAGATTGAAATTGAGATCTTTAACATTCAAGGAGACCATCAACCGACAACGATCGTTGAGTTTGAAATGTGACCTTGTAGTATTTATATATTTTGTGTACTCTGAGTGAAATTCGAGATAGATTAATTTTAAGTTCTTGCAGTCCTTAAAAATGTCTATGCTTGTGCTTGATTGTGGCCCTTTAGAACCCGGGATTATCCTTGTACAAGTTGCCCGACTAAGTGTTTTAAATTTAAATGGTACCTTAGGATGCCCTGTCTGTTATCATAGAGCGTGACCAACTATAGACGGACGGGCGAGTGCACAAGCAGGTCATCGTCCCGCCATCAGGTGGCGCTGGCAGCGCCTTCAGTACACATCAGCTGATTTACTCATCCAGTATCTCGACAGCTGTCTCGTGTATCTGCCGATTCTCGCCACCATATTTCCTGCTTAATTCGTCTCAAGGAGTAATAATCCACGTCATGGCTGAACTTTCCCAAACAGGTATGACGCCCATTCTATTCAAGATTTTGGCTTTTAATTGGGACAAGTTGTGCGAATTAATTAACAGCTTCCAGTGTTCTATTACTCTCAAGCGGGGGCTTTTAAGCCCAAAACTAGGCTAACGAGGTTCCCACTTTGCGTTTTCCCTTTAGCTCTCGAATTAAGTGTTATGTTCGATTATGAGAACATTTTCGAACATAAAACCTGCCGTAATTTCAACTTGTTCCTTGGTTATTTCTTTTAAACCTCAGGAAACCTCTGAAAGCAGAGACTCATATACGTAAGGATGTGTTATAAAACATTTGGTAAAACATTAAGTTTCAGAAATTCTCCCTTCTTACCTTAAATTAATTACGTTCTAGACAATCTATTATATTTTAATCACTACTCCAATTTGTAAAGGGACTAAATAAGTAATAATAATTTTAAGATTTTCCAAAAACACAATACATAAAATTATACTAGTAAAATATATCTTGAAGTTATTTACTTACTGATTGAAGTTTAAGTAGAAACTCTGGCATTGTGCATTTGAATTTTGTCAAACCTCCTGTTATAGAGGCATGTAGTATTACGTATGGTTTCAGAGCAGCGACAATATTTGCGTAACAATTCCTTGTGACGACCACAGCCAGGAAAGTTCCATGACAAATCATGAACTAAATCCGAAGAGGAAAGAGATGAAATATTTGGTGGCTACACTACTGGAACTGTAATAAAAATAAAATAGAAAATAAAGTAATGACTGACAATGCAACTGTTCATTTCAAAACGTCCGTCACGCAGGGGCTGCGTAAACTAACCAGATTTCCTACGTGCTGGTATGAGGGCTACTGAAGACTCTGAAAACAAAAAAGTACGAATAACACGTATTTAAAAATACGGTTGTAATACTTGAGTTAAAAAAAAAATAAAAAGTGCATAGAACCACAGTTGTAGAATAGGAGTAGTTTAACAAGATTGGTTCTATGGCATTTTACGATCCTACACATAATAACTGAGATAACACATATGATATATCTATACTTGATATAGATCAAAGGAACATTTTCGAGACAAGAACGTAAAATAGGAATTGATGACGTCATCACATAACGTATTTATATATCACACGAAGTAAAATTTTCAATGCAAACAGTATTTGGTACCCCTAACCACCCCTAACTTTGGAATGAAGCGGTTCATGATATAACAGCTTCTATTTAATACATCAGGAGGATTGGTGGTTTATTGATGGCCGAAAACTAAAATATGGAAATATCTTCGATAATACTCAAAATAGAGAAAATATGTATATAACAACATTTTTACATCATAACATTTGCAATAAAATTGATTTTATTCGACGATCGATCCGACGCTTAACAACCGAAATATTTCGAATTTTCGAAATTCTCCACCTTTAAACGCCCACCACTCATCATCGTTTAAATATGTTATTTTAGACACAAATTAGAGCGATAACAGATATATACATATATAAAATTTTGAACGGACCTCATTTTAGTTATCTCCTGGGTAGGATCGATGGACATTCGAAGAGATTTTTCGAAAATCCCATCATGAGTACAAACTCAATAGCTGATTTCCCGTAAGGGGAATCTGCTAATTAAGAGATGATATTAGCCACAATTACACATTATGAAAACTAGAGTTTTTGAGAACCTCATGAAAAAATTAGGTGACTAAACGAGGAGAAATTCCTTACAAGGCCTGTTAAACTCCATTTTACAACAATAACTCTGTTGGTGATAGAGCGATAATAGAACTAACTGTTTAAGGATATCGTCATTATTAATTAAATGAATGTCCGTCACGAAAAATTATTGTTATTGTTTTGGAGGGGGATTCTCTGTTTCCGGGAAATCGTTTTACCGATCGGGGGAAGCTTATCCAACCGGTAAAAAGGGTTTCTTATTTGAGAGTTGATAAATTATCTTAGATTCCTGGCATTATCTAATAATACAGATTTTTGTTTATGCAAAATTATGCCATTAGGCAAATTTAAATATTTTGATCTGTGCACACTATTTTTGACAAATTACAATATCAGTAGCCCGAACTGATTGCAATTTGTACAGATGTTCCCATACATTATTATTAGCAGATTTTCCCTGAGGGAATATGTATTCAGGCTGTACTCACGATTTTCTAAAAATGTTTTCAATTGTCCATCGATCCTTCTCTAGAAAATGAGGTCCGTTCAAAACTACATATATATTTTTTACTTTATATATGTATATTTATATGTATCTAACGGTGCACTAGTTACATTTTTTGTTTGATCGTTCACCAAAGTTTTCCTGTTGGTCCACTAATGGCTTCGGACTGGTGGGTGAGAGTGGCTTTCGAAAATTCGAATGATCTCTGCTATTGTACAGCAGTCTGAAAGATTGCATGAAACCAATATTATTGAATAAGTAATTTCCTATAAACGATGTTCTATACGTTTTTTTCTTTTCTTCTGTCTTTAATGTTAACCGAAATATTTTAATTTATTTTTAGTTTTCAGCCTTCAGTAAACCCCCACTCCTACACATGTCGTATTAACAATATTTGTTTTATCATGAACCACTTTATTCGTAATTTAAATACAAATTTCTGGTTTCCTTGAACATTGGGGGTAGATATGGTAAAATGTATGTTTCATAAATACATAATTACCTCTCATTCTGTATAATGGAGAATGTTTGAAGTAATCTTGAAAGTTAAATCCAGATATCACAACTTGGGAATTTGAGCTCAGGTGGAGAAATCTCAATCTATTTAGTGAAAGAGGATTTAAGGAAATCCTCGCCAGATTCGGCTTATCCTCCATTTTGACACATTTAGTCCGTCAGGCTTAGCAATGTGAGATATGTCATGGCAAATCCGCTATTTGTCTTGCTTTTAGTAGATTTCCCTGAGGGAAAGTCATCTTTTGAGGTTGTACTTATGACGCAGTTTTCGAAAAATGTATTCAAATGTTCGACTATCGGACCTAGGAGATGACGAAAATTAGGTTTATTCAAACCTGGCCACCTGTGTGAATTCATTAATTTTTAATTTATGTATTTTGACGATTACTTCTAATGTAAGAACAGTTATAATAACTAAAGTTGCTTTTTATTGTCATGAAGAGCGTTCAAAATGTGGCCTTAATTCAATACCTAGGCCTATGACATAAATGTTTATCAAGCTTTTTATATTTAGAAACGCCCAACACAAGTAAGTAACAATGCACTATGAAAATTGTTACCGATAACTAATACTAGTTAAAAAACCATTCTCATATTATAAATGCTACTAAATAATTGCGTCTTGTATGCAAATGAACTATTTAAAAAAGAAAAACAATATTAGCAAAATTACAATTTATTTCTATTTTAGGTCCAGATAAAGGTATTAAATTCAATGCAATCTTCATCAAAGCTGTCGGTATTTCTGGTGGCCCATGAGACTAAAAACTATCCAAAGAATGAAATAACGAAGACTTAATTGTGTTCATCCCAGTTTGATGCGATTATTATATTTTGATAAAATTTTCACTTGAAATGCAAGAATCTAAGATGCATATAAAGAAAAGGGCTTCCCAGAGGCAAAGTTGGGGGGGGGGAATAGTGGGTGGGGGTAATTTATATATATATATATATATATATATATATATATATATATTTATCTTTTACGGCTTTAGTGGTCGCAATTTTTGATTGATCGTTTCCAAATTTAATGTATAAGGGCTTAATGTAAAACTAAAGATCAAGTTCGGGAACGTCTGAAATCGGACTGACGGTTCCCTTCCCCTTAGGGAGTTCTGGTCTCAAGAGCAAGACTGATGTTAGAATAGACCGATAGTATATATAAAGGAAAATATTAAAGTGGACTTTATTAAAAATGGGTCCATCGCCACAGCCTCATACGTCTCTTATGAAATAATATCTTCCAGAAATCTCCTCCCTCAAAAAAAAAGTCAGATAAACCTTAATAAAAACCAGAGACGTTTTATATGCTAGCTCATAAAGTTCGAATAAGTTATAAAGTTTGAGGATCTTCAGAGCGCTCTAGATCAGTTTCGCCCCAAGATAAATACACAAAGTCGGCAAAGAAGGAACAAAGCAAATAAAATATATAGTAGTATAAAAATATGATACGTCATTGAAAAAGTGAAGCACCAAAAATAAAAGTATAGCCCGAATTATACAGACCTTCAAAAAGTCCATCACGCAGGGGCTGCGTTTACTAAGCAAATTTCCCACGTGAAGTTATGCAATAGAGAAATCTCCATACGAGAGCCGAAGAGTTACGGCAAATGGCCCAACTAGCTTTTGGCGGGAAATTCAAGAGAATAAATGTATAGAACAATATTTATAGTAAATTTAATGTACAATAAGATTGGTTCTATACACTTTTTTGATCCGACGTTTGTTAAGGGAGATATTTCGGATTTACAATATAATACATGGCCTGGAAATAGTCAAACACGCTATTGTACCAATTGGTATGCTGTCAGAAGATAAATACTTCCGCGCATACAGAGAATCTTTTTCAAGAAAATTCTCAAGGACGGCTCCCAACAGAGATATCCTGAACAATTTGTTAATTAATTCAGACCCTTTAATATCACATTTAAGGCCAACACTTAAAAACGATAGCGATCGCTTTGAAACAATATCTTCGGAAGTAAAAGATCTTCTAATTGAAAAATAAAAAACATTTGAAATTTTAGAAATGTTAGATATTCTTCCAGCTTACAAATTCTCACTATTAAATTAAATACATCGATTTTTCTTTTTATATTTTTATTTTAGATATATTTTTGTTTACAATTTTAGTATTGCGTTTGTGAACTTCAATTTATTAAAAAAATAAAAATTTATAAAACATATGTTGATATTATGTGTATACAAATCACAATTCTCTACTTAGTAAGCGATACATAATCTGAATGTACACATTTAAAATTCATCCTACCGTTATATCGCATATGGTAAACTTGCTTAAAAAAATGCTGATGAGGTAGTTCAATAGAGTATTGGATGTGCTTTAAAATGACACCAGAATCAATATTCTAGGAGCAGTAGAAACGGAGTGTCCGGCTTAACCTATCACTCGCTCCAGTGTGCGTCGCCCGATTTATGCCGTTAACGAACTTGATCTTTCTTTTTACATAAAACGACTAAATATCGAGTTGCGATATAAAAATTGCGACCGCTAGAGCGTTAACAGACAAATATATATAGATATATCTATATATATATATATATATATACAGTTTTGAACGGACCTCATTTTCGTCATCTCCTAGGTAGGATCAATGGACATTTGAAGAACATTTTCGAAATCGCGTCATGAGTACGACCTCAATAGCTGATTTCCCTTAAGGGAAATGTGGTAAAAAACTGGTTTTTAAAGAATTTATAAGAGTGAAGTATGGACAGAATATAATCAACTAGAAGAAATGGCAATGTGGATGTGGCACAGGATTAGCAGAACTAGTTGAACCCAAAAGGAGTCAAACTTCGAGGTTCTAAAAAGAGAAAAGTGAAAGTTAAATTTTATTAAGGCCGTTACGAAAAAGAGCGCTCACGATTTCATCACAAGCTTATTTGAAGGTAAGATTGTCGGGCAAGGAAGGAGCAAAGATAGGCCCTGAGAGTATGTTTTTGAATAAATCAAACATCTCTTGGAGCTTCCTAAAGACTCCTGTAGTTGCATAATAAAACGTTAAAGAGTTATTGTAGTATCTGTAGTAGCGGTGTATTTCTGCGGGTCTTAATGGATCTTAACTGTTGCCGTCAAGCGTTTGACAAGACGGGTCTATGATAAGAATGTTGTTGATAAGAGAATCATCCCCATGCAAATGATACCCGGTGATGAATCGTGTACGAACAGCTAAACCCACCCCTCTCATGGACCTCGCTATTCCGCTGGGGATAGTGCAATCAGGGCCGACATCTGCCGTTGATTAATTAAACTAAAAGCCTAAATGTCACCGGAGAGTGAATTAGTCTGCCCAACTCTCTCTAGTGACCTTGCTCTCCGGCTCGCTAATATAACACGGTTCAGTTAATCTAACCCTTTAGCCTGCGTTTGAGGCTGTGGACCACAAAACGTCATTAGTCCGAAACGTCCAAGGACTCGACGTACGTGGATTATTGAGTACTTAACTTTTAATAGTAATAAACTTTGTTGATTTTTTTCCTTGGCATCTCGTTGGCTTATACCAGAACGAATGAATAAGTCAAGCTTTAATGTGGAGAAACGCCTTGCCTAATATTTGTTTTTGACCTTTTAGTAACATATGTTAATCTAGGCCACCATTGACCCCACACCTGAACCGGCAACCCTTTTGTCCATTCCATGGCTACAAATCCTGCTTGATAGCCTGTTTCCAATGTAATGTACGTTATCGGAAATCTGTAATGTACCTGACAGAGGATGTTATAACAATATCTCTTTATCGTCCAAGTAAAATTAGTAGTCCAACAGACTATATGTGAAATTTGCTATATAATAAGTGGGGAGAACTATGTATTTCTTTTAGCGGGGTTCTTTCAGAAAAAGTAGTGTTTAGGTTTTTACTCATTACAAAATTATCCAAGCCTTTTAGCAGATTTCCCTAAAGGGAAATCAGCTATTGAGGTTGTGCTCATGACGGAATTTTCGAATTTTTTTTTCAAATGTCCATCGATTCTACCCAGGAGATGACGAAAATGTTGTCCGTTCAAATCTGTATACCGCTCTAGCGATCGCAATTTTTGTTTAATCGTTACCAAACTCGATATTTAGTCGTTTTATGTAAAAAGAAAGATCAAGTTCGTTAACGGCTGAAATCGGACCAGTGGTAGGGGGGGGGTTAGAAGGGAGGATTTTCGAAAATTGGAAATATCTCCGTTACTATACGTCAGACCGAATAATTGTACAGAATCAATCTTATTGCAAATTAAATTTAATTAATTAATTTATTAATTAAATTTATAAAATTAAACTATAAATATTGTTATATACATTTATTCTCTATCTTGAATATTAACCGAGATATTTGCATTTGTATTCTGCGTGTGGTCACCAGTAGGCTATGTTCGGACTTTCCGCCGAGAGCTCTGGCGGCCATTTCCATAACTATTCGTCCCTCATGAATAGGTTTAGAGGTTAGGTTAACTGTTTTTTGGGGCTAGAAACTACTGGGTTATTACGCCCTAAATAATGTTTTAGGTTTAGAGGTTTCTTACTACTACAGTTGTTATTAGGCAGATTTCTCTATTGTAAAACTTCACGTGGGAAATCTGCTTAGTTTACACAGCCCCTGCGTGACGGACTTTTCAATTATTAAATCATTTTTTTAAAATTTAACCGGAAAAAGAATTTTGAGTTCACTAAAGGCCATAATCACCCCAATGGTATGGAAGAGGGGGGGGGATATAGGGGTTAAAATGAACAAAGATTGCTTTGAACATTTAATTCTCTACAATTTTTGTAGATTATCTGTGTCACTTGAATGAGTTGAGATTTATTTTTTTATTTTATTTTTTTATTCTGGCATCACTAAAACCTCAACCGCTTTCATTAGAGTCACTAAGAAACTAAACATCCCGTATCTTGCTTAAATGCCCAGTCGTATCGACATAGGATTCTTATTATAAGATAAATTTGAATCAGCGACATGTCCATCACGGGCAAAAATCCTGGGTAGAGATGGGTGGTAACTGTAGATAACCCGTCCCAATTAGCCATAATAGCAAAAAGTGGACCCTAATAAATAATAATAATGACATTAGTTAAATGACTTATTTCAAGCTAATATGTACTCCGTAAATTCTAGACAAAAAAAAACCGATAAATATGTAGCTTCTGCTTGAGAATATGTTTTTAAAGGAGTTCTTGAAATCTTTCATTATTATGAACAATTATTGTTTTTAGAAGTTTTCTTCATACCATTGAACAATTTTCAACTATATAACTTAGATTACCTTGCCCTATAATTTTTGAATTAATATTAAATTAAAACCATTGTATTTTAGTATTTTACGAGACATAAAATCATTAATCGAATATATTTTTCACTCATGTAATTTGAAAATAAATGATGTATTTATTATTTAGATAAGTACTTTTATATATCACGTTGTTGAAGCCGTTATTCTTTATTTGGAGTTATGAATAACAATTTTCGTTAAATAATACTATAGGTTTAAGGCGTCCATAATTACTATTGACATTTGCTGCTTAAATGTATTATTATATTTACTTTTTTACTATATCATCTTTGTCTTTTGGAGATTGTACTCGGTCTAAAGTATTCGTATTTCAGTTTATAACTACGAGCTCCTTACTGAGTAGTTGTATTCTGATATTTTGTTTATAGCAAAGTTTGATCTCTCTTCCCGCTATTTCATCGAAGGAATGCACCCGACCGTAAAAAATCTTTTTACAGTATATTGATATGAAGTGTCGTATAAACTATTTTATGACGGCTATGCTTTAAAAGCCTTTTTACAACCGTTTAACCCTACCTCCATTTATTGACTTATAACCATATACTTTTACTGTCTGTCTATAGAGCTATATCTGGGCCCATTTCTATTTCGGCCCACAGCATATGCCCACCATGTTCCAACTAGGAAATGATAACCAGCTAACACATGGCCTACAACTGGCGTTTCTCTAGATTGTTCTACGGTTTCCTAGATATATTTTTGTGTAATTTTCAAGCCTTTCTTTTTGACAAGCCTTCATTCAAATTCATTTATTTTCCCTTTTCATTTGTAGTTTCATATTTCTGTTTCTTTATGTTTAGGATTAATTCCATTTATATATTTCTATAGGCATTTATAATTTAGCAATATAAATTTAAAAAAAGAAATAACTTTCAATTTCTGTCTGACTTCTTACGAAAGTCCCAACTTACCTGCAAAGTGAGAGTCTTAAAAGGCGTTGCACGAAGGGTGCAGTGCCCATTGTCCAGAGAGTCACAAAAAAAAAAAAATGCATTGGTATGGCCATGTGAAAAGAATCGACGACAGCAGGTGGCACTTTGACTTTCCCATTGAAACCCTCCGGGAAGGTTTTTTTTTTTTGTCTCAATCCCTTTCACAATATTTTAAGTCCTTAGCGCTATCAGATTCTCAAGCACCTATCTTCAGAGCTACGTACAAAGAAGAAAACAAATCTTAATATCGAGTGGAACTGAGAGAAAGCCAATAATTTCAAAAACATACTTAATACTTTTTATTCAAACACAATTTGCACTATAAACATATTTTCATAATATAGTGAAAATACACAAAGTTACATTCACTTTTGCCCCACTCCTCACCATTGGCTTATGCATACATGTGATTTGTTGCGTATACTCTTGTTATAGTAATACAGTGTTATTATCAAAAATTTCAATTTGATTAATTCTCATAAATAATTATTTTAAAAGGATGAACGTTGGAAGGGGGGAACGCTGGGGTGATGTACCCAGTAATTTCTGGTATTTATGAACACTGCTCCCTTAATATGATTTACTTTACTTGACGTACTATGTACCATTATGAATATAAAATTTACTTTCCAGACATAGAAAAGAGTACTTTGTAATAATGGTTGCCGTGTATATAAAATAATTGTCATCGTTCTACTTTCGGGCGCTTTTAGGTAAAGAAGTATTTACATATTGATATAGATGCTGAAAGAAAGATGCTATTTTTTTCTTTCGCTTTATTTAGTTGCATGTAGCTCTATATTTTCTTGTCGTCGCCTTATGTAAGATTACTAGTAGTCATGCGTTACTTATTCTTCGTGTTAGGATCCATTTTCAACAATAGTGTTTTATTTATTATTTATATACCCCTAAGTTATGTATGTCATAGATTCCAGTATTTATATTTCACTGATCTAGGGGAATAGATAAACTTTGAGGTCAATCTGAAAAATGATTCGTGACTGCTACACATCACTTTTGTGGGTCATTATCATCCGTCATTGTTAGTGATAATGTGTGTCCTCTCTATGGCATTAACCTCTTGTACTAGGCACAACATTTGTCTTCATTTGTGAAGTCAAACCTTTTGATAGCAGAAGAAATATCTGTGCTGTAATTGATCATTTACATTGCGGTCAAAGTAATGAATTTCTTTTTTCCAGCTTTTCCTTCTCAGATCAAATTTCTATATGATAAAGAGAATAAATGCTCTTCTGTTCACATACAATCAGTTTATTTAAACACTGCCATTGCTCATTCAATAAAATTTTAATTTTATGTAGAAACCCAAGCTGTAATAAATTAATTGATTGCTTGAGACCAGATCAATTATTTTCCTTATCATACGTTATAGATGTATTTCTTGCGGAGGTACAATTGTTGGCCTAACTCCCGGCTTCTATGTTTGCACATTAGCCATCCTTGAGAAACTCTTAAAAAATACTTTATTGCAGAGCATAGATGCACCTAGTCCCTGTGACCTTTCAGGATCATATATGCTTCCACTCTATTAATCTCCATAGCTTCCCCTGACAGGTATTTGACGTGGTGTTCCTGGAAAACTTGTACTAGACCGCCATATTCCCTGGTCTGTGTGTTAATGTTTTTGATATACTCCATATTTATTAAAATTCCCAGCGTTACTCTTGCAAATTCTTCTCAACACCAGTTAATATATTTCTTGTAGCAAACAATAAATCCTTCACTCAAATCAATGAATGCCTTCTACCATCAAATTAGTCATCAGTCAACATTTTTAGCCTCCCCACCTTTTTATTGCCAGCCCTAACAATACATAGCTGGTCTGTCTTGCGTTACCTGCAGCTAATATGCTATTATTCTTTACATAGGAAAAGTAATAATACAAACAAAAACTTTATTTTATTATTTGTTTGTCAAAACATCCTCATTTCTTGATTGTTTAAATTATAATTTCTTATAGTATTTATTAGCTCCTTCTAGTAACTTATCGTAACTAGTGTCTCCTTATCTGTACCGCGACGAACTTCCAGCTTCCTTCTACCCGTCTGGATACTCAGGTTGTCACTGTATTTGTCGTGACCCCCGAGTTTCCTCAATGTTGACCAGCCTCTGAAATTATCAATAAATCATATTTTTTTTTTTATTTGGTGCCAGACTGAAATTCTGAACATTTGGTATACAGAATACCTTCTATTTCATGAATAATAGTATTCCTTGACATGAAAGTGTAGATACCTTGATTTACGCCTGACGTAGGATTAACACCTGTTCATACATTTCACATATCCCGAGTCTGGGTTTAACTTGGCTCTGAGTTCCCTCATCTGGATTCCAGAGATATCCTCTCCCCGCATAGAATATCAATATCAACACGTAAAGGGGTCATCCTCCGGACCCCTTCCTGATATTCGACTCCCCATTATCCTATTATATATCCTCTATCCTGTTTTTCTTTGGGCTTGCCAAGATAAATAAGGGGGAGGGACAGAGATAAATAGTTGGCCATCGAGCTATAGGCTTAACGTATGGGAAAGAATAATGGATGAAAGTTCTCCACGCAGGTTCTTGTGTACAATAAGCATATTTTCCAAGTGCAAATAAACGTTGTTGGAACGTCGTCCTTCACTCAAATAATTCACCTTAAAGTCTAACAATACCTATAATCCCATCTCAGTATCTAGCTAAGTACCTAGATCTACAATTTTGCAAATTATCTTGGACAATATTTGTTTGGAAACATTTTTTTGGTTCGGAGTATATAAAAGAGATTTTTACAAATTTGCATGTAGCCTCTTCTCTATTGACACTCCTTTTGAAATGTTGTGTACGCAGGCCGTTTAAATACTACACATGCATTTGAATTAAAAACCAAATTTTACATTCCGTTCGTAATAAGTGAAAAATAGAGATTGGTATGTTTGATTCCAGCTATTGGCTATTTGGCGTACGAAGAACATTTAAATACGTTTGGTAAAAATCAAATAAATTTCCATCGAGCAGAGGCTGTATAAACTTTAACTCGGAGTTTTCATGATATACTGGCTTAGTAATAACGTCAGATGAGTACAAATGGGAGTTTTCTGAAGTCTGAAATAAATAAAAAATAACTTCTAAGATAAAAATAACATAAAACTCAAGCTAAGGAAATACTGTACAGAAGAAACATTCAGCACATTAAATTTTTAACAATATTGGTTGTACATATAACATTTTGATCTCACTCATATAACAGAGGTATTACGATTTTTTTACTTTCTCCTCTCTTCGGTGTCGGTCATCAACGAGCTTCAGCTTTAATGGGTTCTAACAAAAATAATGACTGCTAGATAGTTAGCTGACAAATGTATCTACGTACCCACACACTCGCACACACTTGAGTAGATTATATCGTCAGCTGAGTGGAATTGGTGGATATTCGATGACATTTATTGAACCTCTTTACGAGCATTTCAATTACCGACGCTAAAGCATTAATATATATATATATATATATATATATATATATATAATTATTATATAATATACCTATTTTGGGTAAAAAAACTAATCTATATATATATATATATATATATATATATATATATATATATATATATTTATACACACACACACACACACACACACGGTAGTTTTTAGAGTCATAATAGTTCAGAAAAAGTAATTTGGTTCAAGTCAGTTACAAATAAGAATTGATTTATTCCACCCTCTTTTTAATTGATTTTAATTATATAAGACGTGCTAAAAAGATTTATTAATGACACACTGACACTAATCCAACCTAATCTACGAGTGATATTAGACATTCTAAAGTGTTTTTAGTCCGTTGAGTATGGGAGAACGATTCTATTATATTAAATATTATTATATAAAAGATGTTAATAACAAAACTATGCATACCAATATATATATATATATATATATATATATATATATATATATTTAAATTTGATGGAACCTCTTCTTTAGGATAGGGTGGTACTTCTCAGCTGAAATGTACACCAAATCAGGAGACGGCACTTTACATCCCCTAATGGGAATTTGAGTGGAGTGAGGGAGAGCTTTGAAGGTATTTATGTGGAACTCGTGCGAGAGAACAAAAAGGCTTAGAATGAAGGGGGCTCGTCGACGTGACACGTCTAATAGAAATGTGAGGAATTCTAGACGAGTGAGCGAGGAGAGGTGTCCCAAGTGGAGTACACGCCTCACGAGGATATACTTATCCCGTGTCGCACCTCCTCCATTATTCACTGTCGCTGTTTTCCCAGCAAATGTGATTTTAATCATAAATAAAGCCAATCCCGTTTGGCTCGTATCGCATATGTTGACGCCTAATTTAGTTTAGTTACGAACTCGACCCTGGCTAGAAAAGTCCGTCACGCAGGGGCTGCGTAAACTAAGCAGATTTCCCACGTGAAATTTTACTCTCATCCGTTATCCGCCCCGATTTCATAAAAATGCAAATATCTCGGTTAATATTCAAGATAGATAATAAATGTATATAACAATAATTATAGTAAATTTAATTTGCAATAAGATTGTTTCTATACAATCCGACGTATAGTAACGGAATTATTTCGAATTTTAGAAAATCCTCCCCTCAAAACTCCCCCTCCCACTAGTCCGATTTCAGCCATTAACGAACTTGATCTTTCTTTTTACATAAAACGACTAAATATCGAGTTTGGTAACGATTGAACAAAATTTGCGACCGCTAGAGCGGTAACAGACAAATATATATATATATATATATATATATATATATATATATATATATATATATATAGATATAGATGGATGTATATATACAGTTTTGAACGGACCTCATTTTCGTCATCTACTAGGTAGGATCGAAGAAAAATTTCGAAAATTCCGTCATGAGTACAACCTCAATAGCTGATTTCCCTTAAGGGAATTCTGCTAAAAGGGTGGTAACCTGTAGATAACCTTAGCCAATTAGCCATGGTAGCAAAAAGTGGTCGCTAATAAATAAATTCCGGATGCCCCGAAATCTTTAACCCATAATTAGATATAATGGTGACTCTATTCTTAAATTGACTTTTTTTTTTTAAACTGCTGAGTGATATATTCCCTATGTTATCTTCTGTCCGGGGGCTTTTATTCGTGAGAAATTATGTATTCTTGTACTCTTTATCTCCTTTAATTCCCAATGCTTTCACAAAGTACATATTTTTATTTTATTTTATTACAATCGATTTATTTGGAGACTATCCCTGTGGGTATACATCAAATATATCGAGACAAGAATGTAAAATCATAATAACCTGTGAACACCATTCTCACTCTTCAAATTTCAACCATTAACGAACTTGTCCTTTAGTTTTACATAAAAAGCTTAAATGTTGATTTTGGTACCGATCGAACAAAAATATCGACCGCTAGAGCGTCAATAGGCAGATATATAAACATATACAATATATTTATACTCTAACCATATGGTCAGAAAAATAATAATTCCTCCAAATAATCATTCATTTTATCCCTCAAAATCTATTTTCGAAAGTTGTATAGAAATCACCCTTGAGAAGGAGTGGGGGACACTCAAAATGTGTCAAAAAACGGATGAAATAAATGATAATTTGAAGGAATTATTGTTTTTGACATTATTGCTCAAAAAAACATATATATTGTTTTGGACGAACATAAAACACCCCACCACTACTTATCAAATTAGGAGTTAGAAATAGAGATTATTTTTTGAGATGACATTACTACTGTGTCATTCCAGGACATAGAAAATCTGCTTAATCTACGCAGCACCTGCGTAGCGGAGTTTTCTATCCTGTGATATCTATATTTTCCTTGAGAGAAGTGAAGAAGCCGTCCACCATAGTGGAGAGTTATTGGAGCACTGAACTTGCTATTTGCTATTCCTCCTTCGACACCTTCATCCATCTTAGTTTGGATAGTTTCCTCTAAATCCATTACCTCAGGATAAATTTACAACTCGGCCCAAACATTTCATTTGATTCTATGTTTTTTCCTTAACGTCAAGAGGGGTAATAAATACCTTCACTGTGCCCCTTGCGGACGTGCTCCTTAATTTCGTCGAAGGTGATACAGTATGTTTTCCAGTCCGAAATAATCCTTTTTTAAAAATAAAACTATAGCAATAATATGTTGAAATAAACAACTAAGCTCAAGACATTATATTCAGAAGCACGCACATCACAAAAATATTCAAACAAAAGTTTCTGCAATATTAGAATTGCGTTTATATTGATTCAAACTGTATATTAATGTGTATAAGAGATTGTAAAAAACCTGCAAACATCACAGCTGTATTTAATAATGCAATAGCTACTACTTCATTAAATGTATTCATGATATTATACTGCCAAGGTCAGTTCATTGTATTTTATATTTTCTCATTAAAAATGACTGCATTGATAGTTGTCTACTTGAATCTGTTATTTAGCCTTCCCTTAAAGCCCCTTTGGAATTAAGAGTTAAATATTCGAAATAAATCATACTTACTCTGAAATAAAAATATACCTGTCTAGATAGATAGATTTAATTAATTGCCTCCTGTATGAAGGTCTATGATACCTTATTAGCAGATTTCCCTTAGGGAATATCAACTATTGTTATTGTACGCTTAACACGATTTTTTAAAAGTATCTTCACATGTTCATCGATCCTACCCAGGAGATGACGGAAATGAGGTCCTTTCAAAACTATATATTTGAAAATGTTATAGGACCAGACTTGTTAAACTAACCTTGCTCTACAAATCTTGTTCCATACATTTTTTCGTATTAATTATTTCTTGTTTTCAGTCTTCAGTAAACCCCCACTACTTCATATCGGATTTTTATTTAGAAGTAAAGAATACATGGTGAGATGAGAACAGTAGTATTTCGTGGCAGCACGTGGGGAATCTGCTCAGTTTAAGTAGCCCTTGCGTGACGAACGTATTTCTTCTTAAGTATTATCTTAAGGGTTATTAAGAACACGTTTATGATTTATTTATTTCATAATATTATAATTTTCATATTATTATTATGTTTTTTAAATTAACTCGTACCATACATTATTCGAATCATTACTTACGCGTTTTAGGAGATTTCCCGTCAGGGGAATCAGCTATTGAGGTCGTACTCATAAGGCGATTTTCGAAATTTTTCTTCAAATGTCCATCGATTCGACCTAGGAGATGACAAAAATGAGGTCTGTCCAAAACTGTATATATATATATATATATATATATATATATATCTGCCTGTTACCGATCTAGCGGTCGCAATTATTGTTTAATCGTTACCAAACTCGATCTTTAGGCGTTTCATGTAAAAAGAAAGATTACCTTCGTTCATTGGACCAGGGGGAGGGTGGGGGGGTTAGAGGGGAGGATTTTCGAAAATTCGAAATATCTCCGTTATTATAAGTCGGATTAAAAAATTGAATAGAACCAATCTTATTGCAATTAATATGTACTATAAATATTGTTATATACATTTATGTTCTATCTTTCCCAAGAAAGGTTGACAGACCTGTTTATTTACATTTCAGACGCTTCCCACCGGGAGGGGAAAGATTTCTTATTACCGTTTGTATTTATTCACTTAATATTCACAGTGGTTTTGTGTTACCAGTATGTAGATTTATCCATTATTAAAGTTCGCGAGGGATGTCTGCTTAGTTTACGCAGCTCCTGCGTGACGGACTGTTCTTTAATCAGTGAAGCCTCTTGGTGAGGTAAGTTCAAATAATCAATTTGTTAAAGTTTAGTAGATTGTTTAACAACTCTGTTTACTATATTACTTTGAGTTACGCCCACATGAAAGGATAACCAATAAATAGTAATGTGTTTTTTTTTAGTCTATGAATATTTTTAAAAACGTCAACGATAAGAGGGTGGGTGGGAGTATATGTCTTTAAGTGACTTGAAAAAAATAATCGGTTAATAGATATAACCTTTTGGAAACCTCTCAAACTAAATTGAACGAGTCAGTATGGGAAGAATGGAGGTGAACGAATCAATACTAATCCTATCGAAGCAGGAGCCTTATCCCATCTTCTCCAATGGCAATCACATCCTTTCTACAATCTAGTCTATTTAGTGAGGCTCTCTCCTCCACATTCATTGCTCTACACCTTATTTTCTTCTGTTCTATTTCTTTTTACTTTCTAATCGTGACCTGAAACCCTACTGCATTAACTTGATTCAGTTACGTTATATTGCTTTTTCACATTGGCTTTAAGTAACTAACTTACTTATTGTTCCTTCAGGCCTGCAGACCGGACTAACCTCTCGTGATTTCGTGACGTGTCCTCCTGGTTGCGCTGATGACCAAACCACGCCTCATCCTATGTAGACTCCTTATCTTTTGTACCTCTTTGCTACCTTTCAGTACTTACCTAATCATTTCATCTTCCTGGCCCAGCTGCTGTTCCCATGAACGTCACTGATTTGAACGACGAGTCTCTGATTTTTCACATAACTTGCCTTTCTTTGGCAACCTTCAGGAGACTAATCAACAATAGTAAGAGATACGAGAAAGCCTAAATTTCTTTAAGTTGACTTATTAGTGACATATTTTAATATAACTTCAGATTTACTACTTACATTAATTTATTAAAGATCAAATTTTAAATATGTTATTTCACTTCTAATTTCAGATTTTAGCAGATTTCCCTTAAGGGAAATCAGCTATTGAGGTCGTACTATGACGCGATTTTCGAAATATTTCTTCAAATGTCCATCGGTCCTACCCAGGAGATGCCGAAAATGAGGTCCGTTCAAAATTATATATATATATATATATATATATATATATATATATATATATATATATATATATATATATCTGTTAACGCTCTAGCAGTAGCAATTTTTGTTTCATCGTTGCCAAACTCGACATTTAAGCGTTTTATTCAAAAAGACAGATCAAGTTCGTTAATGGCTGAAATCGGACCAGTGGGAGGGGGATGGTTAAGTTGAGGGATTTTCGAAAATTCCTAGTTTTGCCGTAACTGTTCGGCTCTCGTATAGAGATTTCTCTATTGTATAACTTCACGTGGGAAATCTGCTTAGTTTACGCAGCCCCTGCGTGACGGACTTTTATTATTTATTTATTCTAACTAATTAAAATTATAAAAATTAATATTTCAATTTCATTTTTAGCCGTTTATCCATGGACTTTATTGGAATAAATATAAACTGATATTTCTTAATATTATTTTTTAGTCCATAACCTCCATATTCAAAAATAATTAACTGAATTTTAGTTCGTGATTTCTAAATTAATTTTCCAAAACAAGATTTTATATGTATAGTTCATTGCTGCCTTAACACATTGCTAAGTACACTAAATTAATGTATGATAATTAATGTATACTGTTAGCATACTAAATATAATAATATATTTATTAAATTTAATTATATATTGCTTATCTACCGTTTTGAAGTGCTCGCTCCTACATGTTTCGAGGGTTACCTACCACCTCTTCAGAGGCCATGACTTTTCCACAGATAATAACTTCACTTTTTAAAAACCCGTTTTATTTAATTATATATTGCTTATAATTATTAGGCCCTCGTTCCATTTTACATTCGTTGAAACGACCCTTCCGCAATGGGGAGATCGTTGAAACTGAGATTCCAGAAGCAGGTTAAGTTTCAACAATCTCCCCAGAGCGGAAGGGTGATTCAATAAATGTAAGAGGGAACGAGGACCTCAGAACTGTAAGAAATATATAATTAAATAAAATGGGTTTTTTTTTAAAAATTGAAGTTATTATTTGTGAAAAAGTCATGGCTTCTGAAAAGGTGGTAGATAAACCACGAAACATGTTAGGCAATTGTGAATAAAGTTTTCGGGAAAAAATGTGATTTCATTGGTGACCCTTTCCTTTAAACTATGAAGAATATTTAAGAATATTCGGACAAGAATAAAAAGAAACTTTAATTAAGACAAAATTACTTGTCTACACCGAGTGATTTCATTGTTACAATAAAGTTTTGCTTTTATCTCGTACAATAATTTTGTTATTTATTTACGCCAATTTTGTGCAACTACGGCTAATCGTGACTCTTTCAATAATAATTTGATAGTTTGAAAAGCGATGTAACTGTGTATTTTTCTTAGAAGAGACACAAAATATAAAGATTATATAAATATCATGCTATTGTTTCGTTTAAAAGGTAAATGTAGTTTATTGAAAAAAAGGTCAACGGCATTACTCACCAGTCGTCACTGATGTATTTGTAGCGTCTAATGCAAAAGCTTCATAATCGAAAATGTTGCTATTTTGACTTATACTTCTAGTTTGCTCAACCCTCCAATTAATCCAGTTAAGTTGATTGAAATGTACAAATCTAATTCAGTTTTATATTTAAAAGGGTTTATTAGTCTTATTTACTTAAATACGTCCATCACAAATACAGTTCAAATTTAAGTACTCCCACTGTTTTATTTTCAATGTTAATATTTAACTTTTCACAGCTAATTTTATATTTAGTCCTGCACACTGATTTGACCATTCTTACAATATAGAATATCGGTTAAGTGTGATTTAGTTACTAATCCTTGGAGTGACGGCTACTCCATTTCCGTTCTGTTACGTCATTGAGCTATCAATAAATATTGTGTCCTCGTTTGCAGTTTAAGCCTCATTTATCAACAGAATCGAAATAGTCATTTATCAAATAGGAAGTCTGATTAATCTCGACTCATTCCTTTCTCTTTCTGCCTATCCAATGATGATTTAGATCTAGACAGTTCAGTCAATTGATGCTAAGATTCGTGGGCTTTTTTCTCCTGTGTATAGCCTTGCTATAATCTCTGTTAACATTGTATATGTCTCCGCCATTGTATATACACTCAACTGCAAAAAAAACCGGACACTTAGATTTAGTCTTATAATTTTGTTAAATACTTAATATATATGTATATTAATCTTTTTAATTAAAATAATTGGTTAATCTATAGGTTATTTAAACAAAATCTGCCAAAAGTGAATAATTTTTATTGATTATTTACAAAAAAATACAAAATAAAAAAAAAGATAAATTAACACATTTAAAAAAAAAAATTTCTTCATTTTTATTACAGTGAATGGTAGACTTCGCTACCCCAAGCGTTTCGGCAATGTAACGTAAGCTCCGGCCTTCCATCTAAGTTTGAAAGACCCATTATTCTGGACCGAAATAAAAATACAACATTAATTAAAGAAAATGCTTGGTTAATAATTAAAGATGTTTAAATGTGCGAAAAACTACTTACAGTTTAGAATAGATCAACTTCACGACAAATAAATCTAATCTGAGTTTTATCTAATTGTTTACTAATCCTGAAGGGATTAGTTCAATGGACTTAGACTCTACATTCTCTGTAATAACTAGAATACCCACATAAAGAAAATTGCTGAAAATTAGCTTTTAATACGACAAAAATGAAGTGTCCGGTTTTTTTTTGCGGTTGAGTGTATCTTAAAATGAACATTCAAGAAAACTAAGTTGTAATCTTCCGACTCATCTGTGTGCTGCTAGTTGACTCTTTCAATAGATAATGGCACACTCAAACCACCATGTATTCTTTATTTTGAAATAAAAATCCGATGGGTATTTTGAATTTTCATATTCTTTTCCCACACCCTCCCTATTCCAAGTCCGATTTTAGGAGGACGGAATAAGAAGATATTCGTGTTTGTAACGCTGCCATCGCATGCGCAGTTACTTAAAAGTGTGTATATATATATATATATATATATATATATACATATATATATATATTTATATATAATATTTAATGTAAGTAGGGCCTGTTTTTGTTTCATGTGGGAGTTACTTTGCGTGGGCCGTTCAACCCGAGAAGTTTGTTTATTCTACTCTTTAGCCTTCCTCATACCCACACACACTTCTGTGTTCTGTGCAAAAAACTGATATATTACTTAATATTTTGGGTTTAAGTGAAATTTAGTACCAGGTTTTTCATACTGTTTTTCCTAAGACAGAAATAGGCAATAGAATTTTAATATGATGATTTTATGACGAATTTTAGATTTTTTTTTTTTTTTTTAAATTTGTGTGTTATTACAGCTTGCGGATAATCTCGTTAGTTTGCTCCTCCTCTCCGCGTCGGACGTTTATTAAAAATGGTAGTCAGGCATAAATGTTGGTGTTGTGGAAATTGCGTTTTCGAGGTGAATTATTATGCAATTAATTATTATTATTTTTTTTTTTTTTTTAAGAAACCTTCATTTAAAAATATGTTTTAGTTGGTTAGGTTTAATACGTTGAAGAACTAACGCTGAGGATAGAAGTAAATGTTATTAAAAAATATAAATGAAATAAAGAAAAAATGTCCTGAAGCAGATAAATTAATTTACATTTATAATACTTTGAGACACTTCTATTTATATATTGAATGTTGAAGGATATGTTACATGCACTTTGGCTGTAGCTGGTTATTGATATGTAGTAAGTACAACGTGTGGTGAGGCTGTTCTTTCAACTGATTATTTACTTCATTCAACATTTATACTGAATATCTCCTCCTCACTTTTACATAATCAATCACGAACTGATTCATTTCAGCAAATGAAAGTAAAGCTCAGTTAGCAACCTTCACACTCCGTTGCATAGTCTATCCGCAGGTATCCTTCGGTAAATTCTTTAACACTCTTACCAACACCTTTCACCACAATTGATTAGCACTCAAGGCAGCCTCTGACCAAACTGAAATGAAGTAGTGTAATCCGAACTGAAATACTACTGATGTACTAGTACATCTCCACTTTCTGATGCTTATCGCTCGCTCGCTTAGTATAGGAACGATTTTATGAGATTTCCCTTAAGGAAGCTTATACTCATAACGCGATTTTGTTTAGCAATTCTAACGAAAATGAGGCCCGTTCAGAACCTCACATACAGCAAACTCGAAATTTTTAATTTGTGTAAAACTAAACATCAAGTTCATTAATAGGTGCAATCGGGTCTGTAGAATATTGGTAAGGATGGTGAAATTTCCAAATTTCGAAATATCTCCGTTATTATTTAATTATTATATCTTTTTCCTATTGTAGCAAATTGGGACGTGTTATCTACCGGTTACCACCCTTGTCTATCCAGGGTGCGACTAAGGATTGTATTTAATGAGATGAAATTAAAAATTGTATACATCCAAATTTGTTGCTAATTTATTTTCCTATCAATGTTTTTGAATATAATTTATTCTCAATCTTCAATACTAACCACGATATTTGCATTTTAGCAGATTTCCCTTAAGGAAAATCAGCTATTGATACTCATAACGCGATTTTCGTTTTCTTCAAATGTCCATCGATCCTTGACGAAAATGAGGCCCGTTCAAAACTCACACACAAACACACCACACATATATATATATATTTATATATAAACTAAACATCAAGTTTCGTTAATGGCTGAAATCGGACCAGAGGGAGGGGGAGTTTAAAGGGGGGATTTTCGAAAATTCGAAATATCTCCGTTACTATGCATCGGATCGTAAAATTTTATAGAACCAATTATATTGCACATTAAATTTACTATAAATATTGTTATATACATTTATTCTCTATCTTGAATATTAACCGAGATATTTGCATTTTTATGAAGTCTGTGGTGGGGTATAGTTCGGATTATGTCGGCCATCTTCGTCATTTCTCGGCTCAGGCGGAAGCTTCTTCTAACCTGGCGTTTTTAACCATATCTTACCTTCCTTACTTTGTGAGATTTATGCAAATACGTTTTGTTCATCCGCCCCCCCCCCTTCTTTAGTTCTTGGACTACTAAAATTTGAGTTATTAAAATATAAATTATTCTTACAATTCAGAAGCCGTTTCAGTTGGGTATTTATTTTAATTAACTGAAAGATTTCTCATTATCTAATCACGGTGGTATTGTGTTACCAGTATGCAGATTTCTCTATTGTAAAACTTCACAGGGGAAATCTGCTTAGTTTACGCAGCCCCTGCGTGACGGACTTTTTTTATTTTTTAGCCTTCAGTACACCCCCACTCCAAAGAATAGCAACATTATTTCATGCTTAAATACCAAATATTGTTTTCAAGAGACCTTCATGATGCGAGATGCATGCAAATTCGTTGTGCGGTGATGTCATCAATCTAGATAATAAGTTCTAGAATGTTTATTTGATCTAAACCATACTCGACATTTAATCGTTTCGGACAACACTAAAGGTCATTTTTGTTATTGACAGATATTGGGCATGGAATAGTGGAGGCATGGAGGGGGAGATTTCGAAATAAAAAAAATTCCGTTATTATGAGGGGGATCGTAAAATGTTATTAAATTATTAATGATCTAAGCATTTAAGAATTATTGTTGTCCTAAGCATTTTTTCGTAACTCAAATATTAAGCGAGTTATTCCTTCTTTCTTGTTTTTGCCCCCCCCCCTCCTCACTGCCTTCTACTCAACTATTGTTTTACATAGAAATTGGGAATAAGTGGTCAGACGAGATCATAAGTGTGTTATACAAGGGCGTGGGAAATCTGCTAAGTTTACGCAGCTCTTTCGAGACTGACGTTTTCATTTGGTTATCCTTATCAGAATGCTAGGAATAGGGTGATTACCCCAAGCTCGGGATAATCCTGTATTGAGAGCATTTCACAGATTTTCATGGTACACTTATCCAGGTGAAGAATTACCTCTATTTTGTCATTTTTCACGTTTTTATCCCTGTTAATGTTTTTTATTGCACATACTTCTGTTCACTTTATTAATCTAACCGTTATTTCACAACAATTTTCACCTTTTAAAATAGAAGTAGGTATTTAGAAGGCCTAGAAACATACAAGGTTTTTACAGAATGAATTACTATTTCCTTTTCGAGCATGGATGTTCAGATCTCTTAAAGGACTGTTAATTATAATAAATAATGGTAATTACGCCATTAAATAGTTTTCACAGTTATTTTAATATATATTATTTTAACGATTGATAAGGGTGAGAATAAATCATAAGACGGGTTGTAGTGGCAACCATGTTTGATAGGGATGATCCTAATTTAGCTCTACCTAAGAAGATTATACATATCCTCTTATCTGCCTCATAATACTGCTGCCTCAATCGCCGAATAGAACACGTGGCGTTTCAACCACGTGTCTTGCCACCCCCGAGTAGATTTCTTTTTTGGTTCTGCTGGCATGCTTTTATAAAGCTTAGCGGATAATATTTGCCAGTTGGTACCAAACTAATAGTTATATTTTACCTATTAATCTGGTACTGCCCTTCTAATTACGGAGGTTAAAATAAAGTAGGTTCTGGGTGAATCCCATAAGCTCCCCTGGTGGGTTTCATCCATAACATTTTCTCTCTATCAACCTCGAAATCAAAGATTTTGTTTTAATTACTTCAATTGTTCTGAGATTAGATGAAAAATCAGGGATTTAGAGGTTTGTTCGGTTATTGAATTAGTACTAAAACCTAAATTTTCTAGTATACTATTTTCATTCATGGAATGAACTTGATATATATATGTATGTTTGTATGGAAATAACTTTCATTACATGGAAATAACTTGAGATATATATATATATATTATCTATGATGAACTCTACGAATAATGAAAAATATCAGAAATATATATTTTCAACTAATTAGACCATTTTAGGCTGTTAAGGCATTTTGTGCTATTTATACAGCGTTGTGGTGAGCTATTTAAAGGTTAAAGTTCTTTTAGGCACTTTATGTGTGACGTTTGGATTTTCACGAGTTTTGGTGGCCTGTGCATGAAAGTTTTATATTACATATTTATATAATATTGAATGTAGAATGAAAATTTTCTGCATTTATATGCATATTTTTATATTTGAATAATACAACCCCATGCACAATGTGGTTGTACTCTTTTTTAGCCAGGATGTGACTTAGGATTTATTTAATGAGTTCTTGGACACAAATGGAAATTCGGTAATTGAGTCCATAGCTCCAAAGTTATCAACAACGTTATCCAAAACACAATTGTCCCAACTGGTATTCCCCAATGTAAAAACATAAGTAATTGAACAATAATAGCTCCTGAGATGCATTTTAATAGATTTTTTTTTTGTTTTCTTTTTTCCAGGTAAGTGGATGACTTTATCATTGGACACATTCTTAAATGGTAAGATTAAAATTATTTATTTTACAGCGCTCAATGAAGTCTACTGTCCCTCAAACCATTTAAAATTAATTAATTTGCTAATTGGTTGTTTTACAAAAATGGCTATTATTTCTTACATTAAGTTTGCCTCAACTTATTTGTAGTAAAATAATCTGTTAATGAATCGCTACTTCAGTATGTCTGTACTTTATTTTGCCCCTAAAAAAATTGAATAAAGTTAGGCCTAGAAAAAAGTAGTTCTAGAGTTTTACTCAATCATAGTGGAAAAATTGAAGTAAAAAACAATAAATTGGAATCTTGTCGCTCTGTTTGTGTTTAAAATGCAGAATGGTTTAAAAGAATGGAATCTCGCCTAAATAATAATTTCATAAAATTAGTTTTTTTAGGTTTCGTAAGGGGTTGCTAACCACAGAAATATTTTCTTCAATTTATAATTTTTAGAAGATTTCCCATTAAGTATGATATTTCTGCTTTAAAAAATTCAGATCCAGAAACTTGTTGTTTTTGTCATCTAGTGGCGCCACAATGAAAATTGGTCTATAATCCGGACTTAAGCTACCTACTGTGCGGCTTAAGTATTTACTATAATGAGGTAACTCTTATAAAGTCGCTAGAAGTTCACTTCCTTCTTTGGTAATTTTTATTCCTTTCATTTAACTTTTTGGTTTTATTATTTATTCGCCGAAGGTTAAAATCTTGGCCTTGTGTTGCGCAGGATAACTGGCTATCGCTGGTCCGTCCTAGAGAATGTTCCTTTGCGGTCCAGAACGTTTACGATTTCAGGGACGGAAGGTGGATATTGCTTAAAATAGTGTTCGATACCCCTTCTAATTTTTGATTGGGATGAATTTTCTCCAGACTTTATCATTGGCCGATCAGCTGATCACTTACCTCTAGAAGGTTAGGCAGGTCATTAAAACTTCGCTTCTTTTCAATTCATTTATCAAACAGGCATTACGCGTTTCGTGTAGTATTCTTACGCTTCTTCAGTAGTCTTCCTTCTCTCTACACTCAAAAATGTATTGATGACATTAAGGTACAACCTCCTTCCGGAACAGTCACGCAAGTCAGAAAGTCGACTAGATATAACAAAGTCCGTCACGCAGGGGCTGCGTAAACTAAGCAGATTTCCCACATGAAGTTTTACGAGAACCGAGCAGTCAAGGAAACGGCCGAAATAGCTTTTGGCGTGAAAGTCACTCTCGTCCGTTAGCCGCCCAGATTTAATAAAAATGCAAATATCTCGGTTAATATTCAAGATAGAGAATAAATGTGTATAACAATATTTATAGTAAATTTAATTTGCAATAAGCTTGATTCTGTACAATTTTTCGATCTGACGTATAGTAACGGAGATATTTCGAATTTTCGATAATCCTCCCCTCCAAACCCCCCCCCCCCATTTCAGCCGTTAACGAACTTGATCTTTCCTTTTACCGAAAACGACTAAATTTCGAGTTTAGTAACGATCAAACCAAAATCGCGACTGTTAGAGCGGTCGGAATTTCAAAAATTCCGCCATGAGTACGACCTCAATAGCTGATTTCCCTTAAGGGAAATCTGCTAAAATGAAATCCAAATAGATCGAATTAATTTGAAAATATTAAAATTCCTTTGTCGTGCAAGGCTGAACGTAAAATAACTTTTCATGACTACATAATGTAAAAAGTAATTATATAAGCGAAAATAGAGAAACTTTTTTCTTTAAACGTTGTCATTACGTTTGACAGCAATTGGTTTTTGCCTTGGGAAAAGTGACACTAATGAATCTATTTTGACATTGCAAGCTATCTAGTGTCTCAGTGACACTGCAAACTACCATTTTCTATAATTAGAAACTACGATTTACTGGAATAATATATTAAAAGTTTTATTTGTTTTTCTATATATTTGATAGTTTGCTTTTATTCGTTTTCAATAACTTATATAAAATACTTTTATTTGTATATTTAAATGAGTTTATCTTACTTATCTATGAGGAATACATAGTGTGCACTATTTTCATTTACTCCCTTTCTATCTCCGGGCTAATTTATTTCGTTGAGTTGTTTTTTGATATTATTATTGGGGCTAAATTACTTTACATTTCTTGCGTTGGCAGGCTTAATAGAGTGTTCTAATCCTGAACTGATAGAGGTTAACACATTGGGTGCAAAATAAAGCTGAGTTCCCCTAAATATTTATTATAGGGATCATGAATAATTTGTTGAATATTTTTGCAAAAAAATTACTCAAAGCATAGTTCCATCCTTAAAATATGATTGTTTTCGATTCATTTATGCTGCCTGATAAAGCACGTTCATTTGGTTAGTTAGCGAAATCATATTCGAATAAAAGAAAAAATATATATTCAAAAATTTGGTTATAAATTGTAGCGGTACATCAATAGATGGCTTGTCGACAAGTTATATGAATCATTCATGACTATGGTTGGCTGACAAAGTTCTCAAATTACCATTCATAAACATGGAGCTCGTATGACTCAGGCAATCGCTCAGTTTGTGGTCCCACTGATTGCTTTGCAGTCATTTGTAGTCATGATGTATATTGGTTATTCATTCCTGATGCATTTCGCTCTCTCGCCTTATTCCTATAATTAACTAATTATTTTAGTATTCAAATTTTACTTATGGCAATTGTATTGTTTTATTTTGTGTCATAAAATCTATCATACTTTTTCTTTTTATAACCGATTTCCCAAAAAGTGAGTCGTTTGAGTCGGGATATTGGCAGATGAAATGCAATTTGCCTATTTTATTCTGTAATTCAACTTTGGATGAGTCTTAACCACTATTAATGCTAACAAAACTATTCAAAACCTACTATTTGAATTTTTAATTAATTTAATTTTTTTTTTATATTTTAAAACACCACTCTTGCTATATTTAGAGGCAAATTACAGTCCATAATTCTCTAGAGGTTTTTTACTCCAGAGGAGAGGAATTCAATACAGAATGAGACAAACTTTTAATTCAGTTAAAATACCAACTGCGAGAATAATTCACCATCTTAACATAATCAAGTCTCTGAAAATACAAGGATATAAAACTTTTCTTTTTAGAAATAAATATAAAAATTTACTAATTAAAGTTTAATTAGATGCTTAAATATTTGAGCATGTTTTAGTACTCCCCCAATTAGTTGTATTAAGTCGCAGAGAACAAGCCTAAATATAAATGGACGTTTGCTTTAGTTCCTGTTAGCTTTTCTTATAGAAAAAATGTTCTGATTTTTCTTCAAAGGAATAACGGAAGCTTCATGCATTATATTAAGTAAAACAGATCCGATAGCAGAAATTGGGTGAAATTCATTTATAGCGTGGGAGACAAATCACTTAGGGACCCACCTTAGCTGACTAATGATATAGATTAGTCATTATCTACATTCATACTAAAACTGTAGAGTATTTCCCCACTGGTCTTTTTCCACTGGCTTGCCGCCCGTGAGAAATTCAAGCGGGAATACATACACATTTGAATAACCCCACTTTTTGGTTACTTCCAAACCAGTAGCTCTTGTCAATTTGTTGTACACCAAAGAATTGTATATTTCTGATTTATTTTTCTCGTGTGAACAGCTGTGTGATATTTCCACCCGTGAGACATTTTTAAAACCGTAGTTGACAGACGAAGACACGTAACTTTCGCCTTTCTCTTGGAAAGCCCGGAAAAAAATGAAGTTTCTCATAACTTCACCTTTTCCATGAGGGTGATAGAGATTTAGATAATGATATCCATGCAAACAAGAGCATTTTGATAAATAGATATCTAAAACAGCATTTTAGACCACAATGGTATTCACTTTACTCCTGATGGATTAACACGCATACACAAGCACCACCATATTTTCCATCAGAATTAAATAAAATGGCGTCTAAATGTTACACTCAAAGAAATGAGGTCTCTTCCATAACTGTTGCCATCTCCAACATTCCCCTATGGTCTTATAGTTCGTTATATCATTAGCAAAGACATACATTGAAGTAATTTTATTTTTTCTGAGTTTCTTTTTGTTTCATTTCTTAAAACAATAAGGTATGACGTTGGGAAATAATTATTGGTTTGAAGTTATGGATATGAAATGAAATGTATTTGTTTCCATTAAATGTTGTCACAGCATAATAGGATACGACAAATAGTTTTTTGTTATTATCTAAAGAATTTTCTAATATTTCAATTATATTCTTATTAAAAAGTTATATTTATACTTAAAAAGTACATTCGTTAAAAAATTAATTCAGTTTCTGAGAATATCAGTATAACACTTTACAATTTCAATAATTATATACAATGAATTAATTTCATTAACAATCTTAACATAACTCTAAATATATACATTTTTTTTACAAATCTAAATCATAAATGTTTTTATTTGTTGACATGCAAATTTATTAAAGCATGACAAGGTTTATGAATGATGAGAAACTTGTCCGACTTTATAGAGACAATGTAACTGATCACAAATTATTTTAGACGATACTTATGACAGATATTTAGTTTAATAATTGAACATTTTTGAAAGTATTCATCTTTTAGATAAAAACATCCATCATACATGAAGTTCTTTAATTTATTTTTAAAGAAAGAGTATTTTTTAATAGATTTGATATATTCGGGCAGAGCGTTAAAGAGTTTTACTCATGAAAATGATACGCTTTTATCGAAAAATTTGTTTGTTCTTGAGGCCTTGAAGCATATTCTTGTATCTTGATTTAAGACTTATGTGTTATACTATTTTTGTAAAACGAATTCATGTTTTGTTTCACAAACAATATTGTTTGGTACGTATATATTGAGGGAAAAGTCGTTATATTTGACTCCTTAAAAAATGGACGACAGGAGTCTCTCATGGTTGTGTGTACGTATTACTTGTTGGTCTATGGTAATTGCAACATGCAAATTACACTTTTTTATTTACCTTCTCTTTTGACAATTCATACAAGGAGGTAAATATGGAATTTAGATTCATAAAAATAAATAAACAGCTTTCTGTATATATTTTCCTTGGTTGGAAATATGTTTCCTAATCCGCTTGAAGGAACTTGTACGACCTTGGAATAATGCGGAGATGATAAAGGAGGCTGGGGTATGGTGCCTGTCACGGAGAACTACCGTAAACAGGTCGACAATCGGTGATGTCGTAATAGGGTGACGTCAGAGGAGGCGTGTCATGGAGGTTGGCGAACAGTTCTGGGTCCTACCTCGCTGGGCCATTCACCCGGCCTTTTCCTACCTCCAGGTCCAGCAGAGATGTTTTTCCTATCGAGAATTTATCCTAATGTTGGAAACGTGTGTCACGATCGGTAAAGCCTGCGGTTAAAGAGAGAAATTGCTTCTGAATGTACAAGATACAGTTCTTCCGTAAGACGGAAGTGTGAACTTATCATTTTAGTCTTGTTGTATCACAATAGCAAGCTCAGTAGTTCAGGTCTGTTTACATCACAGGGTGCCCAGGACTGTAATCACACGGGAATTCTTCAAACACGTTCTCAGGTTTTGCGTGGGTTCATTAACCAACTCTGGATCGCTATGTTACTTGATGAAAATAAACCTCAGTAACTTTCAGAATCCATGTTGTTGTACTTATTTTATTCTAATTTGTCCTAGCAAATTAAACTTTTCTACTTTCGTAACAAAATTTAGATAAAACAGAGGTCTTTGTAGTATTTTATATTTTTGGAAAATTTGTTGCCTATGTCCAGTCTTCTTGAAAATAATATACTTCCTAGGCACTATAGTCCTTGAAACACCTCATCTTCTTTCCCCACAACGATGGAACACCGGTTCACTATTTCCAGCAAGGTTTGTCCAATTACGAATACCCAACTTCCGCAAGTCCACCGTCATTATGCTACTTGTTTTCCGAGTTCCTCCCGGTGTAGCAACGTCTTGAAAAGTTTGAAGGGTTTCATTCTTTCAACACGTCCCGGAAACAGCTCCTTTTAACAGGACAGATAATTTCAGGTCCTCCATAATGTTCTGTCAGTTAGAAGTAGCTTCTTAAGTGTTCGTCCTTAACGGCTCCAGATGTTGTTTGCAAGGATTTTGGTGTCAGGGGAGGAACACCCTTCTGTTAGCAGATTTCCCTTAATGGAAATCAACTATTGAGATTGTACTCAGATTTTTGAAAACAAAAAAATCCTCAAATATCCATCGATCCTGCCTAGGAGATGACGTAAATGATATTCGTTCAAAATTATAAGTGTATGAATATCCCCCCCCCCCCTAAACGTCTGTTACCGCCTAATGGTTAGATTAGTCACTACCACGATCGTTATATAATTGCAAAACTGAAGACCATGTTCGTGAAGGGCTGAAAGCTGAAATCGGACTGGGGGGGGGGGGGCTAGAGAGTGTGAATATTGAATACTTGAAATATCTCTGTTAAGTACGATTGAAGATTTGTATATATCCAATCTTATTGAAAATTTAATTACCTTTAAATGTTGTTTTATACACACACACACACACACACACACACACACACACACACACACATATATTTCTGTATCATGAGTATTAACGTAGATATTTGGATTTTTTAGTTTTCAGCATTCTCTAAATCCCCACTCCTATTCATGTTACACTAAAAATAAGCTTTTATACCATGAACCACTTTATCCTAAGCTTAAATACGGAAATTGTTTTTATAAGACCTTATTATGGTGGATACATAGAAATTCGTGTGTGATGACTTCATCAATTTAGATTTTGTGCTCTTGTCTCGAAAATGTGTATTATGTTTATATGCTTGCTGGTACTCCGACGCAGTGGATGGCGTCTCATTGTTTTAACTAGTTTATACTGTTATAAGCATATTCAATTTATGACATGTTCAAAAAATGGTTGGTTTCTTCTCATATCGGAATTCACTTTAGGTTTAATTGGATTTATTCTAAAGGTAGTTATGAAAAAATATTAAAGAAAAAAAAAAGCACTTTTTATTAGGATATTGCTTAGTCTGGCCACTTACAACGCCTCTATCAAATCAGGATCAGATCAAATAAACAACTTTTAAAAATATAAAAATGCTTATGATCATTTAAACTAATATTGGCATTGTTCATATTTAGAAAATTAGGAAATTTTGTGAATATAATAAATCAATTGAAATAAAACCGCTCAAATAGATCTCGTTTTGTATAGTTTAGTATATTCCCACCAATATGTGTTTATGTACGTGGCGATTTATTTGTTGAATCGCTTGCCTTCCGGACACCATAAATAAGACTATATAGTTAACGGCCTCTTCTTAAGACTACTCGCAACCAGGCTGTCAATCCTTAGGTCATTTCGCCATTTTGAACGCCAGCCAAGACTGCCGCCTGGTTCAACCTGGATGATATAATTGTATGGTGGCGGACGGAACTTAAAAGCGGTCCTAAGTGTCTCCCTTGGAGCATGCCTGCGGTATTCAACTGCTAATTTATTCTCTGCGGCAGTGCTCCTCCCTCTATTATTAATGCAATTATTAATTGGACCCGCAAGTGAAAAGGGACATACAGTTTAGTCCCCTACCGCATCGGGTCATCGTATTAATATGCACGGTGTTTCCGTCTTTCATTTCCTTAGAAAGTTCACTGGCCTGCATTGTACCACATCTTAATGCACTTTTTAAATAATACTAGCCGTGTTATCCTTCGTTGATGGGCTGAAATAGAAATGGTTCCTCCTGGACATATAGGGATAGCATAAAAAAAACACATCCTGTCATAGTAATCAATAAGACATACGCTCTATAACACGAACTATAAAACAGCTGTCATACATATTTTTTACCCGACATATAAGCAGTTAGACCAATTCATGATTAGAACTGCAGCCGGAAACTAACTGATAAAATAAATATATTTTATATTTACCCTTAACACATATCAAAACAATTTCCCAATTCTATTCAGGCATTTTCATGAAACACAAATAAAGTCTCTGGCGTCCGGAAAATTTCAAAACTCATAAATTTAAATTACGAATTAGGACCAAAATCGGTATTCTAAACACAACTTGTTCTTTACATTTTTTTCGATGAAACCAATACTAACGAAACTATTCATGATTTTGAATTTTTGTGTCGAAGTAAACCCCCAAACCTATTTGAAAATTTGGATTCTCATATAGACTATGTTGTACACCTTAAATAGCTGACTCAAAATTATGAAATTTCGTATAATTGCTCGTAGCCGTTTTTATGTGATTTAGTAACAAACGGGCGGACAGACACACAAATTTCCAATTTTGAAGCCATTGTTCTTAGAACATTCCGAAACGTGGAAAAACCTCTCCCGCCGAATTTAAATAGAAATCATACAAATCTTAGAGTTTTATTTATATAGATAAATCAATCGAAATATTATAGTAGACAATATATTTTTGATTTTGGTGGTTCAAATGAGTATAAGTTCATTTTTAGAGTTGTTTTTTCATTGGCAACATTTTGTATACACCTCCTTCGGATTTAGCTCAGGTCTTGTAAGAAATATAGGGCCAGACACTTTTTGCCTACAATTCTGTAGCTCTGACCATCAGGTTTTTCGGAATTCAATTGTTTCGCCCCGCAAAGTTTACCTACTGAAGTCACCTCTTCTATCTTGGATACGAATATAAATAGAACAGTGAGGTTTGTCTAAAATTCTATTTAATTTTGCTGTGGCGGCGGGGGGGGAGGTAAAGCTTCACATACTAAGAACAATGTAGCCAAAATTGAAGTTTCTTCGAATTCCATCTATCCTACCTAGTAAATGATGAAAATGAAGTCCATTCATAATTTTATATATATACTTGGCTGTTACCACTGTTGCGGTCGTAGTTTTAGATTGATCGCATGTTTTAGTTTTAGCACTTTAACAATAAGGGAATATTTCATAAAACCCTTTAGTCCATGCTTAATTTAAATAGCCAATATTGTTTTCAACTGATCTTTGCTAAAAGAGATACATGAAAATCCGTTTTGTGATTGCGACATCAATTAAGATTTTATTGACCGCCCACTTCTGTTCATCGGATTTTTATTAGGGAATACAGAATCTATTGTGAGATATCAGTATGTGACACGGAAGTTCGTCGAAAATCCGCTTGGTTTACGGAGCCCCTGTTTGACGGGCGTTTCCTATTTTATACATTCCTGGCTCATCAATATTGCACTTGGGATCCGGCAAGTTGGAAACTGTAGGACCGTGGAATATAATAAATGTTTAACGATATCATTCCGCGAATAGAGAGATCTGGTAATTCGGCCGTCTCTTTGGAGAGCTCTTCCATAATTCTTCTGGAATGCCGGAGCGACTGTTACTGTACTACTGTTGGAGTATCGGAGGCCATTTAGAGAGTGTTTACTGCTAGCCGCTACTGCAGTATTCAGTAGTCTGAATGTTGCACTAGAAACACCTCCTCTCAGCTGTAAATGGTTAGACATAAACAATAGCTTTAATGGCCGTTGGCCGAATTTCTCTACCTAGATCGCTTTCTTTATATTTAACAGTCCACATCTATTTTATGGTTATGTTAGTCTCTTTTCTTGTAAAGCTCCATGCAGTTACGTACACTCATATTTTGCTTTCTAAAGTAACACATTACCAGAATGACTCTAGGAACTCATTGGTATCATGAACTCTAACTAAACATTTAAATAGGTTTAATGGCGGTTGGACGACTTGTTTAAAATTCATTAATGGTAAGGAAGTTTTTTTAATTTACGATTTAAAGAATGTATAAATTGATGTACTATTATATCGCGAATTTGTTTAAATTATTTCAATTACATTTGGTGTTAAAACATGAAATTAAATAATGCAGGAACTGTTAAAATAGCTTTAATAAATACCCACACACACAGACACACACACACATATATGTATATAAGTTAATAATGTACACATACATAACGATATGTGTTGCAATTATTTTTAGACTATGATTATTATTTTATTTTTTGTATTCACTTGTTCTCGTGAACAGGTCATTATCCTGATTTTCATGGAAATGAACAAAGGAAAGAAGAAGCACAAGAGGGTTTTGAATTTAAACGTTTTATTTGCATGTGGACTGCTATAAAATCCATTGCTTTATTATTATGGGGAGGTTTATTCTCAGAAAACTGGTGTTAAATCCACATCGGAGGAAAATCCATTGTGTCCAAAGTTTGTAATCTTCATATATACATTTAGTGGAATTTAATTTATTTTAGCTCAATTCTCGGAATGTATCAAGTAGTATTATTATTTGCAGATTTTAATTTCTTTTATTGTTGTTTTAGGCAGAAGTCCATTATTACGATCTAGTCAATTGTGTGCTATATTTTATTTATGAGAAATATATGGTACTAAAAGAATTTGTGCTTTTGTTCTGAAAGGCGCATCCTAAAGTTGTCTTACATCAGAGGAATTTATTTCCTTCTGGTTTTAATTATCTTAATTAATCTTTCCATCTTCAGCCAGGATATTGTGTCGAGAATATTCGAATAAAATAAGATTGTTATATAAATAATATTGTCAATATTTTCCGCTTCATATAATGACCGAGGCTGATATTAATAATTCATATCCATTGGTAGATTAACTTCTGTGGTCCATTATGCCTGTGGAGGCTACAGGAAATTCTGAATTATTCAGGAGCTGGGTTCTGGGTGAGATAACCCATTCATTGTGGGTTAAGGGGCTGTAATCCCAGTCACATTTCCTGAGGGAAATTTTGTATATATTGTATAAATAATTGTGGGATTCCTATTCTATACAGACATTCTATACGCCTTTTTAGTGTAGAATTCTGACTATTTTTCTTTTTTTTTCACTTCCTTCGTTGCAGATATGGATTTTACTTCAATTATCTTCCTGTAACTCCATCCTTTCACACTATGAAGTTTTTGCATTGCTTTCTATATAAATAAACAGAAAGAAAAAAATCCTTACTCTCTCTGACTAGTTCACATTTTTAAAGGTTTTATACAATATATGATCAAGTTTTTATTTAACAAGTCATTGGCTATTATAGTGTTAAAGGTGATCTATTAAAAAGGAACTGTTAAAAAGTTGTTTTGTTATTTATTTATTTGGGGCATTCGCTACGAGACGATAAAAGTTGTTTTTAATGATATAAAGAGGGATAAAATCGTGTCTTAATTTACTGGAGACATGGATGATAGATTTTTTATTATTATGGTACGACCGTACACGAATTCGATATCGAAGCTGTACAACGGCCACATTGCAACTTATCGATTTCGTTTCAGATTACTCCGACTGCTCTGCAAAACATCAACCTATTTTATGTGCATACGTAATGCGAAGTAATAATACATAAATAACAATATGATTTAAATATTCACTCAATCGGTGACTTTTTTAGCAGATTTCCCTTCAGGCTATTGAGGTTGTACTCATGACGGAATTTTCGACGTTTTTCTTCGAATGTCCATCGCTCCTACATAGTCGATGACGAAAATGAGGTCCGTTCAAAACTGTATATATATATCTATATATGTATATATATATCTATATATATATATATATATATATATATATATATATATATATATATATATATTTGTCTGTTACAGCTCTAGCGATCGCAATTTCTGTTTGATCCTTACCAAACTTCATATTTAAGCGTTTTATTTAAAAAGAAAGATCTAGTTCGTTAACTGCTGGAATCGGACCAGTGGGAGGGGGGGTTTAGAGGGGAGGATTTTCGAACATTCGAAATATCTCCGTTACTATACGTCGGATCGAAAAGTTGTATATAACCAATCTTATTACAAATTAAATTTACTATAAATATTGTTATATACATTTATTCTCTATCTTGAATATTAACCGAGATATTTGCATTTGTATTCTGCGTGTGGCTACCAGTAGGCTATGTTCGGAGTTTCCGCCGAGAGCTCTAGCGGCCGTTTCCATAACTATTCGTCCCTCGTGAATAGGTTTAGAGGTTAGGTTAACTGGTTTTTGGGGCTAGAAACTACTGGGTTATTACGCCCTAAATAATGTTTTTTAGGCTTAGAGGTTTCTTACTACTACAGTTGTTATTAGGCAGATTTCTCTATTGTAAAACTTCACGTGGGAAATCTGCTTAGTTTACGCAGCTCCTGCGTGACGGACTTTTTTAATGTTAGAAGAATATATTCGAATGGGTATAATTCATATTAATCACATATGCTTAAATAACTTAGTAGGTTAGTAGAATATTGCTAGCTATAGAGATAATGTACATTATAATATAAACATAACTACAAATAGAAAGTTATTTATTTACGTCCAATTTATGGTACTATGCCTGCTTGGGACTGATCATCTACTGGTTACCACCCTTTGCTAGTGACTAAGGATTATGTAAAGTAGGATACTGTCTATGTTTTAACAAAATATAATATAAAAATAAAGTAAAAATTGATTGTAAGGGGCCATTACAATAATACAAATTGAGCCTCAGAGCTGTCTGATTGATAAGGGTTGAAAGTAAAAAGTTATGCATGAAATAGTCTTCTTATGTGTGTCTATGTATGTATATATATTACACTGGCAGAGAGATATTTAATTAATATTCTTATATTTGAGGATGAAAATATTTCAATGATACCTTTTTTTGTGGTTCGTCACAGAATTTGCATTCGGTCGTTAAGTGTTGCTATCAACTAGGCTGTCATCACCAGAGCTCCTTGAATGATTTGGCAAGTTGAAGCCTTGACAGCTTATCATGGGGTTCCAACCTCCAGAAAATTCTCAACCCTACAGAAAATATTCCCTATGTCTAATCGGACTTGGTTATCTATAGGTTAGACATTTTTCATTTTTTTTAACAGTAATGTAAATCAAAAATAAAGACATTCCATTTGTATTCGTTGATTATATGTTCCCATTTACTTCTATAGTGCTTTTTGTTTACGCAATCAATGGACTAGGAATGTTCAATAGTGCTATGAAACTCTTCAGTTCATTTATTTACTTCGGTTTACAAGGTTTCAGTAATTTCCCCCTTTTGCGGAGAGGTCTTATTCATTAAACTTATGAATTAATCCACGTGCACCATTTTACGTTTCGGCTGGTGACTGTCTGTACTTTTTATGCTTTAATTATTAAGCTTTGTGTGTAAGAGACATAAGATGTGCTTATGATAACATCGTAGCAGATTGGTGGGCTCAGTAACAATTCTTAACCTAACCCCTACTCGGCGCCACCTGGTCTCAGTGACAGTGTTGCCATAAACTGTTTAAACTAAAATAATTACTCTAATTTTTAAGTTGGTACACTGCGAGCAACCTCACAATTATCTTTTAGTTGAGTGTGAAAATTAATGGCGTAGCCTCGTAGTTGTGTTTATTAGTGCTCTGTTGTTTTTGTACGAACTCTGTTTCAAGTCGTTTGTTATTATTTATCCAAAGACCTAACTTATTAATTTCAAGTTTTGTTATTGTACGTTATAAAACCCCATTAATTATTAATTGGTCCATTAAACTTTTGCTCATCCATTAATTTTACATCAGTATACAATGATTTAATAATAAATAAAAAAAAATTCCTTTTTCAGGAACTATTTTTGTAGCACAGCTCTCATTTCTCAAATCTTGACAGCGGAACATTTTCTTCGCCATTATATTTGGCTCATTAATGTTACTTCAGGTTATCTCCGGGGTCTAAGTCTCTTTTGGTAATTTATGAACTATCTAATAGCCTATTTTTCCAGAAGTGGTTTATATAGATTAATAAGGAAACTGGTAATAAGAATATTTGTCACTGGTTTCGTGGGTAGGGGGGTCCTTTTTCTTAGTTTTGAAAGATTTCCTAATGTAAGTTAGTAATTTAGGTTCATGCTGAGGTAGTACAAATATTAGGGAAGTGTTTGGAAAGTGATTAGTTCATAAAAATAGAAAGATGGCCAAGTTAATATCCCTTGCGTGCAGGGTTTAATCAAGGCTTCGCCTGATCTATTTAGTCGGGAACTTTTATAGGCAAACAGAGCTGTAGCTGAGGTCATAAATTTCCTTCACTTCCTAATCCAGATTGAGGTTACATCCCATATTTACTGTCCTCCAGGTAACCTACTTACTTGCTCCTCCCTTTGATGATGTTCGCCGAAAGCCGATGATGATGTTATCCATGGTTGAGTTTTTAATTCTTTCGCTCTGGATTGCATTTTGATTTGGTGGTTATGGTTACGAACAGAACATTATTACACTGAAAGTGCGTCACGCAGATAGTGCATAAACTATAATATTGTATAACTATGAGTGAAACCCGTCCGAGATTTCCTAGGGGAAATCTGCTGAAACGTCACAGAAGGGCTACCACATATTTCGGACATAGACACTCACATAGTTAGGAATACCTTGGTAGAGAACTTTTAGCCAAGTTAATAAGCTCAAAGTAGCGTTCTTCATTAAGTAAAATCTGTTAATAACAACATTATGCTATTTATATAACTATTTCCTGATGTCTGCATTCTTTCGGGTGATGTCATACATTATTTCATTTTACTTCCTTGTACAAAATAAAAGAGGTATTGTAGTAGATATAATTTTTGGTTTTCAGATTTCACCGAAATTATTCGTTTTGACTCTTTCTGAACCCATTTTGACTAGTTCGGTATGACGCCCGAACGTATCTCGTACAACTCAGAATCGATTATCCTTAGGATGTTGATATTTCATATTTGAAATTGCTGAATAGTCTACTGGCCAATCCGCACTTTTGAAATCGACTATGGTAGAAAGGGAAAAGTAAAATAAAAAAAAAATCAGAATTTTCCCAAACCTATTATAGGTAAATAAGATTTGTGTAGAGCCTTTTTTTTGCTAAATATAAAAAATTATGTTCCATGATATTTTTTGAACCGATCTATTATAATGGAGATATCGAATATCACTTTAAAATTAATTAATTTCAGAAAAATATTTTGTTTATTTTATTGTTAATATATTTTTCTTTATTGTTTATTTTAAGTAACTATAAGGTATCCTCATTAGATTTATGTTCATACAATGGAAAGGTTATGTGAATGTTGCTGTTCTTGTTTCGGTATTGTTTGCTGAAAATTTCCTCAAATATATTTAAAGGCCGAGCTCTTCTTAGCAGATTTCTCTTAAGGAAATCAGCAATTGAGGTTGCTATCAGAGTTTGCGAAAAATATTTTCATATTCCCATTGGTCCTGCCTTGCGAGATGACGAAAATGAGATTCACTCAAAATGATATATAAATACTTGTATGTTACCGCTCTGGCTGCCGCAATTTTTGTTTGATCTTTACCAAACTCGTTTAATTTAATTGTTTTATGTAAAACAAAAGATCATGTAATGGGTGAAATCGGACCAGTGTGGGGGGGGGGATTTATGAAAAATGTTGTAGGGCCACTCTTGTTAAACTATTTGTTGTCGATTGCTCTTGTTCTATATATTTTTTTCTAACACAAACATTAAGCCAGTTATTTGTTTTTTTACGGTTTCAGACTTCGGTAAGCTCTCACTTCTACTCATCGCATTTTTAGATAGAAACAGAGAATATTTGGATAGATGAGGTCACTAGGGTGTCATACTAATGTACGGGCAATCTGTTTAGTTTGCGTAGCCCCATGCTTTGAGGGTTTTTTTTTTTTTCAATGCCCACGGTGAGTCAGAGGCGGGGGAATGGAGAGAGAGAATGAGAGAGATGGAGAGAGACTGCCGTATATAGAGAACAGTGGGGATAGCTATTAGAGATAACGGTGTAGGACAGACCGTTGTTCCGAGTACGTGGAGTACTGTCCTAGTGGACATCCTTTTATCAGCTGTTCTTATCAGCTGCATTTCGATCAATCGAAACAGACATTTAAGAGATACGCCATGGAAATAGGAAACTTAGGGAAATTCATTATTGAGGTATTTCATTACTTAAACAATACCCTCATATCTTCTGTTGCTAGATTTCAAATTATTGAGCCCTTTGATATTAAAAGTTATGAAGGTTTTTAATTAGAAAAGTTATTTAATATTTTTGCTCTTCGGATTTTGATTACTAGCGACGGCTGTATATTCCATTTATAAATAGTTCCGATTATTGATTTATTTAAAGTTTAGAAGTACTAATAAGGTTATTAGTCGATTTCCTTTAAAGAAAATCATCCTTGAGGTTGTACTATTGACACAATTTTCAAAAATAATTTCTAATGCCATTCGATTCTACCTATAAGGAAAATGGTATTTGTTCAAATACACATTATATGTAAAGTAAAAAGGTTCAAATATACATTATATGTAATGTAACACCCTAGTCCCTGAAGTTTTTGTTTGAATGTTTCGGAACACGGTATTGAAAACTTCGTACTTCACCCAGTCCCAGCGCCCCGGACTCCATAACATGTATTTCACTTCTTTTCGCCGTTATTTCTACGTAATCTATTATCAGATGGTACTGTTCATTCAGTCTGGAACATTAAGAAACCGAATCAGGTTTACAGTGAGTTGAAATATCCTTCTTGAGGTTTGAGTTCCTGCTCGACCTAGTTCTAACATATTGATACCGATTACTATCTTAGGCAACTTTGACTTTTACCAGTTTCCCAACTACTGTCAGACCTTGAACAATCTTTATCCTGATGCACACACATGCATGTGTGCATATATATATATATATATATATATATATATATATAGTATAGTATATTATTTTATTTTCTCTGAGCTTGCCTGAAGTAGTATTATAATTAAATGAATCTAGTGCGATGTTTGTTTATAAATTTTACTTTTGATATTTAGCATTGTATGATTTTTGAATTTGAAGGACAAATCACCTTTGATATATTGTATATAATTAAATAAATTAAATATACTTTATATATATATATATATATATATATATATATATATATATATATGTGTGTGTGTGTGTGTGTGAGACACAGTGTGTGTAATAAATATTAAATTTAACTTCCACAGCCCTTAAAACGAAAATATTCTGTATTTCCGTTTTTATGTGTCGGATCGAAAAACACTGTATACCAAAATTTATTATATAACCATTATTCACTTAATCGTATATACCGGGTATTTTGTTTTTTGTTTTTAGATTTTGGAAAACCCCTCACTCCTATTCATTGTTTCAAATGCCCACGTAAACATCTGTAGTATTGAGCATCTCAAGTAAAATTAAAATTTCAATTCCTATTAACATAGGCTTCTTATTTAGTAAGAAATGGAGATTATAATTTAAAAAAAAGTCAGCTTGTCATTCCTGTTCATAAGAAATCTGCTTAGCTTACGAAACATCTGGGCATGCTGGTCTAAGGATTTTATTTAGTTATGGACTCACTAAATAAATCCATACTCCCCAGGTGGGAATCCACTACTCAAAGTTATACAAGTGCATTAAAAGCTTGACCAACCTGATCCTCATAATAGGAATGTAAAAACCTTATAAAAATGGGAGTGCTATTCATTATTTTAATCGTTACTACCATGTCTACCTTTGTTGAATGAAGTCTGGTCCAGTGAAAGTTTCTGAACAAGCCCCTCGCACAGTAAGACACACCGATACATTGTATTTTTCTTATTTCTTAATCTTCATGGCTTGAAATTAAAAAAAAATTCGAGTAGCATGATATAACTAACGCCCACTACATCGGGTGGGGGATTTCTCAAGTGATTGTATGGTACACAGATGTCGTCATCTCACACATTCTAATTTCTTTTTCTCCCTTAGTAGGGAGTTTATATTCACAAGATTTGTAAGAAACGTGAGCTGGAATGAGATATTTGGCTTACGATAAAAATCGCGTGAGTAAAAGTGGAGTAAGTGTTCACTTGAAGTTAAAAACAAGAAGTAGAAATACGTCCTTTAATAGCCGAGTTAGACATAGATAGATTAACTTTATCATTTTTCGATGAGAGGCATAATAACTGAGCTGTTTACGAAATGGGCTTTTTCCCATTCCTCTAAATTCCAATACTAGTTTTATTTTATTTTGTTTTATAGCTGTAGCGACCTTAATAGCTGATTTTTCTTTAGGGGGCTTGGTAAAAACTGTTGAATATCGAATTTTAAAGCAATTATTATTAAAGTATTTTTTGAAGGTTTAGGATTCTACTTGGATATTATTTATTGTACTTCTTTAGCCCATTTGTCTCCTAGACTCATCCCGAATCATATTTTGAAATTCGAAATAGATTCAAATTATATTGAGAATGTTTGCAGGTAATATATATATATTGTTTCTGCACTTTCGAAAATTGAATGTAACTAAATTTAGTTATATTATATGGGGGAATGGAAAAGAAAAAAAAAATAATTTTTTTAAGCGTTAATTTTTGCTTGGAATTTTAATTCGTATGTGGATGTGCGTATTCGTGTGGGATGTGCGTATCTTGGAAACAGCCATAATTGTCTTATGTACTGGTGTAAAGTAGTGCTTTTCACAAATACCAAAAATAAAGAAAATTGCTTCAAAATCAAATAAATAAAAGAATTGAAGTAGCTATCCGAGTTAGTATCTTGATTTTCGAATTGCTGAACTTTATGTTATCAAACCAGATTTCTCAATGTTTCTTAATGAACCTAATCATACGTAAAATGATTGAGCATGAGAATTCGTTATTTAATTTTAAATTACATAAGTGCATATAATTTCGGCTTTGCAAATATAAGATATACTGCTGGTATCTTACAAGTCATTTCTTCCCCGTCGTTCCCATGTAAAGAAAGCGTCATGCCTATGAATATGAAATGAGACACAAGTCACGAGTAATGAAATCCTCGTGCCTTAAGATTTGGAAAGAAGATTCACCTTCCTTTTCTCCGCGTTTTAAAAAATGAGGCTTACTTTCTCTTATCTGATGTTGAACTCTCACGTGGGATTTCTGTTCTGAGACCAGCTTGTTCTGCGGATTCCATAACGTGCAATTCCGTTCGATCTAATTGATCGTATTTCATTTTGTGAGGAGTCCAACTTACAGTATGTGTATACCAAGATTGTTAAACGTATACTAATACTATAATGTGCCAGTCTTGTCCATTGGTGTTTGTAAGAAATGAGAAAGTTACTTTGCTGCCGTAGAGTTTTAGTGTTATATCACAAACGGACTGTCTCCAATTGATTTGGATCCATTCTCTCAGTTATAGATTCCCGGGACATTGTCCAGGAAGATCGGTGTGACGTTGCTCCTCTAACGAGGTCAGATAGAGAGGCGAACACTCCACACCCTAATTAACATAGGGCTATCGACCCCAACTAACCATCCATTGAGTTTGAAGGACATCCGAGCTACATACAGCAGCTTCTCTGCTTACAATCCGAATCGACTTATGGTTATGGCCACAGCTCAGATTTTTGAAATGCTAAAACATTCGTGAAGGAAACTAGAGTATATCTAAAAAATCTAATATTTCAAAATCTCTGGAAATCTCTCCATTCTCAATATGGTGAATTTCTTCGTCCCTATCAGTGAATAAGTATAAGATCTTTTTTGTTTACCGTCAAAATATTTAAAAACTAAGGAAGTACCTTTATAACTTTTTAAAGTGATGTATAAAGAACTTGGATATTTGAGCTTATTTTTTGTATGACCTACATTGCTATTAAGGTTTGCCGCGTAGGGGGTGTTTAATATTTCTTTTACATAAGATCTGCAGTTCACCTTGTTCAAAATAATGGCCTAATGTTATTGTTAATGGAAAGTAAACATGTGTTTGCCAACGGGAAGTGCAACAGAACATATTGTTTCTTATTCGAAACCTAGTGTAACAGATACCTGAGCTAACAATGATCCTCGTTCATGTCTGAATATGTTGGTTGTGGAACTTTTTTGAAACATTTTGAAGAAAATAAAGGCTGATGATATTTCTTCTTTCATTGTCTATTTGAAGTTTTTTTTTTTTTTCTCTCCCTTATTCTCTACTAACCTCTTCTGTTGCTTAATTATCTAATGTAAGTTACTCGTTTCTCCAGAAATTGTGTTGAATGAGGTAATGTAAATATATAATACCAATTTATTTGCTTTAGTTAGTTTCAAGCAAGTGTTCCAACTTTCTTTCATTAAATGGATGTTAACTTAGCCATGTCTAATTTCTAATTGATCTATTTCCTCTTTATTTTCTCTGGAAATTACATCTATCCGCCACTTTGGACCCTTTAACTGTAATTATGTGACCCTAAATCTGTGGCTTTCCTCACTTTTCATGTAGGAATATTGTTTTTTTTTTTGTTTTTTTTTTTATTTTAGGTGTTGCTCACAATATCAGTGTCTATGTTTAGGTAGCATGTTACTTCCATGTTAGTTTAAGGAGTGACGCTTTTACTTCGCGTTTCCTAAGTCGAAAACACCACGTTGGCATTTATAAAAGTCATTACAGAACACCCAACAGTACCTATGTACAGCCACTCTCTAGATATCTACAAAATTCGTCAGTGACTTCCAAGGTTTTGATGAGAGTTGGAGCGAAATCCCATTTTGATATCCCGTTCCTTCTCCACGTATATTAGTGAGTCCATTGATTTCCATCAAAAACCCCATTTGCTTTGAAACATTTTAGAATGACCAAATTTGATCTGCTGGCCCATCCAATTTGAGGTTCTTCGTACCCACGTACATACCTTCCCTGTAGTTTGCCTTCTGCCAAAATATTTTTAAGACCAGCTTTGCGTACCACTAAAGGAAGTGCTTTTCCAATGAGCATTTGTGGGCGCAGTGTCTATGTTTACCTGTCACTCTTCCGAGTCGTTTTAGTATATGACGTACTTAACGAGAATTCCTTTGGCTCTTAGTCATTATATCCCTAAATAAACTCATACTCACTCGAATTTCGTAATAATGTAAATGTATATTATGAAATGTGTTACGTTAACTTGTGTTATCATTTGTGTGTCATTCGAATGAAATGCTCACATTTAGACTTGGCCTTAGTACATATGTCAAGGATGTCTACTGCAGAATTGCATATTAGACATCATCCTTGTCTACTCAGTATTTGCTTAACAGAATTTTCTATGTCCCTGAATCCTCTGCCTTAAACCTTTGATCTGCATTTAATATTACGGAATATATTATGTTTATTCATTTGTTGTAAAACCGGTTTATTTTTTGAGAATCTAGATGTTTATTTTTATCTGCGATAAAGTGACTCGAATCGGATATTGCTGTCTCTCTTCCTCTCACTCTTTAACGCTACAGTCCTCGTTAGACCAGGAGCACATCGGGCTGCTGTAGAAACTCTGCTAACTAACGGTTGTATTTTATATTCTCCAGTCACCATCTTTTCCAAATTTTCAAATATTGCCAAAGGCATGTCAGTTCCTAGATCACTCTACCTTCTGGAGAGCCACACTGCATTCCCATAAGGTATTTCCTTGGCTTCATTTCTGCATATGCTCTTCGCTCAATGTTCTGCCGTATCAGTGAAACATCTCCAATTCTGATTGGCTAAAAAGAAATCTCAGAACGATCTCCTCTGAAGCAACCATCGTCGGTTTCGCCTCACGAATCAAGGACGTGAATTTACTTGCTTTCATTACTATTGGCCGTATTTTGTTTCCATTCACTAGTAATAGCAGTTCTTGTGTGTCAAATAGCTTCTTAAGAATGATTAAATCACACTCGATGGCTTGACACTAAATAATCATATTGACTCTTCTTGTTTTCTCCCTAATGGAGTAAAAAGATGTTAGTCTGTGTGGTTGAAGATAGTATTATTGACCGGTAACAATGAATGATTACAGTGGGCAGAGCTGATATCATCTCGAGGCCAAGCTACCTGTATTATACCCGTTACTAATCACCGTGACAATCACGGCCTTTTCACTCCCTATCTCTACTACTAACCTATATTATTGATTTACTACAGGTTGATTTTGTATTTGATGTCATTGACCCCCTCCATTTGGTTAAATATCTCTTTTGAGCATAGCCTTGCTTCAGAAATCTTGTAGCTAGGCACTCAACATACAAATTGAAACATTATGTATGCCTTTTTATTACGGTATAGTTCAATGAACTTATAACCTTTTTCAGCTTGTTAGTAGGAACCTTTACCATAAACCCTTTTAAGTGGTCTAAATGGAAACTATCTTTCGAGGTTTTAGACAGACCACGATTTTTGGTTGGAGCCGCGCAGAATCATCAAAGCAAATTGTACTCAAAACAAATCTAAAGTGAAATTTCTAAATGGGGTGTGTGAATGTAAAAATTTTCTTATGGTCATGAATGGGGTGACAAAAGGGCGACTCTTACTCCAATCACTACCATAAAGGGTACGTATTAAGGGATAAATATAAACTAGAGTATGGAAGATATCATCCTGGGGAGCGTTCTAGTAATTTATAAATCTGCTTACTGCAGTCCGTGACGGACTTATCAGATTCCCATGTCCACGGTGTAGTTAAAAAGTGGAGATGTCTATACTGCTAATACTTCACATTTATCAGGGAAACCAACTCTTGTTTTAAATAATTCTCTCTTCTTTGATTATTCTGACCACATTCACTCGCATATTTGGTATAACAAGTGAGAAGAAATGATTTTAAATCTCTTTTAGTTGTAGCAGTGCCAATCCTAATTAGATTTCTTAGAGTTCTACTAATTTCAAGCCAGGGAGTATTGGCCATTTTGGGGTGGGCTAAAGTGTGGGCCAGACTCCATCAACCTCAACTTGTTCCTTTGAACTCGGAACTATTTCATCATAAGTTCCCGAGTTCCCCTCCAATTCCTGTAATAACTTCTATCGAATGTAACCTCTCTATCTTCGTCAAATCTTCCCATAACTCCTGCTCTGGTTTGACAGTTTATTGTATGGCTTCCAATTGTTTCCTTTTGGGATTTCCTCTTGCCGCGTTTGAAGATTATCTGCCGCTTAATAATAAGTAGGATGCCATTGTCAAATCTGTCGGTACTTGCCGTCATTACTATTTGATCGTCGAGCACCCCTGACAAGCGCTTTCGATCTTTGCGAGTGCACATTTTCAGGCCTGCTAATAGTTATCTCTGTAATTGTATAAAGCATCCCGTTTTAAGATATTATTTATTAAACTAAAGCTTTTGTACGCCTCAATACAACTTTAGACAGGCCTGGAAATGGTGCGCTTGCATCGAAAGCGCCTTGCTACGTTTACTCGACGATCAGAGGGCTTGGCTGCTAATGATAGATTTGACAATTTTATTATATATACCTACCTTCTGGTGCAACCAATCCTCTGCTTTAGATATGTTAAGTAGTAAAAATTTCTGCGTTAAACAAAGCCATTTTTATTAAATTTCTAGGCAAATACAAATATAGTAGTTAATCTTGGATATTTTGATACTCTATGCAATTAATTTATATTCTATTTATTGAGGGGGCAGTTTCAACCATTGTGTTCTTTCGGGAGCTTCTCTTTTCATATTACTATACCTATCATAAGATGTTTGATGTCTTCAAAGGATTTTCTAGGCCTCCCTCTTCTCCTATGACCTTACCTCTAAAAGCATTTGTGATGAATTCGTCGTGCCTTATGATATGCCCTAGAAGTTCTTACCTTCCTTCTTCCCTTGGGTTTATAAGACTTTTTCCTATACTTATCTATTTTAGAATTTCCACGTTGAACTTTTTTCTAGCCTAACTTTTTCTGGGTATTCTGCGCCTAATATACATTTCTATTGCTTCAAATCTATTATATTACCTTTTGAGAAGAAACCAATTTCTCTTCTGAAAAACTACAAATTGTACTGTACTCCAAACGAAAGACTTATCGAACATTTCTTTTTGTTATCCGTGCTTATATGTCTATTATTTAAAATAGTCCATTTTGCTTGGGGGGGGGCTTGTTTAGAAAGCGTTATTCTTCTTTCGACTTCAGCTCTATTAATATTGTCTTCATTGATGGTGCTTTCTTAATAATAAAACGACTTCACTTTTTTGGAATATGTTTTCAATTCTTATATTCTTCTTATTCTGGACCCAATATTATTTATATATTCTTCAAATTTTATGACAAGGGTCTCCAATGAAGACATTTTTTCGGTGCAAACTTTATTGAAACGGCCCTACATGTTTCGTGGCTTATTTTCCACCGCTTCAGGGGCTATCCATTTCTGAAGTGCTCGTTTACCTTTTAGATTCGTTCGATCATGCAAAGGATCATACTATAGAATAATTTATTTTTAATGTATATATATATATATATATATATATATATATATATATATATATATATATATTCACATATATATACACACACATACATATATATTTGTATTTGTTTAATTTAGTGGCCATTAAATTCATTTATATTTTGATTTTGTGCTTGTAACAACGGTTGAATGTTTTTAAAATTGGAGAACAAACATTTTTTTCTAGACCTAAAGGATAAGTTCGTTAACTTTCAAAATTAGTCCAGCAAATTGAGTTTCCGGAGTTTAGGCTAAAAAAAAAATCATTAGATTTTTAATCTCTCAGCATGGGTGTTTTTTTATTTAGGAACCTAGTATATCCGCAGAATCCTCGTATATTCTACCTTTCAGGAATACAAATTCGTTACATTCATAATTTAAAAAAAAATTCTCTTTCAACCTTTGCACTTACTTCATATCGAAAAAGAACATGAATATCACAGTCCTTAAAGGGAACAAATGTTTAACCATGATAGTAATCATTGTTAGTATTTTTAAGAGAAGTTCTTAATTTGTAGTAAGTCGTGAGAATAAGTAGTCATTAACATAACCAGGCCGATCTTTTCGACATTATTAGATATCAAACACATGTTCTGTTTTCTGCAAAGAATACTAAATAAATCTTAAAATATGCTAAGCGCCCAGTATACGAAAATAAAACATTTCCTCTTCAATTTTTTTGTTTATTTGATTATAAGGGTAATCATGTATTTGCTTATTCTGTGCTTCTTAATATTCTAGTGTTCCAACTTCCTACGTTCCTGATAATAATGCCTAGGGGTGATAAGGTGTGAAAAAGAAGTAGCACACTTTCACTGCTGTCAGCTAGCCTGCTCCATTTAGTCCGTAAAGCCTGGATTGCCCTCACATCCATTTCCTTGGATGAATGAATGAACTGTTATCAGTTGGAGAAATCATGAACTAATTCTTTATCAGTAGAGCATCTACTCTGAAGTCTACACACTGTACAACCGCTTTTTCATTTCACGTTCGTTCTTTTTCATTAGTCCTTGACAATCCTTCAACCTTCTTCACCTCAATTGAAATTTGTGAAACCGTTTTCAAAAATGTATTCAGCAACTAATATTTACTTCTACATTTTATTTATTGTTGTGCCATATTAGGACTGTTGCTTACATTCCAACCATTCTTGGGTTCTGGTTGAAACTCTACAAATTTAAGGCATGTTTAAATATTTCTTATAAGATATATGGTGGTCATTTATCTTCGTCTTCCTCCTAATATCCGCATGATCTGAATCATTTGTCTTAATTTGAATTATTTTTTCTAAAATTAAGTTGTTCGTATTAAGTTAGTTTAGATAAAGAAAAAAATATTTTCCAGATCAAGATAGGATTTACAAGGAATGAAAACATATAAGGGAGCATAAGGGTTGAACATCCTCCAATTAAACTTCATTTTCAAGTTAATATAAGATATTTCTTCTTCTTCTTCTTATTATTATTATTATTATTATTCACCTCTAAAAAAAATTTAAATTTATCTTCCAGATTGTATTTAATTTTTTTAACAGCTTTACATAACAGGTATTAAAATTCTTTAAAAAATAATAATGAGGTTTAGTGAGAACTGGATATATTTTTATATTGCCTTAAATATCTTATTTGTCTCAGAAAGGATACGGTATAATATAAATTATAAATTCTTAAAAAAAAAAAACCTTTTGGAAGGATTTATTAAATATTAGTCTTTTCAATGATTTGATATGCTTGGATGTTATAGAAGAGGTCAAGAAGAAACATAAGTTCTTATCTATGATATTAAAAACTGGTATTTAATATAGTTTGTAGATATGTTTAGTGCGAATAAAATATATCTTATTCAAGACTTTTTTCCACTTTAGTTATTTCGTTGAAACCCCTCCCCCCACACCTCTATGTGACCCCATTCTTCTATGTGGTGTTATTATACTCCATGGCTTTAGGGTAATATACAACGTACAGTAACTTTGATCCTGGTTTTGAAATAATGATGAATTAGCATTGCCAAATTATGGAGGCTGTACATAGTTGGTTCTCTCCATCTCTTGACTCGTTCCCATGCTTTTTCTCGTCCCACATCTCACACTGCACGCCATACATTCCTTCCCATATCCGCTTCCACCCCAGGATCTATGGTTCCTCATTAACTCAACTTTCGATGGCACCATTAACTACGCTTTCAGGAATATGTGATCACCTTTTAAATATGTATGTGTGTGTGTGTAACTATTGATGATATTATTATTATGGGAGAGGAGAGGGTTATTTTCAGAAAAGTAGGGTAAAATCAAACCGAAAAGTCAAATTGGAAAAACGAGATTGGGAAATACCGTGAAAACTTCAACGCACAGAACTAATTTTGATTTATTTAAATATTTGCTAACATCCTCAGGCCGTTACGTACCCTTGTTAATAAAACTTCCTTTAAAACAGTTGTTAAAAGATTAAAAAGAAATGATTATGAATTTAGTCTTCTTTTATTTACTAATGTATAAGGATATATATATTTTACAACCCCTTATAATATGGATCAGAGGTCGTCAATCGTACACGGTGCGCCGTGAATTTTGTACAATATAAATGTTGATGGGAATTAAAAACTTGAACACGATTTTCGCGGTATCAAGACGTCATCTTTTTATGCTTCTTTTTTTAATTTCTGTTGGTAGATTTAAATCTTTGTTCTCATTTTTACTGTTGTAGGCACGTGTCCACTTTTACTTTCGATAATAGCCGTAACTGTGGCAGAATTAAGCTTGTATATTTTTTTAATCCCAATAGCTGATTTTTGGTATTTTCTCAAGTTTTCGGTATAGGTTTTTCGAACATTCTCATCATTGGCTTCTGAAATGTCAATGATATCTGCAGTCTTTTTGATCTTGTCAATAATGAGAATATTTTTTTTTTATTATGATACACAGTCTGGTCATTTATCATTGTTTCATGATAATAGATCTTTACACTATATTTTTGTAATATTATTATTATGTTTTAAGATGAAATGTTTGAAATTTCTAGGAATTATGTCCAACTGCGAACCGCATGACCAAAATTAAAAATTAAAGATCTTTTTCCAACATCTAGAAAGGGAATTCTATGTTGAATATTTTCATTTTTCGTTTAATTTTTTTAATCTGTTATATTTTCAAGGTTTTGAAGAGTGCAGAAAACAGAGATGGATAAAGTAGAAAATTATGAATAATAAATTGGATCCGAGAAGAATTTTCATCGGAGTACGGTTGCAGGCTCTAGTATTGGATTTGAACTGTTTCCTGGCTATGTTAGATGATATTTTTTTTCTCCTTTTTTTCGGTTAGCATCATTGGCCTTTCAGATCTTAGCCACCGCCGAGTGAGATTCGAAGGATACGTATACAGACTTTTATGTAGCGGGTGATAAATTCGACGTACAACAGTTCACCATTCCTCAGTTAGGCTGTGAAGGTGATTTAAGAGAGTCATAATCGGTAGTCATGACATAATCCCTGCGACGCTAGCGCGCTCTCGTAGCGAGCTCGTGAATTAATGTTTCCCCTTGGTGGAGATCCAATATACACATGATGTACCTAAGGCTTAACCCGCAAAGCCACCGACACCCCTTTATTTGAGACTATAGATCCTAAATTCAAGTTATGGGTGTGTATACAATTGGGAGCTCACAATCACATGATTTGAGGTTCATCTGACATTCAGGACTCAAATGAATGCTGAAGGTTTCAAAAGGCATACATTTTGAAATCTTTGTTCCAACTTTTTATGGATGGAGGGGGTTCAAAAATAGATAGTTAGGCAGTTTTAAGTTCATTCTGAGTTTAGGGAATTACCTACAACTGTATTGTGTATTAGGAGAAATGGCATTTGGGTTCTTTTTTTATTTTTAATCTAGCTCTAACTAGTAAAGAATATTTATAAACGTGTCTTCTTCTTGTTTATCATCAATAAATAAGTTTATTTTTAACTGAGAAGAAATGTAAACAACCTCATTATGGCCATGAATTAATGCAAGCTTTGTTTTAGTTCTCTATGGAATGAGGATTTCATTTCATTTATTTCTTCTCTTCAGAATAAAAACATCAAAGCCGGATTAAGAGAAAGGGATGCAGAGAAAGTGGGAAAAGGGCTGTAAAGGCGGCATTTCCCCTGGGATCTTAGAGGAAAGGAGTGGGCCTCTCTGGCTGTTTCTATGTCCGCCTCCTAGAGGGCTCTTCACTTTTTACCCCCCTCCTTTAGTTTTACCCTTTCCTGACGATCATTAAGGGTTTAAAATCCCTCATCTAATGGGCGACTGCTGCAAAAGATCCTGAGTTCAAATATAAATCTCATAAGTGTTCTTTGACTATTCCGTTCAAAATCGTCTAATTGGTAACCTTCTGTTCTTTCTGATTTTTTTTTTGAAAGAAAAAAACCCGGTTTCTTTTGATTGTTTTTTCACTAAAATCTACTAAGACATATAATGAGTAAATAGAAAAATCGGAGTAAATTATTATTATTGGTTAAAGTAATATTTCCATTGAAAACAAATGCAGCAGTTCCACATAACGCCGGCAATCCGAACATGGCAAACAATATGTAAATATGAAAAGTGCTTCACGCAGGGGCTGCGAAAACTAAGGATATCTCCTACGTGAAGTTTTACAATAGAGGAATTTCACGAGAGCCGAACAGTTACGGAAACGGCCGAACTAGCTTTTGACGGAAACTCACGACTAGAGCCGAAGTTAGCCGATCTCATCTCGTCCGTTATCCGCACACACTTAATAAAAATGCAAATATCTCGGTTAATATTCAAGATAGAGAATAAATGACTGAAAGTGTACTTTTTGACTTTGGTGTCCCCTCATGTAATGCTGTATTTTGAGGTAGTAGGCTCACAACTGTTAAAGTTCATTGGCATTTTTTGAGGCATATCTTGATATTTCAATAAGTAATTAGCAGTAGGGTAAACAGACAAAAAAGAATTTGAATTCCCTTGCTTTTTTTCTAACAATTTGATTGCTGCAACGTAAAACAAATGGTATCCTCTGAAATATAGATATTTTTAGACGAATCTTAGAGCATTTTTATTTTTGTTTGTGTGTGTGCCAGTTAAGGAGCCATTTGAAAAAAGTCTGTCACGCAGGGGCTGCGTAAACTAAGCAGATTTCCCACTTGAAGTTTTACAATGGAGAAATTTCACAAGAGCCGAACACATATGGAAACGACCGAACTAGCGTTTGGTGGAAACTCATGACTTGAACCGAAATTAGCCGATCTCATTTCGTTTGTTATCCGCACCCACTTGAAAAAATTCAAATATCTCGGTTAATATTCAAGATAGAGAATAAATGTATATAACAATATTTATAGTAAATTTAATTTGCAATATGATTGATTCTATACACTTTTTTGATCCGACGTATAGTAATGGAGATAATTCGAATTTTCGAAAATCCTCCCCTTTAAACCCCCCCCCCCTCCCACTGGTCCAATTTCAGCCATTAAGAAACTTATCTTTCTTTTTACATAAAACGTTTAAATATCGAGTTTGGTAACGATGAAGCAAACATTGCGACCGTTAGAGCGTTAACAGACAAATAAATATAAATTTGAACGGACCTTATTTTCGTCATCTTCTCGGTCAGAACGATGAACATTTAAAAATTTTTTTTGAAAATTTCGTCATGAGTACGACCTCAATAGCAGATTTCCCTTATGGAGGCTAAAACGAGTAAGAGCTAGTAGGAACGTAATCGCAAACAATAACAAGAGATTTGATGAGAACGCATTAGGTTGCCTTAGCTGTCAACCCTAACCTTATCAACCCAGCAATTTTATCCACCATCAGATAAATTGAGTGTTGCATACGAAGCAGCTGGGCCATGAAAGAATGAACGAGAGGCGACCCAGAAAGGCGTTACGTAAGCAAGAGCCTTCCTGATTACGCCCCACGAATATTCATATCCAGGCCAAGCCTGAGCGGGGTATTTCACCTACCTCTTTGTACTCGTAAACAAAGCTCCCTGCCGACACTTGACTTCGCAAAGGCCCTGCTCTCTTTGTTGATTCTCATTATTCTTATTATTTTTTTTTTTGATAATCAAAAAGTGTCTGAATGGACAAGTATATTAAATATTACACAAGCTTCTGTTTAAAAAAGAACATTGATTGGTTGCAACATTGATTATTCACTTTTTACTGTTTTTCAACCTTAATCTAGACTTGAATTTATTTTCAGGTGGTGGGCTTAATTGTAAATTATATGTGCAGATAGATTAAACTATAAACATACTTTACTTATTGGTTTGTTTATTACCTAAGCACAAATAATTGCTAATATATTAACAATATAACTATAAAATACTGTTAAATACTTATTTATAGTTTTATGTAGTGTCAAAATTCGCAACTGTTTCTAACACTTATTGAATTAGGTATGTTATTAATAATTCCACACAATTATTACACATTTATAGTGGCGACAGCAAATTGTACAGATGATATTTCAAACCGAGTTTAACTACAGGAATTCGCCTTGGAACTCATTTTAGCAGATTTCCCTTAGGGGAAATCAGCTATTGAGGTCGTACTCATGACGCGAGTTTCGAAAAATTTCTTCAAATGTCCATCGATCCTACCCAGGAGATGACGAAAATGAGGTCCGTTCAAAATTATATATATATATATATATATATATATTTGTCTGTTAACGCTCTAGCGGTCGCAATTTTCGTTTGATCGTTACGAAACTCGATATTTAAACGTTTCATGTAAAAATAAAGATCAAGTTCGTTAATGGCTGAAATCGGACCAGTGGGAGGGGGGATTTAGAGGGGAGGATTTTCGAAAGTTCGAAATATCTCCGTTACTATACGTCGGATCGAAAAATTATATAGAGTCAATCTTATTGCAAATTTAATTTACTATAAATAGTGTTATATACATTTATTCCGTATCTTGAATATTAACCGAGATATTTGCATTTTTCCTTTTTCAGCTTCTGAGATGAGATCGGCTAACTTCGGGTCTAGTCGTGAGTTTCCGTCAAGAGCTAGTTCGGGCCGTTTTCATAACTGTTCGGCTCTCTATTCTGAAATTTCTCTATTGTATAACTTCACGTGGGAAATCTGCTTAGTTTACGCAGCCCCTGCGTGACGGACTTTTATGAATGAAAGTCGGTTTATACTCATGAGAAGCTCCTTCATAAATTATTTACTTGTGTAATGAGAGATTCTTCTCAATTAGTACATCTCTAGTCGGATCCTCCCACTCCTTTTTAATCAGAATTCCTCCTTCTTTTTGATGAAGAACCAGCGTAGAGAGGCTTTTAAATATTTTCAAGGTACTTGTTATAAACGTTAAATTAAAAAAAAAACTTATTAGAATTAAGTAACTCTGTAAAGAATGGATAAAAGTTATATGAATTTGCTTAAAACATACTATATACAGGAATAGGAAATTTTAAAATAGTAGATCCCCGATTTGTAGAATAGATTAGTTCATAATTAATTGCTTATTATCTTTGAAATCAGTCACCATCTGAGGTTATAAATGAGTTCTGTCATATATAAGTCCTCATATCGCCACATTTTCAGGGGCTACAGCGTGTTAGAATAACGATTTATTCTTTTTAATCGTAACAAATAAAGTCCGTAAAATAGAATAACCAGTTACGAGACAAGGCGGAAGGCAAGTTCTGCACAAAGAAAGCTGATTTCCCACGCGCAATTATGCAATAAACATCCTTGATACATTTTAAATTGCCAATTCGAAATATATTTCTCTTCCCTTTGAGAAACTGTAATTTATGATATATTGAGTCTATAAGGTAGGTTGAACAACGAATATCCGTTATGAGATTTTTGAGTTGCTCGCATTTCCTTGTAAAATAACATTTAAGTGGATGTATGTGATGAAACACAATTAATGACCGTAGAGCGCTGATTATTGTGGTTTGCCAGATGTGGTATAATACTCCAACAAATCTCAGTTTGCTGAATACACACTGATATTTTAGCAGATTTCACTCGAGGGAAATCAGCTATTGAGGTTGTACTCATGACGCTATTTTCGAAATTTTTCTTCAAATGTCCATCGATCCTATGACGAAAATGAGGTCCGTTCAAAACTGTATATATATATATATATATATATATATATATATATATATATATATATATATATATATATATATATATATATATATATATATATATATATATATTTGTCTGTTACCGCTCTAGCGGTCGCAATTTTTGTTTAATCCTTACCAAACTTCATATTTAAGCGTTTTATGTAAAAAGAAAGATCAAGTTCGTTAACGGCTGAAATCGGACCAGTGGGAGGGGGGGTTTAGAGGGGAGGATTTTCGAAAATTCGAAATATCTCCGTTACTATTCGTCGGATCGAAAAATTATACAGAATCAATCTTATTGCAAATTAAATTTACTATAAATATTGTTATATACATTTATTCTCTATCTTGAATATTAACCGAGATATTTGCATTTTTCAGTTTTCAGCAAACCGCCACTTCTACTCATGTTACGTAAACAATACTCTGCTACATAATAAATCACATTATTGGAAGTTTAAATACCAAAAATTGTATTCAAGAGACCTTTATTATACGAGATACATGCAAATATGGCCTGGTGACCCCCCCCCCCATCTTAAAGTTTTGGACTACTAAAATTTTATTGATTGAGATAACAATTATTCTGACTCATTATTAATTACAGTACTAGACATAGCAAATAGTTCTCAATAAAATTAATGTGTTATATTCTGATATATTTCAGTAATTGTTTTTCTTTCCGGTGTGAGGCGGGACCCGTTTGTTTACATTTCTAACCTAACGCTTCCTGTCGGCAGGCTATTGAAATTGGATGAAACATTTCTTATTTCCGTTTGTATTTATTCGCGGTGTTGTGTTAGCAGCATGTATATTTATCTATTACTAAACTTCACGAGGGAAATCTGCTTAGTTTACGCAGCCCCTGCGTGACGGACTTTTTTTTTAAACATAGGAACCAACTAGGGAGAGAAAAGTAGGAGTTCAGAAGCCCCTTCCACTAACTAGTATTATTTGTATGTCTAAACTAACACATGCCGTGTTTATGTTAGAGAAGACGGCAGATGTTGGGTTGTGTTGAATGACAGCAACGTGGCAGACTACCTAAAAGTGAGCTTTTAGCAGATTTCCCTTAAGGGACTATTGAGGTCGTACTCATGACGCGATTTTCGAAATATTTCTTCAAATGTCCATCGATCCTACCCAGGAGATGACGAAAATGAGGTCCGTTCAAATTTTATATATATTTGTCTGTTAACGCTCTAGCGGTCGCAATTTTTGTTTGATCGTTACGAAACTCGATATTTAACTGTTTTATGTAAAAAGACAGATCAAGTTCGTTAATGGCTGAAATCGGAGCAGAGGGAGGGGGGGTCTAGAGGGGGGGATTTTCGAAAATTCGAGACATCTCCGTTATTATGCATCGGATCGAAAAATTGTATATAACCAATCTTATTGTAAATTAAATTTACTATAAATATTGTTATATACGTTTATTCTCTATCTTGAATATTAACCGAGATATTTGCATTTTTCAGTTTTCAGCAAACCGCCACTTCTACTCATGTTACGTAAACAATACTCTGCTACATAATAAATCACATTATTGGAAGTTTAAATACCAAAAATTGTATTCAAGAGACCTTTATTATACGAGATACATGCAAATATGCCCTGGTGACCCCCCCCCCATCTTAAAGTTTTGGACTACTAAAATTTTATTGATTGAGATAACAATTATTCTGACTCATTATAAATCACACCAGTAGATATAGTAAATAGTACTCAATAAAATTAATGTGTTATATTCTGATATATTTCAGTAATTATTTTTCTTTTCGGTGTGAGGCAGGCCGACCCGTTTGTTTACATTTCTAATCTAACGCTTCCTGTCGGCAGGTTATTGAAATTGGATGAAACATTTCTTATTTCCGTTTGTATTTATTCACGGTGTTGTTGTGTTAGCAGTATGTATATTTATCTATTACTAAACTTCACGTGGGAAATCTGCTTAGTTTACGCAGCCCCTGCGTGACGGACTTTTTAGGAACCCGTGATTTACACCTTTGGTTTCATATGATTGAAAGAGGAATTTCTATGTTCTGACCCCAGTGATTCAAACTTGATTCTAAAAAATTGTTGTAATCAATTTTCTCAATTCGCTGAATCCTTTAGGATTACGTATGCTAAAAAATATCAAGTAATAAATTGGTAAAATCATCCATTTCGAAATGGATTTATAAATATTCAAAATAAACGTGTAAAATAAATTAGAAAGTCCAAGCCCAATTTGAAAGCTGGTCTCAAATCCTGGCTCTTTTTTTTATTGCCAATCCATCTAAAAAAAAATTAATTTAATTGATTTTCTCTCATTTATTAACATCCGCTTTTTAAAAAATAAATATTTACTTTTAGCTCCATCCAATTTTAGAATTGGTAAATCTTTCCATTTCTGAAATTATCTCTCTAAATCCAATAGGTCCATAAAATCCTGAATAACGGAGAGCATTCAACAGTTAAAATGTAACCACGAATGAAAGTGAATTTATGAGGGTCCTCTTAGCTGTAATAGCTTTGATTGAAGGAACAAGCTTTTTGACTGTAAAGAATTTCTGGTTTTAATTTATCCATGATATTGTAGACATAAAGGGTTCTTGGTTTGCCTTAGGTAAATTCAAACTCAATGAGCCGTTAGCAACACCATATTGCAGATTATGGCAGTGGCTAATTTATTTGTTTAAATCGACAACATAAAATGATAAAATTTGCTGGATTGATTCTCTGTCCACTTCTTGTAAATTTAGCAATAGTAATCTCAACTAGAAGTTCCTGGTGTTCATTTTCCAAACGTCCATCATCCAAGCAACATCTGTCATCATCCAAACCCCAACACTTCATCTCATTCGTATATAATAATGAAGCATAAAAAATGATTGTATCTTTCGTTAACACGTGAACAGATTATTTTTTAAAGCAGCTTAACTAATGAAATTACATAACTTCGGATCCCATGTACTAACGATCTATCGCACTCCTAGAATAATATCGTAGCAAGAAGTAAAAAAAAAAAAAAAAAAAAAAAAATCCCTGTAGACAGATAGACCTTATTGAGCTTAACACAAAGGATGCATCGTTATTTTCTTAGTTGCAGTAGTCAACGCTACGGTGCGGTAATTATACTACTGTTACTCCAGTGAGGGGAAAACACGTAGAGGAGCTGTAACAAGATTTTTTGTAACTTTATGAATCTTGGAAACCTAAAAAAAGAAGTACTTGAGGATACTGAAAAATAAGAGTGTAACTCTTCTTAAGAATTTATGGCAACCTTTTTTTTTTGAAAGCTTAATTTGTTAATTAGACAAAAGGTTAAATTATACAAAAAGTGTTGCCCAATAGCTGTGGCTTTTACATAGAATTATGAATATGTGGTTCGTCGAGAGAGATCACAAATGCGTTATTCCAGCACCTGTAAAATCTGCATTGTTTATACATAGCATGTATGCCGGCCTTTATATATCTTTACACGGTCATTCAATTGTAGCTTACTTCAGTTATTTTATTTACCAATGAAATAAAATTGTTTCCATTTCATGGGCACTATTCAATTCGTGGGATAGAAGTTCCGATTCCTAGCGTACCACCAAAGGAGAGGGTATTATAGTAGAATGGACTGCGGTCACTGCTACCAGGAGTTATTGGAATGAAATAAGGAGTGATATTTTCACCGTGAAGTTCTCTAGTCGATTCACGCTCTGCTTTCACCTGTGACTCCAGGTCTTTACAGTGAGTGTACTCACTACAAACCTTTCTCTGGTCTTGGCAAATGTCAGCTCTTTTTTTTTTAATTTTCTTAACAGATTTCCCTCAAGAGGAATCACCTGTTGACATTGTAATGCTGACAGAATGTTTCAAAATTGGGTTTAATGCTCCCTGGTCCTATGTATTGAAGTACATGACGAACGTGATGGGGTGTGTAGTATGCGTGTGTGTGTGCACTCTCTCAGGATTATAAAAATTTAAGAAACGGAGAAAGTTCAAAATCGTAATAGTTACTGTGTATCGCAAAATAATTACCACCAATTTTATTGAATCGTCTTTTTTGTATATATTTGTTTTTATTACTTAAATGAACCTCCGCTTTTATTCATCTGATTTGTACTAATACGATATAGACTAACTAACGGAACGTTTTCATTCGAGCATAAATGCCACCCGCCTACTGTTTCCAAACTGATAAAGGAGAAATATGGAAGATTCAATTTAAACGATTATTCTTCAACTCATATGAACATCGTTGTCAGAGGACTTATTAAGTGAGATATATATATATATATATATATATATATATATATATAAAACATTTCATTAAATTTGAAATAAATTGGTTCTATACGATTTTACAGTCTGCCTTTTTATGAGGGAGATATTTCGATTATTTGAAACCACCCTCCCCTGGTCCGATTTCAGCCATTAACATATTTCACCATTAGTTTTGCATAAAACGTTTAAATGTGGAGTTTCATGACGATCAGACAAAAATTGCAACCGCAAGAGGGTAAAAAGAGAAATATATACATATATGTATGTAGTTTTGAACCAACCTAAATCTTGTCTTGAGTAGCACGTCAGTAGCTGATTTCTCTTTATGGAAATCAAGTGCTGGTTTGATAGTTAATTTACTACGGAATTTAGTTGCTCTGGTGTCAATTGGCGAACAGGCGAAAAAGGAAAATTTTGTTCAACGGATAGTGATAATAAAAGTCTGTCATTTTGACCAGTCCCGTTCTCGCGGGCAGGACTCGCAGACGCACCCCCGCCGACGCTGGAACGAAATTCCCAATCCTACACAATGTATTTGGAGTTGACCGTCAATAGTCGAGCCTGTGTAAGAGTCCCGTTGCCCGAGATAAGGCGGAGAGGTGGACAACCTCCATGGGATCCATTCCTTGTCTCTGTCAAAGATAGTCTCACGCGCCTTTGTCCGTGTCTCCTGGGATAATCCAGGCATCCGCTCCTTCTTCTAACAGCATGTCAGCAACTCCTTGCACGCAATGAACACTCGTTCCTGAACTACTCAGAACAATGCTCAATGCAAGGAAATAACTCCACCCACTGCAAATCTGTCATTGGCACCAACGTTTTAACCTTCCCGGGCACGAACCTATACACTTAATAAGTTAATTTAACAAGTACAATATAGCTAATATTTCTAGCAGACTTCTCTTAAGGGAAATCAGCTAGTGAGATCGTGTTCATGATGGGATATTTGAAACATTTCTTTAAATGGCTATCGATCTCATCCAGGAGATGACGGAAATGAGTTCTGTTCAAGGTTATATATCTGATAACGCACTAGCGGTCGTAGTTTTGGTCTGGTCGTAACTGGATATATAAACGTTTTATGTAAAAATGAAGATCAAGTTAGTTAACGGCCAAAATCGGATCAGTGGGAGGAGGAGTTTAGAGGGGGGGGATTTCGCTAATTCGAAATATCTTCGTTTTTATGCGTCGGATGATAGCATTGTATAAAATTGGAACTTATTGCAAATGTTATGTCTTCGACCATTCTTAAACCCACACCCCTCCTACTCACGTCATATTAACAACAACCTGTTATATCATGAACCAGTTCATTTCCAGGTTAAATCCCAAATATGGTTTTCATTAAACTATTACTTTGTGAGGCAGCAAATACGTAATGTGATAACTTCATCAAGTAAGACTTCTTCAGTCGAAAATTTAGTTATTATTTTATTTAGTTGATCTATTCGGTACTGGATATTTAACCTTTTCAGTTAGCACTAAAGGTCATATTTGATATTAGCTGAAACCTATTTAGGTAGGTCCTAACCTGCAATCGTGGTGGTTTAGAGAGAAGGGGGAAATTCATAATATCTCTGTTATTATTAGTCGGATCATAAAATGTTACAGAACCAATCTTGTTAAACTTTGGATTTTCTTCAATTGTTGCTATATGCATTTTTTGGTAACTCGAGTATTAATCGAGTTAGTCCTAGTTTTTTTGTTTTTTTTTTAGCCGATTTCCCTTAAGGAAAATCAGCTATTGAGGTCGTACTCATGATGCGAGTTTTGAAAAATTTCCTCAAATGTCCATCGATCCTACCCAGGAGATGTCGAAAATGAGATCCGTTCAAAATTATGTATGTATGTATATATATATATATATATATATATATATATATATATATATATATATATATACACACACACACACACACGTATTTGTCTGTTAACGCTCTAGCGGTCGCAATTTTTGTTTGATCGTGCCCAATCTCGGAAATTAATCGTTTTATGGGAAAAGGACGATCATGTGTGGTAATGGTAGAAATTGGACTAGTGGGAGGGGGGAGGGTTTGAGGGGGATGTTTGAAAATTCCTATTATCTCTGTTATTATGCGTTGGATCGAAAACTTGTATAGCATCAATCTTATTGCAAATTAAATTTACTATAAATATTGTTACTATACATTTATTCTGTATCTTGAATATCAACCGAGATATTTGCTATTGTATTCTGCGTGTGGTCGGCAGGAGTCTGCTATTTTCGGACTTTCCGCCGAGAGCTCTGGCGGCCGTTTCCGTAACGGGGCCGTTTCCGGGACGAATAGTTGTCCCTCGTGAATAGGTTTATAGGTTTCTTACTAGTACAGTTGTTATTAGGCAGATTTCTCTATTGTAAAACTTTACGTGGGAAATTGCTTAGTTACGCAGCCCCTGCGCGCCGGACTTTTTGTCTTCTATGCCTTTAGTAACTATAGAATACTTGATGAGAGATGAGACCACAAGTGTGTTATACCAACTTTTGATGAGTTTCCTTAATTCACGCAGCCCCTGCATTACGGGCTTTTTATAAAATAACCTAATTTGCGTTCAGTCATTACCAAACTGGATATTTATTTAACCATGTTCCATGCAAAAAGGAAGAGATTAGAAATTCGAAATAGCTCTTGTTGTTATCAGTCGAATCGATAAATGTTATATAATAATGTTATTACTAGTTAAAGGTTGATATTAGACCAGGGACAGAGGGCTAGAAAATCCAAAATTGTATTCGTAGGTTTCTAAAGTGTTAATTGAACTGTGGATATTTACAATTGATGGGAAAAAAATGATATCCATTTAAAAAAAACAAAAAAAAAACTGATATTCGAAATAACCAGTCGTAGTTTAAAATAAGTTTTAGTGGTTTAGCATCAGACATATATTTCAGCTTCATTTGCTTTAATACTTTCTGGGACAATATGTTTACGGGATATATTCGTTATAATGTGAATACAAGATATATTTTATGCAAATGTGTTGTAGTAATCATATTTGAGGTTATTTATGGTCGACGGAAATTGAAAACATCGAGTTTGGTGAAGAATGGCTTTTTAGTCTGGCTCTAAATTTTCTCCTCACGATCGATAACTTTATACATTTACCATTATTTAAACACCCCTTTTAAATATGCTATTTGGTGAAAGAATTATGTACTTTTAAACATAAAGAAGAAAAGATTTCTTTTATATTAAACAATTTTATTTTTAATTGAGAATTTGTTTGACCAATAAAACTAAATTGCATAAAGTTTAAATAGGTTTCATGCCTTGTTGCGAAAAATATACAATTGCAGTTATTTTTTTAATCCGCGAAAAGTTTTTATTTATTTTCTTTTGATTCCATAATCAGGTGCTCAAATCATTAGGCGCCAAGGGAAAAATATCAAATCAAATTGCATTGTAGTAAACTATAAATTTGGATATATTTTTGGTAACTTTACACATTTCAACCAATTATTAAAAGTTAACCATTATTTCCTTACTTTGGCAGACTTTTATTTAGGGGAAAATTAACCATTGATGTTATTGCTATTACACGAATTTCGTAATCAATTTTAAAATGTCCATTGGCCCTATCTAGGATGTGAAAAAATGAGGTATATATATATATATATATATATATATATATATATATATATACACACATATACACATACAATGGTATTTAAAGTGTCGTAAAAAAAACGTAAGATATACCAAAGGATATAAAAGGGTCACATACCTTAACACTTAAACCTGGTTTTGATATTTTTGTAGCCTTCCGTTTCAGTCATGATGAGCCTACACCATCAAGCCCAAATGCTTAATATAGATGAAGTTTGGTGATGTCCGAAATCGTTATTGCGAGTCGTTATTCTGTACATTCTGGTGTCACTGGAATATGTACTGTGTTATTTGTATTTTATTTTAGAAGCTTCAGTTTTTAAAATTCCCCACTCCTGTTTATCTCATTTTTCCTTTATATATATATATATATATATATATATATATATATATATATATTTATTTATATATATATATATATATATAAAGATGAATATTAAGCTGCACTCTCACCTGACATACCCTCCTAATTTACACCATTCAATTTATAAGGTTCCAAAATTTCATACAATTTAAACAAAATAAATTTAAAAAAAAAAAAAAAAAATGCCAATAAACTGGCAGATTAGGAGCCCACACAGGTAACCTCAAAAAGAGGGCAGCTTATTTTGTTTTGTTTATATATAAATAGAGAGAGTGCCAAAATCTCCCCATGGGTAGCTTAACTTTGAAGTCTTATTAACATTGAAGTGTAACAAACTAATGGATAAATAGACATCACGTCATCTTTCTGACACTAGCAGTTCGTTAGTAAAAATCTCCTTATTTTACGCAGCCCTTGCGTTTCGGACTTTTTGGCATATCAGTAACATTTTGAATTAATATATAAATTTAGATGTCTTGGGATTAACACACCTGTCCTGGCAGTAGTGCAGGTTTGGTATTCCTGTTTAAATCACTGGTTTGTAACGGCCCCGCGCACAAATATACACCCAGTTGTAAATAATCGGCGTCTTTGGCGTTTCTGCTTGCTAGGACTCTTGATTTAGAAACCCTATGTCGTCCACTGAGAATTACAGGATAATATTTTTAATTTTTGTATATTTATTTGACGGGAATTGAGAGAGATGTTGAATTTCTTTTAGTTACTTTATGTGTTGAGTGTATATTCTTAGTTACATTATATTGTTGTTATTTTTACTAATGTTTTGTATTATTGTTTACTTAGTTTTCCATAACTAATTTAGATTATTTCATTTCAGGTAAGCATCATATGATGAATATATTTTGGATGAGTCTCTTTTATCTCCATTAACTTCACTGTGACTGAATCTTTCGGGGGAACCTATGGTTAGTACTTCATCTTTAATAATTCAAGCAATTTTTAGTACAGCTTTATTTAATAATATTTACTACAACTTCATGAGAATATGAAAAGACGAAAGTTTATCGTTTGTCTTTCATTCTGACCTTAGATTTTATTATCACCGACTTTTACACAGTATCAGTTCAATATTGTATAAACTTTCAACTTATAATACGAGTTCAATTCATTAATGCATATTCTAGAAATAGTCGGTTATCTGGAATATATACATGAACAAATTAGTTTCATGAACTCTTTTCAGTGATTGTGTAATTTTATTAATGTTATCGAAGATTTTCTACTCCTTTTGTCAGAAAATTTGCCCTTGAACGGTAGTTCTTGTTCGAGATTTCAAGTTGCCAATAAAATAACAAGCTGTTTTTATTTTACTTCGTTGGCACAAGTAGTTGTTTACTTGAAATATAAAAGATAAACTCAACAGTACTTCCGTTCTTATTCTTCTTTACCAGATGTGTTTAAGGAGGATAATAAATTGATATTCATGAAAACAAAGTTCATTCAAAAGATAACTCATTGCTGAGTAGAAATTAATGTAAACTTTGTAAGTGTATTTGATTTCTGATTGGGAATATCAGGCATTTGTCAATAACTACAGTATAAGAAAATGTTTCACATGTTTACAGAGTAAACATGTTTTATTATAGAGTGGTGTATTCAAATTAAATGACTCATCTTAATGTTTTTATTTTAGAAAGTCCATCTATTTAGTTCATATCTGAACATACAACATTTTTAACTCAAATTAATCATTTAAATAAAATTAGGAATTTTAACTGATACACGCTCTAAATTTCCTCCCTCTTTAATGAACTTGACGCTAAAAATGATTTAAAGTTAAGAATTCTGGAACCTTTTGAAATTCAATTTCAACCATCATGTAATGAAAAAAGAATTACCTGGGCAATGAAATGGTTGTAAGCGTCAGCGTAAAATATTATTTATGTGTGTGTGTGTGTGTGTGTGTGTGTGTGTGTGTGTGTGTGTGTGAATAAATAAATTTTAAGGGACTTCCCAGTCGTTCTGTCCAAAAGGATATGTTAGAAAGAATTATGAATGAAAATTCTGAAAAGTTTTCCCTGAAGACGAACTCAGAAACTGATTTTCATTGAGGCAAATATGCTAAAACATCCTAAAATATCTGAAAAGAAATGATGCTCTACTTCGGGGAATCCTAAGTTACTACTATACATACAGAAGGACTATATTTTTCTCTGCACCTGAACTAAGAAGAAAGGACAAAAAGAAAAAAAAATAATTTAAAAGAGATAGGGCATGTGAAGAAAACTAAGCTAAAGAAAACGTACAAATATGCAATATAAAATCATAGTACCTCGTGTAGACTTGCATATGAACGGGATATGCACATACATACACGGCTGTGAAGTAGGATAGGATCAGGATTGTCTTTTTCTGTATTTATTTATCACCATTTTGAGGTGGTCTTGTGAATGCTGGTCGTTTAAGAAGACGAGCTGAGTATTTAATCTACGCAGGGCAACAATCAAAACTGACGGACAGGGTAAATAGAAAGATAGAACTAGAATTGCTTGCGTGGCCTTCATTAGCACCTCGGTGGTAATGAGGTTCAAGAGGACGTATTATAGTATTCTCACGTATAATAATTAATTTCGCCATTACTGCGGAATATGATTCAATCAAAAGTCCGTCACGCAGGGGCAGCGTAAACTAAGCAGATTTCCCATGTGACGTTTTACAATTGAGAAATCTGCATACTGGTAACGCAATACCACCGTGATTAAATACAAAAGGTAATGAGAAATTTTTCAGTTAATCAAAATAAATTCCCAACTGAAACGGCTTCTGAATTGTAAGAATAATTTATATTTTAATAACTCAAATTTTAGTAGTCCAAGAACTAAAGAAGGGGGGGGGGCGCGGATGAAAAGGACGTATTTGTATAAATCTCACAAAGTAACGAAGGTAAGGTAAGGTTAGAAACGACAGGTAAGGTTAGAAGAAGCTTCCACCTGAGCCGAGTACTGGCGAAAATGGCCGAACTATTCCCGACCACAGACTTCATAATAACGCAAATATCTCAGTTAATATTCAAGATAGAGAATAAATGTATATAACAATATTTATAGTAAATTTAATTTGCAATAAGATTGATTCTGTACAAATTTTCGATCCGACGTATAGTAACGGATATATTTCGAATTTCCGAAAATCCACCCCTCTAAACCCCCCCCCCCCTCCTACTGGTCCGATTTCAACCGTTACCGAACTTGATCTTTGTTTTTACATAAAACGATTAAAAATCGAGTTTGGTACCGATCAAACCAAAATTGCTCCCGCTAGAGCGGTAACAGACAAATATAGACCGAGCTATATATATATATATATATAGATATATATATACAGATTTGAACGGACTTCATTTTCGTCATCTACTAGGTAGGATCGATGGACATTTAAAGAAAAATTTTGAAAATTGTGTCACGAGTATGACCTCAATAGCTGATTTCCCCTGAGGGAAATCTGCTAATATGATTTGATGTTTCGAAAAAATAAGAACTGATTATGAAAACGCTCAGTTAGTTTACAAGGTATTGTTTTGGAAATCAAAACTGACTTGTTGTTCTTGACATTTCAAGTCGCTTATTATCACAGAATAGCACCCTCTCCCCTTTAGAATGCTCAGTTTCGTAAAAATTAATTAAGCTTTAACTAGGGTCGTACAATTTTGTTAAATTCTGAAAGAGAGAGAATGGCTCATTGTTCTCAAATAGAGGAATGTTCTTCGTTATTCGAAACGTGACTGATGAACCTTAGTAATCAGTTTTCACCTCTTCTGTTTAACCTGAAAGCTTCCCTGGAAGCCTAACATGGAAGTCTAGAGGTAGCGACGAGCGATAGGGTAGACGAACAATGGTAGTGCCCTAACGAACAACCCTGTAGAACGCCTCTAACAACCACTGCCAAGAAGAACTTATCCCGAATACAAAGACATTCCCGGACTATACACACTCTCTGCGGTAGCTTATAGTCTACTATAGTCTTCCTCGTATTGTCTCCCATCACATAAATAAGTCCGTATTTTCCTTCTTTCTCTTCCTTTGGATCGATATTCTTAGAAATCGGAACATGAATACTCCGTGGATATTCTAACTCCTCTTATTCACTGGAGACTTCCCATAATATTGGGTTACTCGATGCACAGAATATTGATCGTTCGCGAGCATAATAAAGTTATTCAGGGTGTTCCTAAAATGCTAAAATTAAATTTAAAAGGAGATTTCCCACGTGTGCTACGTATTTGCATTTACCTCCAAAATTAAAAGTTCAGTGAGAACAGTATATGGTATTTATCCTTCATAATATAACACATTATTGTTAATATGACATGAGTAGGAGATTTACTCAATGCCGAAAACTGGAAAATGCAAATATCTCGGTCAATAATCAAGATAGTTAAAAAAACCTACTTGACAACAATCATAGAACATTACATTTGCAATAAGATTGAGTATATACAATTTTTTGATCCGACGCATAATAACGGAGATATTAAGAATTTTCGACATTCCTCCCCTCTAAACCCCCCTCCCACCGGTCGGATTACATTCATTAACTGACTTGATCTTTCTTTTTACTTAAATATCGTGTTTGACTGAGATTAAACCAAAATTGCGACCGCTAGAGCGGTAACAGGCAAATATATGTATATTTTAATTAACCTCATTTTCTTCATCTACTAGGTAGGATCAATGGACATTTTAAGACATTTTTGGAAAGTCGCGTCATGAATGCGACCTAATAGCTGATTTCCCTTGAGGAATATATTATAGATAATGAAATATGAACTAACTAATGCAGGTTACATTAGTTGTTTTGTCCTTAAATATGTTCATTTATTACTTTTGTCGTATCTATAAATATGGATTCCACCAGTAGCTACTGTTAAGAAATTTGGAAGATATTGGTGATGGAATTATTCCACTCGTGCCAAACCACAACCCTTTTGCTGTGTAACTCTTCGAATTTTTCGGCATAATGAGATACACACTGCGAGTTAATTGTTTTCTTTCTGCTGTATTTCAGTTCATTGGAAGACATTATTTTCGTTCCTCACAATCGGAAGCGCGCGCGCGTGTAGGTGTGTATGTGCGTTATTACATTATTGCTTCAAGCAACATATATTTTGTGAAAAATCTTGCTATGTATAATATTAGCTGGTTCTGTACGCAATCACAATGATTTTGTTATATTTCATTCATGCATTAGCAACCTGAATCTAAACAACTTGTTGATTAACATATCTCAGTGAATGTCATATAAATCCTACGTGGCAACAAATGAGCCAAACATTCGCCCGGTGATGTCCCACTTGTTGTCAAGTGTGTGTGCTTGTCATCTCCTCTCATGAATTTTTAATGAGTGCTGATGTAAACAATCAGATTTGTGTAGGCAATTACCACCAAGCCGGATTCAGAGCGCAGAGTGTCTTTTCAATCATAACAATGGGTCCACAGAACCATTGTACCCGCGTGAGTGAGTGGCTGGCTACATTTACAACTCTCAAACCCCGTTGGTATTCGGTCACATAGGCTTAATCTTTCACAGCTGTTCATTCTCAAGCCAGATGTGAGAAGTAATTACTAGTATTTTTTATAATATTAAATTTAAATTTTAGAATTAAAATTATTTATTTATTAAGATTTAGGAAGGAGGAATTTATTTATTATTTATTAAAAAATATTCCATAGACAAACTAATTAAAATATGGCTCTTGCTGTTGAGTTACTTGATGTATAAATAGTTAGTTTTAAGCTATCAGCCTTTCATGTGTTCTGTAGTTCAGTTACAGTCTTTAAAAACCTTCCCATGCATATTATAAATGTCAGATTATATTCACTGCTTTAAAAAATAAAATCTGTTCTACAAATAAGAACTTTTTTTCACTTTTGAACTGTTGCCGGTGTGTAATATTTATGTATTTATTAATATTGGCCTGAAACTCCTGCATGACATTATATTATGTATGTATGTGTTCAGTATTGAAAGAGGACCTTGATTCTCAGGCTTAATAAACTACGGCAAAATAATAAGGTTCATTATAAAGTTCAGAGCCGACGTAAATTAAGATTGACGCCGTAAGGGCGCCTTGTGGTAGGTCTTTGTTTTGCTCTACCTCTTTGGAAGGTTACCTTGTAAGCTCTCAACGCGTGACTTATGAACGGATGTTAGCAGACTGAGCTCTTCTCATTGTGGCATGCTGGTGACAACATATCGTCTACCTCCCAGCTGTCTCCGCGGGTTCATTTTGGATGAATATTTATGACACAGTGGAGCTTCGCCCCTTTTTTTGGAAAGGGAGTGTGTAATACAGGAAACTGACTACCTTGACGACATCTTGTGTCTGTATCCTCCATTGGAAGCTGTATGACATTCCTCTAAATGGTTTAAGTTTTGAAACAGTTTATTTATTTTTATTTAAGAACCAAAAAAATGAAACTCGATAAATAAACATTAAATGGAAGTAATAAAAACAACAAATAAACATTATACTAGTATTAAAGACAATTTAAAATGGTTTTTATAAATATATATATATATATATATATATATATATATATATATATATATATATATATATATATATATATATATATATATATAAATATATATATATATATATATATATATATATAAATATATATATATATATATATATATATATATATATATATATATATGTTATTCGTATATACTAAGACATTTATATTATTTAAAATTGTTCAAATTTATATTAAATTTGAAGTCGAAATAAAAAAGGAGGGAAGTTAAATTTTGTATACAAATTCCATTTATAAGGTGATATAGTTTATTGTTGATATGTTGGTCCCTGTCTGTAAGAAGTTCGTACATATGTGGAGTCTAAGTATTCAATGTTCCTGCAGATAGTATGTATTTAATGATTAATGGTTCATGGCATGTTCTGCATAGAGGTCTAGCAGGTATGACTGCATTAAATGTGAGTGTCCTATCCTCTAAGTCTCGAAAGTACAACTTTTTCCTTTCTATTGAAACTTAGTTTTACAGATTGTTCAACACAATTGGCTTGAACAAATTAGACCATTTATGTATTTACAGTATCCAATCATAATGATCAAAAAGTCACATATTTTCTGAAGGTTGATACATTCAGTGGGTGCAGAAAAGGAACCCTTTCATTTTAAGAGGCCATTACACTAAGTAATCATGTAAGAAGCCAAAAGTGTACAGGGACCTTTTTCTGAGATTGCTCTGTTGCTCTCTCTCTATTGCCATATCCAAAGAGACTTCTTGCTCATTGGCACAGCTGGAGTAGAAGGAGGTTACTATAGAAGGAGATAGCTGTTATAAAGATTGAGGTGAGCAGGTTGAGCAGGTCCCGAGCACTGCCATACCTGCGTGGACTCGTTAATGGTGAGTCATTGGTGAAAGTTATATGCCCCGTCCCTTTCTACCTGTGAATCAGCTGTCCACGGCTTCTACTAAGTAAATATTTCATGAAAGAGTTCTTGATTGAAGGGCAACATCAGCTGATACCAAAAATCATCCCAGAAAGAATGACATGCTGAAGTTCGTTTTCTTTGAGTAGGTTAGGTTAGGTTAATTGTTCTTTTGGGCGAGAAACTACGGGGTTATTACGCCCTAACTTTCTTTGAGTATCCAGTGCATAGTTCCACTTTCGTTTGCTAAGCAAATAAATTAAATCTGCAAACGCTATTTTCTGTCTCTTAAGAACAGGTTATAGTCTTCACATGTATGTTTTATTACATTTATGGTTGGGAACTTGTTAAAAATGGACGGACGAAGTTGGCCATTTTGTTGAGTCCTTCCCCTTCCTATAATGATGTTTATTTTAAGTATGCCAATTAAAGTTCAATGCACTTTTAAGCTAGACCAAGTACACATTAAGTAGTAATCCGCTTATACTAATATAACACTAATGCATGTCATTGCCCGAAACCTTGAGGGATGGCTGACTGAGAGTTTTGATCTTTTGACGGTTAAACTCTAGTATAATAGACTTAAAATGAACTTGCTAAACACTAATGTAATAAAACAATTTTTATACAATATATGTATATTGTAATAAAATTATTGATTATTTCCTTATTTTATTCATGATACTTTTGTTTCGTTTAGATTTTAAAAGTATTTTTAATAATTTTTTCAATATGTAAAGTACCTTTCTCTGACTTCGTCTCGCCTCTTACTATATATTCTCTTCACTACCCTTCCCCGTTTAACGGTGTCCTAAGCACACCTGAGTAATATTGGTGAAAATTTGATCCGCTAGTAATGTCGTTACTTCCCCAATAGAGGACAACTCAATTTGTATTTGTATTTTCAGTATAAACGTTGTTTTAATGTTTCTTTTGGTAGCATAAAGACTAAGATAATCTGAGGTAATTTTACTGTTATTTCTATTGCGTCCTTGTGTTGTTTTGTATTTCTGCATGCTTTTCCTCTTTGTTTTTTATTTTTCCACAGGTGCCCAAGTTACTTGTTTGGACACTGATGTGTTTAATGATGAAAACCTTTGTCTCAACATCACAGAATATAACTATGGGTGAAATTTCTACTTTAAAGACGACAGCCCAGAAGTCTAATGGTCTTCCATTCTCGAATCATGGTTGCTAAAGACAAATTTGGTTATCTAGTCATGGTGCTACTAGTTGATAGTGATATTTTGATAAGGACTTTATTTTGATGACACCCGATTAGCCTGAGTTGCAAAAAGTGGACGTTAATAAATAATTTTGATGACATTTGTTTCGCCCCCACTTCAGCTCACCAAAGTCTTCTCTTCAATATAGTGCTGGTAAAGCTCTCAAAGTGAAGGGCCTGAAGATAACGACACCTACAGAGATTCTTCTTCTCTTGAGTAATGAGAGTGAAAGAGATGTTCAAGTTTATTCTGCGTATAATAAGCGTATATTTTTTAGAAATATTTCAACAAATGCTTAATCAAACTAGATTATTTATTTATATTGCCATTACTTGGTGACTATGTTAGTTTATTGCGCTATGTGGGGGTACTACTGTCAAATAGTTTCCTTTTTTTTAAATAAATTTAGATTGATTAAGATCAATCTGCATAGATAATAACTTAACTAACTGTCTGTTTTGACATCTAAACATTGATCAAACTCGCCCATCCAGTTCTTACATTGATTGGAGCTTGAGTAATCATTTTGTGGAACGCTATACCTATTAGAATTTCACATTCATCAAAACCAGTACCGTGCACTCTTTTTAATGTAATGTGAACTGATAGAAAAAAAAAGAAGAGAAATAGCACAAGTCTCAGAACCATTATTTCTTCTTCTTTGCCTGTGTGAAAATCGTGCATATTTGCTTAGTAAATACTTAAGGTAAAATTAAGGTGGTGGGAAAAAAAAACTTTATCTTTTCTGTCAGTCGAATTCTATCGCTAATTCTGTTCTTTGAGACAGTTTTTTTCTTCTTACGATGCAATGTTAAGGAAACCATGCACACTGTCATAGCATAATGAATTTAGAATGGTATTTTGACGAAACAAATAATTAATGGCAAATTTACGAGAGTGAAATCGTGAGGGAAAGTTAGTTAGTAGAGATATAATATCATCTCTGCGGCTAGTGTTATTATTGTTATTCGATCAGCTGACATGGGTAATGCGAGTGGTTAAGGTTGCGAGTGTCTAATTGCAGCTGACCGACTTTCCCGCCGTTCTGATGTAATGGATTCCACAGCTTTTCGGCTCCCTCTGGCGTCATGAGCGTGATGAAAGGCTCCCGCCGACAAGAGGGAATTAGCCTTCTTGCGCATTCCCATGTACACTGACCTTCTTATGGACTAGAAAATAAATAGCTAATATGTATAGGGGTTGTGGTTATGGAACGTTGCCTAGTGGCGATAATTTAGCTCTTCATTTCTTGAGCTATTTAAACGTCACCTAGGAGGTCGGTGTCAAGGAGAACTACGTTAAGTCGCTCGAAAGCCTAACACAGAATCCTTAAGGTCTTTCGTGTAAGAGAACTTTTAAGGAAGAACCTTTGGCTCAAAAGCCCATGAAGGCACTAGGCAGGCACCACGGGTTTGAGAAAAGGTCAAGTGGTTAGCTTGACATAGTAGGGACCAAAGATTGCCACTTCATAATGGAAGTAAGTGCTTCCTAGACTCACAATGCTACTTGGGCCCTGGGTGATCTTATATAAGTCCAATCCGGTTACCACACGACCATTCAAAGTTGGGAGAACGTTACTTACCTGATTTCTTTCATGAGAAACCTGCTAAAACAAATTTGGAGTTGTTAAGGAGGAGCACAGACGTTGGACGTCAAGTATCGTCAAACTGGCACTGTTATCGTTTGTTGCATTAATGAGAGGAGAATATAATTATATTCCGAATATATAATTTCTTGATTCCTGTTTTGAACTGCAAGTTTAAAAGAACCACCTACCTAGGTGCTACCATTGAATCTTAATCCAATAAATTCATTTTTTAGAGGAATGGTTGTTTCTCTAGACTAGTGACGATGTGTCAGACTCACACCCTTATTATTTGTAATATGGGTTCTTTTTGCTTGTACCATTTTCGTTATTAGCATTTGTTGCTTCCCAGAAGGTAAATACCTGTTTATACTGAAGGAAGCTGGTATCACATAAGTATCAACGAAAAAATGCCTCTTTACAATTATTAAGTGATATTTGGAATTATAATATTAAGTATTCAGAAGCAATTTCTCTAAACTCTATGTTCCAATTTCAGCGTCTGTGATGTCCCCACAATTCGCCGGTGAGTTCATCATGTGGTGACCATTTGATCTCCCACTAAATTAGTGTAGCAGGAATTGACTCTTCCTTGGCTTTAGAGCCAAAAATTTGAGTTCCCTATAGTATAGTGTGTGTCATAATGACATGATGTCTCACATTCATTCTGGTGTCTCACCCAGTTGACAAATATCCTTGATAGGTAAGCTTGGAATAAGTCTGAATTGTTTGTGTGAGAGAGAATGCGTGTTAGGGAGGTGTGTGTGTGCGAGAGAGAGAGAGAGAGAGAGAGAGAGAGAGAGAGAGAGAGCGTGACAGAGAGAGAGAGAGAGAGAGAGAGAGAGAGAGAGAGAGAGAGAGAGAGAGAGGGTGAGAGAGTGGCTGGACGAGACTAGTAGAGACCCTCCCCTAGGAGAAGCTAAGTATGAATGAATAGTGCAATTTATTGATAAGGGAGAGAGACCGGTGATAAGAGAGAGCAGCCGCCTCCCTATTGATCCCCAGGCTGTGATGCTGGGAGGGAAATCTCCCTCCGCTAAGTCCCTTCTATTTCCCACATCTCTGTTTACTGTCCCCCGCCGATCCAGACTGACTTCCCTTCCCCGGCCCTAAGTCAGGTCATTACTTCTTTCATCCGCCAACTTCTGTCTCGCCAGCCCCAATTTCCTACTAGCATCATTCTAACAGCATAAGAACCGTCATTTTCTCCTTTTTCTCATATTACGGCTTCCTTGGAGATCATTAATCTTGCACCTAATGGACCAGAGCTTTAGTGAGTTCTAGGCGAAAATCATCTCCTAGAAACTAAGACAGTTGTATAATAGGGCGTAAGGCCTAGTCAGTATGCAAAGATATATAAATACACATAACCGAATCAAATCATTGTCTCACTCTTCTTCTTACTTCATATATTTTTAATAAGTGCCTTCTTTTTTTCATTTGATTTACTCTTTTTCTATCACAATTTAGATGTGCCTAACATTCACTATCGCTCCTTAAAATTTTCAATTATGCTTTTACTTTTCAGAATCGCCCTCCAAATTTTGTGATTAAATGATACATTAGTTTTATTTTCATTGTTATAGCTCTTACCAACAACGAGATTCTATTGATTTACTTCTATTTTCACTAGTTAATTACTCAGATTTGGATGAAACAAACAATTCATAAGTCAGATCATTCAACCCTGGATTAGATGGTATATATAAATGGTAAATTTGGTTGAGATTTAATTAGTTGTTTTTGTGGTATGGGGCTATGATAAGTCAGATATTAAGTTAGTTCAGCTCAGAGCCTTAGCAATACCTGTCCAATAAGCAGGTGGCACCACTCACAGCTGATGTCATTTCCTGTTGCCATAGCAACTGGCATCTCATAACACCAGAATATCCTCTCTCGTGTCAGGCTCTCCTTGGAGATAGCATTCAATGTTTAATGGTATAGTCATTCATAGTTACTGTTTACGATTTGGCTGTGCAAGTTATTGCGGTGTGTTCGACTAGCTTGTAATTTCTCCTGTCTACTTATTAAAAGTAATAGGTGTAGTTATTTACTCCCTGACTTCACCTTTGCGAAGTTGTATGTTGTTCTATTTTCAAATCTTGGATGATATGGTTCGCAGGCACTATTTTCAAGCAAACGAATTCAATAAATACTATACCTCCACTTTTTACCTGATTTCCCTAAAGGGAAAACAGCTATTGAGGAGGACGTACTCATGACGCGATTTTCGAAACATTTCTTCAAATGACCATCGATTCTGCGTAGGAAATGACGAAAATGAAGTCATGATGTTCAAAATTATATATATATATATATATATATATATATATATATATATATATATATATTGGTTACCGATCTAGCGGTCGCAATTTTGGTTTCATCGGTACCAAGCTGGATGCTTAAACGTTTATGTATAAACATAGATGAAGATCGTTAATGGTTGAACTACGTGGAGAGGATTTTTGAATAATCGAAATACCTCCGTTATTATGATTCAGATTGGTAGAGTCTATAAGACAAACTTGCAAATTAAATGTTCTATAAACGCTGTTATATGCATATTGTCACTATCAAAAAGCAACAAAACTTTTTGGTTTGTTACAAAATTTGGTTTGTAGCCATTGGTTGGTTACAAAATTTGACTACACTTTTTATCAATACTACAAAGTGCAGTGTTTTAATTTCAAATTTTTATCATGAACTCAAAATAAGAAACGGATTAATTCATATTTATGTAGAATCAACTGTTTTGCTGTAGCTATCACTCTAAATTTCAAATAACCTATTTTAAATAGCTACTGGATGTAATAAAATAGTGTAATTTTAATTTTAGATTTATTTTTATCTTTTTACATTTGAAGCCACTATTTAGTAGTTGGTATTCCTATGATTACTTACGTTTTAATTTATTTTTGATTTGGTATCATCTCTAGATTTATCTCGTTTAATTATAATTCACGAAAAAAAACAGAGGAATAGAAGGAATTAAATATGCCTGAGCTTTTTAAAGAGGGACCAGCTGTGTAGAAATCTCTGTATAGTCTAGACTTCCTCTCGAGTCAATGACCCTCTCGTCCTATTGTTAATTATTCGTTATCTTTCCCATGGGGTAATGAAATATTTTTATAATTTTTTTTAAGATCAGGTAGAAATCATTCAACATTTTCACCAATACAGGACATACGTTTTGTACCTTTTAGCAGATGTCCCTTTGGGAAAATTACATATTGAGATTGTACTCATGACGCGATTTTCGAAATACCTCCTCAAATGTCCGTCATTCCTACACAGGCGATGAAGGAAATGAAGTCCGTTCAAAACTTTGTATACTTGTCTGTTAGCCGCTCTAGCTGTCGCAATTTTTGTTTGATCCTTACCAAACTTGATGTTTTATGTAAAACTATATATTTAAGTTCGTTAACGGAAAGAACGGAACAGTGGGAGAGGGATTACAAAATATCTCCGTTATTATGAGTCGGATCGACAAATTGTATAAAACCAATCTTGTTGCAATGCGTACACATTAATTTTTAAATGCCGTTATTTACACTTCGCTCTAGCGGGAATATTAACCGACATATTTTCATTTCTTTTAATTTCCAACCTTCAGTAAACCCCACATTTAGTCATCGCACGTTAAGACAAATCCAATATATTATTAAACGTCTTATTTCAAGTTAAAACTGGATATTGTTTGCAATAGGCCTTTTTTTTATGCCAGTTACGTGCGTTTATTGCGTTTACGTCATGAATTAAGATTGTACGGTTTTGAATCAAAAATCTTTATTTTATCTATAGCAAATTTTATATTTTACTTTTTTATTAAAAACTAATGATAATATTAATTAATGGCTGAAATAGGACTTCGAATAGCGAAGGGCGAGGGGTTAGAAGGGGGCAGTTTCGAAAATTCAAAATATCTCCGTTATTGTGGGACGGTTGGATAAAAGTTATAAAACCAATCTTGTTAAACTGTTGATGTTCTATAATTTCTGTTCTATACATTTGCTCATCACTCATTATTAAGGGAGATATTATTATTTTTATCTATCTTTTGACTCATTAATGACATCATACCTCCTTGTAAGCTGATTCTTTGCAATTTGTTCTTATTGTCCATTAGTGGTTAGAACCACCATGGAGGCCATTATAGCTTATCACTTTAATTCATTTAGATATGAATTTCATTGCTTCTTTCTTGACTTTTTATTCCCATTCACTTAGGGTCGGTTTATATCGTTACAAAACAGCTGATTTTATACTACTTCTTCAAGAAGATTTAATACCCAGTTTCATTAGACTTCATAATTGTATGCGTTGCTTTCATACTAGCTTCTTTTCTTCTAAATATTGATGTTTTAATATCATTTAAAGTAATTGGAAATTCATTTAATATGCAGATTTAATTAGAAAGGAATATCAGCGGAATTTCAAATGACTCCATGTTTGATATCTCTTTGGGTGATCTCTACATATATGAATCATTTAGATTACTTGCTAAAATTGATTTTTTTTTAAATATTGACATTTTCTAAATTTATTAGTTATTTCAAATAATACATAATACTCTCACTGTAACTATCACTAGCATCTTATTACATATGTACCATGTTATATCTTGTTCTAAGGAGGAGTGAAAATCCTGATGCTGAAACAGAACATTATTTTGAATAAGCTAAGTTAATTGATTAGATGTATGATCCATTAACGACGGTATGTTGTAATACAAAGAAATGTAATTTATGTATTTATCTCATACTACTTACTTCATTGTAGCATGCATCATGTATTGCAAAATTCATTACCGGTTCTTTAATTTAAAGACTTACTTTTTTTTTTATTATCTTCTAGATGTTTACAATTCACTATTAATTTCGAAAAGGTTCTGAGTGCCAAAATAAGCTCGCTCTCTCTCTATCTCTCTCTCTCTCTCTCTCTCTCTCTCTCTCTCTCTCTCTCTCTCTCTCTCTCTCTCCCCTCCCTCCCTTTCCCTCACCTTCCCCCTCTCTCTCAAGAATTAATTTTGTAAAATTCTCGTAAGCAGTAATTCTTAATAAAGTAAAATGAAGGGAATGAAAGGTGCTAGAGCATCGCCTTGATGAAGCCCCGCTGCTAACTGGGGTAAAAAGTTAGACATTCCCTGAGGGAGAAGAAGGAGTGACTGCTTGAATTAATTGCTCTATCCCTACTTTTCAATTATACCAACCCCCTAATCCTTTAAACCAACCGCCAGCGCTCAGGGGACAGTTTAGCTCTCTCTTCGCCTCTGTTTGTCTTTCAGAAAAAGCATCAACAACCTTAAACAAGGGACGAGATTTTAAATACAGTGCTATTTACAATTTTTTAAACCCAATTAATTGGCGTTTTAGCGGGATTTCTTCTTGTGGGAATTCGTTATTACCGTAGATTTCCTAAGTTCAACACCTTTGGCAAGTTTTAATTGTTTTGCTCTAGATTAGAATTTCGTTCTAAAGAAGAAATGGGGATGAGAAATAAGGTGGATATAAATAGAATGCATGGACAAAAAATTAATATTTTCAGTTGATAGATCCAAAGCAACTTCGAGAAAAGAGTTACTTCTTGAGGAATATGAAGGAAGGAGCATTGTAGTACTGCAAGTAGGTACTAAGCCACTATGGGTGCGTTGATGAAGAAAGAAATAATATTACCGGGCTTCAGCGTCAGATTACTAACTCGAGAGTCATGAGGGACTATCGCAATGACTGACGAAGAAAGAATGCACCGAAAAGCTGCATGACGAAGGAAAAATGCAGCGAAAACCAGGATGACGTAGGAAAAATGCAGCAAAAACCAGGATGGTGAAGGGAAAATTGTAGGGAAAACCAGGATGGCGAAGGAAAAATGTAGCGAAAACCAGGATGACCAAGGAAAATGCAGCGAAAAGCAGGATGGCGAACGATGCTTGCAGCGAAAACCAGGATGCAGGGGCTCCGCTAAAGTACCAGAAAAGCTCATGAAGCATGTACATTGTTAAGTGCTATTTATACAATAATCGAATCAAGAAACAGGCCATTGTAATAGAATATCCGGAATTCTATTACCTAATACAGCCTTTTGATTTTCCATAAAATGTAGACTTGTGTTCGTTAAATGCAACGGGTAGGGGGAGTGGTTATGCTGAGACGGAAGTCGAAAAAGGCTAATTTCACCACCTATATTAGGAGTATAAAAGATATATATATATATATATATATATATATATATATATATACACATATATTTTTTTATAATATATCTATTCTATATATATAAAATTGTAACCTTTGTCTGTACATTGATTTTTTTCTCGACATTTCACGATAACTTTTCGTTTCACATGTCATAGACACCATATCTGCATTTTGTTTCTTTCGTGTCTGTTTGTTTGTTTGTTTGTTTGTTTGTTACCTTTTCACGCATAAACGGCTGAACCGAATTTTATGAAACTTGGTATTTATATTACTACTAACCCAACTTAGATTTTAGGCTATATTAATATTCTCTGAGACAAACAGGAGTGGGGGTTATAAGGGAAGTCAGAAAGTATAAAAAGCGATATTTCGTTTCCTATTGGTTTTTCGGCAAATATGAACATAACAAAAGTTGTTTATTTTGTTATATACAGTAACTTTTGTTATATACACTTTTTTCGTATACCGAATTATAAACGAGATATACGCTAAAATCTATAGCGGTAGTGAACAATTTTATTTGGGACAAAAGACCCAACCGAAATAAATAAAACTCGGTATATGTATTAGCACTAACGCTTTCATTATAACGTGCCATACCAACATTTCTAGGGACGGGCAGGAGTGGGGTTTATAAGGGAAGCCAGAAATTAAAAATAGCGATATTTCGTTTTCTATTCGTTTTTCGGCAAATATGAACATAACAAAAGTTGTTTGTTTTGTTATTTAGAGTAACTTTTTTGATATTTATTTTTGTCTTTTAACTAAGTATAAACGAGATATACACTATAAACTAAAACGAGAGTCAACTATTTCATTGGGCGCTAACGATTAAACCGAACTTAACAAAACTCGGTATGTCAATTGGCATTAATTCTTCCATGATTATAAGATATATTAAAATTTTTAGGTTAGAACGGGAGTGGGGGTTATAAGGTAGGCCTGAAATAAAAATTCGCAATATTTCATTGTCTATTTGTTTTTCGACAAACATGCACATAACAAAAGTTGCTTACTTTGTTATTTAGATTAAATTTTGTTTTATACATTTCTCCAAGAACAATGTGTGGAGCAAGTAATTTGCGTAGAAATATTGGTATGCTCAACAATTCATTCCAATTTGAACTATGAGGTACCTCACCTGGAAAATTAATTCAAATCTATGTTAATATTTTGTCCTTAATAACTCAAATCTATGCATAATGCACAGGGGACGGGGAATATGACAATTTGGAGGACAGCGAAGCCTTGCATAAAAAATTAATATTATTATTAACAAATGCCAACAACCGGTACTAACCCTAAACACTGGGACGGGTAAATGTCATAATATTGTGCAGAGTAAAGCCTTGCCAAAAAAATACCATCACCATTCAGCCTCAAATCAATTCCCGGGCGAAGCCTGGTATCTGAGCTAGTATATATATATATATATATATATATATATATATATATATATATATGGAGTTTTTGTTTTTCATTGAAATGCCTCTATATTTATCTCCTATAACATTTTTTCCGAACCAGTGCATAGAAATTATGATATTTTTCATTTCTGTTTTTTTGGCGGATTATGCAAACTCCTCTCCATAATCATAGTGTGATTGATAATCTACATATATATTTCTTTACCTTTCAAAATGTTTGGAAGCCTGGTTATATTTTTATATTTTTGGAAGTTTACTGCCAGTTGTATAATTTCTTTTGTTAATTTAATATTTACTGCATGAGCGTAATGGAGTACGAAATGTGATCAATGCATATATTTCCTGAGACAGAGCTTTACAATTGCGAATTATTTTTATATACTCATATCTATTCTTATTATAGATTACTGAGAATTGGTCCTGCTTTCGAATCGATTTTATTCGATTTTGCAGTATTTTTACAGATTGAGAATTGAGTTTGTTCACTATTCAATTCCTCCATCTTTAAGTGAAATCGAAGACATAAATATTTACTTAAATAGCCTGTCTTCCTGATATCTTCTTCCTGGGCCATTTAACTCAGAAAACTAGTTTGAGAAATATTTCATTTGGTCGCTTGCCAAATTGTTTAGATTCTCTTCCTATAGTGGCATAATATAATCTAAAACAGAGCTTTTAAGATACACGATATAAAAAAGAAACATTTCCGAAGACAAAATCAGTTTAAGGCCTTTTATTAGAAATAATGTCCTCTTTGTTAGTTTTTAACGAATGTATTATGACAATTTAATTTCACATAAATTGAATGTCACAGAGATAATTCTAAACCTCCTTTTAATCCCACAATGCCCTTACATAATGTTAAAGAATGTTATTGCTGTCATGAAAATCATTCTTTATTCCTGGCTATTAACACAACTAAGAACACAATTACAATTTATAATGCATACATTAACAATTTATAAATTATCATTTGACGTAATCTAGCCAGTATAAATTTTTAAAAGATCACTGAGGCTCAAGTTAGCCATGCGAGTTAAAGCGTTTACCTTTATCTCACATGGTAAACCTAGAGTGGCGAGTTCGATTCTCGCCTGGACAAAGGAAATTATTTAGTGACGAAATTCATTAAATAACGTACTAAAATCCCACCCTGGCTAGAAAAGGGTGGTAACCTGTAGATAACCCGTCCCGATTAGCCTAGGTTGCAAAAAGTGGACGTCAATAAATAAATAAATAAATAAAGATCATTTAAATGAAAGTATATTGTTAATGTTATATTCCGTACAATATAACCCCCCTTTAAATTATATTAAAATAAATTAGGAAAAGTCATTAAGTATAGATATTTTTTTTTGTTTTTGAAGCTCCATTTAAATGCAAAATATGCATTAGATGATATGGGAAGTAAATTAATGAAATAGATACTTCATGAGGTTATTTCGTAAATAAGATACTTTTTTTTTTAGTTGGTGGTTGAAGATGTACATACTTTAATAAATTTATGCAATTAAATGAAGAAATTCTTTTTAATTAATCTAACAATTCTATCATACTGATTTTTAATGGCTTTGCACTCTCTATTTCTGCATTGGTCTCGCACTTCCTTTCTACTTACTCTGTTTTTTTTCTTAATAAGTTAGATGTGCTAATCCATGTGAAATCCTTTTTCAACCCACTTCAAGAGTGAATAGCCTCAAACCGGTTTTGAATAGGCAATTTTGAAAGTATGCAATTCTCCCACGTATATTTTCTGTCCATTGCTGTGAAAGAAGGCTGATGTAAGTTAAGGAAAAAGAGGTGAATAGGAAAAATCAATCTGATTGACGTAACATTCATTATAATAATGAATAATGAAATCAAATTTAATAAGATTTATTATGCAATAAAAATAATTATTTATAATATTATAAATTACAAAATTATAATAAGTTATTTATGTATTTTAAAGTTAAATATTTCATAACGTTTCTATGATATCTTGCTTTCTTACTCTTACTTCTTTTGTTTCCTCAATTGGTTTTTTGTTAAATTCTTCCTTTATTCTTTTCGTTACTATTTTTATTTTATTTCAATTTTTTTTGAATTATTAATTTTATAACTAACAGCAGAATGTGACAGTGTAGCTCATTTAAAAAAATAAATATTTTTAATTATTACTTATGTATGCACAATAAAACAAACCAACTTGGGCATTTCCGTAGAAAGTCAGTATCGTTTAATATGACTAAAATATTAATTTAATTAAATATATATATATATATATATATATAATATGTTTATATTTATAAGTATAATTTTAGGGGATGGATTACCTAAAGGTTTACATCCATTTTCTAGCCAGGGGGTCATTGATTTTTTTTTTTGAGTCCATCATCACTTGGGGCGAACAAATCTGTGACTACCACAATTAAAATTGTTTATTTTAAAAGAATACACACACACACACACACTATTGTTTATTGCATACAGCAATAATAAAAGTGAATATGGTGGCAGTCAATTTTCATTCACTTCCAGTTTCCCAAAATACCCTTTGAAGCTGTTTAGCATGTGTAGATCTTAAGAAGATTTCTGTTAGCGAGCACGGAGGGGGTCGCTACCTTTAGAATTGTTGAATTAACTAATTAATGGTAAATATTATATAATCTGAATAATACGAAGTTATGAGCGATCTATAGTATACTGTCAATCATCATCATTATATCTCTATCTTTATATTACTTAATGCAGTGGAAAAGTTTTATGCAGCTTAATGCGATGAACTTATCTTGGAATGCTTTCCTTTTACACTTCGTTGTTCTTGTTCAACTTTACCTTTCTCGCGATTTTAAAATCTTCTTTCTAAATCCTCTTGAAATCCTTCTACCTACACTAATCCACGCCTACTTCTCGGTTTACCTCAACGATTTTACAATTAATGTCATGTGTCAATGTTAAATTTGTCATCCTGAAGTCTTTCAGCCACTCTTGGACAAGCAAGCTTATTCTATTTTGCTAATACGGGTTAGAGCAAGGTGGTCTTATATCGTATTCTATGCCTGCTTATTTTTTAATATTACGTCCTTAAAAACTTATATACATACAATTATCGTGTTTTTCTAATGCTCCCCTGTCCTGGCCAGAAACGTCGTCTCCTTATCCAGATAGTATAAAAATATTTGATAGAACTGCATACCCCTTTTCTCTGTTGAGATACTCTGAAGAAGCCAGCAGCAACTAACGAAAGTTGTTAAAAAAATGAAAAATTCCAAAAAACTTCCGTAATCAAGACGTGGATCATGGAAGTCTAAGAGAATATTTGTACTATAAATAAAATTTTCAGTATGTCAGTTGTGCTTTAAATGTAGAACATCATCTAGAAGCCCCGAATGCCTGATTTTCAAAGTAATTCCCAACTATTTTATAACCTATAACCATTTTCCATGTTTTCATACATTTAGAACTACAAATTTTATTTCTGTCATCACAAATCTCGTTAGCTATGATTGACTCCCCGTCACTCATCAGTCCAAATTGGGTTCTACTGTCTCTTATAAAAACCTGGGCCTTTGCCCAAATCTAAAAAAAACGTTTTTCATGGTGTGCCTCCCACCAAAGCTCCCTCAATTTCAGACCTCCATCCACCGTAAATTCCTGCTCAGCTCATCTATCAATCTCTGTCTCTGCTTCTTCTTTCTTTATCTGCTTTACTCTAAGCCTTTCTTCCTTGACTACTTTCAAAACTCCTTTATTTAGAAGCGGCCAAAGTTTGTACTATTCAGTTCAGATGAGGCCTCGAGCTTCTAAATCCAAATGTCATTAGTTCGACCTGACTTTCTTAAGTTCTACTATTTAACAGCTATTTAAATCTTTCACCGTTTTAAGATACAATTAACGGCTCTTAAATATGGGGGACTTAAACAATGGGAGTGGCCAAATTGAAATGGATTATTTCTTAAGAATCTTTAAATTATTTATATTTATGAAAATAGAGGAATATTTTTTTTTACCAAATATAGCATTTTGAATTACCTTAATGCTTTTTATTTAAAGGTCTCCTCTGATAAGTGGAAAACCATGGATTTAAAATTAAATTATTTTGTGTAATTTATTCAGAGCACTCGTTTAGTAAGAATGAAAGGTGTATTTTGTATATTGTGATCATGAAATTTATTAAATTCATCGTTAATCAAACGTTTATAAAATTAATTTTCTTAATTGCTTCCTGGATGTTATCTTTAAGCAAATTTGTTTAGTATCTATACTTGGAAGACATACAATTAGCTACTTTCATCATGAGAAATACCATTTTTTTAATAAAAAGGAATATCATGACAAAAATATAATTATAATAAATAATAATTATATATATATTTGTACAAGTTACATCTCCTCTTTTAGAATAAAGAACTTATTTCCTCTTTTAGAATGATATGAATTAGAACTTTATCAGATTGTTATGAAATTTTCATAACGAATGCATGACTTTTGGTTTATTATAAATCTGTATGGTACTAATTCCAATAAGTTATATAAAATAAATATGTTTGAAAAGATACTTTTATTTAAATTTTATACATAAAATGAATAACATTCACTTTTTTCTAGTCGTAGAGATATTATTTATTTTGTTATAGACAGTTTGCCAATAAGTCACTTACGTAATTTCTTTACATTGCTTAAAATTCTGTAGACATGTGAGTTTGAGTCAGTATGGAATAGTCAAAACGTCTTCTTTCTCTTGTATGATTTCCTGGAATATATAAAGGAGAGATAGAGAGGGAGAGGTAACGTAGATTGATACAGTTTGTAACGGACCTCATTTTTGTCATTTCCTGGGTTGGACATTTGATGGAAATTTGCAAAAACTAAATACCTGTGGGCTTACCTGCTCAAAAACATCTAGTAAAAACATTATTGGTTTCAAAAATAAATTACAATTAACATTTCCTCAGGAGTAGATCGACTCAGTAACAGAGCTCCTAAAGCCAATAAAGAAACATTGGGTACTGAGAACATACCCAGAGAATATAATTTTGAGAGAAAACCATATAGCGAATCAGCAAAGTACGATAAGCCCTTGCCTGATTATTTTAGAAGTTACTTAATTAATTTAACAACTGCAAAATTCGTGACACCCAAATTAAATGCAAAGTATGTTTAAAAAAGGCTATCAAAACAGAGGTAGAAGTATCATTCAAGGGAAATAACTTCATTTCCAGTTTGTTTGGTCTGTCTAAATATAAATAAACAACGTCTAATTGCTCGCGGGAAACGAGCTCAGTTTACACACCCCCTGCGTGCCGGGATATTTATTAATTCAATCATTGCTGATAGAACATCCTTCATTGTGACAGTAGGTGGCTTGTTGCAGTATGAAGGCCCTGACTCCAACAACCTTGACATCAATAGATGTGCGAAAGGTTCGCGCGTTCATTGGCTCTCTTAGTCGGCCTCATCTAATTTTCAGCTATTGAGGTTGTTCTCATGACGCGATTTTCGTAAAATGTCTTCAAAGGTCCATTGGTGCTACTCAGGAGATGATGAAAATGAAGTTCGTTTTGTGGGAAAATGCTTAGTTCACGCAGTACCTGTGAGAGGAACTTACTCTATGACTTCCGGTTATAATAAAAATAACGTAAATATTCTTTAGTTAATAATGATGAATTTCCCGAAAATGATTAATACCGTATTATATTTCTCATGTAATAAAGCAAAAGGAAAAATATGCATGAGGAGATATATAAACGTCCGTCACGATAGGGCTGCGTTAACTAAGATTTCCTTTGGTGTCCCAGGAAGGAACTTGCAGTGTCCCTGCAGCGAGCCCGAAACCCTCTGTTCTAGGTTCCTGCCAATGGGGTCACACAATGCGCATTTTCCGACATCATAAGGACCGTCTCAAATTGTTCACTTCTTGAAAAAGAAGCACCCAGATTGGGATATATTTGAAGAGGTGGCTTGCAATTCCTCAGACGGTACTCCAAGAAGAGCGGATATTTTAGCCATAAAAAAAATGAAAAAAAAGGGCTTAATTCTCGATCCTACTGTCCGTTTTGAGATTATCAAAATCAACATGGCGAGGTAGACCAGGAGAAGAAAGGAATATATGAACCTTGTAACCCCTATTTCTAAAAAAAATACGAAATCCTGGACTGGACGGTTATGGGGCTACTGTTCGGCTCAAGAGGAGTGCTCCATCAAAAAACGGTAAAGATACTAATAGAACAAGGGCTAACAAACGATGATCTGAAGAACCTATCCACGCTTATTCGAAAATCATCAATAAGAATCATCCATCATCATTTATATAAAAAATAAAGATGAAAATAATGTATTGTTGACAGTTGGTTTGCAATGTTTGAAAAGCCAGAACCCAGCTTAATATTATATTATTTTACCTGTATGCGTGCTCAAATGTATTATAGAATAAATAATTATAGTTTGAAAAGCATTTATTATTGACATCTTCGAGTCGCGATTGACTCTCATTATATCTCATAATTATTCGTCATATGACTTTTCCTCTGTACGGAGAGAAAGGAAGCATTAAAACTCTTTTTATGGCAAAGGAAGTAATAAATCACAATACTTATCATGTATTCAAGGTATTGTCTCTGACCTTCGACTATGACAAATATTTGACTATTTCTAAATACAGAAGTCTACATTTGTAGTATCTCACTGTATGCACTAAATCAGCTGTTTTTGTAGGGCTTGTTATACATTTGAAGAATTATGTTATGGATGTAAGCCTTCCATGAAGATGCATAGCTGTTGCATTACAATGGGCTAATAATAACTAATGATGCTAGGAAAATTATACTTCCTCAATTATAGCTGGTTGTTCTCATTAGGATTAGATTGGGCTTAGATGAACTTTTTAACTGCATTATATATATAAAATAAGTAAATTAAAGCCCTCTACGAAGGGGCTGCGTTGAGTAAGCAGATTTCCCACGTGCTGGTAAGACACATTACTGACTTAATCTCTTTGAATATTCTCTCTCTATTTATAAATAAAATCCGATGAGTAGGAGCAAGGGTTTAATGATGGCTGAATGCAAGGACTATTAATATTTGAGTTACAAAAAAAAAGTGTATGTAAAAACTAATGTTGATCATCAATACTTTAAGAAGATTGGATTATAACATTTTTGGATTCCACTCATACCATCGGAGACATTTTGAGTTTTCGAATTCCCCCCTTCCGTCTAAACCCCCCTGTTCCTGGTCCTATTTATACCAGTTACGAACATGATCTTTAGTGGTGAATAAAACCGTTAAATATCGAGTGTACCCTACATTTTGGATTAAATAAATAAAATATTTATTGATGTCATCGCACAATGTATTTGCATGTTGTTTGGTATTTATGCTTCGATTAAGGCGTTATATGATATATTCTATAATAGTTAGAACAATAACATTATGAGAGTGTGTAGAACAATATTTATAGAAAATTAAATTTACAACAAGATGGCTATATACTATTTTTTTTACCCGACTCGTAGTAGCAAATATTTTAAATTTTTGGTTTTATCCCCCTCTGACCCCCCCCCCCTTATTTATCATACACAGTTCGCAAGCGCGTATACGACATTTTTGAACATGCCTTGTTTCGTCATCTCGTGGGTAGTAGGAATGATGGACATTTAAAGAAATGTTTCGAAAATCGCTTCATGAGTACAACCCTGAGTACAGCTGATTTCCCTTATTGGACTATCACAGATATTGCCTACCGAATTTCTTCAAAATTCGTTGATGTTATACATTTCTGCATAGTACAGACCAACCTCACAATTCAAAATTTAAGAGTGAGCCAATTTTTTCGAATTAAAGAAAGTTTGAATTATAGAGTTTATTGTGAATAGAATTCTAATTATTTTTAATTAGAAAGAGTTAGTAAACTAATGAGTACATAATAAATTAGTTCTGTTGCAGCTGACAAATAATATAAATATACAAAAATTAAAAATAGCAAAACAGAATACAGTATCTGTTTTGTTTCAATTACAGAGTAGCATAGTTTTAAATTAAATTATTTATTAACGTCCACTTTTTTCAACTAAGGCTAATATTGTTTTAAGTGCACAATAATTAAAACAGTTTAAATTTTATAGTAATTGTCATTTAAACCTGAATAAAAGCCAATTATTTTGATATTTAGAAATGTATAAAAAATAGACACAGGACAGGTAAAAGTGATAATGCTGTAAGTTATAAGAAAATGCCAAATTTAGATAACGCTTTAAACGCACCACACCATCGTCAGTAGCATGACTTGAATATTCATTTGACGGACTCTACGACTAGTCCTGTAAAAAAAAATATATGTAGTTTAACCTTTCTCTCGAAAAATTTAATCTTTTTTAAGTAATGGTATGCCATTAAGCGAAATATTAAAAACATAAATTATGTATTGTTATGTACTTTTGCAAACAAGCACGTTTGTACCATAGCTCCTGTATAGTCCCCAACTAATCACCTGTAAATTATGCTCTCAAATTACATTAATTCTGAAGGTATATCTCGAGAGATTGTTCTAACGCTAAGTTAAATATGACAGTTTTACCAATTAAATAGGTACAATTAGTCTCAGAAATTATGAGTAACGACTTTATTAATATTGCCAGTGAAATCTGAGACAGAGCATATGGTTAGAAGCAGCCGCCATATGACAGATGATCCGCGGTTAGAACGTCCCGGTTGGACAATGGGTTTGGCGGTTTTGGGGGAAGCACTGGTCTACCATCTCTCTAGCTGCTCTCCTTCTCTCGGGCCTTCTCTCTCTCTATCCAAGTCACGTTCAACGTTTTGATGAAATACTATCTGCTGACGATCTAATAATTTTTCCCATCGTTCAGCAAATTCCATTAGAACGAAATAGGCGTCCTTCGGGTTACGATGGACTGCTTACCAAGGACTGTGTAAGCTATCATCGCAAATGCTATTTTATGGGCGTGGACGACTTTATAGGTCTAGTGATGATTATTAGCGATTAATATCCGTTAATGTTAAGTAAATATTTAAACAAAAAACTTTTTAAAATAAATGATTTAGTAGAACCAGAACTCGAACTCGACCTTTTGAGAATTTATGATATCATGTTCAATTAATTTAAGTACCTTATTAAATTAGTTACGTTGTCACGGCGAAGAAAATTGGTTGTGTCACCAACACAGAAACGAACAGCCTGGAGGATGAGTCTACCTCTTCGAGTCCTGATGTTCTATGAAAGCTGATGGGGCGGTGCATTTTCAGATGTTAATTGGATTTCTATTTTAAGGTATTGAGAATCACAATGTAAGAATAGAGCTTTGGTTATAGTTTATTGAACCTAGAAACGCCCTGAGGTTCTTAGCTCAAATCTATCCGAGTGATAATCCCATTATTCAGCTTCCGGGCCGAAAGCATCAATCCGGAAATGAAATACTCCCTGATTTCGTGTTTCTTCTTTGTTACTATCCTGCCGACGTTTAGATTTCGTCATTCCGTAGAGCCAAGGTATGATATTGAGAACCTCAATGTAAACAGTACAACAACTTAGATACAGGTTAGATTATTTATAGCAAACACTATATCTGAGTTTGGGCGTTATAGAGACGATAGTCGCCGAAGAACCGGGACTTGTTGTCCTTCTTCGTTTTATGTTACCGCGACGACTTAAATTAGTTATGACATCTCCTGTTCAGATACTGGTTATGAAGCTGAACTCATGTTAGAAGACCTGCCACAAGAGTTGGCCAATACCTTGAATGTTTAGTATAATTGGATAAAAACGCCTTTCGTAGCTCGTCACCCCCCCCCCTCCTTAAAATGGAATAACAAGTTTAGTTAGAAGGGGGACCACCAATACACACTAGGCTGGCCTGTATCTCCTTTCACAAATAAAATGTCTGACTGTGCCTGAGATAATAATAATAATAATAAATAAAAAAAAAATAGAATATGCTTTGGTTACCCAATCAGCAAGCTTTAAGATTAGCAGTAAGGTTGCCAAAAAATACAGCCGAAAAGCCATTAAAAAATAGCAATATGCAAACAAACCTGACCGCTTCAAGAAATAGCCGGCTACTCTTAGAGACTCTTTCCTAGCGCTGTGGCCTAAAAAAATAGAATCAGAGGTTCTGATATTGAAATTTGAAGACAGAAGACAGGGGTTTATCATGTCCTTACCTTAAAAAAAATGTACTTAATCTCCCATCGTGACATATTTTCAGTACGATAAAGATATTATGATCTCCATTCGCGTTTTAAAAACAGCTTAAAGTGTTCAGAGTTAATTTAAAAAAGCTTGGGAGCTCGGGAGTAATGTCAAAAGCAATTTGTTATTGAATCCTTTTTTCCAATTATAATGACATCTACATATAAATTGAATTTCGAATAACACTCAACAATAGTCCAATAATGGAATATATTTGCATGACAAATATCATTTGGTTGGACGGATACAGTAGAATACGCCTGTGGATTTGGTTCCAATATTGGTGAAGTTTCTTCATTTTAATCAGACTCCGTCTGTCTCAGATTTAATCATAAAATCGTTATTCGCACATATGTCACCAATGAGTTGTAGATTTTATTATTAGAGTGTTTTAATATCACAAAAAAAAATTCCTTGGAACTAAGACTTTTTAGGTTGAGTAAACTAAACATAACCTCCTTTTTTAAAGGCTTCAGCCATAAATCTCTGAAGACTTATTGTTTTATTTCCATTATACCTAATCTTGAAGAATAGGCCGTCGCAACTTTGATTCGTGGGATAGATGAGAACTATTACTCACGGCGTATTAATTTTAATAAAATACCGTAATATTTCATATGACATGATGGAAGATATATTAAACAGGAGGCATACAGGAGGAAGGGCGTGGTGATAACGCTATCACTTCTTCACACCTCAAATCACAATATCTCTCGCCATTTTCTATATATTTTGGAGTTATTTCCGTAATCTGCTACAATTCTAGCCGCTGAAGAAGATACGTATGTTTTTTATTAGACTACTATAACCGACTGATAATTATAAGCAGTCTGGGAATAACTATGGGACGTGCTAAAACTAATAGTCAGGGAAATCTTGGACTTTCAGCTTATGAATAAGGCATAAGGAATCCAAATGATCTTCCGTGCCACTTTGGAAATGCGTTATAATTTCGTTGGGTTCATACAGCATTAACATCCAAACATAAACTTGTAGTATTAGATGTACCAATGTCCATCATGAGTTCGCGGATTATAATTTAATCATTCTAAGAAATCATAAGAGTAAACCATAAATAAAACTGACGATATCTGGCGTATTTGTACAAGAATATTATTTTAAAACCAATATTAATTTTTTCTCATATTTTCAACAGTTAATTTTTGAATATATGGATACACAAAGTGTGGTTTGACTACTTTGAATATATTTTTCGTAAAAGTATTATGAACATGAATGAGCTCGAAAAATGTTCAAGATAGGGTGCAATTTGGCCATCCCTGTATTATACACTCAGGCCTTTCATTTCTCAAAGGGGCAACCATCCGTGTGGAATTCCCGTAAGCACCAAGATCCTCTTAAATACTTTTTAAAGGGAGAGAGAGAAAGAGAGAGAGAGAGAGAGAGAGGGATGGAGGGAAGGAGGTAGAGAGGGAGAGGGAGGGGAAGGAGTGAGAGAGAGTGAGGAGTGTGTGTGTGAGAGAGAGAGGGGGAGAGAATATAAACTGTCCCAAAAATATTTATAAATTATTACTGAACTACCTCTCGGACTTTTTGTCAACGCAGCTTCTACCGGGACACGGCGATCTGAATAAATACCTCAGCAGGATCAAATTGGGAATGCGGGGAAGAGGAAAATGTTAAGCATATTCCATTTCATTGTCATCTCTAGAAGAAAATTAGCAGGAGAATATTCTTTGCTTGAATAACCTCCCTCTACCCTGAACAAACTGGTGGAAACAGAAGACATTTTCTGTGCATTTAAGTCTTATGCTGTGGGCGCCGTAAGGATTTTGCCGAATTTAAATATTTGCTCACCACTCCAAATTTTATTGAACTTCGGCTTGACCTCACTAATCGACTCCTATCTGAGTAGTAAGGACGAGCCATTGTGTTCTATTAAAATTCGGGTTTCAAAATTATAAAAAAGAAATTGGAAAGAACCGCTTGTATATAGGGCAGCCTTAAGGTAAAGCGAAGGTAAAGAAGGATAAAAAAAAGTGTGTGTGTGTGAGAGAGAGAGAGAGAGAGAGAGAGAGAGAGAGAGAGAGAGAGAGACACGTTATAGTGACATGAACCCCGGTGATTGGTGACTGCAGGAAGAAGCTGCTAAAAGGCAAGGACACTGACTCATGACTCTGAGTCACCGCTGAGTAGATGGTACGAACCGGTTCCTTTCCCAGCCTTATTTTGCCAAGCTCATAGCACTGAAAATTATTAATTATCTTAAAAAGTAAATATTTCGGCTTTATAGAAATCCATGAGGCTCACTAATTTAACTATTAAACAAGAAGTAATCTTGTTATCATCATCTTATCTTGAACGTTCAGAAATAAATTAATACATTCACCAAGTATATATTTTACTCAAGATGGAGGAGCCGTACAATTTCAAAAAAAATTGTAACATTCAATTGAAATGTACTGACTCTAAATTCTTATACAGTGATTGCGCAGCCTAAGCAGATTTCCGGCGTGCTGGAATGTTCCTCATAGGAGAACTTCTCATATTGCATTCTTCATTCCCCAATTATTAAGAATGGACTTAACAATTAAGGTGGGAGTAAAATGTTTTTTTATCAATGGGTGCTTATTTTGACATATGAAATGTTTCTATATTAATAGCGCTTATGTTGGAGCAAGAATGGTTTCTTAATTAATTGACACACATCTTCAAATATAGCATTTTTCTTAAGTAATGGACGTTAATCTTCGAATATGAAATGTTTTTTAGCAATGGATGCTTGTCTTAGACCGAGAATGTCGTCTTTATGAATGGGCGTTAATCTTCGAATATGGAATGTGTCTTTATGAATGAATGTTTATCTTCGAATATGAAATGTTTCTTTAGCAATGGATGCTTGTCCTGGACCGAGAATGGTGTCTTTATCAATGGGCGTTAATCTTCAAATATGGAATGTTTCTGTAGCAATGGTGGCATGTCTTGCACCGAGAATGGTATCCTTTATCAATGGAAGCTTTTCTTGGAATATGGAATGTTTCTTTATGAATGAATGTTTATCTTCGAATATGAAATGTTTCATTAGCAATGGATGTTTATCTTCGAATATGAAATGTTTCATTAGCAATGGATGTTTATCTTCTACCGAGAATGTTTTTTTTATCAATGGACGCTTTTCTTCGAATATGAAATGTTTATTTATCAATGGACGCTTATCTTCGAGTATAAAATGCTTCTTTAGCAATGGACGCTTATCTTGTACCGAGAATGTATCTTTATCAATGGACGTCTATCTTCATATATGAAATTTTCTTTAGCAATGGATGCTTGTCATGTACCGAGATGTCTTTATAAATGGGAGTTCTTCGAATATGGAATGTTTCTTTATTATTGTCGATGGTTGCTTCCAATATGAAATGACGTCCGTTCAAAGTAACATATACGTGTGTGTGTGTGTGTTTATATATATATATATATATATATATATATATATATATATATAAATAAAATACAGTTTTTAATTTTTTTAAATTTTCATCCGAGTAACTCCCACTTTTAGTCACCACATGCTAATAACAAGCCAATATATATCATAAAAGATCTTATTGAAAATATTGTTTTTAAATACTTTGTTAGATACATGAAACTAGTTTGTGTGATGGCATCACCACTTGAGACTATTTATTTCATTTACTTCATACTCGATATACAACACTAAAGATGATTTTCGTTTACGGCTGATGTCCAACCAAGAATTTGGGGGAGGGAGGAGGTTAGTGGGGGTGATTTGAAATATTTCAGTTGTAATGAGTCTGATTGTTTTGCTATATAGCCAATCTTGTTAAATATTTAATTTTCTGTAATTGTTGTTCTGTGCAATTGTTTCTCGTTTTAAATACCAAGTGAATTATTTTTTTGTTAGTTGTTTATTACTGGCTTCAGTATACCCCCGCTTTTAATTTTCTGATAATTGTCACTGAATATCAGAATATTTAATTTCTGTTTACATAGGCTTCTTAATACAGGAAAAATAGAAAATAGTTGGCAAGGTGAGATGACCGTTTATGCTCAATTTCATAACACGCCATAATGTGGAAATAACCGATAACTGCAACACTGAAAACTAAGTCCCGTGTGAATTTTTCGTGGAATAACAAATATTTTTAAATTCAGTTCCTCGGGCTGTCCCCCTTACCTCTATTACTTCAAAACTGAACTACAATGTTCAATTAAGATAAAGGAGAATCAATATTTAATGGTATAATTTATATTGGCGATGGCTGTTGGTGGTTATCAGCTGATTTCAAGGTAGACCAGATTCCACAGCTGACCACATTCTACAAACCGACACTGAGCCTGTTGATTCAGTAAACATTGAACGCTCCTGGATTGTAGTAGTGCTTGCGTGACGGTGTTTGGGCATTTAGGCCAGTGCATGATGTCAGGTATACTGAAATAGTAAACTCCATAAATTTAACACAAAATGGTTTTACTATTTGCGTTCTTTTATGTATTATTATCTGTTTTATTCAAATGTTTAATAATATAAGATGGTAGATGATATAAAATGGTAGATTATACCATAATTTTATTGCATATTCTCCTCCATGGGGCCTGTCATTTTATTATTACACTAAGAAAAAAGAACAACTTGGTATTTTAAGATGTGTATCATTTGTTTGTACACACTACTACTGTGAAAATCGGACATTAAGTTAAATAATAAATGAAAAGTTAAATAAATCATCAAGAACCAAAATAAAACAGCTTAAATACAAAAAAAAAAACACTAATTGCGGTTAATAAAAATTTAAAACGAAACAAGAAACAAACATCAAGATAACAAAATTCAGATCTAAAGCAGTCTCATATTTAAAAAAAAAAAAATCAATGACTTGAGAATGCTGATATATGTGCATAAGTACAATTAGAAAGTGTCGTCATACCTGTCGGCGGGGATCGTCGTCACTGACTTTTTGACGGGCTTGAAGATGGTGCCTTAACATCGAAAGCAAAATGCCAGCTGTACTCGACCATCAGCCAGTGACGACGGTCGCCACCGACAGGTATGACAACAGTATCATTTATACTGGCGGTTCTAACCCTTTATTTGAATTACAATTAGAAACGTATAAATTTCTTAATAGGTACATCCTGGTTATAGCAACATTTTACCAGATTTTCTCTAAGAGAAATGAGCTATTGAGGTTGTACTAATGAAGCAATTTTTGAAAAATAGATTCAAATGTTATTAATTCTGCCCAGGAGATGACGAAAATGAGGTCTGTTAAAAACTGTATATAAATTTGTCTTTTAACTCTCCAGCGGTCGCAATTTGTGTTTAATCGATACCATACTCGATGTTTAAACGTTTTATGTGGGGGATTTTGAAAAAAAAAAAAAATGTTCCACGTCGGATTGAAAAAGTGTAAAGAATCAATCTTATTTCAAATTAAATGTACTATAAATATTGTTATATACATGTATTTTCTATCTTGAATATTAACCGAGACATTTGCATTTTTTAGTTTTTGGCCCCCACTACTGCTCATGCTTATCAATATTTACGAGGTTAACTAAGTTTAATTGAATATATTAAAAGTTCAATTGTTTATTTATAAAAAAAATGATAAATAAACAAACAAAATTAAAAAGTGAGTGGTCTATAAATTCTTAATTGATGACGTCATCGTCCAATGCATTTGCATATATCTCGTTCAGTAAACATCGATTATTATTTAAGATGATAAAAGAGATAGAACGACAATTATAGACAACATTTAATTTTCAAAAATATTGGTTCTATACAATTGTTTGATCCGACGTTTATTAACTGACCGATTTCAGCCATTAACGAACTTGAACATTAGTTTTACATAAAACGTTTAAATACCGAGTTTGGTATCGATAAAACAAAAATTGTGACCGCTATAGCCATCATTGACTATTATACAGAGTTTTGATCGGACCTCATTTTTGTCATCTCCTGGGTAAGATCGATGAACATTTGAAAACTTTATTCGAAAATCGCATGAGTTCAACCTCGCTAGCTTATTTCCCATAAGGGAAATCTTCTTATAAAAGGAAAGCAGCCACTTTAATAAGAGCTTGACAACTTTTGAATAATGTTCGTGGTATCACAAGAAGCGACATATTTTCAGGAGTGTTTTAGTGTAAGAGGTTTCGTAACTTTAGCCATTATCATCAATTTCAGTTGCGTAATTTTAATAATTATCTCTGAAAAGTTTTTTTTGGTTAAAGGCTTTTTAGAGTCTCGATTAGCATGGTTGTATTATTAATAGGTTTCCCAACTACCTTAATGGTACTTAATGAGTCCTGAAATAATTATTGCGAAAAATTGAAACGTTTCAATGAAGTTAAAAATTGTTTGTCTTTTATACAGCCAACAATACTTCAACTTTGAACTTGTTTTACAAAAATAGTATAACACATAGTCATAAAACATGATACAAGAATATGCTTCAAGCCCCCGACCACAAACGTAAATATTTTGAGAAAAGTATATCATTTTTAGGAGTAAAACTCTTCAACTCTCGAGTGTATCAAATCTTATTTAAAACACTCTTTGTTTAAAATTCAATTAAAGAACTTCATGTATGAAGGATGTTTTTATATACAAGACGAATACTTTTAAAAATGTTCAATTATTAAATGAAACTACTAAATATTTGTCACAAATATCGGTCTAAATGTCGATGGAATCGAAAAGTAAATTTCATGGATTATTTTACACAAAATATTCTTTAAAACATATTTAGTCTGCGTATACATGCTTAATACAACATTATTGATCCCTGTAGATATGTTGAATCACCATAACGATGATATAATACTTGGGAAAATTACGTATTATTTATTAGGAATGAATCATGGTGATGAATGAAGGTTGTCACGATGCTTACTCGGGTTTATATTATCAATCCAAATTATCCAATTGTCTATTCCTCGTGATCGTGAATGGCCTTCTTAGAAGCAGCTGACCTAATATGCAACGTTCTGCACTTCATGCTAATATACACACACGCCTGTGAGCGCAAACACATAAAACGTAAACATTATTGGTAAAAACTTGTGTTTCGGTTTAACCTTACAGCTCATGGTGTGTCAGACCGTAGTCCTTCCACTCGAAATGTATTAATTAGTTATTGCTACGCTGATTTAATATACTCACTCAATCAAGCACTTCGCCTGTTGTCTAACATATGTATATACTGTAGCCATATCTGTCGGTGAAGACCTTCGTCACTGGCTGATGGTCGAGTACAGCTGGCAAACGCTTTCTATGCGAAGGCACCATCTTCAAGCCCGTCAAAAGTTGTACTGAGTTAGTTGTCCGTTAGTCAGTAGGTTTTATGCGTCTGTTTCCCATATTAGGTTGTTTACGTTTTAGTCCAGATCTGTTTACTTACCTCTTAGATCTGTCAAACGAAGGGTTTTAGTATATATGCATATACTGTTTGTCCTTTTGTGAGAAACCCCAGTAATCATTGAACATTACTTATTACAAGGGATTACTTAATAGATGAAGTTTTTTTGACAGCTGAGTACATCTTCCTCTTAATGACGATAATGTTATTGTTTTTTTTCCCCCTTTCTTTTCATAAATAGAGGGTTTTTATCACAAACTCAACATGTGTCCCCACTTCTTGAAAAATAAATGGTCGTTAAAAACTTCGTTCCCCAAATAATTGACGTCGATATTGCTTTTACTCATAATTAATTCAATCATTTTTATTTTCACCCTCTAGATAACCCGAACTCAGGCGGTTTCCATTTAAATCAACTGTATCTCTAAAACAGCTCAGCACCTGCGTGGAGGACTTATTGTGTCTTTATTGTATACATTAAAACCCGTAAAGCAAGCAGATTTCCCACGTGAGCCACGTATTTGGATTTATCTCAAAAAGTAAAAATTCAATGAGAACAGTATTTGGTATTTATGCTCCAAATAATGTGCTTCATAATATAACATCTTATTGTCATGAGTAGGAGTTGAAGAGGTTCACTGAAGGCCGAAAACGAGTGGAATGCAGTTTAACCCCACCCTTGGTGGATTCAACGAAAATCGGGTGATCACATGATTATTATTATTTTTTTTCTCATTGCTTTTTTAACTCAATTTAAAACAACAACGCGTAATCCGGTGATTTCATGTTGTCCGCAATGTTTACAAACGTTACTTCGGCGGATTTTCAGCTTAACGGCATCAAGAATGAACTGCATTTTCACCGCCGAAAACTAAAAAATGCAAATATATCGGTTAATAATCAAGACAGTGAAAATACGTACATACATTTACAGAACATTTCATTTGCAATAAGAGTGGTTTTATACAATTTTTCGATCCGACGCATAATAACAGAGATATTGAGAATTTTCGAAAGTCCTCCCCTCTAAACCCACTCCCCCTCCCACTGGCCGGATTTCAGCCATTAATGAACTTTATCTTTCTTTTTGCATGAAACGATGAAATATCGAGTTTGGTAACGATTGAACCAAAATTACGACCGCTAGAGTGATACCAGACAAATATATATATATATATATATATATATATATATATATATATATATATATATATGTACACATACACACACCTAGATCCTATCTAGTATCATCTACTAGGTAGGATCGATGGAAATTAAAGAAAGTTTCGAAAATCACGTCATGAGTGCAACTTCAGTAGCTGATTTCCCTCAAGGGAAATCTGTTAAAATTAATAGGAATCTATGTATGAAGGGTAAAACTGCGTAAGGAGAGTGAAGCGAGCTGTGAGGGGTCATCCAAAGAGGTCCATTAGAGAAGAAGAGAGGTTAACAAGACCAATCTGCGACCCCTAGTGGTTAACTAGCCTACTAGCGGAAAGGGGGGTCTTTGATGTAGCCTGCCCCATCTCTACATGGGTAAGTTTTCTCTAGCCAAAGTTAGTAGAAAATAAATCTGTATGTAGAAAGCAGTAGCCTCTAGATAAATGTAAAATATAGCCTCTACCCTAATTTAGGTAATATGGAAATACATTGTTAAACTATAATAAATGATTTTACCGCATTCGATTTCGTTTGACTAGTTAAGGAGATGTATAATGAAAATAGATTGTATAATATAAAAAACTTAACGTATTACACGCCATTGACGGATACAAATAGAAATGGTTTTCCCTGTAAAAGACTGGATTAACTTATCAAGAAAACATCATATTTTCATCACGTAACAGAAATGACCGTGCTGTAACACGTAGAATAACTACAGTCATTCAGTTTTAATGCATTTTAATTAATAAAAAGTGGCGATTGGAGGAATTGGATTCATAATGGTTTCCCGGTGAAGTATAAATATTTGGTTATCTATGCTCTGACTATTCCTAATGAAAATGAGGTCCTTTCAAAATTATATATATACTTGTCTGTTAACGCTCTAGCGGTCTCAATTTTTGTTTGATTGTTGTTGTATTTAAGAGTTTCATGCAAAATTATGGTGAAGTTCGTTACTGCCTGAAATCGGGGGGGGGGGATTTCGAAATTCAAAATATCTCCGTTATTGTATGTCGGATTGAAAAAGTGTATAGGTCCAATCTTATTACAAATTAAATGTACTATAAATATTGCTACGTATCTTGAATATTAATCGAGACATTTGCATTTTTTAGTTTTCAGCCTTCTGAAAATTCTCACTCCTATTTAACGTCACATAATCAATACTCTGTTGTATAATAAAACACATTATTCGAAACTTAAACACCATATATCGGTTTCAAGAGACCTTTATTATATGAGACACATGCAAATACGTTCTGTTGACCCCCCCCCCCTCCAACTTTTGTTCTTGGATTACTACAATTAGAGTGATTGAAATAAGAATGATTTTGATTCATTTTAAATCTCTGTACTAGAGATATAGTAAATAATTTTCAATAAAATTAATATCTTATATTCAGAAATATTTCAGGAATTGCTTTTCTTTCCAGTCAAAAATATTTCCATCTATCTATTCAGCTCTGAGAGGTTGGCTGACCTGTTTGTTTACAATTCAGACACATTCTGTTGTGGAGGTTATTAAAATGTAAATTGCCTGAAAGATTTCTCATTATCTTGTGTGGTTAAGCGATATGTAGCTTTATCTATTGTAAAATTTCTCTTGGGAAATCTGCTCAGTTTATGGAGCCACTGTGACGAAGTTATTAATCATGGTTCTGGGGTTAGGTATTCTCTTATACACCAATAGCGAAAATTCACTATAAAAGCATTTTATTAATTGCCCTAATCCAAGGGATGTAGAAAAGATATATAGGTTGGACATAGAAATGAAGGATTTAGTAGTTAGTAAATTGCGAGGAATATAACCGCTGATTAGAGAAGTTACGACCATATTAAGTGTTGATAGGGCCCGGAAATAAAAGCATTAGTTATAGAGATGAAATTTTCCTACGGAAAAGAATGAAAAGTCATACAAATGCCCAAGCTCGCGAAGCACGAACGCACTTATACTTCCACTTTAATGGACATTCCACGGGTGAAATCTTGTTTCCTAGGAAAGACACGTTGCATTTATTTACCGCCACAACTCCGCCTAGAGTTTTCCTGCAAGCCATTTTCCTTATCTCGGGAAATCTTTCTACATATCACATTTCCCTGGATTTCATATACTTTATCGACTTCCTTCCCGCACGTTTAGAGCTTAGCTTGATCCCAGCTATGTTTGCAAAAATATCCTACAATTTCTGGAATAACTTAAGATCTGTAGATTTAAAGCCAGTACGTGAGGAAAACGGGTATAAATGCTGGTGAAAAAATCTTAGTTTATGCCGATATTTCGAAAATATTTATTTCCCCTTCTTCAGGGCTGTAAAAATACAGGTACTACTTTATATATATTCCACATTGCTATTAAACTATAGTGTGACAGAAGGTGTTTATGCTATTTTTACTTACCAAGTCTAAAGATACTTAAAAACTATTGTACGTAATGTATTGCTCTTCTGGTTACATTAGGAATACTGGTTATATAACCTTCTCTGGTCTGTTTACAGCCCTCAAGAAGAGAAAATAAATATTCTCAAAATATTGGCATAAAATAAGATTTTTTTCACCAACATTGACCAAAATTCCTAGAAACAATATCTACACCTATAAAATATAACCTAGTCGAAAACATAAACACAATTATATATATATATATATATATATATATATATATATATATATATATATAAAAATATATATACGTACATACACACTTAAATATATACAGACACACACACACACACACACACATACACACAAACACACACTTTTTATGTTTATGCAGGCTACACCTGGTAATTGATGCCTTGAAGAGGAAAACCTGATTTTCGTGAGATCGAACACGAAAATTAGAAGTTCACGAGGACATGGACTTTTTTCCCGCCGCCTTCTGCAAAGGACAACAATAAAGGCATTTTGAGGAAAATTCCATTCACACTAGCATTGGCATGAATGGAGAAAATTCTACTCAAGGCCAGAATTGTAAGAACACAATCCGTTCATATACATTTTTTATTTTTAAAGTATCTGTAAAATTCCCTGTTATTCGACAAAAAAAAAAGAAAAGAAAAATACTCCGTTTAGTATTATTTATATTTCTTGGTCTTTTAAGGTCCAAGGAATGAGTTCTTTCGTTGAATCATTTTTTTTTTATTTACCGGAAATATTTTTCTAGGTGTTATTAAAATAAAAATGAAAGAAATCTGTATACTTCTCTTTCAGGAATGCTTCCAGTCTTTATATTTCCGTTCCTGCAATTTTTCCTTACCTGACTTATCTTTTTCTTTTGACATTTTTTTTTTTCTTTGTTTGTAAACATGTTCTTTCTTGTTTCTTTTTTTAATGATCGACATTCGAATTACAGAAAAGAATTTATTAACAAAGTTTTAATAATTATTTAATTTTCGCTATTATTCAAGGGAAAATTTTCGTTTAATGAGTGCTTCAGAACAGATGTAATCTGATTTTATTTGTGTGCATCTTATTTGTATATCATTGTAACCAAACTGGACGTTCAAGCGTATTATTTAAAACTAAAGATCATGTTCTTTAATAGTTGAAATTGACTACGTAGGAGTGAGGATTTAAAAAGGTAAAATAATAATTAGAAATGTCTCCATTATTATTTCTTGTTTCAAACAAACTTCAATAACCGAACTTGTTCTTAAATTAGTTTTATACAATTATTGTTCTTATCATTTTTTTTTTTTTTTAACATGAACAGACATAGTTTTCAGCCTTCATTAAAGCCCTACCTTTACTCTTATGGTTTTCTCCTAATAACTCTGTATCAGGTTATTTAATATAAACATCTCTTTATTCAGATTAAATTTCAAAAGCTTCTTTTTAACTGAGAAACAGAGAACAGAAACAATAGAAGGATAAGAGAGGTCAAACCACTCTTAATATTTCCTTTATTAATTGCTGAGTACTTACGAGGCAAGCCGCCCCATTCTCAGTGCTCTGTGATATAACTAATAAATTCACCTAAATATATGCAACCTAAATAAATAATATAATTCCAGTAAAAGGCAATGTCAAAGTCTAAAAAGTTAAAATAAAATATATAAATAAACATCCTAGTTAAAACAAATTAAAATCAGAGCTAAAACAGTTTTCAAAGTTGTGAACATTATTAAACCTAAGCTAAACATATTATGAAGAAATAACGTTTAAATTGACCCTACAATATAAAAAAAGGACCTTTTACTGGACTTACATTATGTATTTAGGTTGCATATATTTATATAAATGTATTTATTATGTCACAGAGCACTGAAGATGAGGCGATTCTCCCCGAAAGTACCCATTTAGTGCATCATCGTAAATTTAGTAAAGAATTGTTAAGAGTGTAGGTGGTTTGACCTTTCTTATCCTTCTGTTGATGATCTCGAGAAACTGAAAATTTAACTCGCAAAATGGACTTAGCTTCTTATAAGTATTACCGTGTTAAAAAACATTGGAGTTTTAACAATTAAAATTCAATAAAAACAAGCGCTTCCAAAAACTACTAGGTAATTTTAAAATCTTAATGTTATTGTAAAAGACAGAAAGGTTGCAAAATGCTTTTGCTTGCGTAGGAATTATTTACTTATAAATATTTCCCACCATTTGAGTATCAAAAATACGAGCGAGTTTGAAAAACTGCTTGTTTTTTTCTACTTTTTCACTATATTAACTGTGGGCCACATGCACCCACCGACCGTAATACTTCTATCTGATAAGCTTTTAATATTCACTTTATTCCTAATTAATTCATTAAACTATAATCTTGAAAAGAACGCTTGCCTAATATCTGAAAGGATGGTTGCCTCCTAAAAAGAAAGCAAAAAAAAAGTAAATAAATTACCTGGGATTGCTATTGATCAATTGGTCAACCTACGTTTCCCTCCAGTTTATAGAAATTGAGCCAGGAAGGATCGTGGAAGAGGAATGAGATATAAGGGAAATTGGTAGAAGGGAGATGCAGGGGGAAGGGATGCTGGGAAAATGGGAAATCTCTTGGGGTTATATTGGCAGCACTGTGGGGAGATCTGGGAGGGGGGGTTCGGCCCCCCAGTGCTTGGGCTGTCATGGGACCGGGAACATGGTATTCGCAGGCATATCACTAGCATGCTACGCTACCCGATCCAAAACAAAGAGGTAACATACCCTCATTTCTATTTCTAATAGTCAAGATTATTTATTTTTTTTACAGGTTATGATAGAATCTAAGTCAGAATTGACTGTAAAACTGTTTGTGGAAATATTCTGGAAACAAAATTTGTTTTTTGCATTACCCCGTTTCATAATTTTAAAGCATACAGAAATAACTGATTTCATCAAATGATTCCGTTTTGATTACAAATTTTGATTAAAACTTTTATTTTTTATTTATTACATTATCAAGTTATCTGAGTCACTGAGTCAAGTTTATTTAGTAATCCTTTAGATTAAATTACTACTTAAGCTGTCCTAAATTGACACCAATTTGCTTAATAAGATTTATATAAGGCATAATCTGAAATTAATTTTTATAAAATTAGAAAGATGTTTCTTTCAGGAAGAGTATAGGTAAATCCATATTAACTAATTGAACTTCTTCAAAATAAAAATGCTTCCTCAGTTTCACATAATTATTTGGTTCATCTACTAATTATATGCCTAATATGTTTACTGTTTTAATTATAAAAAAATCTTGATACATCAAATTATAGCTATAGACCGTAAGGCTGCTCTAAAATTGTCAGGACTTGAGGAGGAATGTATTTCTAAATCATACTATTCAGTTTTAATATATATTTCTTTTTTCTCTTTTTTTGGCCTAAAAGTATTAATACAATTTTAAGTATTTATGGAAGATTTTTAATATACACTTCATCTTGTGAAATCAGGTTTTGATAACATAATAGTTGAAAATTATATAAAAATATTTCTTCACCGTAATATAGCAATGAAATCAGGATATCAAATTAAAATATAAACAGTTTTACGCCCTTGGATGTGATTAGTTTTCGGCTTGTTCAATTATTTTTTTTTTATTATTATTCTAAGCTAAACTTTGGAATTAACCAACAATTACATGACACAATTATAACCTGGGAATATTAAAATAAACTGCAATTATATAAAAACTTATTGGAGCCGCATATATTAAAAATAAGTGAGAATAGATAAAAAAAAGAGTTATTCAACATTGATTTGACTAAAGTTCAGTTAAGTTTTGTGAAGATATAATTTTTTTTTTTTTTTAACCTGAACCTAATTTATAAAAATTTTAATTTCAATTTATTCTTACTTCTTATTATTTACTGCAATATATGTTATCAAATCTACTCTACGTTTGTAGGCATAATGCAATTAACACATTGAATTGTAATATGTTCGATTACTGATTTCTTAAAATTTTAATTAATTTACCTACATGAGTTTGTTTCATTTTAACATTTTTTTTAAAAAATTTAAATTTAACCTGTCAATATGTATTTCATATTAATTTGTTTTTATCTTTTTCAGGTATGTGTCTTCCGATGTCATCTCTCGAGGGTAAGAAATCCTTGCTAACTTGAGGTGGTAAAACATTTATGTAGACTTTTCTCTAATGCACTTTTATTTACTTTATGTAAATAAGGAAAAAAAATGAATGCCTTTCTTTTCATATGTCAGTTTAATGGCTTGAAGCTACAGTGCCTTTGTTAGTTTATTAAATTATTTATTATAATTTAGATTAAAAGTAATTAGCGATACTGATTTTATTAAAATAGCCTGTCATTTAACTGGGCTAATTTGCCCTGGTCAGCCACTTGGTAAACATAGAGTCAAGAGTACGATTCCCGTTGGGTATCAGTTTCATGTTATTATTCAATTTTTTTTTCATTTATTTATTTGTTTTGTAATTACTGCTTATTTCTTATTATATTTTTATTTTTTATTATATTTGACTATATGATAATAACCCATTAAATAGTATATTGTAAAAAATTATACATGTAGCATGCCATGAGTTAATGGCATATGTACTCAAAGAAATAACTTCTCATAGGGTTACTATGAGGAGAAAAAAAAAAACAGTATCTTAAATAGTTACGAACTGACTGATTCCCACTCTGGCTGGAAGGTACTAATCTGTTGATAACCCGTTACGATTGGCCGTATTAGCGTAAAATAGATGTGAATAAATAAATGTCCTTAAAAGTAAAATTTACCACATGAACATTGCTGAAACAAATTTCCCAATGACTTCTGATATTTCATCTCACCGTCTATTTTCTATTTCTCCCTTAGCAAGAACCTTTGTCAACAGGAATTAAAACATAATCTGATCGTCAAATGACAGACTTAGTTACTCGAAGTGAAAATCGGGTGGCTAGAAGTGGAGGTTTACTAAAAGCTGAAAGACAACAAAATAAAAATAACCCTGTTGATATCAAGTTAACGGAAGCATAGGGACAATTAATAGTTAAAAAAAATCAAATTTCCAACAAGATATTTTTGGATCAGTCTCATAACGAATATATTTCGACTTTCGATTCCTCCTCCTTCTTAATCCCCACTGCCCCTTGTTGGATTTCAGACATTATTGAAATTGATATAATTTTGAACATATCTCATTTTCTTCATCTCGTTAGAAGCGATAGATATTTGAAGAAATATTACAAAAATCGCATCACGAGTACAACCTCACTTCTCTTAACGGAAATGTTAAAAATTGCTTAAATTATTATTATTATTTATTAACGTCCACATTTTGCTTCTAAGGCTAATTGGGGTGGGTTATCTATAGGTTACCACCCTTTTCTAACCAGAGTGGGATTAAGGAATTGATTTAATGAGTTCGTCACTAAGTAAATTCCTATTTAAAAAAAAAAAAAATTGGAATATTAGTTTTTAAGTGATTATTATTATACATGTTTTCTTGCAGGACGAAAATTAAATAATATATGTTGAATTATTTTGGAATATCAATTTTTTAAATAATATATGAATGAACCTTTCATAGCCTGTAGGAAGTCTTACTATGAATCCAAATTATGCTCCACACCAGAATTCATTTCTTTGTAGTACTCATGTGGGCTTTTATCGGGAGCAGTTCCTAACTTTATATTTATTTTTATTTAATTTAATTTCGACAGAGCTATTCGACTTCTGTGATAAAAAATTATTTCAATAATAATTATTAAAAGTGACTCATAACTTCTTCATAGCAATACAAAGGCATAGAATTATGACGAAAATAAAACGATATATAATTTTCTAAAAAGTAAATCGTATAAATAATGGATTTATTGTAGGGTTATTTTTCCAATTTGTTTTATGAACAGCGCTGAAGATCTAAGAATCTATTATCGAGGAATGTAACTGATTTTTTTTCTTCAATACTATTTCATAAAATTTAGCTAATTTTTCACATCATTTTTAATTTTACCACACAAGAAAACATTTGAAAAGGCCTACTCGTATGGAATATATTGCAATATGAAGTTCGGATTTTATTTAAGGAAGGCAGCTTAGGAAAGACCTAGGGAATACTCCCCTAAAAAATATTTTTTAATTTGAAGAAACGCTATTTTTTATTGGTGGAACCAAAATTCAACTTACTAATGCAAAACTCCCGTCTTTATATAATAGAATAAAAAATAATAGCTCTCTTTGTCATGGGAATTGTTGGGCATTCAACCTCTAAATTATGGTGTCTGTCTAATGAATATAATTTTACCAAATCACCATAAAATATTCCCCGGGTTGAATGGTCTTTCTTTCGAAGGCCAATGATATTGTTTGTCATGAATTTGACCCATCCTGAGTATTTAGCAATTAATAAATAAGTTATGTTTATAATTTTCAAAAAAAAAGAATTAGAAAAAACTATTTGTTTCTTCTGGTGTTCACTAGCGGCTCTTGATGCAACTGCTATTAGGGGCCTCTCTAGTTAATTTCATAGAAATTGGGGTATTTTAACTATTAAGCACAGAAACATGGATACAAAAAAAAATGTTAGTTAAGTCTTTCATTTGGAGTTTACTGCTTAACGGGAACAAACGTTGAGGTACTCACAAAAGGGAACGTAATACATTGGAAGCAATGGAAATTTGGATTTGGAATTACTTGAACAAGATATGGATTCAGGATGTGATATGGACTCGGAATATATCCAATATGATCTGAAGTGAAAGTAAATATTATATGAAGCCCCTGGAAAAAGGGGGTGAAACTTGTTCGGCATGCCATAAGTTCCAACAATTTCATCACAAATAAATTTGAAGGAGGGCCATTGGACACAGTGGAAGTGGGTGGCCTAGAAGATCCTTTTTTTGAGGACATCAAACATCTTATGATGGAAAAGAATAGCTTCCAAAAGAACACAATGGTTGCAACAACTAGATGTAGCATTTAAATCTTCATGATGATCTGCAATTCCATAACTGCAGAAAATTATTGCTTTAATGTAGACTGATACTATACCGCAGTGATGTAATGCGGGCTTAGTATACCATAGTCGCCGCCATATTTCACCTTCGGCTTCTTGTCTATTCCTCGTTTCTCACGGTTTTGTAGGAAAAGATGCGAAAATTTGACAAATTCATTGCATTTGTACTTTATCAAAGTCTCTTATCGCCTTCTATTCTTAGGGTACATGAATTTGGTGAAGCTAGGAAGCCATCTGCTTTGACCGCTTTAGTTGAGCACACTTTAAAAAAACATTTATAGGCTTCGAAATGATGGGCGTACTTAGATATTCGAAGTTAGCATTTTATACTCCTGGAGATTACTAAAATAATTTTCTGAAAATCTCGCTCTTAAACATTGTAAGAATATTCTGCCAAGAACAGTTTGATTTTAAAGAAATGCTTCATTTTTTTTTTTTTTCATATGTAATTATCATGTATAACCTTTGCCGTTTTATCTGTCCTTTATTTTATTTATTAATGTTCACTTTATGCTACTGTGGGTATTTGTGACGTGTCATCTACTGGTAACCATCATTTTCTAGCCAGGGTAGGCTAAAGTATTTTATACATTAATTTCATCACTAAATATTTTCTTATTTACAGTAACTCTAGGTTTATCACGTGCATGTCCGTCATTTAGAAACAGTTTTTATGTCATGTCGAGTTGTCACGCGTGATCTTTATTCTTTTAGTCACGCCAAACTGGATTATGACCGATTTTGTTTGTAATTACAAGATCATCAAATTCATTGTTACAATATCAATTAATATCCTCTTTATGCTACTACTAATCGCAACGAGGTATCTACAGGTTAACACCCTTTTTTTGTCGTATTGGGCTAACGGATTTTAATTAGTGTATTATTCTCTAAATAAATTCGTAAAGATCACGCGAGAATCCAACCCTCGACTCTAGATAACCAATTGCATTAAGGCCAACACCATTATTTCCAAGATACTTGAGAGTTTGACGAATAGTCCAGAAGAAATAAACATTTATTTATTTATTCGGGACGAGTTATCTACAGATTACCGCCCTTTTCTAGCCAGGGTGAGGCTGAATATTTTATTTGATGAGTTCATCACTAAATTAATCCTATTGCACAGGCGGGAATCGAAGTCAAGACTCTAGGTTTATCAAGTGAGATTAAGACCTATGCCTTAACTCACGTGGCTAACTTGAGCCCCCTAACGATTTTTACTTTACTATTTACTATTTTTTAACGTCCACTTTTTGCAACTCAGGCTAATTGGGACGGGTTATCTACAGGTTACCACCCTTTTCTAGCCAGGGTGGGACTTAGGATGTTATTTAATGAATTCCGTCACTAAATAATTTCCTTTGCCCAGGCAAGAATCGAACTCGCCACTCTAGGATTACCATGTGAAATCAAAGGCAACGCTTTAACTCACATAGCTAACCTGAGCCCCCCTAACGATTTTTAAAAGTTTAAAAATGTGTACTGTATCATATTGTACAATTTGACTTTTCATTGCAAGAGTTTTGTGTGTTTTTACTTTTTCGTAATAAAGGAAGTTCGGTAGTCGGAAAATTTTCGGTTTTCATATTTCAACGGACCAATCCTGAACCCTTTTTCACTATTTTAGACGTAACTTATGCGTATCTCACATAATAAAAAAACGACTTGTTTTCGAATGTTGAAATATCTAATTATGCCTCTTCCTATTTCATAGAAAACCTATTACTCAGGGAGAGGTTACGGTAAATGCAAAAAATGCTAATTTCTCCAAAAGTATTACAGATAAAAAAAGTTTATAGATTTTTTTTTGCTCACCCCGAAAATTTCTATAAATTATTTTCGGTCCAATGCATTTAATCCTTTGAAATATCGTAAATGAATTTTAGATTAAATGATAGAACATTTTGTTTACTTAATTTAATTGGAGCACAAGGAATTCATAATGTGGCCACTTAAGATTTTGTATTCAATTTTAACATTTTTTTATGCAATTTCATCAAAACATCAAGTAAATATTTTTTAAATTTTTTAAGGCTTAATTATAAGGTATTATGTTTTGATATTTTGCTGCATTTTTTTATTGGAACAGCTACTTTTTTCTAGTGCTTCTGAGCCATCACTCCATCCTTGAATATGACTTCCCACTCCCTTCCTTTAATTTAGATATTTATATTTTATTCCATATCATTTGCTTGTAATATTTAATTATGTTGTTGCAAATAAACGAATAAATATATATAAAAAAAAATATTTTATTTATCGTATTTATTATATTTTGTTACCGGTAGGTTACCGCCGTTTTCTAACTAGGTTCAGACTAAGAATTTTATTTAGTGAGAAACTGTTTTCAATTACTTACTGGGTTTAATTTTTTAATTTCATCTCGCTTCAAATGTTGTAAAATTAAAATACAATCCTTATTCAACAATTTTTCACAATCTATCGTTATGGAAAAGAAACATCTAAGAGCGTAAGACAATTTGCTTATTTGACTGCTCCTGCGTTCCATTTTTTTCGTTGTTGTTGTTATATATCTTTTTACTTGGTTTAGAGACTGATGGCCTTGTGACGTGCTCATGAATAACATTGCAACTCTAGGGACTATATTTGCTTCCTACTAATGGAATATATAATACCTCGCTGCATTTATCTCTTAGTAGCTTATATGGATTGACCTCGCTGGTGAAACAAGATGTTCTGGCTGCCAACACATTTGGTTATTTAACTGCTATACCAGTTGAATTTATTAGATACAATAAAATGCTTATCTATAGTGGAATATGATAATGAATTAACACTAGTGCTAGTGTTACATTTCTATATTCTCAATACATTTATTAGATTACTTTGTCCTTCATTTAGAGATTTGAAATAAATACTGGATCGCTTCGCTCGGGAAATCATTAAGGGCTGAATGATGACGGATTTTTTTTTTGGCAAGCAAGGTTTTACTATGCACAATATTTTTACATATTCCAGTTTCAGTTTTAAGGGTTTATATCTGAATGTCTAGTAACTAATGGAAACTTAGGGCATTTTTCAGCCTTGAAGAATGAAAAAAAATGGTTTCCTCATCAAACCCTCTGCTCTGATTGAAACATCATGGAAGTGATAATATAGGTTATAATTCTGGAGGGGTTAGTGCTAATTCACATACCGAGTTTTGCTTAGTTCGGTTCAGATCTTTGTTTCCTTTAAAATTGTTGACTCCCACTATAGTTTTAGTGTATATCTGGTTTATACTTCTGTATACGGCAAAATTCTGTATAACAAAAGTAACTCTAAAAAAACAAAATATACAACTTTTAGAATGGACATGTTTGCCGAAAAAAAACATTTTGAAATTTTGAGAAAAAAATCCATTCACAGACAGAGGTTACAACTTTATGTATACAAATAAATTTTGATCTTACCTTATTTCCATCATTTCCTGAGTAGGATCGATGGACAATTATGGTAATTATTTGAGTACAACCTCAATATCTGATTTCTCTTAATTAAAATCTGCCTAAAAGTTTACTAATTTTAAGTTTATTCTAATTAAAAATACCAATTTTAGATGGTTTGTATGGAATCGAAAAATAAATGTTAATTTTACACTAAGGCTTGGAGTGTCGGGACTATATTATGCTCCAATTTACCAACTATAGATTTTATAAATGACCGTTACTCACCTTTAACAGTGCGTTATTAATTATGAACTTTATTACAAAAACCTGATGAGGGCACACCATGACTTCCTTGTACTTGTTGAATTCTTTGTATTAAATAAAAAAAAAAGTCCGTCACGCAGGGGCTGCGTAAACTAAGCAGATTTCCCACGAGAAGTTTTACAATAGAGAAATCTGCCTAATAACAACTGTAGTAGTAAGAAACCTCTTAACCTAAAACATTATTTAGGGCGTAATAACCCAGTAGTTTCTAGCCCCAAAAAACAGTTAACCTAACCTCTAAACCTATTCACGAGGGACGAATAGTTATAGAAACGGCCGCCAGAGCTCTCGGCGGAAAGTCCGAACATAGCCTATTGGTGACCACACGCAGAATACAAATGCAAATATCTCGGTTAATATTCAAGATACAGAATAAATGTATAGAACAATATTTATAGTAAATTGAATTTGCAATAAGATTTATTCTATACAATTTTTCGATCCGACGCATAATAACGGAGATATTTTGAATTTTCAAAACTCCCCTCCTCTAAACCCCCCCTCCCACTGGTCCGATTTCAGCCATTAACGAACTTGATCTTCCTTTTTACATAAAACGATTAAATTCCGAGTTTGGTAAAGATAAAACAAATATTGCGCGCGATAGAGCTTTAACAGACAAATATATATATATATATATATATATATATATATATATATATATATATATATATATATATAATTTTGAACGGACCTCATTTTCGTCATCTCCTGGGTAAGATCGATGGACATTTGAAGAAATTTTTCGAAACTCGCATCATGAGTACGACCTCAATAGCTGATTTCCCTTAAGGGAAATCTGCTAAAAATGTATGGTTGAATTTCATTTGAAAGTTACATACGATGTCTCCTTTCCAATGCATTGGATCGAAAATGTCTTAGAACATAATTAATAGACATTTTTGTGATAAAAAATGGCCCTATGCAATTTTTAGCAGATTTCCCTTAAGGGAAATCAGCTATTGAGGTCGTACTCATGACGCGATTTTCGAAAAATTTCTTCAAATGTTCTCATTACCGTTTGTATTTAATCATGGTGGTGTTGTGTTACCAGTATACAGATTTTGTCTACTGTATAACTTCACATGGGAAATCTTCTTAGTTTACGCAGCCCCTGCGTGACGGACTTTTTTGTATCTCTAATATGTATATGTGGAGAAATTGAATTTTTATTTGCTATTCACTAACCCCTCCTCCTTCTCCTTAGTCGATTTTGATCATAAGGGGAAGTGCACAACGAGACATAAAGCAATTTCAACAGTCTAAGGTTAGTCGTTCTCGCGCACATACATAGGTACAGACGTATTGCAGAAAATAGTGAAAGTGGGATCAAAGAGTCAAAACGGATCCTGACAGTTGAAAATTTTCGCGATTACGATACTTCCTTTATTTCGTACGAGAAAGTAAAAAATTGAATTCCTGATGACTTCATTGCAGGACGTGGAGATATCTGCGCTTGGTTTACGCTATGTCCTGCGTTTTTTCATCCATTCCTTAGGATCGGTGGATATTTCAAGACGGCTTTCAAAAATCGCGTCAAAGACTACGAGTATAACCTCAATATCCGATTTAAATTAAAAGAAATCTCCTGTAATGTACACGACCGTCAAAAGTTTGGGAGCGCCAATTTATTGCAAAAATTTGAATTATATCATACAAAATTAACCAAAAGAAAAGGAACCTTTAAAAAAACAATGAATAAGTGAATAAACAGCTATAAACATATAATAAACAGTGGAGTACTTTATGGAAGTACAATTTAAAAATATGCACAATACCAGTTATACTTTCTTTTCGACAAAAAATCCTCCCATGCTTTTCAAAACATCTTTGAACTCTCGTGGCATTCTTTCTATTAGCTTATCCAATGACAATTTATCCCAACAACTTTTAGTACGCTCCCAAAGGTGTTTTTGTGAAGTTGGAGCAGCGCATCTGACCTTCCTATCAAGTTCTTCCCAAAGGAGCTCAATTGGATTGAGATCAGGTGGTTGAACCAGCCATATTTTTCAAGGAGTCGTCATTTTGTTTTTCTTGCAAAGGCACAGTTTTGATGAATCTTTAGGATCGTGGACCTTCTGCAATAATACAATTAGAACCAATTAAACGAAGAATAGAATGAATTGCGTTGTCTTTCATAATGTCTTTATAACCTTCTTTAATAAGCATTACTAAGATTTATTCAAGATTACTAAGATTTATTCCTTGCCCAAAGCCTGTGAAACATTCCAACACATTTCCTCCACGCACTGTTGGTTTTATGCACTGAGAAATGGACTTTTCTGAATGTGTGCGGCGAACCATAATCCTACGGTTACGATCTCAGTGATTATTAGATTAGATCAAATTATGTTTTTGTGATTTACTGTAGTCCCAAACCTTTCTTAGACGTAATTAGGGAACTTGTTTATAAATACCAGTAATGATGACATACCTTATACTTTGTGACTATGCATTGATAATTAGGTCAAATTGAGGCTTTGCATTATTTAAGTAGATTGCTTGATGTAAACAACAGTTGGTCTCAAAACTTTTGAGCGACAGCGTATTTATATACGACAGTCCCAAAGGAAACGGAAATGGAGCGGCCTGCGTGTAGTGATGATGCTATCTGTTGGCTGCTTGTAGCCTGGGCTATTCATCCATTTTTTACTATGATGTATCAGGAGGATGTTGCCTGATAGCTGCTGGATCCATCAGCGACTTCTTTTAGGGCCTTAGCCCCTCTCAATCTCGCCCCTCGCATCATCAAAGGGCCCTTATCACCACCTTATCATTTATCACCACCCTCATCTGATCCGCTTACGTCACAGTCACTTAAGGTGGCCACATTTTAGCAGACTTCTCCTAAGGGAATCAGCTGTTGAGGTTAATCTCATGACGCGGTTTTTATGAATATTTCCTCAAATGTACATCGATCCTACCTAGTGGTCTCGATTTTTATTTGACCGTTACCAAAGTAGATATGTAGGCATTTAATGTTTAAATAATAAACAACTTCTGCTAAGGGATGAAATCGGGCCAGCGGCAGCGGAGGTTTCGAAGGGGAGAAAACGGGAAATTAGACATATCTAGGTGCTATGATCAGGATTGAACAATGGTATTTAGCATACGATGACCTTTCCTGTTGTTTATTATTATTTAAGTCCACTTTATGCTACTATGGCTAATCGGGACGGGGTATTTACAGGTTATCACCCTTTTCTAGCCAGTGTGGACCTAAGGAGTTTATTTAATGAGTCTGTCACTGAATAAATTTCTACTGTCCAGGGCGGGAACCGAACCCGCCACTTTAGGTCTACCACGCAAGATTAAGACCAACGCTTTAACTCGCACGGCCAACCTGAGCCCACCTTTCCTGTTATTCTATCTACATGCTAATATGCCTACTAATCGTTCCCGAAGTCAAAAATTACAGGCTTCCACAAAAATTAATAAGAAGAAAAATAAGAGTCTTCTCTTTACCTATTGGAAGAGATTAGATGGCAATAATGGCAATGAAGTGTGAATGGAATTATTGAGCAAACAAAACTTGTCTCAGGGGCTCGGGTTGGCCGTGCGAGTAAGGGCGCTGGTCCTCGAGTGGCGGGTTTCAATCCCGCCCGCCCTGGGCAGTCGAAATTTATTTAATAACGGACTCATTAAATAAACTCCTTAGGCCCATCCTGGCTAGAAAAGAATGGTAACCTGTAGATAACCCCTCCCGATTAGCCTAGTAGCATAAAGTGGACGTAAAATAAAAAAAAAACCTTGTCTTGAGTTAGGTAACGGTAGGACAAAAATTGCGGCCTCTAGAGCGGTGACGGGCTTGTCTGTGTGAGTGTGCTTGATTGCGTGCGTGCCGGTGGTCGTGTGTGGGTTAAGGCGTAGGTATACTCGTACAGTAAGGGTAGATAACCCTTACTGTCAGCAAGCTGAAGGAAAAAAGTCCTTCACGCAGGGGCAGCATAAACTAAGCAGATTTCCTACGTGAAGTTATACAATAGAGAAATCTCCATACGAGAGCCGAACAGTTACAGAACATAGAAACATAGACATCTAACATAGAAAATCTGATCAGGAGCCCTGGATTCATGTCCCACTGTGGCTAAAGATCTTAAACGTCTATAATGCCAACTGAAGAAAACAAAACACGTATATAACAGCATTTATAGAACATTAAGTTTTCAATAAATTTTTTTTGTTATTTACAATTTTTCATTCCGAGATATAATAATGGAGAAAATAAAAGACATTTTCAGTATGTCCTCTTCTAGGAAAGACCCAAATGATCCTCCACAGATGGTTCCAAAACTCAACATTGCATTTTTCTAGGACAAAACTTGGTTGTGGTTGTTGTACTTGTGATAGACCATTCATCTTTATGATATTTGTTCCCCACATAAATTCACTTTCATGTTATTACTAATATATGTTCAGCAAACTTTCAAAATATTTTTAATTGATGCAAATTTATAATTGCTTTTTTTAATTGTAATTTCCAAGTATTACAAAAAACTTTTATTTTTAGCAAAAATATAAACTCCATTACAGGCAGGAAGAATGGGGAGTTCATAATTGTCTTTCTTTGATTCATTTTGCAGCCCATAATAAACTTTATTACTTTATAAAGAATCTCCTTTAGATTTTTTTTCTCTCTCTCAAGTACTTTTGCTTCTACAAGCATAATGATTCTCTCAGGAATGTCTGCTTGAGGAGGTTGATTGCTTCTTTCTTTAATGAAAGGATCTGGGGCAAGTTATAAGTGAGCATTGTATCTAGTGTTTTCAGTTCTTGCGTTCTTGAAAGGTACCTGTAAAGTATGTTAATTAGGAAGTTGGAGTGTCTGCGAACCATTTTGTTGGAGGGCAAATATCTTTGTCCCTTTTTGTCCTATAGCCATTCAAGTATCTATTGCTAGCAATGCTCTTTAATGCTGCTAATCTTAATGACTATTATTTTTAAGGAATTTTTTTATTGATTTTTAATAAAAACTAAAATCGAATCCACCTCTGAAATTAAGTTTGAATATTATTTTTTTTTTCAACCAATTTATATTACTTTGTCTGATCAGCATGCAATAATGTACATGTTAACAAATCAGAATGAAGTACGCTATTTATTTAAAATTTATTTAGTTTTACTTCATCTATTTATTTAAGAGGGGCTCAGGTTAGCCGTGTGAGTTTAGGTATTGTGGTGTTAAGGTAAGGAATGGTGGTCTTAACCTCACTTTGTAAACTTAGAGTCATGTGTTTGATTCTCACCTTGACAATAAGAATGCATACTCATTAAATAAAATCCTTAGTCCCACCCTTACTAAAAAATGTTGGTTACCTGTAGATATCCCTTCCCAAATAGCCTCAATAGTAACTAAGTGGACGAACATTTTATTTATGAAAGAGGTTGTGACAGTCCTAGTATGTTGATGATAGAAACATTACAGCACAGTTTGTTGTTTTGAAGATAAATTTTTGTAAGAAGTACAAAATGCATTGCAAAAAAAAATCATTCTTGTGTTATACTAAATTCATGACATTGCTTTGGAGAAATACATTTTTTCTACTTATATATTTATATAGTGAATTATTATTGAGATCAATAACATTGAAAAGGATATTAAAACTATATAGTTGGTAATACCTGAAACTTTAATTACAGTACAGGAAAGAAAATTTGTTAATTTCAAAGTAATAGTCCCTAAGAGTGATTTTTGGAGCTATTGAAAATCCTATAAAGAAGAATCAGGAATGACCTCTGACTAATGACTTCTTATGTACGAAAGAATCAAAAGTGATTTTTAAGCAAGGCCAAGAGCTGGATGTGCCATGTGTCAAAATTGGTGATTATGCCTGGACCAAGGAGTGTCTAGGAGAATTATCTGTCAGGAAAAGGTTGAGTATAATTTAAAGAAACTTATTAAATGAGCTGAGTTGAAGACTTTATTGAATAATTTAAAATGTTGTCTGAGAGTCCCTAGTCTACTGACCCGTGGACACCCATGCTATACCACAATGCCTAACTACTATATAGAGCTCTATATTGTCCCCATTTTACGAATAAGAAGAAGAGAGAAGGAGAATTATAAACTCCTAAACTGTTTTTTAAATCATATTCTGGACTCACAATACAGGTTCCCATATAAGTCAAGCTGTTTACTTGGCTAACATTAAATGTATGTGACAATTTCATTAATTATGAACTTACTGTTGATAAATTTAACTTTGCTAATTTTAGTTCTCTCCAGTTAGTATTGAAAACCAAACTGTAAAACAATAAACCCTATTTTTATAGTATTTTATTTTTCTCTCATTTCATTATTTTTAACCAAATAATTGATAAATTTTCATTTTTTAATCTTTCTAAATAGACGAATATATATATATATATATATTTTTGTTGATTTGTTCTCATTAATTTTTTTGTGTTCCAGAGGTGAAAGGGAGTGGGAGGGTGATGTTGGTGAGATGGTGACTGAGTGCAACAACAACAGCCAGGATTCACCACTCGGAACACCGAGCCAAGCATCGCCCGAGGAACTTGCTCTCTTAGCCAAACTGGAGGAAGCAAATAGGTGAATATTCAAATCATCTTACATAAGTTTAATGCCAAGGCGCCAGTAATCCTCTCTCTTGCAGCCATTTTATCAATATTTTTCTCACAACATTTTATTAGTTGTTGAAATACTTCCTTCTGGCTACATACATTTACTTATTGTTTAAGAGTTATTAAATAAGTGAAGAATAATGAGGTGAAACCCGTCTCCCTAGTCCATTCTTAAGAAGATTAAAAAAATCACAAGAGAAACTCACCCTTCGGCATATTTAAGAATAAACAGGGGATATTACTGTTGAATTATCAAATGTTTAATTATTTATTTATTCTTAATTTATATTATTACCTATTCAAGCTTGGTTAATTTGATATCCAAAGTCCTTGGTTAAATATTTGTCTAAATTTATTATGCTAGTTTATATACCTTTGAGATACTATTTGAGATTTCCTGGAAATGTCCATTGATCCTACCTATGATGAAAATAGAGTGTTTATATATACATATTGTTACGTTTATTACAAAAATAATAAAATTTGTTTGTTAGAGTTCTTTTGGATTGCAAAATTAAAGAAACAAGCTTTATCACTGCACAATTTATTTGGCAATGCACTTCACACCCGGTAAATAATTCTTAAATATTACTCACAGTATGCACTGATAACTTCACTGTTCTTATTTGCACAGTGTTTAAAGAGAGGGGAATTCGAAAATTGAAAATACTGCCATTATTATCAATAAGATCTTTCTTGTTTTCTGCCTTCAGTAAGTCCCTTACTTTCACTCATCGAATTTTTACTTGGAAATAGAAAATATATGGTAAGAAGATATCACTATCGTGCCATATCAGCACGTGGGAGATATGCTAAGCTTACACAGCCCCTGTGTGATAGACTTTTGTTATAGGGCTCACTCAGCTGTCTCTTTTTATTCATACCATCACTCAGAAGCTTGATATCTTTACCTAAATGAAAGAAAATGTTATAGATGTTGACCTTTTTATTGAACTAATGTATTTAGATAGAGACCCCAAGAGTCAGAAGATTTATGGTTATAAAATTAGTTGCTTATTTAATATTTGGAAAACAATTACTGGGGCTCAGGTTAGCCATGTGAGTTAAAGCGCTGGCTTTAATCACACGTGGTAAAACTTGAGTGACGAGTTCGATTCCCGCCTGGACAATAGGAATTTATTTAGTGACAGACTCACCAAATCAAATCCTTAGTTCCACCCTGGCTAGAAAAGGGTGGTAACCTGTAGATAACCTGTCCCAATTAGCCATAGTAGCAAAAAGTGGATGTAAATAAATAAATAATCATATTCCCAATATGATTTGATCAAGAATTAGTATGCAGTAATATATTAACAGAGTTTGATAATAGATAATAAATTAAATATAATTCCATTACATTGTCTCCTTTCATTTAAAGCATACTCTTTTAAATATATTGGAGTGTGTTTTTTTCTTGTAGATTTTCTAATGTGTTCTTGAGCTTGAACCTGAATGTTGGAGGATACATTTCAGATAGTTTAATTAAGTATCTTTCTCCATCACTGTCTCCTGCCATTTCAAAGCATTTCTTGTAGTTTCTTTCCTTTAAGCCATTAAATCAAAACTATTGGCTTCTAAATGTATGAATCTCTACTTGTGCAGTGCATTGCCTTTTTGACAAGATTATTCAAAAGTGCTATACTTCGAGTTGTGATGGAAATACTACTCATGATATACTGTGTGGGGCTTCTACTAGGATTCTATATGAAGGAATTCATATCAATATAAATTAAAGTTATAACTGTTTGAGTTTGTTGTGGGGACCACATTTTTATTAATCTCGGGGGCTCAGGTTAGCCATGTGAGTTAAAGCATTGACCTTTATCTCACATGGTAAACCTAGAGTGGCGAGTTTGATTCCCGCCTGGGCAAGGGAATTTATTTAGTGACGGAATTCATTAAATAAAATCCTTAGTCCCACCCTGGCTAGAAAAGGATGATAACCTGTAGAGAACCCGTCCTAATTAGCCTTAGTTGCAAAAAGTGGACATTAATAAATAATTTAATTAATTTAATCTGTATTGGACCTACACCACTAACCTTTAAAACAATTTAAATACTTTAAACAGCGTTTTGTTAATAAAGTATGTAAGCAATAGTTAAATCAAACAATATTTTTAGAAACATTATATTTAATATACCAATTTGGTATTGTAATTGGTATAATGTTAATTATAAACATCACTTCTGTTATTATTGTTTTTGTTATTTATATATGATTCCACCATATGTCAACAGCTGATCTTTTAGATATCCCATGGTCTGTATAAATTTCTGTAGAAATAAAGTATGCTCAGCCTCATGTGTTAAGGTTTTGGTCTTATTAGTCTTGCATAACTTTGTGTTGTGGGTTCAAGTATTCACTAAAGGATGTAATCAATAAAATGCTTACCCCCCCCCCCTTGACAAGGCCTTTTAAACAATATATCATTCCATTTAGCCTTAGTTGCATAAATTAAAATAATTTTTTGTTTTGGCTCAATAGCCCAAGAATGGCCAGTGCCTACCATACAGTTAGTTTTTGTGGGAGGCCATGTTCAATCAGACCCATTTTCAATCATATTGTGGCAGCATTACAGGTTAAAGTTTGATACTTATTTATCAAAGCAACACAATGGTATCACAGAATAGAGATGAGAAAAATATAAAGATGGTCTACATTGGAGCCTAGTAGCCGTAGAGCTAAATAAAACCTAGTTTGTAATCTGCTGTCTTTAATCCTGAACATCTAGAACTGGTATAATGTCTTAGCCCACCACACCATCACCTCCATTTGCTTTTTGGCAGAGATTTGAATGGCTTTTAATTCCCTAATTCTTTTGCTTTTTTCATTTGTTTTTGATATTGTATTGTTTCTTTATTTTTTTATTAGGGACAGTTATTGGGATTTCATGTTATTTTGTAATTGCAGTGTCCATTTGATTATAATCTATTTCCTTTAGAAATTAAACAAAAAAAAAAATTCTTTCTTTATTCAAATGCATGAGAAGAAAACTTAATTGTCTTTCCAACATAAAATTTGACACTTTGTTTTTCCAATCAGACAACCTATGTTGTAATTAAATGTTTTCTCCAGGCACCTCCTTCTATATTTAGTTGTACTAGATATTGTTGCAAATGCAGGTTCCATTAGTTTATCTTACACAAATGTTAATAGTTGTTTGACATATTGAGACAGTAACATCTGTTTAAACTCTGAGAGCCAATCGGATGTTTTTGAATTCTAGTTGCATTCTTATGTTTGGTAGTTAAAGCGTGCAGTTCCATTTAATATCTGTCTTTTTTTGTAATTATTTTAATATTTGTTCTAATAATGCAAAGGAAGCCAAAAGTTATTAAAATGTGGGATAAAAAAGGCCAGTTTATGTTTACCCCTTACCTAAAATATAAGAAAAAAACAAATTCTGGGCTCTCGAGGAACAGGTAATTCATTTATTTTAAGCATTTACTGAAGCATTAATTTTAACTTGTTTTGAAACATTCTTGAAAGTCACGTTGGCTCTTGTTTAGCCATTATTTTTGTTGCTAACTATTATCTTTAAAACACTGATAGAAAAGCCTATTTAGGCTTATTTGACTGAATTAACAAAGCACTGATTGGGAAATTCCTAATTTGATGTTAAAAATTGCTTTCAGTGTGCACATATGTTGTCGACTTCTTAAAAAGTTTTTTAGCACTGAAGTTGTTTAAATTTTAAAAATATATTTGAAGTATGAAAAAATAATAACTTATTTATTCATGATAACAACTGAATATTAATCCCTTTATTTTCTTGTTCATGTTTTCCCTTATCCAATCTCATAGTTTAAAACTTTGTTCTTATTTTTTGAAGACCATCATGAAAAGACAGGCTTTAATAAAATAATTCTTTACTTTTTCAGACTAATTGAGGCAGATGCCAAGAGCTTAAATTCTATATCAAATAACAGTGGACATTCAAGAAAAAGTTCAGACACGTCTCAGATATCTCTCACATCTGGTAAGTCAATTTTATTGATGTACACCAACAGTTATGGCTTACTTATCGTTCATCAAGTAAATACAAGATTTCTGATGAATGTATCCCACTGTTTTGAAAACAATAAACAAACACCAATTTTTGTAAAGACATATACATACACACACTACTTATCCATTAATCTTTGTATGAAGATATACGTACACGCTACTTTGTACAAAGTTATTGTTAATGTTGGTTACAATGAATTTCAAGTATGCAATTTTATGTCAACGTTTGAAGAGTGAGGTTTATAGTGACTGTTGTAAAGACTTCATTCCAGTTTTGAAATGGTTTATCGATCTTTGGTAGCATGTGGTGCCAGGTTGAGTCCACTTCTCAGGGTAGACGAAGCTGATCTTGAGAAAGGATGTCTCTTTAGGCTATTGGCTGATTCAGTTTTGAGTATTAATTTTCATAAACTCCTGAAGAGATATTAAATTCCAATACTTGAAATATACAGTATTAAAAAGTAAATAGAAGTAATATTGTTACATAAATTCTTCTCTATTGACTGTTATTTATAGCATAGAAACTTTCTCTTATATCAAAGACTTAGTAATTATAAAAAATTTCATCAACTTTGTAATTATTATCCTATGATAAATTTCTTCAAACTTTTACTGGCCATTAATCAAAACAAAGAAAGGATATCTAATTTGTTCCTGTTAGGAGATATTTATTTATTTAAAAGATTGTTTATTAACATTCACTTTATACTAATGTTCTGTCAATTATTCGGTCTAGTTTCTGCAGGTTTTCATCCTTTTCTATCAATGATGAGACTAAGGATTTTATTTAATGAGTTTATCACTATATAAATTCCTATATCCCTTATGGAACTCGAAAACGGTTCTTGCTTTTCCAAAATCATTAAAACCTATGCTTTACCACTCATGCCTACTCAAAGCCTCATCATTCATATACACTCACGAATAGTTTATTGAATTAATTAATTTACCATGAACATTTTTTCTAGTTTATAAGTCTTTCTAGGGCCCTTTTAATATTTCCTGCCAGTCTATTCATATGAATTATAGTTCTGTAAATAGCAAAAATCATTATATTTTGGATCTTATTTTTTATTTATAGTCTTGTAGTGCGATATTGTATGTAAATAAAAAAAAAATAGATAAACTTCAAGAAATTTTAGTTGTACAAGCTATCAATTAATTACCAAATAAATAAGTATTAAAATGAAAATTTGACATTTTTTCATTTTGACTCTCTAATAATAATTTAAAAATATTAATTACTGATTTTTATCTGAAAAACATTTAATATTGCAATTTGTGAATAGTTACCATGAAGCAAACTTTGTGCTCTACTATTTGCATTCATCCTGTTTTGTTTGGAACTTAATATTAACATTACACAATTGTTTATTGTTGCTGTGTTTTATTGAAGCAGTGTATTATTAAAACTCTAAACATATATTATTAATAATATAAGCACGTAACAAAAAAAAGTACCTCGACAATTTTAATTGAATGACAGACTTAAATTTTGTCATTGTTTTTTTTTTTTTTTCTTTGTCTTCTTGAGAGAAGTATTTAAGATGAATCTTTTGATGGAAAAATGTATTTAATTTTAAAAAATAATATTGAATTTGTCCTTTTAAACATCAGAATTGACCAATGTATTGTAATATTTTTTATTTTTTTGGTTGCAAAATAAAACAAAACTGTTGACTAATAAATAAGATGAATGACTGTTATATGAATCATTCCATTTTCCAATTAATCTATGAGTTTGAAGTACTGCCTTAGGTCTGTATTATCTTATCAGTTAAAGTTATAACACGTTAATATTAGCTTTCATAAATGTAGAGCCTACTACTTGAACTATCAATTAACATAATGAATTTGTAATGTTTGGAACCTTCAACTTTTTTGATGGCAATGATGTATTTTCAGAAGACTCAGATTATCCTTCCTTTATAACTAGAAGTAAGTTTATAGTTTTGTTTTACTTTTTGATAAACCTTGTTCTTTTATGTTCTTGCTTGTTTTGTTTTTTTCTACCCATATTTGGATAAAATTGAACCAGTAATTTTAACTTTTACATTGTTTGGTTGATTAAGAATATTTCTCAACTTCATTCCAGCTTTCAGCTGCATTGATAGTAAAACATATTTCTAATGTTAAGAATTTGTTTTTCTTCTCCCCACTAGATGAGCAGCATTATTAGTTGGGCTTTTTAAAGTGACATAATGAGACATGTAATACGAAAAGTGTGATATTACTTCCATTTCAAAGACCTTGCAGTCTGAAAGAATGCTTGATTACTACCTATGTTTTTGTTACCTTTTGTACATTAGAGAGTAATAAATGAACATTTTAAACACAATTTTTCGTGTTAGGATTTCTATTTGAGGTTACTATCTACGCTTTTTGAGTCTTAATAAAATGTAAACAAATGTAGGAAAATGACTGAAATCCATTCAGAACTATATAATTCATTCAGACATTTCTTTGAGGCAAGAAAATGCTTCTTACTACAGGCACATTTCTTATTCTATGATTTCATAGATTTTCAAAATCCTTGTCTAATTCTTAGAATTATATCTTATATCACATTACCATTAATGTTTATTCATATATTTCCTATGAATTTAGCTTTACTTCTAAAATATTTTACCTCAAAATTTCATGATTGCGGTCTCCTCAATTCAGATGCTTTACCTGGATTGTATTAAAATGGGGTTCTTGATTGACCACTCAGAGTGACATATTAAATTTTATATTGTTGGATCCTCATTATTTCGTTTTGAATTCTGTCACTTTTGCTTCACTATAGTTTTCTCTAGCCTTGTCTAATTATTTATTATGTGTAACAATGGATTCAAAAAGGATAACAGTACTCTTATCTAGAACATTTCATTCCTCGAAAAAGAGAAAGACAACAGATACATTTGATGAACAAGGTATATTTGGAAATTTTTGTTTCCAAAAAAACTTTTTTTTGTACTTTTACATGCCTTTACTTTTATTGTATTTTTTATAATCTCCACTTTGTGCTATGGAGGCAATTTGGAACAGGTTATCTGCAGGTTCCCAACCTTTTCTAGATAGGCTGGGACTAATGATTTAATTAATTCATTTAGTATTTGCCAGTAAATAAATTCTCACATCAGAATTGAACCTGTGACTCTAGGTTTACCAAGTTTATTAACTTACCTGAGCTTCCTTTTATATTTCTTGCTTATTTATGAAGTGCTATTATATATGGAGCTCTAATTAATATCCCGTTTTGTATTTCTGTAATACCTATTCATATTCAACCATTATAATTCAATAAATGTTCATCAGGAATAAAGTAAAAAAAAAAAAGTAAAAAAAAAACTTAGTTTAGTTTTTAAATGCACATTAATAAAATCTCTAATTTAAGCATTTACTTTATATTTTTTAATAGTTCTTGTGGCCCAAATGTGGTACATTTTTCAGAGATTTATGGCTAGATCGCTCAATAGTATCCTCTCTTAATAAAGCTTTATTTATTTCCATATAGATTTTTAATAGTTATTCCCTTAAAAGAAATAAAAACACTTCTCAATTCTATTGAGGCATTTTCATGGAACACAAATAGTCTATTTGGAGACTGGAAGTCGGAAGCCAAAACTTTGAAAATTATAAATGTAAATTACATTTTAGGACTGTAATCATTACATTTATACTCAATTTGTTCTTTACATTTTCTTAATAAGTTTGCTTCTTATTGATTCTGTCAGGGGCTATTCTTTTCAAATTACTTTGTGCTCTGACATTCATAAGATGTTTTAAAATTTTGAAATATTACCTTCTACTCAATCCCCTTTCCTGTTATCTACCTGAACTGAAGTTTTAACCTTAGGCTGGCATACAAATAAATAAAATTAGTATATTAATCTGTTTATAGGGACAAGCCTGTCCCAGGAAAGGGAGAGGTGTGATGATGGAGATGAAGACTCCTGGACTACCTGGGGGCGAATTGCCAATGATTGGGATTCATACAAGAAGAAAAATGCTTACATCAAGGTCAGTTAATTGGTTTAATTCACGTCATCATCCTGACGTTCAACAAGAGCTAATATTTCACTATTTCACCTGCAGGAGATGGTGCGAAAAGGAATCCCTCACCATTTCCGTGGCATCATATGGCAGCTTCTCTGTGATGCCCACAACTCCCCAGAAAAGGATCAGTTTGCCGACTATATCAAGGCTACATCTGCCTGTGAAAAGGTATAATGCTATTAACAAGTTGTGAAATTTCATTATTCCCTACTGAATGTTTACATCTTCTACATATATATAACATTTTATGTCCTAGTTTTAAGTAACTTACTAATTAATTTAAAAGAAATGGAATTGAAATGAGTGAAACATTTCAAGTTATTACAAGTCTCGAAGACCATGGATACATTGACGTGGAGTGAAATAAAAAAAGTGTTTCTTATCCAAGCAGGAGGTGCCCAAGGTATACAAATATGGCTATCTTCAAAAACATGATGATGCTTCTCCAGTGCATGTTTGGTCATAAGGCCTGTCATACATGAGATTCAAGATTACTGTCTGAGATGATTTGGGTACATTTTCTACATGTGTGCATGATATATTGCTTGGAAAACATTATGCTGGGGATTACGAAGAAAGAGAAGAAGGGAATATATGGAGTTGTTTTATCAATATAAAAGTTATTTATCTTTGAAATAATATCAATAACCATATATAAAATCAAATTCAAGCACCGATTTGAAAACCATTCATTTTTCATTTAAATATGATTATACCTTTCCCAACAGATTTAGAGGTTGTTGATATAACTTATGTTGGAGACTCATCCATCATTGGCTGATTATTGAGCATACCTGGCACCTATTATTGAGCACTTTCAATGGCCACATACTGTCAATAACTGTATCTTATATGCTGGTGGGACTGATCCTTTATTTGATTACCAGATTCGCAAACATTTGTAAAACATTGGGTGGCCATAAGGTTATAGAATATGTTATAAGAAAAGAATCTTATATTTTGTTAGTTCCTGAAGATGCAGTCTGGGAAATGTGAAACATGCAGAGCCATGTCGACAAATATATAAAGTGAAATATTTGGAGGTCATGTTTTTATCAATTTGATCCTCTGCCACTTTAAGTGAGGTTGTGAATCTGACTTTGGCACCAATTTTAAGAATTATGAACAAGTATTAACAGTTAGTTTATATTTGGAGTGAAAATAATCACATTGTTGTACCTTTGATCAGATCCTATAATTTTTGAAATTATTTAGTACCTTAACTTTTTTTTTTCTTAAGAGAAATCAGCTATTGAGGTTGTACTCATGATGCAATTTTTTGAAAAATATCCTCAAATGCCCATCGATCCTTTCTAGGAGATGAAAATGAGGTCCACTCAAAATTATATATATATTGAAAAAGTGTATAGGACTGATCTTATTGAAAATTTAATTGTCTATAAATGTTGTTTTATACATATATCATGAATTATACTGTGATATTTACACTTTTAGTTTTGAACCTTCGGTAAATTCCTGTTCCTACTCATGTCATATTAACCATAAGCTGTTATATCATGAAACACTTTATTGGAAGCTTAAATACCAGTTATTGTTTTCATTGACCTTTTACTGTGAAAGGTACATGTGTAGTGTGATGATGTCATCATTTAAGATTTTATGTTCTTAAATCAAAAAATTTTATTTGATCTATATCATAATCGATATTGAGCTGTTTTATTCAACACTAAAGGTCATATTTGTTATTGGCTAAAACTGGATAGGGAATGGGAGGGGAAGGGGTTTAAGGGGAAATTAAAATTTAAAATATCACTGTTATTATGAGTCCGATTGAGACATGTTATAAAACCAATCTTGTTAAACTATTGATGCACTACAGTTGTCATTATTTGTGCATTTGTTTTCATAATTCAAATGTTAAGTGAGTTACTCGTAATTTTCAACTTTTAGTATACCCCTATTTCTACTCATCGGAATTTTACTTAGAAATAGAGATGAGATCACAACACTGTCATACCATCAAGGGGGAAATCTGCATAGTTAAAGCATGCCCCGGTGTGATGGACTTTTCTTTAGGTTTTGTGGTCTTTGCAGCATTGTATAAGATAGGCTTATGATAATATTATGTTTATTTTTCAGGTGATCAGGCGTGACATAGCCAGGACCTATCCTGAACATGATATGTTCAAAGAGAAAGATGGAGTGGGACAGGAGAGTCTGTTCAATGTGATGAAGGCCTATTCTCTCCACGATCGGGAGGTCGGTTATTGCCAGGGCTCTGGCTTCATTGTCGGCCTCCTTCTCATGCTGGTAATAACTATAGAGCTGATTAATTTACATATTAATGCCTTCCTTATCTTGCCTTATTTTTCCCTATGAATTTCACAACAAAACATCATCTTGCTTATTTCCTTTTTTTTTTTTTTTTTTTTTAAAGTAATAAACTTCATTTACTGTTGGATGAAATAAAAACAATTATGCTATAAGCATACTTATATTCTTATAGATTACTCCTTTGGAGATTTCCTTATTTTAGTACTTTACTTTCTAGTACTAGTTTACTTTGTAATTAACAATAAACGAGATAAGAATAGTATTTATATTTACTCAAAAATTAATATTAAATATAAATAGGCTATTTGGGATGGGTTATCTACAGGTTGCACTCTTTTAACAGATTCCCCTTAAGTGAAATCTGCTATTCAGGTTGCACTCATGACGCGTTTTTCGAAAATCTCCTCAAATGTCCATCAATCCTATCTTGTAGATGATGGAAATGAAGTCCGTTAAAACTAAATTTGTCTTTTAACGTTCTAGTGATCGCAATTTTAGTTTAATTGTTTCCAAACTCCATATTTAGATATTTTGTATAAAAATAAAAATCAAGTTCGTTAATGGCTGAAAATGGACCATTGGAGGGGGGTTTAGTGGGGGAAATTTCAAAAAATCCTAATATCTCTGTTATTATACATCGATTGAAACATTGCATAGAACTAATCTTATTGAAAATTGAATGATCTATAAATGTTATTCTATACATATTTTCTGTATCAAGAGTATTAGCCATGATATTTGGATTTTATAGATTTCAGCTCTCAGTAAACCCCCACTTCTACTCATGTCATATTAACAATAAGTTGTTATATTATGAACCATTTCATTCCAAAGTTAAATACCAAATATGGTTTTCATTGAGTTTTTGCATTGTGTGATATATGCAAAAATACATTATGTGATGGTGACATCATCAATTAAGATTTTTTCTTCTGAACTCGAAAATGTTTATTTGATTTATACCATACTCTATATTTAACCGTTTCATTCAATACTAATGATAGTATTGTCATTGGCTGAAATCAGACCTAGAATAGTCTGGGATTAGAGGGATGGGATTCGAAAATTCAAAATATCTCCGTTATTATGAGTCGGATAAGAAAATGTTATAGATTGAATCTTATTAAACTATTGACGACCTACAATTGTTTTTCTATACTTTTTTTCATAACTCAAGCATTCAGTGAGTTATTCGTATTTTCTTGTTTTCAGCCTTCTACTCATGTTTATTTTTTTAAAAATATATATAGAAATAGGGAATATGTTGTAATAAGAAATAAAAAGTTTATTATACCAGCACATGGGAAATCTGCTTAGTTTATTCAGCTTCTGCATAACGAACTTTTCTAGCCAGGGTGGGATTAAGTATTTCATTTACTAATTATTTTGTCACTAAATAAATTCCTACTGCTCAGGCGGAAATCAAACTCGCCACTCTAGGTTTACCATATGAGATTAAAACCAAAGCCATAACTCACATGGCTAATCTGAGACACCTCTGAATTTTATTATAACATTTTATTATAGTTCAATTATTAGAAAATGTTATTATTAGTATTAAAAAGAGGTCAAATGATTAAATCAATATTAAATGTTAACAATCAAGATTTTAAAAACAAACATGATAACTAAAAGGTACTATTAATTTAATGAAATATTGATACTGTTACTAAATAGAGGTTCCTAGCTTTATTGCTTTTATTTTATCCATCAGTATTAAGATTTGTACCATTCCCATTCATCCCCAACATCATAAATATCAACAACATATTTCTTTCACCTTTCCTATCTATACTTGAGATCCTTATCCAAGGGTTGAGAAACTCATAATCATTTAAGGCTGGATATTTAGAGGTTCCCACATTTTTCTATTTTGGTTTTTATTACTGAATGACAAACAATATATAATATGATATTTAATGGGAGATAAAAAAGATAAGGTAAATAACTGTTTTTTTTTCATTGAGAGGAGGGGGGGGCTTTTCATTTACTATGTTCCTAATTCAATTTTACCAGAGTAATTTTACTTGTTTTCATATAATGGATATTGAAATATGTAGAAGAATGAATGCTCATCCTACTGCTTCTACGGGGAGAAAATTTATAGAAATAATAAATATATCAGATTATAAAATGCTTCTAGTGATCCTTATAGGTCGAAACACGATAATAACAGTAATATTAAAAAAGTATACAAGATGAAGTCTTCCACTATTTTGGCTATTATCGTAAGTACAAATGAACTCTTGCCAAAAAAAACAACAATTATTGTTTTTAATATATCAGTTATACATACATTTATTACATGTATCTTTAAATTTCAAAGTTTAATTTTTCTGAATAAAAAGTGTGGTTTTAGCTTTCTACAACATTTAACTTTTGTTATCAAATTTAAACTCTCCCACAGCCATTTATAAATGGATGATATCAGTTTTGTTTTTAACTTTAATTTTCAATTGCACTTAAAATATTATTATTTAAAGATTTATCAATTATTGTTTTTAATTTGTTTTAATACCCTTTGTGAATGTGACATTTCAATAGATTTGTATTGGCATTCATTTGCTTCTAAATCCTTTTCCTCATCCACTTGTACTAACATAAGGGCTTTATAATAATGGTGGTCGGGAATCAAGAGAGCAATGAAGGATTATTGTAGTGTATTACTTCCTGAAGCAGATGCCAGAGGAAGAAGCGTTTGCTGTCTTCGTGAAGCTGATGAAAGACTACAGGATGCGAGACATGTTCAAACCTACCATGGCTGAGCTTGGCCTTTGCATGTATCAGCTTGAAAATCTAGTCCAGGTAATCAAAATTGTTCAGTGTCAAACTTCAAACTAATATTACTCAATAACTACTAAATACATTTTTTAGAGGTGGACGTACGTTTGAAATACATTAAGTGGATGCAAAATAAATACAGGTTTTTTCCTTTCTTCTGCTTCATTTTTATTACTATTTGTACGAAACTAATACATAATGTCAAGGTATACACATAATTTTAAAGCTTATTTATCTTCCTTTAACAATACTTTTAATAAAAATATTTAATTCAGTCTGTTCAATCAGACAAAATTATGTCTCACAGAGATATGACTATTGTTCTAGGCAGTAGCTGGAAAAGATAAAAAAACCAGCACATTTCCCAAAACCAAGCCTATTAATAAACCCTCATTAAACATTAATTACAGATTTCTTAATACTATATAATATATAATTATGTAATGAAATACTGAGATGGACATAATACTGAGACATTCATGCCCTGCATCAATCAGAAGAAAATGTATCTTTTTCCACACAACACATACTCACATGTAACACAACAGATGGTTACACAGTTTCATGAGTAGAGTTGATGGATGGATGGGTAGTATTCCAGAATCAGCTATTGAGGTTGTACTCATTGATTGAAATACTTTACGATCTGATGAATGAGGGATAAATATTGAGCTTTCATTTTTGATGACAGCCTCCTAACAGATTTTCTTAAAGTTTTACTCATAACACAACTCTTGAATTAATTTCTTCAAATAGATCCTACTTATTAGATGGCAAAGATGTTGTCCATACCAATTTATATATATTTCTTAGTATTCTTCTATCCCAAATGTATAAGGTTCTTCAGGGATCGTTCAAAACACTACCTGTCCTCATAAATGTTTATTAGTAATTATAATCCCCCATGTGGTAGAGTCATCATTCTTCTAGCTGTCAAGTTAATGAGTACTTCATTACTGGGGATTAAAATAGATGTTCACTCACAAGAAAATTATCAAAATAAAATGTTTTTAATTTAAAGTGGAATTAATATTTATCCGAAAATAATACAAGCTCTGTGCTTCACTCAAGAATAAGATTGTGAAAAATATAATTTTATCATTGTTGAATAATTGTGGAGTTTTGTAAACGTATATATTTGAGCTCTTTAACTTATTCCCACTTTAATTATTTCACTTTTATCTTTAGGAGCTGATGCCAGAACTTCATAATCACTTCAACTCCCAAAGTTTTCATACTAGTATGTATGCTTCATCTTGGTTCTTAACACTCTTTACCACTGCACTGGCCCTCCCAACGGCATGTAGGATCATAGATGTTTTCTTATCTGAAGGTATGGATATTATCTTCAAGGTTGCCCTTGCTCTGCTCCAAATGGGAAAAGATGATCTCCTCTCTCTTGACATGGAAGGTATGCTTAAGGTAAGTCACTTTTATCTGATTCCTGCGTTTGATGCATGATGCAGAAATTGCATATAGAAAGTATTTCATTGAAAAGAAAAGATGAGCTGGATGAATTTAATTAAATTATTTATAATAGGAGTAGATTAGTTTCAGTTGCATAACTTTGCCAATATAGCAGCTAGTTAGATTGTTTAATTGGAGACATAAGTTATAAATTGTGTTTATTATATAATTTGGAATGCTAAAATCTTTTGAATTCAGGCCAATCACATGTCCCATGAAGAGCCTTCTGGGTGTGAGGCCTTCATTTTACTTCCCAATAATGGTCTTTGTTTCAGTCATACTGAACAGAAATCACTACTGATTTGCTATCATTATTTTAGCTATATTTATGAAATTTGCTATCTAAATGATATACAATAATGAGTAGGTATTCAGGAATATATAGTCTATTACTCAAGCTGTTAAAGAAAATTCTGCTTGTATCTGAGTTGTGTATCAGTAATTTGCAAGTATCGGTCCTCCAAATATGTCCTAATATATTCAATGAATTTTGCTACTTGGTTTTTTTTTTTCATATGGGTAATTAAATATGAAATTAACTTTTATATCTTCCACTGGAGCACTGGATTACTTAAAAGTTGAACATTTTAGCGTTTTATCAAGTTTTAAATTTTATTTATTTACTTATGGTGTTCACTTTAAAATAAATAATCTTCAGGCTTCATTGTACAAAAGGTATACAAAAATTCAAAATTTTTACAGTACATATTTTACAAAAATCAAATCTATTCTTATCTCTGTTTAGGGGCGAGAGTTTAAAGTAAAATTTTTGATTATTATTGTAGGAGTATAGGAGTTATTAGACTTTGGAAATGATTTCAAGTAAGGACTTGACTTCACATTCTGCATTGTTTTGTTAGAAACATTCTACTGGGAAGTTCCAAAAACCTCTTAATTTTATTGGAATTAGATTCGATTATAATTTTTAGTAGATTTTAAAATCAAGTGTCAAACAAATTATCCATTCACTCAAGACAATGGTTTTTTTTTTTGGTTTAAAATCATCTCTTTTCAGTCATTGAATGAAATGTATAATAAAGTTCTATTAACAGATTTGTAGAAAGGGTTCATCTGAAGTAATGAATGAGCTTGATTACATCCATAAAATTGGATCTCATTACCAGATTACATAATGTAAATATTATTATTACTGAATCAAAACAATTTGTTGTAAGTGATCAATGAAGCTTATATAATGGAATAAATCTCACTCTAATCATTACCATTTGGTAACTAAGCTTAATTATTTTTTTCACCTTTTGCTTTTAAATAATTTTCACTTCAAAAGTTAATTTGTTATCCTTAATGTTTTATGTTACTTTGAATTATTTACTTGCTTATTTTAATTATTTATGTTTCAGTTCTTTCAAAAAGAACTCCCTGTTCGTGCAGATGCTGACCCAGAAGCGCTCATGAATCTTGCATATAGTGTGAAATTCAATCAAAAGCGGATGCAAAAACTGAAAAAAGAATACACTGTTTTGAAAACTAAAGAGCAGGAAGACATGGTGGAGCTCAAGGTAAATAATGTTATACTATATCTAAGAACTTCAGATTACTACATTTGGTGGAAAAATGTCTTTAGGATTTATAAATAATATTGATAATTGACAAGTACTCTCAGTTTCAATTTAAAACATTAGTATAGTTTTATTTTTTTTATTCGTTTATCAGTTATAAAATGTTAACAATTTTTACGAATCGTAATATGTATTTTTACATTTTAAAAACACTTTGCGCTCAGTGAGCTATTATTTGTTGATTCAATTCCGTCAAATGACAGGGAAATTTTTCATGAAAATTCTTACCCTAAAATAAAAGGGTTTATTTTGTCTAGAAAGGAGCGATAACCTATATATAACTTGTCCTGACAGGCATTTATACAGATTTATCTTAATAAATTAAAAATTAAGGTTTGGAAGATAATTTGGAACTTTTTTTTGACAAATCAAGAGCAATTTGGTTAATAAAACAGCTACAGATTTCCTATTTAAAAGTAATTATTAGACTGCTGATTAAATTCTGTCAAAAATAGCTAAACCTATTTTGAGTACATTTTGGCTTGACATCTGTACATATGAATGTACGTAGGTATCTAAGTTTGTATCTCAAATAACTAAAATAGAAGTAGACTTAGAATGTTGAAATTTCATATTTAGGACTGTTGTAATTTCTATTTACGTGGTTGAAATCGACTAAAAGTGAGGAGAGAGAAAATTAAAAAAAAAAAAAATAAAAAAAAACGATTTTCTCTATACTTATTAGAGGTCAAATAATTGTTTATTATAAAAAGATCTATAAATTATGTTTGGACACTTTTTGATTTGATGCATTGGAACAGAGATATTGTATATTACTTTCAAATGAAATTGTTTTAAATAAAATACAACCAAACATTTTGTTTATTTGATTTAATATGAGTACTAGAAAGTCATGTGGTGCCGACATGAGATTTATTTTGTTATAATAATATATTGAATATGATTTATATGTTTTTTAGGTGTAACTAAAGTGTTATAAAAGTATGCTGGTCTTATTTTTGTAGAAGCATATGCAAGAACTTAATTAGATACATAAAATAATATTACCAATTATTACAGAGGCTGAGACAAGAAAACAGACTCCTGAGGCAAAGAGTCGAACTTTTGGAAGCTGAGAGTTCGGAGCTGGCACACAGACTGGTTCGAGGCCAGGTTTCACGGGCAGAGGAGGAAGAAACAACGTTTGCCGTACAGAGGGAGCTACAGGCTCTCCGTATGACTCACCTTCATACTAGCCACCAACTCGAGGTTGCACATGAGGAAATCAGGAATCTCTCTATGATTATTGAACAAAATGTAAGTAGAAATACCCTAGCAAACAAGGTACCTATGATTTATTATATTTTTCTCTTTAATTATTATTGATTGTTTTTTTTTCCCCTTTTTAATTTTTAGCATAATTCATGCCAATCTTCACTCGATGAAATCTCAGCTAAAAAAGAAGAGCTCTCTCAAAAAGAGGAAATGGTATCTTGCCTTCAAGAAGAACTTTTCAAAGTCAGGTTAAGGGAAGCCGAAAATGAAGCATTAATCAGAGACCTCCGTGGAAAAATACAGGATCTAGAGCAGGTATACATTATATAACATTTGACTTATATTATTAATCTTTATTACTATTAGTTTATATATCATTGTGTATTGAATTGTATGATAGTAGTGAAAAAGTTTAATTAGTGTACTAAAACTATTTAGTTTTGGGTTCCATCAGTATATGCAATACTATTGTCAAATCTAGTTGATATATAATATAGAATATATATATATATATATATATATATATATATATATATATATATAACACTATCATCATTAATGGTTGATAGATAAATATGTGAGGCAAGTGTTTTCGATGCGATGGTACAATTTCCAAGCTTGTTGAAAGTTGTATTGGGTAGCTTCTTGAAACTCCTGTATTTATGAGGTCCAATGAGCAGCTATTGGTTGGTTACCTTTGGTCTGGGGAAATATGTTAATCTCTTGGTGTAGTTGTGTTACAGGGCTGTATAGAGCTGGCCATTGGACTACATTAATACCAGAGTTTTCAAGGAACTACCCTGTACAACTGATGACATACTTGAAAATGGTTCTATTGCATCGAAAGCTCTTGATAGATTTGATAATAGAAGAATATTTAGGTTTATGCACCTCCTCTCAGCAGTTCAACGTAGCTACTCAATATATATTTCAGAAATACACCTCAAATAGTTTACAAAAATTTAAAGTGAATTCATAATTTTGGGTACCGGATGCTATAAGATGATATCAGTTTTGCAATCATAGACTAATTTCTACACAATGTTTTATATTCTGCAATAAATATTTTTCTGCACACTCTGTACATGAGCTTAGGAGCACTTGTACTCAATGATCCAAAATGCAATATATTTATATTAAAAATGAATAGAAAACATTTTTGAATTGCAATGTAATAACAATGTAGAGCTAAATGAAAAATAATAAATTTAAATCCTCAAAATTCAGGGAAAATGAGAAAACAAATAGGAATAGTGCTATTCGTTTTGAAGTATTCAATTTTTTGTTGTAAATATCCAAATACTTTGGCTTCCAGCTTCATTTCATAACCTCCTCTTTCCCTGGACATGAACTTTAATTTTATAGTGTTATTAAAAAAGAAATTTTATTATTATTGCTGTAATTTTTTTAATATTACTTTACTTGCTTTGTGTTGCCATTTATTGGTTTAGTTGCTTAATGGTATTTATATTTATGGAGAAACCTCATTTGATTTAGGACAAAAAGAGCCTCCGGGAAAGCACTGTAGATAACTCAGTGGCACACCTCCAGGAGGAACTGATTGCCGTCAAATTGAGGGAAGCTGAAGCCAATCTCAGCCTCAAGGACCTGAGGCAGCGGGTGTCTGAAATAAGTGCTCAATGGCAGAGGCACTTACAGGTTTGATCCTTTTTTAAAAAAATTAAACAACAATGTCCTCTTGGTACCTTATAACTTTGATTATCCAAACACTTTGTTATCCCACACAAAGTTTTAAAGTTAAAATACTGTTCATCTTCTTTACAATCCAGACTTTGTTGGAAATAATGAAGGGAAAGGGAGAAAATTTCATATTAAACATTTGCATTTGCTTGAACTAATTACAAAATATTTTTTTCATACATATATATTCATTCACTCACACTTACACTTTTCCCTGAGAGTTCCTGCTGCTTCGCTAAAATTCAACGAGATACATTATAAACAAAAAGATGTACTTTCCGATTTGGCTAAATATAATGTGAACAGTTAGTAAAAATGTTACAGACAAATATAATTTTGAACGATCCTTATTTTCGTCGTCTAATAGGTAGGATCAATGGACATTTAAACAACATTTTCAAAAATCGCGTCATGAGTACAACCTCAGTAGCTGATTTTCCTTAGGAAATCTGCTAAAATGTGTATTACAACATTTATAGAACATTACGTTTTCAATAAGATTAGTTCTATAAAACTTTTTTTTATCCAATGCATAATAAAAAAGATATTTTGAATTTTTGAAATTCCCCTCAAAATCTCTCTCCCACCTCCCCCGGGTTTCAGCCATTATCAAACTCGATCTTTAGTTTGCCATGAAATACCTGTGAATATATATGTTAATCCTTACATATCTATTTTTCAACAACTGAATAGCTGTGTCATAAACATTAGAAATAATTGGGTTGAGAAACAAGATGAATGGTATGGTCCTTGAAGTAGCCTTTAGATGCTCATACTTAACAAAAGTTGAGAATTTAGAATTTTCTTTATAACAGATCTACACAAACCTATACGTGGCTCAGGTTAGGCATGTGAGTTAAAGCGTTGACCTTAATCTCACATGGTAAACCTAGAGTGGCGAATTCGATTCCCGCCTGGGCAATAGGAATTTATTTAGTGACGGAATTCATTAGTTAAAATCCTTAGTCCCACCCTGCCTAGAAAAGGGTGGTAACCTGCAGAGAACCCGTCCCTATTAGCCTTAGTTGCAAAAAGTGGACGTTAATAAATAATTTAATTTAATTTACAAACCTATAACCTACCACAAATCTAGGTCAAACATTTTCAAACTTTCAACACATGCCCTAAAACTTTACAAATACATGAAACAGTTCCTATTAAGATTAGTTAAAATACCCCACAAAATTGTATAACTAGCAGATGGGAGAAATCATGTAGGCCCCTGTAACCACTGCCCTGGGTGGGATGCCTGTCATAAAAATTATTCTATTATAAATAAATTGCAGACATTACTACTTTTTTTTCAGGTTTATGTAATTCTCATAATTGCCACTCCTTGATTACTACCAATACATTAATTATTTTCAGGAACACAGGAATGAAGTTGTACCGCCCCCTGATTCTACTCCTAAGAAACTTGGACTGTTCTGGGAGAGCAGGAGTGGAGAACTTCAACGGCTTGAAGAGGAGCTCATGACTACAAGACTTAAAGAGATGGAAGCCGTAATGGAGCTGAAAGAATTAAAATTGAAGGTAGTGAAGAGTTTTTCTCTGTAATTTGTAAGCTTTTTTTAAAATACATTTTACTGTGATTCCTTTTGAATCTTTTTTATAATTACTGTAAACGTGATTTCATAATTAATGCTGAACAAAAATGTTGTATCTAGCGATTACGATTATTCATGTTTAAGTTTTATTAAAATATTAAAAAATGAGTCATCTATAAATTTCTTTAGATTTTTTAATTTGCAATTATCTAAAAATTTACTTAAATTATTTGTAAAAATTATACATGCATTATACCTTAGTAAATGAATGTATTTACTATAGTTTATATCATTCAAATCATTCCTATATTTGTTTCTGTATTATACAATTACAATTTCTATATTTTTAAAATATATATTTTTACAATATATTTTTAAGCCTAATTTACCTTAAATAATTATTTATCATTGAGTATTTAGCTTAACTGACTTGATAAAATCATTTTCACTGCAATAGTAGTGACTACAGTAACTTAGTGGTCAATAATGATGTATGCAAAGTTCATGATTATATCAATTATGTTTGAACTAAGTTTGTAACTCAAAAAACCTTTACATTAAAAACAAACATTATTTCTTTCATTACCTTTATATTATCGGTCAAAATGAACTGATAAGGTGGAAATCACTAATAATATTAAATCTTCACCATTACCAAGTAGTTATTTGAATCTTTAAAAAAAAGAAAACAGGAAATGAATTATTTACTCTTGAGTCATGATTCTTTGTTGATATATATTATTTTTTTTAAATTCATATTCTTTTCAAAAAAGTTTATTTTTATAATTAAATTAATTTTAGTCATGTATATATTAAGGAAATATATTACTGCTTTGTGGAGAAAATCTGATATGGGTCACAAAAAAGAAAAACGGTTGAGAAATATTTAAAATCATTCTAATTGAACTTATTTACTGTCATTTAGTAGTAAAATTAAGAGTAATTTTTGTAACGTAGGTGATGGAGCTTGAAACTCAGGTTCAAGTAAGCACAAATCAAGTAAGGAGGTTGGATGAAGAGAATAAAAGGCTAGGAGATGCACTAGAAGAAGCAGAGTGTAAGATAAAGGAACAGCATTCAAGGTGCAGGGACCATATACATAAGTATTCTGATCTTGAGTCTCAGGTAATCAATTTTTAAATTTTACTGATAGATTTTCCATCAATTCTTAGAATAATTTAATTATTTTGTATATTCTACTGATGTCTGGCAGTGGTAGTTCAGTAATAAAGTTTTGAAGTTCATACCATGGAACACACTCTAAGTTTTATTTATTAGTATGACTTCCGCTTACAAAGTTGTACCTCAAAAGGTTAGAGTTTTATTAATTTCTTTGGCATTCACTAAGAATTTGGAGTAAATCCAGTTGCTGCTTGAATGAAAGTAGCTATTTTTTGTCACATCATCATATATTTTTTAAAAATATATTATTTTAATAAATTAATTATATGTATTTTCATTATGCACATAGAGACCATCAATACATTGCCAATGCTAAAAATAAATCAAGTCTGAATACCAAACTTTTCTATGTTTAAAAGTTACGTTCATATAAATATGTCATATTTGCTGTTGTAACATCCCATATTTAGGTATTACAATAACAAATCAATGAGAAGATACATCAAAATCATACATATTTAACCATGAAAATATAAGAAAAATGAAAAATAAAAACAATTTTCTTATATTATCTTCCTCAGAAAACAGTTGATGAATTTCATAAATTTGAATGAAATGACATTTCATTTAATCAAGTAACTACGTATTACAAATGCTAATTACATCATTTTTAACAATCTTTACTTTAACATAATAAATTAAAAAAAAAAAAAAAAAAAAAAAAAAGGAAAAAAAAAAGCTAAATTATATTAGTAAAAACAATTGTGCAAACTTCAAATTTTAATTTTTTTTTTTATTGTTTAAAAATTAAATGTACTTATAATTCACTTTCCATTGAGTGAATCATTTTTTAAAATTGACCTCCACGATGAGTACGAGTAATTATTTGTCTTGCATATATTAATTTCTCATTCTTAATAATTCAGATGAAAGAAGAGCTAATGATGGCAAGGATTAGGGATGCAGAAAGCTCACAGCTTGTCGCTGAACTCACCCAGAAAATTTCCAGGCTTGAGTTGAAGGTAAGTTTTTTTTTTTTCTCACTATTAATTAGTAATATTTATTAATTTTTTTTTTTTTTTGATTTTATATGTATGCATGTATATATATATATATATATATATATATATATATATATATATATATATATATATATATCGTGTGTGTGTGTGTGTGTGTGTGTATGTACACACACATACATACATATACATATATACCATACTTGATATTTAACTGTTTCATTCAACTCTATAGACCATATTAATGGCTGTAATCTAACCGGATCATGAATCCGATCCAAAAATGCTATAGAACCAATATTGTTAAACTATTGATGGTCTGTAATATTTCTATTCAGTTTCTTGTTTCTCAGATATTAACCAAGTCATTCGTACTCCTTTGTCTTCAGCCTTCAGTAAACCTTCATTTTTATTCATCGGATTTTTACTTAGAAATAGAAATAGAGCATATTAGGTGAGGTGTGGTCAGTAAATGTGCCTTACAATCACATGGGAAATCTACTTAGTTTACCCTTTGTGGCAGACTTTTTTTATTATTTCTCATCCAAGTTAGGAATTTAATCATTCATTTTTCCTACTCACCACTGTTATTTCTGTTACCCTATTTCCCTTCTTTAGCCAACACCATAAATAGTTAGCTGAACAATCATACAGTTTAGAAACTAACAAGTCCATGTCATATGAAATGGTAAGAAAGGACTGGCAAGATGGATCAATGCCCACCAGTGCCTCCCTTCAAAGCTCTTTTTCCTACTACATTAGGACCAACTATAGGAGCTGATATAACTTACTCAGAATTGATAAGGATCAATAAGAAGGCCAAGTCCTCTACTGTTAAAACAGTAGAGGACTTGGCCTTCTTATTGATCCTTATCAATTGGTTCCTCTACCATCCAGCATATTCCAGAGATATTACTCAGAATTAATTTAATGCCATATAATTTTTATTTATTATTCTAGAACTCTGAAATGGTCGCAGAAGGAGAGTTGAGGAGCCATATTGATGACAGTGAGAAAGTTCGGGAGCTTCAGGAAAAAATGGCTGAAATGAAGGCAGAGGTAAACTATCGCTATACATTTTGCAATAGCACAATGGATAGTTTATAAAACTAAAATTCTTTATAAGAAGATTGATTCACAAAATTCCTTTTATAAAATTATTCAAACAGTTCATTCTGAAGCAATCTCTAGAAGATCATGCCATTTCTTATTAATGAAAAAGAACTAATTTTATATGTGAGATGTAATGAATTAGATAGAATGTTTTTCAAGTTTTGAATTTGAGCAATCACTTTTTCTGAAAGTGATATATATAACATCACTAAATATGAATTTGAACTTTGCTTCAAAATGATCAAACTAATAACATTTTTCCTCCCGGGTTATTAAAGTGTTTCGCAATATTTATAGTTAATATTCATTCCTTTGTGAGATGGAATAATTCACCATTTAGCTTAAAATGAAAGGAAACATATGATTCTTAATTTCCCCTAGTGCATAAATTATTAAAAAAGTAATAAATATCAATTAAAATAGCCTACCTATGATCTAATTATTATTGATTTCAATAATCAGTGTGTTAACGCAATAATATACCACTAGTGCGAACTAAAATCATTTCATTCCAAGTATTCCTTAAAACAATATATATATTACTGAAGCCAATCCGATGTCAATAACAAATACTAATAAAGATATTAGAAACATTTACTTCTAAATAATTTTTGAAATATGTAAACACATGAACGTGAACAACAAACTCAAAGCTACTTGTGAGTCCATCAATTTATTTTCACAAACTCATTTCCTATGACAAATTAATTAAAAGCACTCTCAGTGAATTATTTCAAGCCTCAATTATATTTGTACACTCACATACATTTTTGTACATACACATACATAAAATACCCAAATTCTCATTGGTTCTAAATCAATAAACTTTTTGGAAGTACATACAATTTGTAGTCTTCATTCTTACACTGACAGCCTATTGTTAAGTCATCTTATGCAGGCTATTAAACATTGTCTCTCTGCTCTTCCTGGTGCCTATCTAGTCTAATGAAAATTATATTATACCTCCCTTCTAAACCGCTGTTTAATTTCAGTTATTTTGAAGTTGAACTTTAGTTTTACTTATATATTATATATTTATTTATTTTCGTCCACTTTAAGCAACTACAGCTTATCAGGATGGCCCATCTGCAGGTTAGAACCCTTTTTAGCCAGGGTGGGACTAATGCTTTTATTTAATGAGTTTGTCACTAAATAAATTTCTATTGAACCCATGACTTCAGGTTTACAAAGTTCAAGACCAATGCCTTAACTCATATGGCTAACCTAAGCTGTAAGTTTACTTTAGTTTTTGAATGTTATGTTTCATGAAATACTAACTTTTTTTTTAATCGAGATTATTGGGAGTGGGGCATTTATTTAAGGCTGATCATTAAAAAAACTATATTCGTGGAAAACCCAGGCATCTGTCATTGCCCTTCTTGACTATTCCCATGACTTCTTACAATCTGTAATTTTTTCCTCCAATTAAAGGTGCCGTTCAAGTTCTCTTTGTGTATTATATACCCTTGCTGGCCACCCTCATGAATTGTATTCTTTCATTGTATACCAGTCACTGCAGTTCATCCCTGCATGATCTTTTTACAGGACAGAGACCTTCTGCTCCCTGCAAACAGCCATGATCTCATTATCAACATCTTTGTTATTGCCCTCTGTTACAATTCCTCCCAAATATTTAAAATTCAATTTTTGATAATTAAAATAGAAATCCACTAAGATGATTAATATTAAAATATAGTTCAAATAGCCTCGTGTATTCTTTTGTAGGGTGCAAATAAAACTATGCTCTCATCAGGGTTATGGAACAATTAAAAATTGTTTTTAAAAAAATGCCTTTCATTGGTTAACAACTTCTTACCTAAAGCTCATTGCCACAAATGTGCCCTATGTTTTTTTAGCCCATTGGCACTTGAGTTTTCTAACATCATGGGGGAGAATTGATTGATTGAATTGCAAACAAAATAAGAATTATTTAGATTTTTCTTTGAATTCCTAGGAAGTCACTTTTTAGATAGATATCATGGACTCTTCAGGAGCGTATTTTGTTCTTTCCAAAATTTTTATTACTATGAGATTCACCAATTAAATATAAGCCTACCTCTAAGAGAGTAGGTTCCTATCCATATTATAATATCAGTAACTTATTTCTTTTGGCACCCATATATAATGAGATTGGTTAAACACCAGTTAATATTATATTTAAAAAATAAATAAAGACGGAAATAGGAGATTTTAGTAATTAATTATTATATAACTGTCTTGTATTGTAAATACAAAATAAATGGTTATTTTAGTTTTATTATTATTATTATGAAGTTAAGGTTTTAAATTATACCTTGATATCACAAATTTTGTATGTACATTATAAGATAGTTATGCACTAATTATGCATTTTATATGTGTATTGTTTAGTTTTATTCATTATTTGCACCTGTATTGTATATAAACACTTTATCTGTGACAGTTACATAAGCTTTACATTTAAAAGCAATATGCTATTTGTTTGTTACTTACATGTTTTATTATTTACATAATGTTATTATCAGAAAATTAATTTTTTAAATATTTCTTAGCATATATGAATTATGCTTTGGCTACCATTCATATCACCTGCATAATCACGCTATTTCTAAAGGCATTTGTTCCTTTAATACATATTTTGTTACTGGGTTATTTGTGTGTGTTAGGGTGGTTATGGTGAATGTGGTTTATGGTTTATTTGAATATTGGAAGCTTTAGGGTGTAAGGCTATTTTGTTTCAAGTTTATGCAGAAGTAACTAACTAAATTATAATTTACTAACTGCCCTTAAAGGAGTGAATCCTGAAATATTTGTTACAAATATCTGTAAACTCTTATAGTTTACTTTAAACCATGTAGCAAAACAATTTTCTTTATTTTAAAACAAATATGAGCATTTATATCAAATTACCTTTAATGAAGAAATGATGCATTATATAAATGCATTAATTTCCATTGCATTATAAGAAACTTGAAAGTTTTTCTCTCACTTATACAACCAAAGGTAAAAAATATATCGATTTTAGATTGTTTTACATTAAAAAAACTGCAAACAATTAGACATGCATTCTGAAAAATAGTTCAAGGTGGATGCTAAGAAGAAATGAAACAACACATTAATAACCACGTCCCCACTTGTTTAATTTTCTCCATTTTGTTATTTTTATTAATTTTTAAGCATCAGGCCAAGGAATTACATACTCTGAAGTTTTAGTTGGATTGACCTTAAAGTTTTTGTTCCATTAGCAATACTAGTGGATGCTTCTTCTTCCTATTCAGTTCAAATTAGAGGTCTTTTCCATTGCAACCACATTAATCGAAGTTAATAAACATAATTGGAAATGATGTTATCTATTATGAGCTGCTAAAACCTAGCAAAACCGTGAATACTGATTGCCAATGTAAAGAAATGATCAATTTGAATTAAGCATTGCATGAAAAACGACCAGAATTTTGAAAAGAGGCAATAAAATTGTATTTTCTATACAAAAATTTGGGTTTCTTATTTACATCCCTGGTAGGGGCACCAGTCACAGAGCTTATAAAAGTCATCCCAGCATTATACATTTTCGACTGTGTATCAATCCTATACAATATATGAAGGAATTATGCTATTTTTAGTGAAAATAATTTTACTTTGTCAATTGGAAGATAAATTATTTTAAAGTTTAAAGAGCTGAAGAATGTTCAAAATATGCATTTTCAGAAACACATAATGTATTTGTGAATGAGACATGGCATTTTAGTTAGCAAATTTCTGCAGTTCCAGGCATTGCTATATTGTAATTTTAATGATCAGAAATGTTATTTTTTTTAAGAATCTTGTTGCTTCATTTTACAGAAAGCACATTATATATTTCATATTAACAAACAAAAAGTGCTTAAATCTAATAATTTTTGCCACACACTGATTTTTATATGAAAATTCTCATGAATTTAAATTTTTTGATAAGAATGTGTTAATAATTAATTGTATAAAGCATATATCAAAAACCAGTCTGTAAATATGTATTTATATTTGTGGTTGTGGCTGTAGTTGTGAATTATTCAAATGGTGATAATCTCTTGATATTCATGTACTAGTCCTGAAGAGGCGTCTGACACTAGAAATATGTAGAAACAAAAATAGATAAGTGAAAGTGACTTCATTGTTTTCCCCCAACCAATTCACCTTTCAGGGAAACTTTTATTTCTGAGCTATATCAATTTGGCAAAAGCATGGGCCATTAAAATTCACATTACATAAAATTCAGAAGTAAATAACACAAAATTCCAGAAATAAATTGTCTGAAATGAGCATCTTTGAAGATTCACCAGCATTCATTCACCTTGAGTTTCAGTGAACAGTAACTCTAAATTTTTGGCTCTGACATATTCCATTGTGATGTGACATCAATTTACTAATGTAAATTTATGAGATCCATTCTATTTCTTCTATTATTGGCCAGGATGTATAAATATTCTATTGATAAAAAAAAAAAAAATTGATTTTTTTTTGTTATTTGTTTGATTAGAATAGTCTTCAATTCATAAAAAGTTAAAAAAAAAAATGTCTTAGTTCCAGCAAAAGATAAGTAATTTTATTTTCATTGAGGTATTGGGTTGAATTGTATGAATAACATTACCAAATTTAAGTCACGTCAGGATTCCTCCAAAACATATGTTTTCCGTAGTATACTTTTTTCTGAACATTCTTGACTTCATATTATAAAATTTATAATTATGGGCTTCATTTTGTTTTAAGTTATTTTGATTTAATTATTTATTTCTGCATTTTTATATTTTTTAAGATTTGAAGATTCAATACAGAACTTTTGGTTTATGTTATAATTTGAGTTTTTGGGTTTGACTAACCACACTTTTAGCTTTGTGACACAGCTTTGTTTTAACCTAAATCATAATGTTGTCTTGTCTGGGGCAGCTGATGACTCCGTCGACTCCGGATATAGAGCCATGGAAATGGGTGGAGTAAGTCACTTGCACTTTCTGCTTTTGCACGTTCTTATACATTATAATATATCCTCTGATTACATCTTTATATTTGTGTGATTAACATAATTTCAAAATTATTTCATTCCTCTAATATATAGTAGCTCTATAAAATATTCTAAATTTGTAAACTAATTTCAAACTTTGCTACTACCAGTTCGTATTCTTTGCACCCTTTACTTTTTATTGCATGAATGATTTTCTTGGAATGGAGTTTTTGTTGGTGGGTTTTGAAAATTTATTAACTTTAGTTCAATATATAGAAAACTGTCTAGAGACAGAGGCCCAACTTATAGTTGAACATCTTAACATCTGCTAATCTGCCTTATCTTGATCTCTAGTGTTGACTTTTTTTTATTTTCCATAACAGGCATAAAGTATTCTTCAAATGTAAATACATTTTCTCTTTTGTAAGTGAATAAGTAAATAAAAGTTGATAAAGCACTTGGCTTATATTAAAAACTTTAACATATTTTTCTATATCTTATTTTATTTGTTTTCATAAAACTTCAAAACTTGGATAAAACACGTTAAACTTGGATGTGACAAACTTTCATAAGGAAGTGACTTACAAAAATGGCAGAGAGTTGTTATAAAGTAGTCTTATTTCTTCTCATGGTTCCATTTTTCATATGCTGGATGGCGAAGGAAGGAGTTCATATGTAAGTATCAATGAAAAAGACCTTGTTCCTTCACAGATATTTATTCCTAAGTGCTTTCAAATCACTCACTCCTTCATCAGTACTTTGCTGGGAACACAGTCTGTTAAGAAAGTTATACAAGCTTTGTTATTACATAATAATATATATACTTTGAAGGAAAATATAATTCTAGAATATATGCCAATAAAAATGAGGGTCCAATGAATATTTCCATATAATATATAGGAATATAAAATCCACAGTTAAAAATGAAATAAGTAGTCAAAATTTCAAATAAATAGTAACAAAAAAATATAATAAAAAGAGCTTTAGATTTTTTTTCTAACTATTATCTTCTATATATTATCTCTAAATATTCATTGGACCCTCATATTTATTGTTTTAAGGTTATATGTTTCTGAGCTCTATTTTCCTTCAGTGTATATATATACTTTGTTGTGTAATAACGAAGCTTAAAACTGATAATGGGGTAATAGCTCTCTCTGCCGTTTGAACATTGTGAAGGAACAAGGCCTGTTTTGTTGATTCTTACCATTGCCTTTATCCATTATCCTTGCTCAATTTTATAATTTAATTTACCGGATCTTCATAACAAAGTTCACTTAATAAAAACCCTGTCTTTTCTGAAGGGGGGAGAACCCTCCCTGCTCCTGCTCTGTGGTAGTACATTGAACTGGGAGCTACGAGTACCAGGTTTGAATCCCAGAAATGACAACTACTAAATTTTCTTTAGTTGAGCAGTTAATGGGCTTTGAAGTTGGATTGGTAACCTTTCCCACCTTAATCTTAATTTTGAGGTATTTGAGCGACTATTTGATTAAAGAAGTAGTGAACATTGATCTTTAATGCCACTTATATGGCAGGGAGCATTATGTGATTACATATCATGCCATCAAATACTATATGGCTCTCCCTAGTCTTTAATAGGCTGTTGGATCAAAGGTTTCCATTTCCTTTCCTGAACTATCTTTATTTAGTACATTTATAGTATAATGAATTAAAACTAGTGTTTGAATGTTAGGACAATACAATCTTCTACTCTATTGGAACTTTCTCTTCCAAACAAAATGTTATCCTTTGTGGAGTAAATCATAAAATAGAAGAATAAATCTTCTTGTATTATGTGGGCTAAATACTCTCAAAAATGAATATATTAAAAAAGACTAACGCTGAGAAAAACTATGGGGGAGAATATTGTGTAGCAAATTTAGAACATACATTCTACCTAGTTTCTAGTAAGACAAGAGGATGTTAACTCAATAAATAAATAGGTTCCTTTTACTTGGAGTGATGAACTTCCGAATAAATAGGGTCAAGAAGGAGGGGGGGGGGGTTGTTCTGACATTACCATTCACAAAGGAGAATTGCGGTGTCAGGCAAAGGTACAGTAGTTTTTTGGTTTGTTGATCACTTGAATACCACAAATTTTATTCATAGGTAGCCATTAAGGCTTAGAGCCTCGTGTATCTTACTCAGATTAAAGTACCCCTCACCCTAAAGCCAGGTCAATTTTTTTGAATTATGATTAAGAATCTCAAACTATACTTAGTTAAGTATAGTAGCAGTTGGTAATGCTAAATGAAATTTAATAATTAAAAACAATATTAATTCAATATAGCTTTAATAATATTTAGTTGAGTGCCATTCTTGTGACTCTGACTGTTATAATATGAGCATTAAATAGAAGGATGAATTTTTTAAACAATACTTTGTATCATCATTTTCAATACTTATCCATTTTTGTATGAAAATAAAAATACTAGTTTTACTCGATCATTTGATATTTTAGCTCTTTGCTGTAGGGGTTCAACAAATTATTAATCTTGCATTTTAGTTTTGTTAGCATAAATAGACTGCACAATTATACAATATAATATATTCATAATAGTAAGGAAAGCAAATTTATACAATATTTTTAAGTAGTTCATTTTGTAATGCCCATTCTGACTTGGGGATATTGATATTATTTTCTAGCTTAGATGTATTTGATTTATGCCTTTTAGAATTATTGATATTTTTTGCATCAAATTCTTTAACATTCTTGATATAAAAGTCACCATTGAAAGTGATAGTAAATAAACAATGCAAAATATCTAAACAGTTTCATATTATCCTCTAGAACTTCTGCAAACAGAACAAAAAGTTTACACATTACATGGAAGATGGCTGTATAGCATTTGAGGTCATTAAAAAATGATTTGGGGAAATCACATATTAGAAGTGAAGATTGATTTTCTGGGTCTGCAATAAAGCGTGTTTTCATTTTGCTGCATCATATAACTTAATCTATACAGTCTCAATGGAAGGAGCAGGGATGAGTCATCGATTGCCTACTTAAATTTTCATATAAAAGATGTAAAATAAATAAATAAAAAGAATGAGTGTCTCAATAAATCTCAACAGGAAAATTCCAAGAAGATTACATGGCATATTTAAAGTAATGAAAAAGAGGAGGGGGAGAATATATGTTCCTAAACAGAAGTGATACTTTCTAGGTATTTTTTTTTAAACAAAATTATTTAATTATATTTTTCAAAATTAAATTTTCCTATGGTTTTAACTATTAAGCAAATAAGTGTCCTATATGTATGAAAATAAAAATAAAAAATCCATATTTTCTTTTATTAAGAGAGAAAATATTTGAGTTATTCCAGGTGTGCCACCCAGTTATCTTGTGAAGCTATGAATATAATTCTTATAATGTCAGAAAATTCATAATTTATACGTGGATATAGTGTATAATCAGTATCAAACATCTTACTATATCTTTAAGGGAGTGGAAACTTGCATTGTAGTTTTACTTCCTTGTGCCGAATAATCGTGAACAATTTTGGTTTTTAGATTAAAAATAATTATCTGTTTTGACTCCCCCTGAATCTATTTTGACTAGTTTTGCCATGATGTAGATACTTATCTCGCATTGCTCAAAAATGACTAGCCTTAGAATATTGAAATTTCATACTTGGGCTGTTGTCACACCTGGTTCTGTGCCTTCTCTTTGGATTGAAATAAGATAAGGAGGAAGGGAGGGGAGTTTAATAGAGGATGAAAATAAAAAATTGTAACTTTAATCGTGCCTATTAGAGATACAAAAGACTTTTATAGGACCTTAATTATATAACATGAAAAGATCTTTAAATTGTGTTCTGACATTTTTTTATTTGACTCATACAAACAGAGATATTGTATACGCCTTTGAAATGAAATAATTTTAAATGGAGAGGAACAAAACATTTTGAATATTTAATTTAATAACGGTACAAGGAAGCATGTGTTGTCCACATCAGATTTTTAAACAAAATAAATAAATACTAAAAATACTAATCAAAACTAATTGAATAATTCAATAGCTTTATGGATTTCTTTGTTACCTCAGTCCTTGATTTAAAAATCATATTAGATTTTGTGCATATTCTTCAATCTAGTGTTCATCATAGCATGCAGTGTTATGACTTTAGCATGTGTTTTTGGGTATGAGCTAGCCCAGCATTTTAGCATGGTGATGCAAGAGTTGCTGCACAACCATTTATAAATTCTGTCTGAAATTGCTTATGGTTAACCACATCTGTAGCTTGGTTTGTGTATGATGAGCCCGATGTAAGAGGTCTCTGTTTCATGTTGCATGATTTTTTATTTCTCTTAACATGTTTATTATTTTGAGGGGGTATGGAGGGAGGGTGTTCTATTACTATAGACAAGTTATTGTCATTGTCCTCAGTAATAACGGTATCCTAAAATTAAGTATAATCTATTTTTCTATCAAGAACTCCACCATTTATTCAATAGTAAGGTCATGTTTTATTATTTGATCATTCGATACAATTTGGTAGTTAGTATTATGCTACAGCTTTGATTTGTGCTATTTGCTTAGAAAATATATTGTATCTGTGCAGTTTAAGTGAAGATAGTTTTATCAGTTGGATAACTTCTAGTATAGCCAAGCTCGCTCAAATTTTCTACAGACTAAATAAAGTTACTATAATTTTGAAATGTATTTAATTTAATCTCACAGTTTAGGTTTTGTAGCATAAAATGCGGTAGATAATTTAAAAACAACTTGTAAAATGAATGAAATGATGATTTAGAGATTTTGAATCTCAGCTGAAGGCGCACAAACCAGGAAATCTCTACTGCTATAAAAACTAATTTGTTACGATAAAGATTTCAGTTTTCTATTAATAGTTTACTCTCAACAAACCAAAAAGACAGGTGTAAGCCAGAAATAGACATATTGCGGAAAGAATTCATAGACGTTGGTGGTGTAGGTAAAAGGTAAACTTTACTGTTTAGTGAAAAAAAATGAGTTATCTAAACAATAAGTTTCAATATTTGTCTTATTTAGGTTAATTTTCTGGTAAAAATATGCAGCATTTTAAATAATTCAAGTCGATAACAGCCTTTGCACTCTCTACTCTGAGTGAGTTTCACCTCACGCCTTCATCACAATTCATGGTCAGATCAGCTTTCATGCTTCACTTATTAAAAAAAAAAATGTTTATTACAATTGTTAATTAATTCCTTCTTTACTAAAATAAAAAAAAAATGATTGCCTGATTTTTAAATGATCCTTTTCTGGCACTATATACCCTTACAAAAATGGTCAGATAGTATCAAGTATTTAAACAAAGATGGATCAATGAGAAATAGCTTTACAAGTGTATACCAAGTAAAAATAGGGGCTTAAATCTTGTGCAATTTTTATTTTTTAGCATTGACATTTATTTACATAATATAAAAAATGATGTATAACTTGTCTGTGGTAAAGAACATAATTTTCTGAAAGATTACCTTAGTGGTGCTTCAATAAAAGTCTTAATGTTAGTTGAAAGAATGTATTCACTGAGAAATTAGTTAATTTATGTCTGTAGATCTCCAAATCTTTAGGAACAGTAATTGAGTTCTAAGTTTTGGATATTCAAATGTTCATGAAATTTGAGTTTGATTTCCAGATGAAGATGAGTTTTTACAAGAGTGAGTCAAATATAAACCAGACGAGCTTTTTGTTTCCCAAACAATCCTAAGCTAGGTTTCATACAGTATGGAGTGTTATTGGTCAATGTGTAATGGAATGGAGAGGGCTTCTCATGTCCCCTCCCTCCTCAGTACTACTACTATGATTGAGCAAGAGGCTCTGTTCTATCGCCTGTTCGTCAAAGCTCTATTATGAACTTTTCAATTGAGAAAGTTATGAAAAAATCTGAAATTTTTAATTGTTTAACATAATTGTTTCAGATAATATATTATCTTGTACTTAAGTGCTTTTATGTACCAGCAAATTTATGGACGGACAAGTAAATTCACATTCAATACTCAAGAACAAGTCCACAGATGACAACCCCAGTGCTGTTAATAACCTTGTAGATACAGAAGATGACACAAAAGCTTTGTCGGCTCTTGAATGAAATTCTTTATTTACCTGTCCTGTCCTTTATCAATTGAAAGAGAGCCTTTCAAATGACGATGACAGTATCATATCTCTCTCAAACCAATATCTGTTCTACTCTTTTATTATGAAATCAGAAAATTTTGGAATTCATGTACCTTGTTTTACAGCATTATTAGAAACAAAGATTTAATGAAGCAGCACCCGCAGGATCTATAACCTTCAAAGCAGTAGAGGAATTATATAGTGTAAAGGAGTTATTAAAAAAAAAAAAAAAAAAAATCCGAGTTTGGTTAAACAAAAATTGTGACCGCTAGAGCGTTAATAGACAAATATATATATATATATATATATATATATATATATATATATATATACAGTTTTGAACGGACCTCATTTTTGTCATCTCCTAGATAGAATCCATGGACATTTTAAGAAAAATTTTGAAAATTGCGTCATGAGTACGACCTCAATAGCTGATTTCCCTTACGGGAAACCTACTAATAAAAACAGGCACAATACGTATTTTTGTATGTTCCATAAATTTGTACTTAAAAAATTCTGCATAATATTTGACTCTCTCTTGTACTGTTATTGCATTCCTATTTATGGCTTGATGTGTATTAGAATATCCAAATTATGGTAAGCTGTAAATAATTCCTTTTCGATCTGCTTGTTCTATATTATGGGGTGTGTTTTGAAATAAGAGCTTTTAAATCATTAAATAATTATGTACTTTGTGTTAAAAGTTCTTTTATCCAAACTTTTTAAAAAATATCTCTTTGGTAGATCCAGTAGTAAGTATTGATAAGTGTCAATATCTGATTGTAGATCATGAGGCTGGAGAGCTGGAAGAGGCGTGGAGGAATGGAGAGAGGAGGGAGCGTGGACACAGAGAGCGAACATGAGGAAGGAGGGGCCGACCTACACCTCCGCCTTGATACGTAGCAGACACATTCCGGCCCGGCCGATGGTGCGAGTGCCTGTCTCAGCGATTTAATCGCCTTCTACTACTCCAGTTATCTATAATTAGGAGACACTCCTCACCGTACAATTCAATTCGCAAAGAGGAGAATGATTTTCGTGTCATTCAAAGGTTTAGTCATAGGAATTATTATATCGAGATTCAAACATATTGTGATAGAACTTTAGAAATTGTCATGTTTGAATGAAAAGTGTTTGGCCCATACTAATTTGTCTAGTCGTTGCATTTAATGGCAGAATTCAAAAAATGAATACTACACTATTAATCCATAAAATAATATTCTAATAATACTTTTCATTAATTTCATTTGAGCATTAATTTCTTTTATATATATATATATATATATATATATATATATATATATATATATATATATTTAAAAGGAAGGAAACTTAAATTCTTCTGGATGTTTCATTGACAGGTATAATTTTTATTATGATCTCTAAATAGCCCATTGGCCTGAATAGTACCATATATAGTCAATCCATGCCGGTTAGTTAAACAATTGCTATTAAAAAAGTCCTTTCAATTTTTTTTTCTAAATACAGCATTAATAATAGCTATAGTTATGAGTACTGGAACAAAAAATTCATGACTTTTTTTACAAAAAATAAGTGATGTACATCTGTATTTAAATAAAGTTATGATAATTTAGTCAAACAGATAATCACACTCTTCTTGTGAAACATGATCAACTTGACTTAAGTTGTGAAAGGACATTGTGTAAGACAAATGCAATATGTAAATATGGGTTTACATGCAGCAATAAAGTATGCAATCACTTTTTTCAGATGCTTTGTTCTGACGCTGATTATTTTAAAATAAATATTCATTTCTAATCTCTACAAGTATTTATCTCCACAAAGAACAAATTTAAAAATTAAATAAAACTATCTGATTCTAAGAGGATATTTTCCCATTTTTTAAAAAATAATCTATAAATACCAGCACTTATCTTTTATTTATTCCAATCAAAAATTATTATTTTAACTCAGAATGGTCATGAAACATTGCGGGAGTTTGAGGAACACATTTTTGTTTATAAGAATTTACTATTTTACCAAGCTTGCCATTAAATGTGAAAATTAGAAAACTTTATACTATGGTCACGAAAGAGTTAATGTCTAAGCTTTTGGCAAGAGTATGTGATTTTGATGGTAAAATATTTTTGTCAGAAAGCATTGAGTTGTTCGAACTCTTAATGTTCTTAGAAAAGTCTGCATTTAGTTTTATTTTTCTTTGAGAAATATTAAAAAGTAATCTACTATCGTGTTTTGTATGTATGATAAAAGCCATCTATCATATTTTGTATGTGTGGTTAAAGAAAAATAGAACAAAATATGCAAATTAAGTAGTCTTTAATTCCCTAGAAGTAAATATTGTGAAATCTTCCAGTAACCTATAAACCTTGTATATATAGAACTCATCGGCATGAATTATTTAAAACTTTTTGTTGAGTGGAGCAAATTTTGAAAGTAATAGCTATCTATATTGTTGTTAATTTTATTGTTTTTAAGTTACATATCACCTTATATCTGTGTTTATGAGTTTATAAAGTCTTTAATTTTATTAATGAAATCTTCCATTTTAAGTTATCCGTCCTTAATTTTATTAATTCTATTTATATTGATTTATTTATATTCAATCTATTCATTTTATATTATATGCTCATTCGAAGTGATAATTGGATGATTGTGAATTTGTAGGAAATGTATATATATTTTATGACTTTTATATGTATGTAATATTGGTGTCATTGTAGCTATGTAATAAGGAATATAATCTTTAATCTTGTTTTGAACACACACGTACTTTAGAAATCTATATGTGACCAAACGATACTCTTCTCTAATGGTAATGGATGAGTAATAGATGTTAATGGATTATTATTAAGTATTTTGTTTAATTGCTTCATAACTAATAATATTTTCTGTCATATTTTGAAAAGAATTGCTGGTGGCTATTTTTGTAATTTCTACTTTGTCTTCTCTAATAATCATTATCTGAATGAATATGTAAAATTAAATGAAAATAAAATTTGTCTACTTCACTCTTTGAAATTAACCATATGAAATTATTATTGTACATTTAATATTATTAATTATTAAATTAACATTTAAATAATTGCAAAATTACTTAAAGCAGAACATGTTTGAGAATTCAACAAATAATATTTTACATTGAAGTATACTGATTTACTAATAGTAGTAGTAAAAAATTCGATCGAATGAATCATAATTGTTTTAATGATAAATTAATATAAATTATAGAAAAAACTAATATCTACAAAGTAGATGGAAATATATATTTAGTTATGAAGCAATATAAAGAAATATAATAACTCCATGACACTTATATCTCATACATTCCATTAAAACACAGGTATATATTCATACGTTTGTGCTTATCAACTGGATGGCTCTAATATGTATTTTTTCTAAGCTAAATTACTGTGGATTATATTTGTGTAGACATATAAACAAATTGTGCTAAAATGTGGCAAAGAACTCTAAAAACTAGACTTTAGTCTGTTCGTTTCTCAACATCTCGATGTATTCTTCAATGAAGCATTTATAGTTCTAGAGTCCTTATGAAGGATATCAGTTTGTAATATGCCTTAGATAAAGTGTACATAAAATGTATTTAATCCAAACTCTTTCATTCCTATGATGTAAATGTTTGCTCTGTGAAAACAATGAAAAATCTTTCACCACTGAAATCTAAGTATTATTTTATATGTTGCTCTTAAAATAACATTTTCAGACAGTGCAATATCTTAGAAGAATATCTTTGTGATATTTTACTTGTACCATTATTAAACCAATAAATATAATGTACTTTAACATTCCACAAGTATGAGTATTTTTATTAGTTTATTTGATTTGATTCTGTAGTCTAAATAGCTTAAGCAATATCAACCAACAATATGAAAATGGTAGTAATATTCCTGATGCTTTAATAATAAATGAGTTTACTTCTGTCGTTAAGCTCTTCTTTACCTCTTTTTTATTTAGCTGTTATTTTTATTTTATAATTGATCACTACTTTGCATACAAGTATCCTTCTACTCACATTGAGTGTTCAAAAAATATTAAGAAATTGTGAATTCTAAAACATATTTTTATTAATATTAACCATGTTATTTGTTGTTCATTACAAGGCTTCTAATATAATGCTTTATGGTGTTCAAAGCATTGTCAGTAAAATTCAATAAATACATTTTGCATATATAATACTAATGTGAAGCAATATGTACTAAATAAAATGTTGGCAGAATTGATAGTATACAGTATGAAAATGCATAATAATTAATTTGGGGCATTTGACTCTAATTGCCACAATTCTTAATACATACTCTATATTCCAGAATATTTTAATTATTCTACTTTTTTATATTTTCTTTGAATGTTTCCCCAAATTACTTACCCAAATAGAAATCGCTGGGACCACTCTTAGTGGTTTAGTAATTAAATGTGTCTAATCTAATACTGATATCATTTAAATCTGTTAGTTCAATGGATAATTGAACAGTTACTATTAGCATACTTAATGTTATTAATAAATTGCACGGTATATAATACTTTTAGTGGAGAAAATATTAGAAATTCATTAACATGAATTTTTAAAACTATCAATTGCATAGCAATAATGTACTTATTTAGATACATTTAGTTAAATGTTAATTAATTTAATTTGTGTGTTGCTATTTTTATTTTGTAGAATTTTGAATTATGATATTGTTGTAATTAATTGAAAAAAAAACTATTAAAAAATCTATTAATAAAAGTCATTGATCATATTCAAATGGCTGTCAACGGGGAATCATTACTAAACCATTTAATTACGTAATTTTCATTGCAGCTTTCATGTTGCAGGGTAAGAACCAATATGTAAGATGTGCTTAAGTCCATTATGTTTCTTATTTTATTAACTGCTGAATACATTAATTAAACTACTTTTAAGTGTGATATAACATCGCTTATTTGAGTTTCTATTTATAACATGCTCAATGTAACACCCACTATATAGTAAAACTGTGTATTTCCCTTCAATTGAAATCTACTTAAAACAAATTCTACTGGTGTATAATTTAACTGATTGTGAGATTGTTTATATAAAAAATGAAATAAAAAATGTTACTTCTAGTCTCTTTGTAGGTCATTCATTTTCCCAACTTTCTTTTCCGTTTCAATCAAATTTATTATTTCAACAAAAGGAGTTTATTGAAAAGATAGATTAATATAGTGTTGTTTTTTTTTCAGGTAAGCAAATATAAAGCAACAATTTTGTACAGACAATACATGTTTATCTTATAAAAATGGCAACAACATTTTATTCAAAATATTGTCGAATTATTCTCATCTCTCTGGCAATTCCCATAAAAACTGTTGCTATTTTGAGACAAACCAGCTCTATTAAGACATTTTTGTATTAAATGAGCAATCTCATCAACACAGAGAATTGACCATATAAACAAAGTCAATGGTCCTTATGGCATGATGCATGAACTTTTAGAATAAGGAAGGGTGATATATATCCACTTTTCAACATCTGACAGAATTCGATGGAGAAATTACTTTCTTTTGTACCTGGTGAGCTGCATTTCAGAATTGTCCCTGCCCCCCACTCATGATTCCCGAATAAACTAAGACTGCAGTTGGATGAATAAGAGCAATAGGAAATGAGTTCTAATTCACCCCCTACTTCTTAAAACTATGACATCACTAGTAATTTTTCATTTTTCATCAAGTTCTTTTAGAAATAAATAAAATCTAATGTAATATATAGATTTGAAATCCTATGTCTTATAAAACAAAAGTGCTCATAGTTTTAGGGTATAATTTACAGGCTGTGTTGAAGCTGATAAATGGAGAGGATTTTTTGGATTCCATGTGTTTAGTGGGAAGCTAATAGCGGTGCCAAGCATTATTGTTTATTCTGCTATTCCTATTCACCCCATTTTACTGTACTAGGGTAAACCAATATTGATAACAGTCACATTAAAAGGAAGATTTTGCAATTTATCAGTGGTCAGTGTACTTACTATTTCTGAGAATATAGAAAGAATTTTGTCCAAGGAGTTTGGTATTGCCCTTAACTGTTAAATAATTGTACCCAGTAGCCTATATAAATTTACAGATGACACGTCCAGCCAGTTTAGTGGAAACTACAACTTAATAAACTCAATAATCCAAGTCAATCCAATAATTGCTTCAGTAATAACCCCCAAGTTGATAAATTATATCTTAGTTTATTCAACTGTTTTAATGAAAATAATGAAGGATGGTCAGAGACCCTATGGGTACTACTTCAAACTGAGCAATTCCTCTCCTTATTTATTAATTCAAACCACCACAGTGGTGAGACCTCTTTCAGAGCAGTATGTGTATTGATATTGATGACTAAGCTTAAAGAAGCCACTTCGTAGTGTATTATATTATTCTTTGTAAAAACAATCGTTTATTCAATGTGACCCAATCATGCTTTTAGAAGTGGGGTGTGAACTGATCTTCTTAAGGAGAAAAATCCACTAATATCAAAAAAGGATTTTAGCTAAGACTCATTTTTGGTCCCATAATAGCCAGAAATAAAATATTAACAGTAAATTACCATACTAAAGGGGCTATAAATAAACTTAAAAAGACAGGGATGTAATTTAAAAAATAGTAGTTGAATGTCCCCTTTCATAGATGTGGAACCGTCAATGAAATATAAGGAGTTTGAAAGATATCTCATAATTGGGCAAATAGTAATGAGAATGTTAGCTCAACATCTAGCTAATTATAAGGATTATACATTTATTTATTGCAGGTAAATGAATCTAGAAATTAAATACAATGAAAAAATTAATTAGGTAGTTATTTTAGTCTATAATGGAGATTTCGGTGTTCCATGCACTATTTATCATTTTTAATAAATATCCAGATGTAATACTTTCATTGAAAATATATATATATATATATATATATATATATAAATACAAATTTATTGAATATGTATTATTTGTTGAATATTACAATGTTACAATTACTCAATATTTTTGTGCTATATGCGAAAAGAAAGATCAAGTATGCTAATTGAAAAAAATCAGATCAGAACAAGGGGTGAGGGAAATAAAATATTCAAAATATCTCAGTAGTCATAAACCAAAATGAAGAATGTTGTATAACCAAACTTATAGAATATTTTATTACCTGCAAATGTTGTTTTGTGCATTTTTCTCTAACTTTAATTTCAACCAAGTTATTTTATTGATTTTAGCAGATTTTCCTTAACCAAAATCAGCTATTGAGGTCGTACTCATGAGGCAATTTTCAAAAAATTTCTTCAAATGTCCATCGATCCTACCCAGGAGATGACGAAAATGAGGTCCATTCAAAACTATATATATATATAGAGTTTTGGTCGCAATGGTTGTTCAATCGTTACCAAACTCGGCATTTAATCGTTTTATGTTAAAAGAATGACTTCAACCCATGGTAAACCCCCCCCCCTTCTAATTTTTTCACTTTGTCAAGCTATTATCATAGAATAATCTGATTTCAAGACTAAATAGAATTTGTTGTTTTATTAAGGGAATAATGGAGAATTGACAAGTCAGCAATGTGTTCAGTACATGAGAAATCGGCTCATTAGCTCAGATTGCTGAAATTAGTAGCTCAGATTACCAATATGTTTTAAGGGTTAGTCTTAATTAATAAACTTTGTAAAATAAGAGCATTTAGGTTTGATGAACATGGGTGCAATAGGAATTTATTAAGCGATGAATTCACTAAATAAAATCCTTAGTTCTATTCTGGCTATAAAAGGCTGGTAACCTGAAGATATCTCATCCCAATTAGCTTCTGTAGCAAGTGGACATTAGTAAATAACAATTGAACAAAGACCAAATTTTAAAAATTTCCCTGATAATGTTTTTTGTAAGTTGCTGTTTTTTTAAAACTTTTTTAAAAAAATGAGAATAAAAACCAATGAATCAAATGATATTTTAATACTTTTTATCATAATCTATGCATAGTCTTTCGTAATATTCCAAATTTTCGAAAGAAAGAATTGACCTAAAATATTCCATAATATATTTATTTATTTACTTCTGAAATAATAAATTAATCTGAAAAATGTATCATCTTATGTGGCAGCCTTTTTTTTACGCAGTGATCTTGATCATTCAGTTTGAAAATATTAAATATATTCAGTTATATATTATTTCTAATTATTGATCTTCCTTTGATTTAATGAGTTTTATTGACCAAAAGCTAAATGAAGTCTTGATAGATGCATTCCTTTCTAATTAAAGAAAATGCTTAGAAGTTTTAAATTAAAGATTTAGAAAGAATAGTTTCCATGGTCCATTGTGACTGCCTTCTAGAACAATTTCCTACTTCTTTTTATGCATTACACTCATATGCAAAATTAAAAAAAAAAAAATGAATATTAAAGAAAGTTCATATTATTTATCTCAGCAGATATTTTTATTTAAAGTTACTATTATGACAAAAAAGGGATTAGTATAATGAAGTGAGATAGTGAAGCTTAATCCCAGAGCTGTTGCATGGTTCAAAGTCTTTTAGTTGGGTGCTCTCCAATATAACACTAACTTCTTTTACACTTTTTAAATTCTTTTTTTAATATATTTCTTTTAGTACTAGGAATTCTGAAGCGCTCAATCATATAAAGTTTGTTTTCAGGATTATTTGGAGAGTATTAGTACTCTAAATAAGTTTTTATATACTCTAGTAATGAAGCCAGTAACTTTTATAAATAATTTAAAAGAGAGCAAAATTGTTGACTTCTTTTTTAGAGAAATACAATTTTATTGTATTTTGCCACAACCTTGAGAAATAATTTGCAATAATATCTAAATCAAATTACAATATGGCTAGCTCTTCATTAAAGTTAGTATTCAAATGCTTGCTTTAGAATACATACATACATATATATATTTGAATAGAATGAAATATTTTAACACTTTTGTTTTAAAATTAGTAACAGCGAAAAGTCAATCCGCAATGATTTGTGGGGTCAATATCCAGAAGATGTCAAAAAGAGTGTTTCCTTTCCCAAAAATAAACTGTAAGTAATTTAATTTTTGAATAGGATTTACACCTAATTTATTTAACTTCTGATAAAAAAAAAAAATGAATCACAGTGGAATAGTACTGAAGATAGTAACACTATTGGAATTTAATAATTGCAAATATGAAACGTTATTACAGGAAAACCTACTCTGTGCCTAGTACTCCAACATTTTACCGAAGAGAAAAACTCTCTCTTCCAGAAATCTGGCAATGCAGTGATGACTCTTCACCAGGATCCAGCTTTCTGTAAGATTAGTATTTTTTAGCAATAAATAATGCATGTATTGTTTATTCTTTGTTGCACATCAAAAATTGTATAACTCGATAACTACTGTAGTTATTAATTTACTAAAAATTACATTTATAAATGCTTTTTTTAAATCTAATTAGTTAGGATTAGTGGACATTTGATGATTTTTTTTTTTAAAACCACACCATGAGTTAAAAGCTTAGATCTGACAAGGGAAATTTGTTTGAATGGTTGAAATTCTTTCAATTTTGTGTGAAATAAAATAGTAATGTAAAATATTATGTTAAAAAATCATTGTTCAGACAGAGGTTACAATTTTATCTATATCACTAAGTGACAAAGGGTCATGTTATTGCAAACACTCTATACTTTCACTTCACTCTATTAAGAATTTGTTCTACACGTTTCACATTTTCTGTAATGCCTCTTCAGGAACACATACTAAAAATCCAGGTCAGTTCATGGCCGAGAGACATCCTTCCTCTATGCCAAGAAGTGTTCCTAAAGAGGCATTACAGAAAATGAGAAACATTTAGATCAAATTCTTAATAAAGTGAAAGTGTAAGGTGCTTTTAATAATTTAACCCTTAGCCTCCTAGTGATATATATTGAAGTATCTTGGGCCACTATGATATTAATTTTATCTATACATCTATATAATTTTAGGAAGTCTTGTCACAGAATAAATTCCTACACCTATGCAAAAATATCCCATTCCTACGCACAAATCAAACCTAGAGCTATCTCAAACAACATTAAAACCAATACTCTAATGATTGTGACTTGCCAGAGGCCTTTATTATTAAATGTATAATATATAAAAGTAAAAATTTGTGTGCCTAAAAAATATATATAGTTTGGCCTTGTGAAAAATTACTTATTTTTCATTATTGATCTTTTATTTGGTGATCCCCCCTTCCCCAGACCCATCTATTTTAGTAGGAAGTAAATAGCTGGTATGTACAAATAAAGAAATACACCTTTTAACTTTTAGGTACTCATAAAGAACAGTAAATATTTGGATAGATGGTTAATTCATAGATTACTTAGGATTATGAAGATTTGGGAATACAGATATATTATTTACATAAAGAAATTAATCAAGTATGTAATATTATTATAAAGTACTTCATAAAATGGTTAACGTAACATTATTATTTAGAGAAAGAATTGACAATGCAAAGCAGTTAATGTCCAGACCAACAGCTGCCAATTGGAGATTTTACGTCAAGATCTTTTGTCTCCTATCTGTGTGGTCTATTGTTACTGTGAGTACTTTATTATTTAATGAATTAAACTGTACAAAATATATACATTTTTTTTCAATTGGCATTTTACCTATCAGTGATCAATTCATTGTATAGCCCCTGTTGTTCAAGTAGGATCTGAGGTGAGTTGTTTCCAATTGTCTAGTGGGTATCATTTTATTTGGAGAGGGAGAGGGCATTATTCAGACCTACAGCTTGCTCGTATACAGAACCTAGGAGAGCCAAAGCCTTTCTCCATGCCTATGATCCTGCCAGAATATGTCACTCACTAGAGCTGTTGAATATTAGATTAAATTAACAGAGATTATTTTGTTAAATTAAATTATTTCAAATTACTGTATATTCTGAAAGTGTTGATCAAAATGCAAATTATTAAAAATTATACAAAATATTTTTCTATTGTTTCAGTTCATTTTGATGGCAAAATCTGAACGAAGCGGTCACATGAGTCATCAATTGTCAATACCCAAAGACAAAACAAAAAGTATCCTTAATTCATTTTTTACTTTAAATTCCTTTCACTGTGGTTAATAAATTAATTTCCCTTAATTATTTTTAATTAACTTTAACTGAAATAGGTCTTTGGATTTTGGAGCCTCCTGATAAGAAAAGGATCAGTGTTGAACTTGGAGGCTCACTTCTCCCTCATTATTATGGAAATATGTCAAAACATTGGGCAACTCTTTGGGTTGAAGTGGTGGAAACGAATTCGACATCTTCCTCAGAAAAATCTATATATTTCCAAAAGGTAATGACTTTGTTTTATATTACAATTTCACCTTCTAAACCAGTAACATAAGATCATATAAAAAAAAAAAAAAAAACCTGGGTACTAGTATGGTTCACAGCAAACAAATTTATATTTAATCTAAAATATGGGCAATGGGGTTTACCATTTTTTTAGCCTTCCGCATGGAACATTTTTTTTTTTATAATTTAAGAACACTGCTATCTCAGACCAGTGCAACTGTTTTTAGAATTTATAAGCTATGAAATTGATTACTATAAAATAGTATGCCTAGAAAAAAAAAAGTATTAAACTATATTCTCTCTAATTAAACAAGATATTAACTATTTATATTGAGTTTAGAGAGTTTCACAAATATGGAATGTCCCAATTGTTGCGGAGAATCTCATTGATTTTGTGCCTGAAGTTAAGCGTCATACAACTTTTGAAATTGAGCCAGTTAATAATTCGTATGTATTGCCTTTTATTTTATTATATATTAATCTTTATCAGTCATATATTAATAATGTATGTAAATGATTCATATTTCAGAGTGATTCAGAACAGCATTATGAGGATAGTGATTCGAACCAACATTAATAGGCCTTTTCCATTATCATTGTCATACCTGTTATCTCCTATTGATCCTAAACATGGAATTATATATGCAGCAGTTGTTCTCTTTGGACTATATATATTAATAATATTTGAAGTAAGAATATTCTCTTTCTTTTTAAGTGGTAGAAAATAAAATCAACATTTTTTTTTTTTTGCAACTATTATCATTTTCATAGCTCTGTTGGCACTCAAAATATTATTTTTCTATTAAATTTCCACAGAAATTCTCTCTCTCTCTCACTTATATGCATATGCGTGTGTGTGTGTGTGTGTGCATGCATGTGCCCGTGCGTGGTTGTGTGTCAATTGCTTTATTATACTCAGTGGGTGTGTCAAACGTCTTAGGTAAGAAGACATTTATCAACTTGTATTCACAGCCATATTGTGGTGCATTACTACTTCTTTATGTGAGTAGCTATGCAATTGTCTCATGACATTTAAATGTCTAACTGTATAGAAACTTTCAGCCCCTATATAAACTCCTTTATTTTCATGTTCTTTCAATTGCTGTTAACCAATCCTTTAGTTATGGAAAATTAGTCGGACAAACTGGCAATCCTATAAATTTAGGCCTAAGCAAAACATATATTTGTTTATGTCTTCAGAATAATCAGTTTCAAAGATTTCTGCCTTTTAGGTATATTGTGCTGAGTAACATTTCTTTATGTGATGTTTGTCATATTCAACATAAAACAAATGACAATACTTAAAATGAAAAAAATAACTTTGTATTTTTCAGATTGTCCACAGAACACTGGCAGCAATTATGGCTGCTACAACATCAGTCGCTATTCTAGCAATATTTGATGCAGTAAGAGAAATTATTATTTATTTAGTATGAATTGTGTTTTGTTTACGAATTTTTTTTTTAAATCAATTTTATTCTAGAGGCCCACACTCTCAGAAATGGTTACATGGGTAGATATAGAAACACTTCTTTTGTTGTTTTCTATGATGGTATTAGTAACGGTATTTTCTGAAACTGGGATATTTGATTACTTGGCTGTTTTTGCATGCAGAGTGAGTTTTATTTAATTAATTTTAAAATGTTATTAGGCATTTATACTTTTTAATTCGAGATCCAATATTTTTTTTTAATAGATAACGAATGGAAAGGTGTGGCCATTAATTAACACATTATGTGTATTTACTGCAGTGATATCCTCTTGTCTTGATAATGTAACAACAGCACTTTTCATGACTCCGATTACAATAAGGTAAAAACCTGAAATTTTTGTGTTGTATACATGTGAGTATAATAATGGTTAAAAAATTAAATATTTCAGGTTGTGTGAAGTGATAGAATTGAATCCAGTTCCCATCTTAATGGCAGTTGTAATGTTTTCAAATATTGGTGGAGCACTCACCCCTGTCGGAGACCCACCTAATGTTATAATTGCAACAAATAAAGACATATTGGAAGCTGTAAGTATATTTTTGTAAACTTATTTTTAGCAATTACTGACTTTATTTCAGACAATATATTACTTGAAAGACCTGGGCCAATGCCACCACTGACAAGAAAGTATAATAAGAACTCCTAATAATTAGACATAGCAAATTCAATGGTTCAGAGCCCATTGTTTTGTTGACTCATGAATCATATTCTCCAGAACACTATAGTTTATAGATAGATTTCACTTGCCTCCTTAATTAATTCTTAAAACTGAAATAATTATGAAATTATATATATAGAAATAATCCTGTTGTTTATTTAAACAAAGAAAAGACGTATTGTATTAGTATATTTCCCTTTAGGGAAATCAGCTATTGATGTACTCATGATGTGATTTTCAAATGTTCTTTGATCCTACATGGAGAAAAATCAGATCCAGTAAAATTTATACATGTAGAATATATGTCTAACATTCTAGTAGTCACACTTTTTTTTTAACGTTCAACAATTCGAATACCATATGTGAACAACTTGGGTGAAACTAAAGATCGAGTTAGTTAATATCTGCCACTGGTCGGTTATGGTGATTTGGACGAGGTTAACTCAATAATTCTAGTATCTTATAATTTTAGAAAAAAAACGTTGAATAGACACTCATATTGCAAATGTAATATTTTGCAATTGCTACACACTTTTTCCCTCTAATTTGAATATTAACTGAGTTATTTGTACTTTTAGCTTTCATTAAACTCTCAACCCTAGTCATCTCACATTCAAAAAAAGGCAGTATATTATTAAATGTCTTATTTTAAACCTAAATTATACATAATGTTTTCATCTGGACATTACTATGTGAGATACAGAATAAAGTTTTGTGATATTATCAACAAACGTTCTCTAGAGACTAAAATTTTATTATTATACAATTTATATATGAAACTCAATATTTTACTGTTTCATGGAATAAGAAAATTTTGAGTTCATTAATAGACAAAATGGAATAAGCCATAAAATTTTAATCACGGACATCTCTGTTATTACTACTCTAACCTAAAAATGTTTTATAATCAATTTTATTGAAATTGTAATGTACTACAATTTTTGTTCTATACATTTTTCAGTCATTTCTATTTTTGTTTTTTAGCCTTCAATAAACCCCCACTCCTAATTATGTGATATTCACTTTAAACTACTGTATCACTCATCTCATGTTCAGCATATTTCAACCTTGTTAACATAGGCTAATTAGAAAGACAGAAACAAAGATTACAACCTGCAGGTGCATCATGAGTGCTAGGGACATTCGGACTCCTTGTATGTGGAAATCTGCTAAGTTTCTGGGATCGAATTATTTTCTTTCTATTTAATATGTGTGTGTAAGATGCTCCATGAAAATAAATAAAACTTTTTCTTTCTCAGTATGTATGTTCACTCTGCACTAGCCATAGTACTGCTCTATTTGTGACCTGTTCACTGTCATTTCTTTAATTCAATAATATCAAACTGATTTATTAGATATAGTTGTTGTCTTACTAACTATGTTTTGAGATATTCATTTTGTTTGCAGGGAGTGTCTTTTGGTGTATTTTTTATTCACATGGGTACTGGCTTGGCTGTAGTTATGGTTTATGTGCATTTACATTTAAGGTTTGTTTTTCGAAATATAAAATGTCGAAGACAAGAAGATCCATCAGGTGTTGAAGGTGAAACTTTATTCATACACTTATTTTAAAATGTTATATAATAGCAATTTGGTTTGGGCAATTTATTAATCTATTCATTATTTAATTTCGTTAGATCTTAAGCATGAAATAGAAATTTGGCAAAGAACTGCAGCATCATTATCTTCTTATACAAAAGATGAGTTCTTAGTAAAAGAGACACTATCAAAAAAGGTACGAAGATTGATAGGCGATCTTAAAAAAAAACTGAAAGATGAAAGGTACATATTTTAATAGTAAAATTAATTTGTTTTATATATTAAAGTCTAGGGGACAATATGCTTACAAAATAATTCCAATTCATTAAATGAAGACGTGCTTTACTTAAATTTCTTTACATTTAATCACCATGTATATATTTTACACACTTTAAAGTAATAAATAAAATGCAAATTGACCTAATCAGCATATCAAAAATTTTGTAAAAACATTTACAGGAACATTGAAGGGCTAAGGAACACAAGCAATTTTCCCCCAAATTCTTACTGAAAACAATTGCTTTTCAATTAATTTTTATTTATGCTTTCAGCTCACCAGTACGCAATTATGATGATAAACTGAAAGAATTGAAGAGAAAGGTAAATATAGGATGATTATTGTTTAAAATTAAAATTTCAACATATAACTGAGATGATTATTTCCAAATCAAATCATATAAATTATAAGGGGTTTTGAAAATGTCCTCAATTATAATATATGATTTTGTGATTATAAATGATATGGGATTTGAAAATTACCTCCTCCTTTATATAATATCGTGAATATCACTGGCTAGTGAGTGGACCATGCTCATTGCTTCTCTACTACCACTTCCATGGGGTAGACGCTTACTTTAGACCATTTCTCATATAAGGAAGAAAATCTTATCCTTGAAAATATAAAAATTGATATGACCAAAAAACATGATTATATACTTAGTTGGAAAAATTAAAAGATCTTCATATTTGAGTTTTGTGGAGGGATTTTGGCTTAATTTTATTTTACTATTATAACTGCTTATATGGATGGGTGTTATTGAAGTTGAAAATAAGATTGCAGTTGAGCAATAATGTAGTTATTTACCAACTAACTTATGTATAACTACTTATAATTTAGCACTAACCTTCAAAACAATGAGCACAAGAATTTAGAAAAGAAGCATTTTCCCAAGAGGCAAACAACAAAACTGTCAGTTTTGCCAATAAGCAAGTAAAAGTTATGATAACACTTTGGTATGTTGTGGGAGTGGGCTGACTTCAAGCATGCCTAAGAGCCCTTTTCTTTCGTAGTACTTCTTCCTTTGACTCAGTAACCCACAACACCTAGCTGTTATACTTAAAGTATTTGTTGTTGTTATTAATAAATGTCAAATAATTCAGGCAAAGGGGTATTATTTAAAAGTTTTGAAATAAATACAAAAGTATTAATTAAGAAAATTGAGTACATAAAATTGATAATATTTAATAATTCAATAAAGTAAAATTACAGCCATAGTCTTGTTAGCATCTCAACTGAAGTAGTCTTTTATAGTATTGATATTTTTAATTTCATTTTATAATTAATAAGTTAATTAATTGATCAATTTCACTACTTGATATTGGCTTGCTCCTACAATATTGGATTCCTTCACAATATTTCCCAGGTCTCACACCTGGCTTCTTTCTTCACATGTTCTGATGCGACTTGCAGTAGCTCAAAATGTGACTACACCAAGAAGTCAGTTATGAGACTGGTGAAATATAGTGACGGCAGATACAGACTCCAGTGGAACAATACGAATATTAAGTAGTGAAATGGAATCCAGGCAAAGAATCTTTGAACATCATGCATATAATAGTTTATTAACATTGACATTTTGATACGAGTACCCTATAAGAGACCTGTCGCTCCTGATAAAATCAACAATCACGCTGATCTTTGTCCTGATGATGTTCTTTCTCCACTCTGTGCCGGAGTTGAACCTGAGCCTGGGATGGACAGCCCTTCTTGGAGTCATCCTTATCCTTGTCCTAGCTGACATTCAGGATCTCGAGAGCCTTTTAGCAAGGGTAGAATGGAGTACTCTCATATTTTTTGCAGCACTCTTCATACTCATGGAGGTATAACTCAAGTTATTATTTTTCGAATAAAAGAGGCTTGTTCATTTTTTTAGTGGAGTAATAATAACTCAAATATTTAAGATTTGATATTAAATTTTTACACAGGTAATTAGATATACGCTAGTAGAACATTCTGCCTATTGTGTCCTCAAAATAAGATCGAAAAATATTTTTAAAAATCTGATAAGCAGTAGAACAGTTTAAGGAAATACATTTATTCAAATCAATAACAAGAAGAAAAAAAATCCCAAAGCTTTTTTATAAGTTGTAGAGGTATCAAATCTTTTGCCTTCATAAATATTTTAATCAATCAGGGATCTGTAAACAGTGCTCAAAGGCCTCACATATTGTCCAAAATATTTTGGAGTTTTTCGTGGATATTAAATGATACCTAACATTTTTAGGCATTTTACCAGTGGATGCAATTCCCACTGTCAGTCCAATGGAGTTTCATTGTCTTTGTTCACATGAATTAATTTAGCAATTTTTAGAAAATTGTTAATAAATGGTCAGCACTGTCTTTGTCTGTGAGGGCATTTTGTTTTGGGAGGAGTTGGTGGAATGGGGCAATAATAATATAATAGAGAAAACAGTTTTCTCTACTAGATGCTGCATATACCTGTGATTTAATATTTGTGTTCTTCAACATTATACATGCTAAATTTAAAGCAGATTTATATAAAATATAGTGGCTATATTGTATAAGCATGTGCTGAGTGGCAGATAAAGAGTTTGCCTCACTTATAAAAGTGAAATGCATAACTTCGTTTTGGTTGATTAGTCCTAATGACCTATTTGTTAAGTATTATTGAACATGATTGTATTTCAATTTTTAATATTTTCAGGCACTTTCAAGGCTTGGGCTTATAGAATGCATCGGTCACCAGACGGAGCAGATGATTCTTGGTGTGAGTGAGAAGAATAGACTAACCGTAGCAATAATACTCATACTCTGGGTCTCAGCTCTTGCTTCATCATTTGTCGATAACATTCCTCTCACAACAATGATGGTGAGGATAGTGACATCTCTCAGCCAGAACGAAGAGCTGAAGCTCCCTCTACAACCACTTGTCTGGTCCCTTGCTCTAGGAGCATGCCTTGGAGGTAAAGACATCTCTGAAGAAACTGTATAGAATCGTTTTCTTTCATAATTTTGAAATCTTGTTTGGTCGTCAGTTGTTTCTAAAAAGACAGAACACACAGTTGATAATTCCTAAAATGGAGCATACCAATGGGAGTCTTCTGTTTCTTACATTACGATTAATGCATTCCCTGTCTGTGTCAAGTGGAACTCAAATTACGGAGTATTAAATGATTATTTAAATGTGTGCGGATATATTTTAGTAAATTGTTCCATTCTAATCACTGAACAATATTTGAAAACTCTCTTCAATTCTACTCTAATCCTACCCATTACATGACAAAAATAAAGTCCATTAAATTTTTTATATATTTACATATATACATAGTGAGTCTGTTAACACTTCCAGTCATTTTTACTTGATTATTACCAAACAATACATGTAACTGTAAGACAGAACTGTTTACTATTCATAAGTTGAAAAACAAAAACAGTTTCATTGTACCATACTTAACAAAAATGGAAAGTGATATGAGCAAGAAAGGCATACATCTTTTCCCTTTAACAAGACTCCGTTATTTCAAAAATAAAATAGTGGTGAATTGCAATGACAACCGTGATAACAGATCACAACTGACAGACAGGTTTGTTTTAGCTCTATAGGTACCATCTTCATCATCATTGTTCTCAAAATTTCAGCTTCTGTCTATGGATACAGGTGTTGTTTTTTGGGAATACAAATCAATAGTAGATTCTTGGATATTATAGTGATAAAAAAATCAATGTTGGTGTTCACCTGACTGCATCTAAATCTAGCTGTATGTAGCTAAAGACAACAGGGCCAATTTTTGAATTACTGTTTTAAAAAAAATGCTATTCCTAGTTAGATTGGTTCACTAATAACTTACTATTTCAGGGAATGGAACTCTGATAGGAGCATCAGCAAATGTGGTTTGTGCTGGCGTAGCTGAGCAGCATGGATATAGATTTTCTTTCATGCAGTTTCTCAGGTCTGTTTGAAATTCTACTTTCAAATAAATTAAATCTATTTAAAATATGTTTATACACTACTTTTTACTTCCTTGTTTGATAAAATAAAAATTGAAACAAGAGATTCTCATGATCCTTTTCATAATAGAAATATCTCATATTTTACCAGTAGTATAATCAGAATCTTTTACCTCTCAAAATCAAGAACATTCTTCCTAATATACAAGGCAACCATGTATGCTTCTATTCACTCAATGTTAGCTTCATTGATTATCAGTTTTGTTATTATGAAAACTATTATTTTTTTTTTTTTAACAAAATTCAAATAATGTTTTGCGAGAGATGCGCAAGGATGGTATGTGCACAGGGTGAAATATTCTTTGTATAGTGTTCTTATGGCTTGAGAAATGATGCTTTTACCCTTTCATTCCTTCAACAAGTTGTCAAGCTAGATTCACTGTACCCCAGACACTCCCAAAGATGTATTATTTAAAACAGTTATAGACATCTTCCTGAAGTCCTGATTATAATGGTTTTATTAAAGTAATTTGCTTTGTTTTATTACTATTATTTTTTTAAACAAATAGGGGTGTATTAATGATTAAACATTTAATTTTATCCAAATGAATTTCATGATAAATTTCTAAGTTTCTTTTTAGGTAATATTACCAAACTATAATATAAAATAATAAAATCAAATAAGTAAAACTGAAACATAATTAAAAGCAGAGGAGGAGGATGGTAAGATGAGTCAATATAGTCAGTATCTAGGATTACAGATATCTGAGAGCTCTTAATAGTCAACTAATTAGTGAGAAATGAAATGCTTAAATCTTGCTATGAAAAATATAGGAAAATTGATAAGGCTTTGTCTGTTGCAGGATTGGTTTTCCCACTATGATTGGCAGTGTGGCTATAACTATGGCTTATCTTCTAGTTGCACACGTCCTCATTGGATGGAACTCTTGATTTTTTGTCAACAATAAAATCATGAAATACATTATTACTTATATCAGAATATTATCTGTATTTATGTTTTAATTCTTATAATTTATTTATGCCTCTAATTAATTGAGTAATATTATTCTATGTATATTGTGAAATATATATTGTGAACTTAGAATAATTATGTTTAAGTAATTTAAGAAAGCGTTAATAGAATAAAATTAATTCATTGGAGTAAGTATTCAAAATACTGATAGGGTAGGCTCAGTGATGCAAACTCTTGCAAAAACTCTATTTATAACATATACAATGTACAGTATTTTTTATACAAGTGATTATTGTAATTTTTAAAAAATTTTATAATATACATATTAACTGTTTTACTATTTGTATTACAAGAGAGTCTCGTTAAAAAGCTCAATTAATTTTATTTAATGGAAACTAATTGTTAAAGAAACTATTTATATTTACAAATTACTTTATATTAAACAATAACACACTGCCTGAATAACAAAAATCATGTATGAAATCAAAATTTTTGACTAATTACATGGTGTTCTAGAAATAAATCTATTATCTTTCTATTTACTAGGATCAGTAAATTTAATAGTTTATTTTTTTACAATTTTATAAAAATTGCTGATAGTACAAAATGAAATCACATTCATCGTTATAATGTGTAACAACATTATACACCGAACTAAACTCGAAATATGCATTGCAGTTTTGTGTTTTAATTTTACATCAGAGCAGAGACTCACACTTTCTGCAGGTAAACTTCATTTGTAAAGCCTTTGACAAGATTGAATAAACGTGTGAAATTGAAAAAAAAACAAACTAAAACAAAAAAAAAACAGCTTATCTCATCACAGAATAAATATTTCTTTTAAAAACAAAACAATAACTGTGCACATAATAATCAAATAGCAAATAGGACCACCACTTGAACTGAACAAAAAAATGACAAGAGCGAAAATGAGCGATTCGCAAAAGCTTTGTTCAAGAATGTTTGTTTTTGACGAGATCATATCACTTCTGCCAAAGCTTCGCACTCCCTCGTATCATCTTGGACTTCATAGACTTCTTCTTGTCACCAGAAGCTATTGTCTCTCTTGAATCAGTCGCCATTGCCTCTTCCACTTCCTGTGATTGACTTTTCAATGTCTTTTTAATGTTAACAATCTGAAACAGACAAAAGAATAAGAATCAATTGAAATAATACATTGTATTAGATATCAGCAGTTGAGCTCACTGATAAAGGTGACAGAATTCCCTGCAGCAGACAATTATATGAACCATATAATGGTGTGTTCCAGAGAGGTATTAAATGTGTTTTTTGGGAGAACATTCTATTTTTAAACTCCCAGGCATTAATTATAAAGTACAGTAAACATATTAATATATATATACACATACACGCATGTACACACACACACACACACACACATACGCACGCACACACACACAAATATAATATTTTGACATCTCAAAAATCTCAGCTGATGTTTCTCCTTAAGGAAATTTTCATACTCTTAACTAATACTATAAATACTTCTGATTATTGTGTTACTTTTTTTTCAACTATAGCTCTTTGCTGATGAAATTGTGATTTGAACAGTTGAATGTTTAACTATTTGTAATGTTACTTTGAGTTATTTTAGTATCAAGAGAGAGAGATACTTGGAACAATGCCAATTCTTAGTCTGCCTTCAAATTTTTTACTATGGTTTAGGCAGTCTTCTCAACTAACTAACAAGAATAACTCAAACTTTCTGTGACAAAAATATAGCACTGTGAATGTTAGGACAAATGTGCTTCTGTATTAATAATAATTTTACATGTAGAAAACTTCCTACGGTTATTGTTTTTTAACTGAAGGCTTGTGTAAGACATACTAAAAATATCAGTACTGCACCTCTTTAGTTTGTTACTCTAACACAAATGTTGGCCTTTGCCTCCCTACCATGTTCAACATCAGCCGTTCTGGTTCCAATCCCCCTCTAACAATTTAGTGCGAGTTTTATGCACAAACCGAGCGCAGGCCTGCCTCACATCTTACACTTATTAAGTAGTGCTATTAATTCCTTTATGCATCACTTGCAGTAGCCATTATTCACAACCAGAGCCATTTGTATTGTAAGGTCATTCTTTGCTTCCTTTTCTAATACTAGGAACGTCTAATTCCTTCAATGAACTGTCTCTTTTCGATATCAACAATATTCACTCTATCTTTTATGTATTATATGACAGCATTATCTAATCCCTCCCCCTCATCGTATTTCATTTTAAATTCAGCAAACATTAATTAATATATGGACCTCTGACAATATTAATTTTTAGTCGAAGCCTCATAATTTATCTCCCTATGGATTTATCCTATAATAATAATGGTGATACAAAAGTCTTTATATCTAACTAACAAAGATTTTTAACCAATAACCTGTGATATATACCTTTGTTGTATTATTCCTAAAATATTAAAAACTGTTAGTCAGTTTTAAATTGAACTTTAACAAGGAAACTATATTTCTTAAATAGTTTATTTCTTTCTATTTATTAAAACAAGTGAGTAAACCATGGAAATCCATGCTATTCTGAGGTACTAATTTAAAAAAAGAATACAATGCAACTGATGTAGCCCCTGGCATCTGTGAAGTATAGGGGACAGATACAGTGTCTATCCATGTTGCACACACTTGGTTTGAATATTCCTGCATACTTCCCCTTGAAACAACCCAAACTTTGAAAAATGGATAACACGATATTTATTTATTATTATTTTTAAATAAATTTAACTTCTTGAAACATTGTCTATCTTTTACTACATTGTATTTCTAACATAATAAAATTTTTAAAAAATAAATAAATTTGGTTCAACAACATGTTAATATTTAAAGAGTGATCACAACCAATTAGGCTCTGAAATAAATTTCATTAATTCTTAAGAATTAATAAAAGAAAACACAAACATAAATATAGTGGATTTCACAATTAGAGCAACGTGGAGATTTCAGATTCATTTATTCAACGACATATAACGAGTCCATTCAGATATTAGTATAAATAAGGAAGGCTGGATTTAATTAAAAAGATTAAGGTTGATTCATTAAACCCACTACCTTATTCAAACAATAAACCATCCTATATCATCAATCATATTTATTTACTGGAATTAATTGACAAATAGAGACCATCTCATATTAGAAAATTAATAAAAAGCTCATATATTATTTATGCGAAATTATTAAATTGATAAGATTGCAAAATTTATATAAAAATTCAATATCTTTTTACAAGTACTATTTAATTGATCTGTACTGTTTACAGTTGGTAATAAGATTAAAAGAACTTAGGGCTACAAAAATGCGTAATGAATAAAACATACTACTTGTTTCTGTTATAAATTCCGAAAATTCATACTAAAATAATTGAGACCTAATTCAACGTCTAATCGACATAGGATTCAGAAATCCTAAGAGTAAAACATTTCAAACATAAGAGAAATTATTAAGAAACAGAAGACTGGTTTTCATAAAACACAATAAAGTGGATAGAGAACAAAGGACTATGTGTATAAATATAAATAGTTAAAAACAAAAAAAGTATTCTGGCACAAGTTTTAAAAAATTAAATTCATTTTTCTATGGCTAATTCGAATGGGTCATCTGCAGGTTATCACCCATTTCCAACCAAAGTGGGACTATTGACTATACTGGGGGGGGGGGTATTTAGTCAGTCTATCACTGAGAGCATTATGAAGGCCAATCATGACTCCCAGTGCTCCAAAAACAAATTCCAAGTCTGATTAGTGTATATAAAAACATATGACAAAAAACCTAACAGGAAATTTGGTACACCAGATTTGAATAACTTTAAGAACTGGATTTTGATGGAGCAAAGAGATTTAATTATTGATGGATTAGTGACATAAAATTAGAAATAATGGGGATTGTTATAAAAAATAAAAAAAAAAATAAAAAAAAAAAAGATGGCTAGTTGACAAAAAAGGAGGCTATAGGTTAAATAAAAGCTTCGTAATGGAAATAATAACCATTGCTTTAGGATTAATAATAAGTTACTTAAATATACACATGACACTTTAATATAATATAACACTGGTCTATATACCAAAAATAGGAATCAAGGTGTTCTTTGGGCCACATTTGACTTAAAAAGAAGGCAGAACTTGTCTTAAGGAGCTAAGGAAATTTACAGAAAAAATATTCGAAAAATGGTCTCAAACTAAATGGCAAAGTGTAAGAATTAGGTACTTCAAAGATTCTAAGGTTAATAAGGGTACATGGCTCTGAAAGTCATTAATAACCTCATGAATTGAAACTCGAAAATAGCTATTGTTCTTTTTTATAATTTTAACCTTTCTTTTAAAATTTTCTGATTAAAAGAAACATAATTAATATTGTTTTCCAATAATGACATGGGCCTCAGGTTAGCCATGTGAGTTAAAGTGTTAACCTTAATCTCAAATGGTAAACTTAGAAGTGGTGAGTTCGATTCCAGCCTGGGCAACTGGAATTTATTTAGTGAAGAGCTCATAAAATAAAATCCTTAGTCTCACCCTGGCTATAAAAGGTTGGTCAACTGTAAATAGCCCGCCCCATTAGCCTAAGTATCAAAAAATAGATGTTAATGAGTAATAATAAAAATTAATTACATTTTTGAAGTTAATAACTATTATTATTGGGTTCATCATAGTAAAGTTATGGCATTCGTCTTATTGCACTGGGTACAACTCGAGTTAAGGAAAATATTTAGTCCTAACTAGGTTCAATAACACATATATCCTATAAACAACCAGTCCCAATTAGACAAAGTAGCATAAATTGGGCATTAATAAATATTAATTATTTTCTGATTTTCCTATTACATTTTTACAAGTTTAAAATGAATCATTAAAGCAATGATTAGCAAGCTGTACATCCAAAATCTGAGTCATAGAAGCCTTATCAGTTTGAAACAGTGGATTTACCATTAATAAAAGTGACATGTCATTTTTCAATAAATATTACTATTATTGTGTTGAAAAATATAGAATAGGTGACCAACTACACATGGACAACTTTTAAGTGGTGCAAGGAAATTATCAGACCTTGTGAAGTAGCCATGGCTTTAAAGTTTAACAAGACTGAAGTCGAGGTATCCAGTATTACTGCAAACATGGACTCATTTCAATCTTAAAATTCCGTCAAGCAGGGGCTGCTTAAACTAAGCAAATTTCCCATGTGCTAGATGACATACTCGTGATCTAATCTCACCATATATTCTCTATTTCCAAATAAAAATCAGATAATTAAAATGATTTAGTTTAAAAGGCTAAGAACAAGGAAGTACTGATAACTCCATTAATAATTGAGTTACAATAAAATGTATTGAACAACAATTGTTCAGCAGAAATAGTTTAACAAAAGTGGTTCTGTAACATTTTTTGATCTTATTTATAATAATAGAGAGGGGCTCAGGTTAGCCACGTGAGTTAAAGCATTGACCTTAATCTCACATGGTAAACCTAGAGTGGCGAGTTCGATACCCGCCTGAGCAAAGGAGTTTATTTAGTGACGGGATTCAATAAATAAAATCCTTAGTCCCACCGTGGCTAGAAAAGGGAGGCAACCTGAAGATTACCCATCCCAATTAGCCTTAGTTGCAAAAAGTGGACGTTAATAAATAATTTAATTTTAATAAGAGATATTTTAAATGTTTGTATTTCCCCCGACTAATCCGGATTTTAGCCATTAATGAATATGATCTTTAGAATTTAAGAAAATGGTTAAATATTGAGTGTAGTATAGATCAAGTAAACATTTTTGAATGAAGAACATAAAATCTTACAACAATCATGAATAAAAACTTACTTCAGTTTCTATGGCTTCTTTGTGCTTTAGTGCTCTATTTTTTTCCTGATTGGCTTGATGCATTTGTTTCTCTACAGCTGAAAGAACTGCTTCACATGAATCACACCATTCTTGAAGTGTGTTTATTATAAGGCCAAGATCTGAGTCTCTTGTATCTCTTCCTATAGCGTAATCAACTTCTAATTGTGAATTTTTTTGGTCAAGCTTACCGTGAATTATATCTGAAACAGATAAGAGCATAATAAGGATGAATATTTATTTGTGGACTGTCTTTATACAAAAGGAAATGACTATACAGCCCATAATTAACAAATTAACAATAATAAATTAATGACTATATAACCAATATTTAGTTTAATTTTTGCCACTTTATTACAATCCTAATTATCACTAATATGCAACTTTTCTTTTTTTTGTTAATCCAGGAATTTAATTGCTCATTACTTATGAATGCACTCAGTTTGCAATAACTAGGTTACATACAAAAATAACTGTCATATAATTCTCATTTTTAAAACTAGTACTCCTTATATAAGTTGTCCCGTATAAGATTAGCTCCTGAGGGATGTAATATATTCTGAGGTCCATGCAAATAGGGCAGATAACAAGTTCAAGATTAAAATTCTAACGTTTTGCAAAAGGCACAGATTTCTTTAGGCTGAAAAATATAATATATATTTTTGAGTCCTTTTTATTTGATAGTTTCTTAAGATTCTTATCTGTGGTAATACTTTTATTGGTATGGAAGGATTTACTAATATTTAAATAGATTTGTAGCTTTTCTTCTTTATCAAATAATTGAGCATATATAAGATTATATTTAATCTAGTTCAGTTTATCTTCGGTTTCAAAATATGGTTCACACACTCTTTTTATTTAGGAACATTTTCTTTGAAAAGAGAGGTATTGAATACAATATTGGCAGTTATTAATTATGCAAAAATATAATATACAGATAAAACATTTTATGACTAATACATATTTAACCTGAACCGATTTAAAACATTTAAAATTAATTACTCTCACATAACAGTAAATAAAGTTTGTTATGCAGGAAACTAAGCAGATTTATCACGTACTGGAATGAGGCACGGATTTTGACATATCACACCCTATTGTCAATTTCTTCTTAGAATCAAATTAAACAATATTTAAAATTTAAGCTGAACATAACATTAGTGGTTTAATAACCTTAAATGAAAATTGTGTAAGCAGGAGCGGGGGTTCAGTGAAGGCTCAAAACAATAAAATACAAATAAATCCATGAACATTTCAGTTAAAAAAAGCTCATATATATTACATTATCAACCAAGATTGGTTGTATAATATATCTCCAATAAATTCATAATAAGAGATAGTTTTGCACATATATTTTACATCTACCCTACACCTCCACTCCAACTGGTCCAATTTTGGTAATTAGAAAGTATTCAAGTTTTAGATGAAACATTTATATATTGAGATTAGTAACAATGCAATAAAAAGTACGAGGGGGTTTACTTTGATGTCAATATATTTCTTAATATTGCTTTCAATGAAAAAATGTAAAGAACAAATTTTGTTCAGAATCCATTTTTTTCCCCGATCCTAAAACACTATTTAGTTTTATGCATTTTAAAAGTTTGAGTCCCAGCTTCTCCTCACTAAAGAGAATTCATTATGTTTCAAGAGGTAGCCTCGATGGAATTGTGATTTGTTTTGAATTTGTATCAGTGATGTAAATATTGTCACAGTGCGCTATTTTAATCACCATTGAAGAGGGGTGGGGGCTACTTGGAAATCAAAACTACTGTTCATCAATATCTTCATATTAAAAATGTTATATGTTAATATTGATTTTATCAGAAAAATGTAAAGAATGAATTGTACTTCTGTGGTGGTATTACAGCAGAATACCTGAAAAAAATGTTATATTTTTTCTCAAGATTCTAAGATGATACAATCATTTAATTTTGATGGAACTGAGGTGAATTTGATCCCAAGAATGATAATAAATTTCATGCTCAAAACTATAAATATGACTAATTTGACGATAATAAATGGATTATTTAGTGCTTTCACTAATCCAATGTTTTTATTTCGATGGGAAACCATTATATCAATACATTTATGGATAACAACAATGCTAAACATAAATTTGTCTAACTGCTTATATTTTGGTTTAAAAAAATGAATTACTGCACATTTACTGTACATGTTACAGGACATATGTGTAATTGATGAATATGAAGAGATGATTTTGTGCATAAATTCTTTATAATTCCATGAAAATCATTTCAATTTGAATCCATAAATAACGGGTAACGTGGCTATACACGGTAAACGTACACATGCACATACACACGGGTTGGTTGTAGAGCACTGAGTACTTAAATATACTTCCATGATTAAGATTGCATATATTTACTGAATGTTGAGGTATTCCAAGAAGCACTGATTTATATATATATACACTTGTGTGTGGGTATATACACTCACATATAAATTAGTATATGGCTGGATTCTAAACATTAAATTTATGTTTTCTCATCAAGGTGTTAAGGAAATGTTCCTAAAATAATTTGTATCAGCATTTCACTTATAACATTCAAATTAAATTTATTTTACAATGAAGAAATAGCCTTGACAAAAGCATATTTTTCATAGAATTGTCAAGTTCGGAAACTAAACCTGCTGTCCCTACATTAATTGTACATGATTTGTAATATATCGCCCAGCCTCTGGTACACAGGTTGCTACTAAACTGTATTTCACATCAGATTAAATTATGAATATAATGATTTCCATAACAGATGATTCTTTATTGTAAACAATAAACATAAGTGTTTAGGTCTTCTTATACGGTATTCTTATTAACATAAACCTAAAGCTCTTTAGCGAGTGTTTTAACCTCCGTTACTGTATCCAAAACAGTTATATTTTGTCAATACTTCTTTGTGGCCGGCTTGAACCATAATTATTGGATCTGTTTAAGATAAACACAAGTACAATATATTTCAAAATGAAACATAACAACAGAAATATTCAAGAATTTAATTTTATTTCTTCTTTACAATGAATCCCCATTTCCTCAGCCATTAACAAACCTAATCACATATGCACACTCTGACACATATTTTACATAATCAAGATTTTATGAAAAGAATATGTAAAACTTATGTTTTGACTAAGTTGTTTTTTGATATATTACTTTATTATTAATGTTAAATGAGTATGAGTAGGAATAGGTTTACTTATGACATAAAACTAAAAGATATACAATTAACTCCCTTGATTTTTGAGTTCGAGAAAAATGTAAATAACAAAAATATTAGACATTGTGCAACTAACAATATTAACAAGTAACATTTTGATACAAGCTTAATAACAGAGGTATTTCCTATTTTTAATTTCACCACTTCTGAACTCCATTTTCTTTTCTTAATTTACATAGCTTCATATTATCAATAATCTGACATGGCTTACATATTATTTAATGCTCAAAAAATGCTTTGAGAGCAATATCTTATGACAGAATTAATACTAAGTACGTATATAATTTCCTGGTTTTCAGCCATTATATGGAGATTGAGTTTATATGGAAAGTAACAAGTGCTAAAAGTCCCTTAAAAACACAGGAGGGGAAAGAAATATAGTAGATCTCAGTCTAAACCCTAGACCACCATCCTCTCCAAGAGCTGTTGAGGAGAGTTATTTCACGATTACCTTAAAATTGGGATATTTTGTCCAAAAGGAGGGGGGGAGGGCAACAAAAAATCAATTATATTTTGTCCCATCCTGAATAAAGACATATAATAATTATGTTTATATAGTAACAAAAGCAATGTGAATAAATAATAGAAAAATAAGAAAATGAAAGGAAAACAGTGCCATGGGCTAAAAATAGAGCCGAGGAATAAATGTAATGAAATAATGAAATTTACCTGCATAAATTGCTTCTATTATTAAGTCTTCTAAGTCTCTAACATTTTTAATATCTAGTTCTTGCAGCAGAAGAGAATAAGGGATACACTGCAAAATATTTTACAAATATAAAAAACACTAATGAGTACAAAAAATCTGTTATATTCAAAGCAAGCCTTTTACCTTCATTTTAGTAGCTAATGTCACAATCGTCAGATGCTGTAGCTTTTTCTTCTCAACATCTGTCAATTCAAGGAGGTTTGCTTTGTTTTCAAGATATTGCCGATACGTACCATAAGCAAATAAATTTAGAGTGTTGTAGGAATTGCCATGAGGAGAATTTTCTAGCTGAAATAAAAATTCCTTTAGAGAAAAACTTTAACACTAAATCGCATTAAAAGTTATAATACTCACAGCTTTAATACTAGGCATATCTAGAAGTTCACCAAACACATGAACTCCAGGAGCAGAAAGTACTTGTCTAACTAGCTCAACTGTAGCAGCTCCATGAACTGACTTAGCTAGAATTACAAACTGTTCTAGGGGGTTGTTAGTTAAGGGGGGTGAACCTTTTTCTGTTGTCATTTTCACCATGAATACCTAAATAAATTGATTAATAATATAGGCCAAGCCCAAATAAATTAAACATAAATAGAATTAAATTCAAATGAAAGCTATACGTCAAAAGCAACAACAAATCAGAGTAAATAACATCAATAATAGGCTTTTAATATAATGCAATGCACAAATACAATTTAGTACTTGCTAGTTTCACTAAATAAGTCAACTAAAAGTTTTAAAAAAACACGAACCGAGCTACTTTAACCCCAGGAATAGTTTAAAAGGTTGAATTCATCAAAGGTAACTAAAATAATATCACAAAAACATTCTAAACACTCGCTATAACAGCAGCAGCTTCTCCGGCCCTATATAAGGTTATTTTCAAGTCCTTGGAACAGTGTTGCCCTAAGCAAATCTATTAAAGCGATATTATTAAAAATCATACTTCTTTATTAGATTTCTTGTTAATTTAATCAAAACAATTCAAGATGATGATAAGGAAGCGTGTCTGTGTAAACAGGAGCGGTATATATTGCGGAAGTAAGACTTATAAACAGATCAACTTGGAGCAACCAGTAGTCACTATCAGCGCAGTTGCGGTTATCTTTGAAGGTTCTTGAGGTAACGTGGACCTCCCCCACTGGACAAATGTGTAGTTTTGTGTTTGTAATTGTCTGGTGACGGAGCCTTCTCCTAAATGTATCTGATTTGACTATTTGTAAAAATAGAAATGTTTTGAATTTGAAATCATGGTAATAAGACCTATCAATGGCTTAAATGAGTATTCATGCTTTCATATGTATATATTTACATTTGATTACTTTACTTAGTAGAATGTAAAAACCGATAAAGATATCTTTTTACCAGTTTATATTAACTTTTGGTGGGAATTATCTTTAATATTGCGGTATTAGTGGTAAATTTGTATACTTTCCAATCAGTTAGCTGTATGTTAATCCCTGTTTTCCTGCCTTTCAGAGTTGATTGTCGATCCATTTTTATTTGACTGTCAACATTATAATCGGCTATGTCTGAAGTGAGGAGAAGACAGCAGCCTTCTAGAGAAGAAGAGCCACCACCTACGATGGAAGAGTTGCCCAACATCAGAGGTGATGAGCTAAATATTGCTGTTCTTCTACTTCTCTATCTTCTCCAGGGCATACCTCTTGGCCTTTCTGGAGCACTTCCCATGATCCTCCAGAATCGAGGTGCATCATTCAAACAGCAGGTGATGCAATATTATTATTATACTATAATTATGTACACTTTCTTTGTTTTGCTTTCTTCAAGTTTGAAGACTTTCATTTGTATTGTGTTTTTGACCAAACATTAATCTACACTGGCCAGTGGTTGAATATTTGAACATAAAACATAGTTTTCAGATTGAGTAAAAGAATCATAATTATAAGTAGTTTAGTATTTATTTTCACTTGAAATAGGAATTGGTAGTGCTCATTGCATAATTAGTGGGATTTCCTGTTTTCCTCCCTCTCTTTAAAGATCCTCTACCATTAATTGCTTGTTCACAGAGTGGTAAATCATGGTTCAATGAATGGAGTTCCTTTTACTTAATCGTTAATTTGGCGTGGCAGGGGAAGCTTAGGCTTTACTTTTGTTTTTTAGTGAAAATGAAACAATCTCTCAGGCATAATTATGCACAGTGTCATAAATTATGCTTTCAAAAAAAGAGCTGTATGTTGCAGATATAAGTGGAAATTGTGTCAGAGTAATTAGAAAACTGAAACTACCAATACAAAATACATTTAAGTATTCCGACCAACAAATAAGATAATACTTCTCGCAAATTGGTCAAGAGTTTGTAACCTGAGGATAATATATCTCATAGTTCTATGATATATGACCACAGTATCTGACCATTATTCATTGGTTTAGGGTTGTGTCTTAGATGATAAATTCAGCAAATCCTCTAAATTTTTATTTTTCACATCCTTCTTCAACAACACGTGTAACAATTAGTCTGATTATCTTAAATTTGTATTCATTTTGTAAACAGTTTAGTTTTAAGAGTTTCAGTAGGAACTGTAGTAAATTCAAAGTTTAAATTTTTCCATATCTCAGCATTTGTCCAGTACATTTTAATTTTTGAAGTACCATGTTACATGACCGACAAGTTGTATCCAACTTTTAGAGAAATAAAATGTTTTGCTCAATCATTTTTTAAACTGTTTTAATAGGCTTATAATTAAGAGTCAACCTATTATAGCTTTTTCAGTTCATATCCATCTTTTAGTTATTAGTTTTAGTTATTTTCAGGGCCATGGATTATTTTTGAACATAAAATTAAATTTGCTAAATCATTAATTACAGTCACTTTTACTATTCTTGATTATTATATATTTAAATATGTGTATTCGTTTTTATTAAATGTTTTTTTAACTATCCAATGAAAATTTATTTTACACATCTATCTGTGATGTTTATTTTTTCCTGAGTAATTACACCATTATTATAGTAATTTTCCACTTAATTTCTTTTTCCTCCTCTCACATTTTGTGGTTATTGGTGATATTTCAGCTTGTTTGTTGTATTCTTCTTGACTTCATCTTCCATGGATGAATTTTAAATATACTAGCAATACCAAATTTTTATTCTCTATTCTATTATATTGATTATAACATGTCAATTTTCCTCTGTGCTTAAAATGAGTTTATATCTAAGCAGCTGTAGTCAATTAGAGAACTGAAAACTTCATCTCTGGTTAAAAGCTCTGTTTTATTTATTTATTTTTTATGCAGGATGTATGAAAAGAATTTCTAAAACCATGAATGAGCCCCTCTCACTGGTAGGGCTTCCCCATTGACTGAGCTGATTAAAGTGGTTGATATCACTTTGCTACTCTGATAACAAAGTAATATTAAGCCTATCAGCTGGATTTTTAGATTGTATTTGGTTCTAAGCATCTGAAAAATATACTTGTTGTCAATAATGAATAAATGAAATGCATAAGACTTATAAACAAAATTAGAAGTAAAACATATTTTAAAATTGTGGTATATGAATTGGGATTTAATTTAATTAGAGGCATGTCCATAAACAGTAGAGAGTTGAGTACTTGCCAATACCCTTATTTTTGATAACTTTACAAATCAAGTTTTATAGTAATAATTAAAGAATCTCAAATGGAGTATGAGTATTCTTCCAGAAAATAATAATTTGTTGGTACAATTTTCTGTTTGAGACCTCGAGATGACTTAAGTACCACATTTTATAAATTTTTGTTCCGAGTTTATGGGTGGGGTAGCTTAGAATAAACACTTTCTGTCGTTATTAATTTTATTTATTTTCCACCCTTCCAGTTTCGTGATATTTATACTAACTTTTCAGGAATCATAAAATAGTGAAACAGTGCCTTGGAACAGGCGGTTATAAATCGATTTGAGGTGTTTAAAAGTAAGCAGCTCTTCAAATTTTATTTAACACTGTATTTCTTTTTGAGCTATAATTATGCAGATTTCAAACTTTATATAATCAGATTTTGGAGATTAAGAAATATGTATGACGTTATCTGATATTTCGACTTCTTAATTACTTTAAGAAGTTCTGAAGGCTGGGGATTGTACACTAAATTTTACTTAGTAGTCCAGTGACCGAGTACCCATAGTCTCCACTTAGCTTCATGTGGTAATTGAGTTGTTACTTGAATTGAGAAGTAGCGATATTTGGTCTTTAGTGCTGCAATAATATGCCAGGGAATGTATCTATAATACTATCAAGACTTGACAGGCATTTTGGTAGGTCTAGAACTTTCATGAGCTGTAGAGCCAAAGATTTCGAATTAAATTAAATGATATTCTTAATGGGGACTATGTAGCTTCAATCCAGTGTGGCATCAGCAATAATTGTTTAACCTGGATACTTGGGTAATGTAGTGCTTTCTTCATAATGTACTGCCATTTATAATGTAGATATTACCCTTTCTGAGACTACAGTTGTTGAATAAAAAGTCCAACAAACAGACAAATTACTATCATTCTGAACTATACATTGATATGAAATAATTAACTACAGAAAATATATTATAAGAATTATTTTTTGGGAAAATGAAAATTCTTTACTTTAATATTATTCAAAATTAATATTGCCTGTATATATGATTTGATTTCATTTCTCTTTTTTTTAGGCTGCTTTCAGTTTTGCTTTATGGCCATTTAGTATTAAACTTCTTTGGGCACCTATTGTAGACTGTCTATCCTACAAAAATTTTGGATTGAGGAAAACATGGCTTGTTCCGACACAGTTACTCATTGGTTTTTTCCTGATTTTTATGTCCTTTAACTTGGAAGAATGGCTTGGGATCAATGACACCAAAAAGGAGCCAAGTGTTCTCTTGATAACTATACTCTTTTTTAGTTTAAATTTTCTGGTGGCGACTCAGGATATTGCCGTTGATGGCTGGGCTATTACCATGCTCCATAGGTAAGATGCTGTTTTGCCTCATTCTAACATAATCATATTTGTTTCTCAAAGTTGCTTTCTGGTGGGTGGAAGTGATCATATTGCAAGTTGAGAAAAAAAAAGCTTTTGAAGAAAAACACCATCATCAGTGCCCTGTTAACACACAATTTCTATAATTCCTATGTCTAATATAATAAAAATAAGTTTAAGAAAGAATTAAAAATTAAAATTTTTAAATAACTATGCTACATAATCAAATAACAATTTTAAATTGCTATTTAGTATTTTTTATTCATAGTTTTCATTTAAAGTTTTTACCTCTTTTTTGTATTATTATTGTTATTATATTACAAGTATTAGTTATAAGTATTACAAAAATTGTGTGTTAACGGGGCACTGATAATAATGCACTGTGTCAAAAGCCTTGTTGCTGTAGTAAATCATTATTTTGAAACTATTGCTCTTTTTTAGTCAACTTGCAATATTTGTGTCAATTTTTGGAATGTGGGATTTTTGCTTAAAAACGCTTTCAAATTATAAATGATCTAATCAGTGAAGAGAGCTTAAATATTCTTCAACTGATTTGTACAATCGATTGTTTTCTTTTTTATTTTTTTTATTTTACGTCCACTTTATGCTACTAGGCTAATCGTGACGGGTTATCTACAGGTTACCATCCTTTTCTAGCCAGGGTAGGCCTAAGGAGTTTATTTAATGAGTTCGTCATTAAATAAATTTCTACTGCCCAGGGCGGGATTCGAACCCACCACTCTAGGTCTGTCATGCGAGATTAGGACCAACGCTCTAACTCGCACGGCCAACCCGAGCCCCCGCAATCGATTGTTAATGTGAACCTTACTGATTATATTTTTTTTTTTACAAAAGATTCACTAAAATAAAGCTAGTACAATTGATTGTTAATGTGTACCTTACTGATTATACTAGCTTTATTTTAGTGAATCTTTTGTAAAAAAAAATATTTTTGCCTTGCTCATTCGGATAGTACCACTATATAATTAAGATAAGCTACAGGGATATATTTTTAATGTGACTTCTGCTTTGTTTTTTAAATTATCAATTTTTTTTTTAATGTTAGAACATCGATCCTCCATTTTGAATGAATTTTCACTCATTACTTGGTCTCTTATTTAGAGAATATAATTGACTAATTTAAATAAAATAGAAATGGGCCGAAGGGACCATTTGACAGATAACTGATCAGCTATTTTCTTATAAACAGCTTCTCTGAGTTTAGACCCATTTAGTTTCTCTCTCAAAATTTTAGTAATTTTTTTATTCAATCAGAATTCCTTTCGGAAACAATGTACCTTTAAAAGTAAAAGAACCCAGGAACTGGTTTATTATACGTACCCTTTAAGAATAGAGGTAAAATGCTTGATAATGTTAATTCAGTCTTGTTTTTACGAATGCGGAGTTTACTAAAAATTATTTAGTATCAGCTTTAATTTTCTTTCTTAGCTTTAATATTTTTCCCTTCTTCTTTGCCAGTATAGTTGATGTTTGATTGTAGGAGAAATGTTAATTATGCATCAACATGTAACAGTGCTGGGCAGATGGCTGGGTATTTTCTCGGATATGTAATTTTTATTGCTTTGGAGAGTGCAGACTTCTGCAATAATTACATTAGGTCTGAGCCAAAGCCTGAAGGCATTGTTTCTTTAACAGGTAATAAAATTTAATTATATGTGACGCATTTATTAGAAGGATACCAAGTTGGCTGTGAGGAGTTAAGGCAAAATACTTGATTTTTTTTTCACTGTCATTAAAATTCATTTATATAAGGGGTTTTATTTTGTGAACATTAGTACTTTTCGAACAATTAGTCCTGAATTGTATTTTCTATTGACACTATTGATAACCTACTCTATTCAGAACGGAATTTAATTTAACACTCACCACATCTAAATTTTCCAAACAAAAATTGATTTGTAAGTGTAAAACTGGGACTAAACGAAACACGAGTCCATACTCAATCCCATTAGTCTGTCTCTTTCCCTTACCATTCCTGAGTACGATGCCACAATTTTTAATCAGACTCTTTTGCCCAATTGATTGAACTTTCATCTTTGCCTATCGATCGATGTCTGCCATTTTTTATATCATAGAATGTCCGCCATATGAAAGCTGTGTAAACTAAGCATATTTCCCACGTGCTGGTCTGACACGCTACTGATCTCTTTCCCTATTTATAAAATTTCTTAATATTTGAATTGAGAAAAAATGTATAGAACAACAATTGTAGAGCATCAATAGTTCTATAACATATTTTGATACGACTCATAATAACGGAAATACATTTCCATCTATTAACTAATATGGCCTTTAGTGTTGAGTAAAACAGTTAAATATCGAGTATAACCTAGATCAAATAAAAATTTTCAAATTAAGAACGTAAAATCTTAATTGACATCATTATTGCACTATGTGTATTTGCATGTACCTCACACAGTAAAGGTTCTATGAAAACAATATTTGGTATTTAAGCTTCTAATAAAGTAAATAACAGCTCATTGTTAATACAACTTGAGTCCAATTTTAGCCAACCCAATTTTATCTATAGCTTAACATAAATCACCTGTATATCAAGTTTGGTAACGATAAGACATAATTTGTGTCCATTGGAGTGGTAACAGACAAATATACAGATTGATAGATTACCTGTATATATAAAATATTGAATGGACCTCATTTTCGTCATCTCCTAGACAGGATCAATGGACATTTAAGGAAATTTTTCAAAAATTAGAATTTCAAAACCATAGATTAGTAGTCAAGTAAAGTTTAATAGGTCATATTTTCACTATATATATATACACACACACACAATCACACACTCTCACATAATTTTTATATCTATTATTGCCCGCAAGGGATATTTGAGACTAGACTTTTTTTATTGAATAATCAATTCAATGTATGACACCTCTCTCTCTCCCCCGCTAGCCCAGGGGGACCTGGAATGACTTGTCTCCAGTAGACTGACAAACCGAATAATGCACTACCAGACATTACTCACTAGACAACCAATATGTACTAGTGTTGCAAGACTAGAGCCCACTTGCAGTGAACTGATGAACCAAAATTTCCCCTTGATGGGGAATGAATTTGTACTTGTTTTTACCCTCAGTGTACTTGCATCACTATCTCCACATTCATGCATATATTTGTAGATGACGGAAATCAGGTCTGTTCAGAATTGTATATGTCTTCATATTATATTTATTTATTAACGTCCACTTTTTGCAACTTAGGCTAATCGGGACGGGTTATCTACAGGTTACCACCCTTTTCTAGCCAGGGTGGTTTTTATATAGATATTATATAGATATTATATCTATATGCACTTTAATGTGCTAGCAGCTGTAATTCTTGATAATTTCCATACTTAGAATTTAAACATGCCAAACAAAACTAAAAGTCACTTTCATTAATTGCCAAAATTGAAAAAAAAAATGTTAATAACCAACCTTATTAGTATAGTAATGTCCTTCAATGTAGATAATATGTATGTTTTAATAAAAAATTGATTATTTTGTTAAGGAATTAGTTTGCCTTATTGTTTTTTTTTTTTCAGGTTTCTTCTTTTTCTGGGGTGTAGTTTATATTGTTGTCACCCTTGCAATAGCTATTCTGAAGCATGAAAGTGGAGAGGAGATGCCTCCTACTTCTCCTTTGAGGGCAATTATTGAAAGCTATAAGCAGCTTATAACAATACTTAAGTTACCATCAATTCAACGACTTGCAATTCTTTGCCTTACTGCCAAGGTATTATTTTAGTTCTTCATAAGTTGAATAGAAAAAAGAAATTGTATTTTTAGTAAATAGAAAATAGTTTATTTATTTTTTTTTTTTTCTATTGAGGGATAATGAAATGTTCAGTCAAAGCTATGGATACATAATTCTTTGCTGAATATACTTATGTCATTTCGGTATGAGGTTATCTGTGCCTAAATATATTCAGTTTTCTTATTAGTAATCTTAATTTTATTATCAAGATGTAAATTTTTGAAGAAAAAAAAAAATCTGAATCCTTTGATTCAGTAATATAATAAGTAGTTAGGTAAAGTGGCTAGAGCCATAATTTAGTTGGTTTTCCATAGTGTAAATTCCAAGTTGTGACATATCTACTATTAAATAAGAAAGAAAGAAAAAAAATTGTGGTTTATTATGATCTATTGAGACTCTATCTGAAGAAAAAAAAAACAATTCCTGAGAACTAACAGAAAATTTTGTTTAATAGGAGTATAAAAATGCTGGGAGCTTATTTGATAATGTTTTATATTTTATTTTTGTTTTCAGTGAAATTGCTTTTGTAAACAGTTGGTTTTACTCCAATTTATTATTTTACAACATCCTTTTCTTTTCCTGAACATTTTAATATTAACTCATTATCTCTTCATTCAATAATGCCTAGTTTTACAGATTGGCTTTGCTGCTTGTGATGGAGTGACAACTCTGAAATTGACTGAGAGTGGTGTGCCGAAAGAAAAGCTGGCTATTCTTGCCATCCCTCTAGTTCCTCTTCAAGTCATTCTTCCAATTATTGTTACGGGAATTTCAGCAAGGAGCAGACCTCTTGATTTGTACCTGAAGGTGTTCCCATACAGGTAATAATTGTAAAAATCAAATTTTACTTTTCTTTATATAATTTTTAAATTCATTCTGTATTCCAATTATTTCTAGAAGTTAGCCTATTCTATAAAGAAAATTCAATAATTTCCATATCATTCCAAATATCTATTATACTGTATCTATTACTTGAGCAATTGCTAGTATTTTTATTTCCTCTTCAAAGTAAAGAAAGCATTTTAATTATAAAAAGTTTTGATATTCAGGTTTCACCAGAGATATCCATTTTGTACCTCTCAGAACCCATTCTGATTAGTTTCCATTCAACTTTTATTCCATTAACACATTTATTTATTTGTAATGCCATGATTGATGATTTAGCAGTTTAGTCAAGTCAGCAACTCACAATTGGGGAGCAGCCACACTTAATTCCTTAATAAAGTGTTTTTCTTCTTCTGATGTCTTTACATATGTATGCACGTACATATGCTTGTATACACTTTCGTCACATAACTCAAAAATGACAGCTTTAGAATGTTGAAAATATATATTTAGTACCATTGTATATTTGAGTTATGCACCTTCCCTTTTGATTAAAATAACCCCTCCTATAAAATTAGCACTTCAGGCTAAGAGGGTGGGGGAGGGCGAGGAAAATTTAAAAAGAAGTTTTAATTTATCCATAACTATTAGAGATGAAAAGGGCTTTATTGAACTTTTTTTTGTCATAAAAAAAATCAATAAATTGTGCTTTATGACATTTTTTGATTCAATGCATCAAAACAGAGATATCGTTTATCACTTTCAAATGAAATAATTTTAAATGAAGTTCACTAAAACATTTTGTTAATTTAATTAACCAATAATTAAACTTAATAACTATTTTGTGGAAACTAAAATGGTTCTTGTGATTAAATCTATCTATAATTTTTAATAAATGCTTGTTAATTTGTTGCAGATTGGGATTTAACATTATTACTGCTTTACTTGTTTCTATGACACATTTGATTCTTGTTGACAATGATATTCCTGGATATTTCTATATTATCCTTCTTGTTGTTCTTTGTTTACAGCAGGTAACTAATTATATTCTCAAGCTTTATAAATTGTTGTCATATAGTAATTACGTATAGTCCCCTTAATACAAAATGTTGGTTACTATGTCTAATTAACTGAACATGATAGTATTTGTAGATGTGTTGATGTCTTCTTAAAGGATTATTCTAGTCTCACTGAGTGTTACACCAATGTCATATAATTGTTTATGAGTATACCTAAATTAAAAAAAAAAAAGGCAGTCATTGTCACTTTGCTATTGATAATGATTAGATATAGCAATGTACTATAATATATATTAGCAAATAGCAAAGTACTAGATTCTAACCAGTCCCTCTCATTACGCACTTGTATCTAAAAGTTCCATTCCCTTTAAGGCTTTTTTTGAAACTTTCCATGCCTTTAGAGCTAGTCTTCATCTCTTATTTTTTAGTCAGCATCATATTTTCTTGCATTTATTTATCCTTATTATTTAGTCTGTTTAGCGATGAATGTTATATATCATATTTTTTCAGAACTGGGCTCTCCCCTGACTAGAAAAGGGTGATACTTACAGGCAAATCGCCCATAGTTTAACCATACTAGTTTAAATTAGGCGTTAATTGGAAAATATAAGTTTTTTATGTAGTTTCTTAAATTATTTTTTGTTTAATGTAGTTTAATAAAATGTGAATTAGAAGGTGTATTTTACATAAGATTACTGTACATTTAATTGAGTCAAATAACCCCATTCTATTCACAATAACCAGCCAATAGAACTGGTCAAAATAAATAATGAAAATTGATTTTTACATTAATTTATTTGTAGGACTAAGGTTAACCAAGTATTAAGGCATTGTTCTTATTCCCCTTGGATTACTTAAGCCGAATGCTAGATTACAAAGGAAATTTATATAATGATAAACTCACTAAAGAAAATCCCTAGTCTCACTCTTGTTAGAAAATGGAGGGATCCTTAGATAGCCTGTTGTGTGATTAGCCTCAGTCCATAAAGTCGACATTTATTTATAAACACGCCAGAGTAAAATGTTTGACCATTGCCAGGTGTTGAATATAAAGGAAAGGTCAAAAAGTTAATATATATAATGGTTTCTAAATTAACAATTCCACGAAAATATCAATGCTCGTAATGGATTACCATGAATTAATTTCAGAAACCTGTTATAGTACAAACAGGGAAAGGGATCAGCCAGAAGAAAGATGAGAAAGGAATTCAAATATTATCGGTGCTAATACTGAGGCTAATGATTTTTCAGCCACAAGACTACATCCACCTGTCCAAAATGTTGTGATTGAAAAAGGGAATCACAGAATTCTCTTACATCTGTGGATTTGAAATTTTTAGTCCTCAGTTATTTCATGACATCTCTTTGTCCTTTATCATCAAGTTTTTATTTTATTACTTGCTCTCTTTGTGCTTTGATATAAGCCAATCAAGCTATACATTAATTTAATTTTCTAAACAGTTTAAATATATATATATATTTAATTTTGTACTAGTATTTTTGTTATTTATAGATGGTCTCACAGAAAATGTAGTGAGATTTATCTAGCAACTCATATTTGAATTACTCTAATATTTGTATATCTGCATTTCAAAGGATCATTTTATTTCAATTTTAAAACTGTCTATGATGAGGAACCACATTCCTGAATTTTTAACTATTTCTGTTTTATTATTTTTTCAGGTTACCGTCACAACAATGTTTGTCCAAGCGATGGCATTTTTTGCCCATATCGCTGATCCTACAGTTGGCGGTACTTACATGACCCTGCTAAATACTCTTAACAATCTTGGTGGGACTTGGACCACTACAACAGCTCTAGCACTTATTGATACCTTCACATATAAATCATGTAGCAATGAAACAGTTGGAAATGACTGCAGCAACCAGAAGTTAGTCAAGGTGAGTTGACCCAAGTAGCATATTTTTTTTAAGATTATACATTAAATCTCCTTTATCCTTTTAAAAAAACAGCTTTATTTAGAATTATTTTATACATTTGAAGACAGGAGATGTTTCAAATTTAGTAATATTAAATTATGTGTAAAAACTCTGCTATCAAATGCTCAGTGTGAGGATACAGATGAGAAATTCTTTAATAATCTCTCAAATAAGAAAAATATTAAGCTGATTACAATTTTCATTAATTAAAAAATAAATTATTGCAAAAAGAAAGGTCCAAATATATATTTATATAAATATATATATTTTTTGGCTAGCTCTTTTTTTCTTGGAGTTCAGTAAATCATTATAAACTGTACTTGGCAGAGACGAGCACTATTGGTTAATCGAATATTCAATGCATGAATTAAAGCCAAGCTTTATATTCGATTAGAAATAGTAAATTATTTAGATACTTCATACAGTGTTTCCTTGAGGAAGTAAAGTATTGATTTTTTCAAAAAATTGCTCTTTACAAATTTTTGTAAATGATAAACAAAAACAAGACCCGATTAAATTTGAAATATTAATCTCTGTTTGCTCACCTAAGGCTTCAGTTTTTGAGATACTTGAGCAAAACTCTGTATTTAAGTTTTTTTTTGGATGTATACAGCAGGCCTTTTTTCCTCTACAACGTTTAATTTAGGGAAAGTGCACTTTCAGAGCAACAGCTTCATCTTCAGTGCCTTTGAAGAGGGTTAGAGAGCACTAGCTTGCACCACGGCTGCTGGGCGACATTGTATTTAAGTTTCTCATCAGAGAAGAAAGATTTATATTAATGTTATTCTCTTTAGTGTTAATATTTTAACTATTTTGTATAAGGAGTAAGGGTACCGAATCTACTGGTACTGAAACCACCAGTGTCAAGGCTATCGAGGCTAGTTATCCATAACAAACCTCTGTACTTAGCTGTCATTTGTGTCAAGGTTCATGTTTGAGTTCTTGCAGATTCTATTAATATTTGAAAGTAGTGCCAATATTAATTATAAACAGATAGTGAATTCTGTCTATCCAACCAATAAAATAAAATCTTCTCCTATTGTCCATTTCACTTTAATACTTTTTGCCAATATTTCAGTGCTCTCTTTATCTCGAGGACTGCTTTCATTTGGCTATACATTCGTGTCATGACCAGTCCTTGGCCAAGTCCTATTCTTTAAAGTACCTCTAGTGCTAGGTTATATTGGGAACAGTCCATTTTATTGGTTTATGACATCTGTCGAGGTTTTATAACTCGTTTCGGTTAGAGGTGTTTCAGAATATTATAATTACTCTGATATAAATTACTATTCTACTAAAACTTGATTTTTTTACTTTAAAAGGGATATGAAATTAAGGATTTCATTTAGGTATATGATGAAAAATTCCGAAAGGGGCTGTGTAAACTAAGCAGATTTCCCACATTCTGGTATAACTCACTTGTGATCCCATCTACCCTATTTCTATGAAAATAAACCAATGAGCAGAAGGAAGGGGGGAATACTGAAGGCTGAAAACAAGATTGGACAAATAACTCGCTTAATACCTGAGTTAAGAAAAAATGCATGGAACAACAATTATAGATCGTCAATAGTTTTACAAGAGTGGTTACGACCCCACTCAACAGAAATATTTTGAATTTCAAAATCCCCCCCCCCCTTCCCTATACCCCCTATTATATCATGTCTGATTTCTCCCAATAACAAATATGATCTTTAGGGTGTATGACATAGATCAAATTAACATTTTCGAGTTACAACAGTAACTCGAGTACAAGTTTTCAATCTGATGTCTAATAATGGAAAACTTGTAGCAGACTATATATATATATATATATATATATATATATATATATATATAATTTTGAATGGACCTCATTTTAATCGTCTACTAGGTAGGATTGATGAACATTTGAGCAAATAGTCAAAAATCACATCATGAGTACCATTTCAATAGCTGATTTCCCTTATGGGAAATCTTATAAAAATGAATTTTAAAATTTAAAGTATATTACATTTATCAGCACTTAATTTTAAATTGATTGGCCATCATTTTGACTAATTCATTTGAAATTGTTTTCTAGGAGTGTGAAGAGATGGGTGGTACATGTAGTACCACAATCGACGGCTACTACTTCGAAACAGCATTGCTGACAATATTCGGTTTACTATGGTTCAAGTATTGGGTGCGGAAGGTTGTACGCCATCTTCAACTCCGCCCGCTCAGCTCGTGGAAAGTCCAAGCAAGGTAGCGATAGGCCAGAGGCTCTTCTGCCTCATTCTATCATCTCCTTGTTTGATTCACGCCAAGACAATATTGATTCTCATTGACCCTCAGATTTTGTATATTTTCATTGTTATTGTAATATATCCATAAATTAAATATATTTTTATTTTTCCTTAATTTTGTGGTTGTGATAATCAGTAGTAGATCTTAATATAATTTCACATGAATTGTCATTGAAGAGCTCAAATACTGTAATTATTTGTGATTGATTTGAGAATGATATGATACAGTGACAGGATATAAAGGCGCCTAACATTATATGTTATTTATCTTTAACATATATGATTTTTATTTTCTATAACATTTGTGATAAATGTACACATCATTACAGTCAACCTATTGTGTGCATGTTCTTGTTTGTGCATGCCTATATACATTTATACTTATACATGTCCAAAGACAGCATATTTATATTTTCACTCGCAGACACTTCTTTATTTATTATTATTATTTATATTTACACTTATGTATTTTTAAAAGAAGAAAAGATCTCTTTTTCGAGTTAAAAATGCCACTGTAGGTAGCATCTGTTTCTACCCTAATTTTGAACCTTAAATGTTAAGGCTATTGAGAGTAAATAGCCTACTATTTTATTTTTAACTGAGTGAAGTGTGTATTAGGTTTTATTAGGTATTTCCAATATTAGTTGAGTTACTGCACAATTATAGAAAGAATAGTCTGAGTTTTAAGACATACTCTTCACTTAGTCATATCTATTTTGTGCGGTGTGCTTAAAATGGAAAGTCTTTTGTGCAATCTGTTTGATAGAAAATGTTTTTGTTTTTTTTATTTTTGTAATGATAAACTGAACTCTCTTCTTTAGCGAAATGGTGCAGTTGAAAAGAATCAATGGAAAATAATGTTTTGTGCTATGTCAACTACAGTCAGTATTTATATTTAAATAATTTATTCCTTTTATTAGTAATTAATTTTAATAATATTGAAAATTGCAAGCCTTAGTTAACTATATTTGAAACCTTTATTGTCGACTTTATTATAAAATTATTCTCAAACTCGAAGAAGCATATATAATCTCTACTAGAGTTTCAACACCTCAAATACTTCAGTATTGGGGAAAGGTAAAAATTTAAAAAACTTTTTTTAAAGAATTAGTTCATTAATCTTTTTTGGTCTTGGGATGCCCAGAGCAGTTAATGGTTGGTTGGCTAATATTTCAGAACGGTTACTTTATATTTCATGGTGGTGTTCAGTGCGCCAAAAATAGATACTCTAGTATGCAATACCTGCACTCTAATACTGAGATGCATGAACTCTCGCTTCTATCTATCAGAAGTCTACTTAGGCTTATGTTGATGGGAGTTAAATTAATAAGAATACTTTAACTATCTCTATAGCTTTTCATACTACTTAAATATTTTCTGTTGGTTGCAGAACCAAATAGGTTGTAGCCAACCTAATAGAAATACTTAATAACTACATTTTTACCACTGACATAGTGAAAAAAAGTGAGCTTCAAAATTTATATGTTTTTACTAGCAGAATTACACATAACTCACGAGCCTTTTACACGCATATACTTAAACCATTCATACACACATGCCATAAAATTAATCTCAAACAACTTTTTTTTCTTTCGTATAAATATTTATTGAACTTTGTTGTATAGTTTTTGATAGGTTTGGCGGCTGAAAATGCTTTAAAGTAATTAATAATTAAAGAATGTCAGTGATATACTCAAAGGTTTTCCTCAATATCTCTAAAAATGAAGAGATGAAACATTGAAATTTGGATAGAAGATGTACATGAATAGCTCAAAACCGTCTATCGCATTAAATCACTTGGAGGCAACGGTGCAATTTATCAAAACACTTTATACTTTTACTTCACCTTACTAGAACATCTGTTCTTCATGTTTCACACTCTCATTAAGTGGCCCAGAGAGACATTTTTTTCTCGACTGATAAAATGGCACAGACTGGGACCTCATGGTACACTGAATCAGCTAATACAGCCTATTTCCTATTTGTAATCAATTATTTTGTAATTTATGATTCTTTTAAAAAATATATATTTTTAAATGTATAAAACTTGGTTTTAAAAGAAATCAGATTTTTTAAATAAGAGAAATTGTATTAAAAAATAATTTATCGCAAATCCATGTAACTATCGATTGCATCAACTGATTTGGTGTACCATGCGTGGTGATCTGGAGGTGCCAGCTTGTGCCTTCTTTTCAGTTCGACAAAGTTGATTATGAGGAAGAATGTCTCCCGTGCCCATGGGCTTACTTTGTTTTTATTTTAAGATGTGTTCCTGAAATATGTAAAATAGATGTTTTAATAAAGTTAAATGAAAGCATAGTGTTTTGAAAAATTTGACAAGTTCATATCTCGGTTCCGCAAACAACACATTCCAAAAACTTGAATAGGGCCGGAGAGCCGTTAAAAATGAGTAAAGCTAAGGGCGAAACCCTGCTGACTGGTGGTGTAGATAGCTGGAAAAGCCCTGAGTTTTTAAGTGATAATCACAAGAGAAGGAGTGGGAAGTAACTGAAGGCTGAAAACAAAAATTACCAATAACTTGGTTAATACTTGAATTAGAGAGAAATATTTAGAACTTAAATTTTAAATTGATTTACATTATTTTGCTAATAAGACTAATTATAAACGTTTTTTGTTCCAACCCGTTGTTGTTGGAATGGAGTTGTACATGACTTTGTATGCTCTTCCCCTAAAACCTGCCCCCTCTACTCCTGCCAATGATTTTAATCCTTTTTTTTTTTTACAAGAGAATATTTGCGAAAGACGTAACCATTAAGTGTTCACAAAAAGGAATTTAATGAGTTTTAATTAGATGCTTCAATTGAAACTGAATTAAGAATTTTAAACATTTGTCTGCTTAAATATCTAGCTATTTCTGTGCATAAAGAATGATATATATTTAAGAGATGGCATTTACCCATGAATATAAACTGTAAGCACATGGAATAAATAAGTTACTTATGTGTTTTTCCACTTTTCGGACTTTCTAATAATTTTATCTAAGTTTACCATTGTGAAGTTTTGTATTTAACGCATTGTTATCATAATGTTCCTAATACTTTTTAAGTAGTTACTAGGCTAATGTTTTATGAAAGGAATATTTTGTATATGTTTTCAGTGTAATAGTTGCCCATTGAAAATAAGTAATAGTTTATTCAATAAAAGCTAAATCTTGTGCCACAAAAGCCCTCCAATTATGGTTGCACGAAAAATAGGTTTTTGTGGGAGGAAATATAGATTGCATATTATACTTTCTTGTGATGCTGTTCTGGCATTACCTCGTGCTGCTCAACCAGAAAGGAGCTGATAAACGGTTGATATGAATGAAAGTTTGTCCCGCATCTAATAAATTACTGCTCAAAATGTTTATTTTGACAATGGGTTTGAGCAATAAATCACAAGCGAATATAAGTTCCATTATATTTCTCAAACAGAAAGATGACCAACTAAACCAAGACTCAACAAATGTTCATGGGCAGTCGAATTTGGTACTTCCAGCCTCCCTCCTCTTTCCCTAGTGGTAATCTGGTGGTTTTCATATGTGCCTTGATATGGTCATCAATGTCCACAATTGGCCTACTTGAGTATTTCAGATCTTCAACACCCAACTCTTTCTGTCTGAATTTCACAAACCACTCACTTACCTTCCATTCACTTACTGTATTGTCCTCATGTACAGAAAATATTTTTTTTGAGGCTTGAGCCTGCATTCTCATTTGTGGAATTTGAAAAGTATCAAGTGGCAAAAATGAACTCCGTTGTTCTCCTTGACTATCAGGGTACTGTAGTGAAAGATTCAAGCCAGTTTTGATATTGATAGGATTAAAACACTGAAGAAAGCCCCCTCTTTCTCAAAAAAAAGTAATGTCAAATTGTGATAACAGGGATTCAGCCTTTTACAACAGGCCAAATGCAGCCTTCCAGGAATCGGGCAAAATTTTCTATACAGCCCAATATTTTATACATTTAGCTTTCCTGCTGTTCATCAGAAAGGAGAAGTGTTACTTTTTGTAACTACTCTGAAAATTTGATGAGCAACAACTAACCTAATGTTTGAAATACTTTTAGAAATTCAAAATTAAACCACTTTTTTCGAAAAGGTAACATGTGCATTTTCTGTGCCTTCGTGTGATGGTTTTAAACCAAACAGTGCTTCATATTATACATGCAAAAGACATCATATGTCCCCTTTTTTGAATATATATGGGCAGATGTGTGATTGTGAAAAAACTTAATATGAAAAGAAGTGAACTTGTTACTTTTTCGATATAAATTATTCAATTGTATCCTTTTAAAGTCTGGCTCACTCCTCGGTTGCTGCCTCTAGATTTATACGACATATTTTAGTTTTCTCTGTACAATGAGAGAAAAAGGATTTTTTCCTGCATCATACAGTACGATTTAATATAATTTATGTGTGGCTAAGGCTAGTGGCACTTTTAGATCTTTAATATAATTAGTTCAACAGCCAGTGTAGGGCAAGGGCTTGGTACCCAGGTTTTATAGGAGAATAGGGGGTCACGTGAGGTTGTGATTATGGAATTACAGGCCAAAGTTTAATGCTTCTTTATTCTAGTAGCTACTCAATTGCTGCTCTATGTTGATCATACAATAGAAGAACAGATAGATATCCAAGCTAAAAAGTGTGTTAATTTCACTAACCCAGTCCTGCATTTCCTTCTAACCCAAAACTTTAGCACATTGCCTTCCCACATAAGTAAATAAATTATAATTAAACCTCTGGTGACTCTGTCTATCAATCAAAACAACTTAAGGCAAAAATGTATGTCTTTTCTTAATATGAGAAAATTTAAGTAATAATATTTTAAATAGTTTTTTTTTTAACCCATGATTTATCATAAATTTGTAGTTTTGTTAGATAAATAATAGTATTTTTATATTTATCTTTGAAACAGTAGATACATGATTGTTTACTAGGTAGCAAAAATTACTTTATTAATTAATGAGAATATGAACCCCTTATCCCCATAAAAATTATTTTATTTGCTTAAAATTATTAAATATAACAGTTTATTAGAGCTGTTATGCAACAGTTTTATTATACTTACCATTAAATACTATTCTGTGTACCTTGTTTTTTGGAGGGTTAATCTACTAAAATAAAATTATATCAATATAAATTGTTGCTGTACTCAATATCATTAGGTAACTGCCACAATAAATTCTGAGTTAGTTTTGAAAATTAGGAACCTCAAATTAACAGACACAAATACGGACACGGATACAGTTTGCAAACTGACATAAGATTGGAATTTCGATATTTGTAATTGTATGATGCAAAACTATAATTTCCTACTAAGATTAAATTGTGTTTTCTGGGCATGTTTTTAAATTGATCAACATCATTGTATTTCAGATTTCATTATATACAACCAAATTTGGTCCTCTTATTTTATCTCACCAAATTGTAGTTTTTGGGTACTGTCTTATCCCGATAAAGAATAAAATCTTTGTTTTCCAACATTAACTGGCTCATAGGATTAGAAAGAATGAACGAAATTCTGACCATATAGACTGACCTTTAAAGAGCGGCAAACATTTTGTACTAGATTGTGTTTCATTTTGGTTATGTCTTTTTAAAAACTCAGTTTTCAATTATTCCATATAGAACATGTGTAAATCCATAACAGGGGCATTTAACATATCTATCTATTCAGGATCTAACTCATGGCTTACTTCAGTGGACCATGTGCCACCCCAGTATATTTAAATCTGTTTTCACTACTTCTTATTTAAAATAAATGATGTAATTTATTTATTTATTTACCTTTCCAGTGATTAAAATAGTTGATATACCTAGCTTGGTGATTGCAGCCATTTACTTATGGCAACAATTTTTTTTTTAATGAATCTTACATATTTTCATTACTATAAAATACTCCTTGTTTCACCATTATATTGGCACCATATTATTTTTTTTCCGTATTGTCTTTAATGAAAATAGAAAAGATAGTTTATTATAGCAGCTGAGAAAGTGTCCTAACTTAAATAATCATAACATTACCTTACATTTTGAATTTCGAATTTTTTACATTTTCTTGGAGTCCCAGTGAAGCCCTTATTCAATTTCAGACGGAGATTGAAATTGGATTGTGAACAAATTTACTGAAGGAAATATGGCCAAAAAAACTTAGAAACTCCTTTTCTTTTGAGAAGTGACTACCTTACATCTGTGATACCCTTTCTATAAAATATGTGAATTTATTTTGTTATCAAAATTTTATTTCATTTCGTGAGATCAAGGTAAGCAAGACTAACTAATAAGAACATAACCATTATATTAAAAGAGATAGGTAACCTGTGCTTTTGTAGGCACATTCCTAAATTTGGAAGACTACCTATATTTAAATGCACTTAAATTACATAAAAAATGTATAATTATAAGAAAATTTTTATAATTATTAAAATATACGTAAGAAAATGTAAATCTTACTCACATCACTAATCTAGACTAAAATACTAGACAGCTTGGTATGTCACCTCCTTGTTCTTTGACATTTTGTGTTTTATGCTTTCTTTTATCTACATTGTACAATTCAGTTTATTGGCTCAAATATATGAAACTTTCTATTTCATATATCCGCATAAGAAAAAATTTCTTGGGGTTAAATCAGATCTGCAGGGAGGCCAATTTGTGTCATCTTTCCTCGTGATAAAGTTTTGAGGGAAAATTTCACAAATTCATGACATAGCCACATTGCAGTTAAGCTCCTTTAACCACTGGATAGTCGTGATGTACTCATTTAATGCTGTTGTCAGTCCACACGCTCTCGGAATTCAAATTTTAGCACCCATTTCCTGTTTGAGCAGAATCCAATGTGCATCACTTATTGTTATAAAAATTTTTGAACATATGAAATAATGATAATCGTGCATGTGAAAAACTATATTGAAAATGGAAATTTGTCTGTTCATTTGAGGATGGAATTATTAGATACTTTTATTTTTACTAACTTACTTTTAGTCAGGTTTATATTGGTACCTATTGTCATTACTGAAGTTATATTTACACAAATAATTTTTGCCTTAATTTCCAGAGACTTTTAAAAGCTTGTTTTTTAGGGTTTAAAAGCTTGGTTAAGTAACTATTTTAAAAAGGATAAATGATTCTTTAATCCATTGAATAGTTTTTAGTCTACTTATTAGTAGTAGTTTGATGATATTCAGTTTTTTAAACCTCGTCTATTCTTGTGAATTGCTAGCAAAGCGGCAAACATCTTGCAAAGGCAGATTAGAGGTTTTTAAGGAAACAAAATATCTATATCCCATTAAAAACTATTCAGCAGACTTCAAAATCTTTTATTCTATTTATTTTTTTAACATGAAGCCCACCATCACAGAATCAATAGATTAATGATTTTTTTTTTTTGTATTTCATTATGGTTTGTTTTATCCATTCTTAATACATGTAGAGTAAATTCCAAGTACTTGGAATTTTCTTCCAAACCAGGGAAAAAAATCTGACCAATGTTACCCCTAGTATAGACAAATTTGAAGTATAGCATGTTTTTCATACTAAAGCATTTTTACTGACTAGATTGTAAGAACTTGTGTCCACTCACAACATATGTGGATCAATTTGTCAACCTTCCAATATTCAATGTCTCAAATCATTTATTTGTAAAGGAGATAATTAATTATCCATTTGTTGATTTTAGGAGGAAATTTTCTATTCCATTCATGATATAGGTGGAATAAACTGCTATAATAAAAATTAACCTAAACCCTAGTTAAAAACCTAAGTAATATTACTAAAAATTTTGTCCAAATTCTTAAATCAATTTTTTTAACTCAAATTTTATCATTTAAATCGGAAATTTATTATATACGAAAAATAGTTTATAAATAAAAATAGTTTTTCTTAAAATGATACTTATTTTCAGTGTTCTAGAAATATTTATTATTGAAGAGTTTGATTTTTCTTTTCTGGAATTGCCTAACTCCATAAACGTTATAGCCTACATGAAGTGGAAAATGATTTAAAAAAAAGAACTGATCTTTTGTTAACCTTACGAACTTCTTTGAGATTAACCAGTTATTTAGAAATAATAGCTAATTTTTTAATTTTTTTTTCACTTCTTATAACATCTTGTGATATCTTACTACTAGAATACTTATGGTCTCAAAATGTTTTTTTCTTTCATTACATATTGTTTAAATATATTTTTATGAATCGGAAGAAAAATTCTTTTGTATAATACCAAAAAAAAATTTCTATAAATAGGAAAACATGTTTCCATTTGGGGATAGTCTCCCATTTATGTTCAGATATTTATTAGGCCACATATCTAAATATTTTATTTATTTCGCTTTCAAGCATCTTCAGAGCATAGACCATTTTTCTTCGTTGTATGAAATTGTTAAGTACACGTTTTATAATTTTTTCCTTTTCAACTTTACCAACATTTTTTCACGTTTTATGTTAGTTCTTATGAAAAACTACCAGAAGCATTATATGCTTTGAATTTGGCCTAATCAATAAATATTTGAACCTAATTAGGAGGCTATTAACCAACTGGAAACAACCTAGAATATATTTTTATTTATTCCTTATTTGAGCCTGGTAACAAAGGTGATGTTTTGTTTAGAATATAAAAATTTGTAAATAATCTTTTCTCTAACCTCGATGTAAAAATGTTTCTTTGAAAATGATGTCAAATGAGCTAAATACTTATAATAAAAATCTTATTTTGTTAACTAAAAAGAACGTATAGCTTTTAAAAGCAGTTTCCAAGTATGAAAAGTTGGTATGAGGTCACTTTCTCATTGTCTATAGCCAACTCTGACTGTATGAGTACATACTTATCCTTCTTCTTTATTGTCATTTTTTTTAATTAAGAAGGAAATATTAATTCTAATGTGTTGTTACTGTACATTTTGATGTAATATTTTCTTTCAAAACATGACAATGTTGTTATTGATGAAGATATGTGTCTACTTTTTTGAGTAGTAAATGTCTTAATTATAAAATATTTGTAATCAAGCTGATGAAATGTCAATATCAATGTTTGATTAATGGGAATGTTTGTTCAATTTACCAAATCTGCATTTGAATCAGAATTGTGACTAGAATTAATTTAAAACTGCTTTAGGTGTATTTTTTAAATAATCAATTAATACAATTGTTAATATTTTTGTAAGAATGTATGAGATTTTTTTTGAGTTTTCTACAGCTATTTCTAAAACATGTTATTAATATGTGCATTCCTGCAAAAATAATTTCTTTAATTTGTTAAATGTTATTTTGATACTGTCTTCTAGTTGTTGTGCCTGAATTTCTTACTTTCGTTGAAAAATTTGCTCTTTATGCATTCCTGTTAATTATTTTTAATTGGACAAATGTCCCTAAATTGTTATGTGAGCAGTGGTGTTGAAAAAAATGTGTGTAGCAAACACAAATTCACAGTATTGTATGAATTAAAAAAAAGAAGTTATAATTTTATTTAAATAAAATATTTTTTTAGATATGCACTATTCTCTCTCTCCCCATTTTTACCGAAGCATACACTTGTATTTTTACACTTTAAACTGAAATAACTTTTGAAACACTATTTTTAAGGTACTCATTTGATGTATTAGTGTTACCACTTTAAGCCATAAAGTCAACCACTTCTAAAATAATGTTACGTCTGTTAATTAGTCCACTGGAGAAAGCAAAATTTTTCTAATCTGTGTCAAGAGAAGCATTACAGGAAAAAAGTCCATCACATAAGGGCTACATAAGCTGCAAGGGGGCACTTGCTGGACGGTGCCGTATATTCCTTATTTCTAAGTGAAAAATGGATGATTAGCAGTGAGGGGTTTACTGAAGACTGAAAATAAGAAAGTACTAAAAACTCGCTTAATACTTGAGTTAAGAGAAAATGAGCAACAGTTGCAGAGCATCTATAGTTTAACAAGAGTGAATCTATACCATTTTTCGATCCAACTGATAACCAAGATATTTTCAATTTTTAAATTCGCAAACGGACAAAGTCCGTATTATGCGATTATGCTGTATCGCATGAGCTGCATAAACTAGGCAGATTCCCCATGTACAAGTATTAGATACTACTAATCTCATCTCACCATATATCCTCTATTTCTAAGTAAAACTCTGAAGAGTAGAATTAGGGACTTGCAGAAGGCTGGAAACATAAAATAGGAATGACTCTCTCAATATTTGAATTACGAATAAATGTATAGAGCAGCAATATTTTAACAAGAATGCTTCTATAACATTTTCCCAACCGACTCAAAATAAAGGAGGACCCCACTCGCCCCCCTATGCTGGGTCCGATTTTAGCCATGAACTAATACGATTTAGTGTTGAATAAAACAGTTAAATATCGAGTTTGGAAAAGATTAAATAAACATCTTCCACTTAAGAACATTAAATCTTAAATGACATCATCACACAAGGTATTTGCACGTAATTCAGAATATTAAATCATGAAAACAATATTTGGTATTTAATCTTCCAAAAATGTGGTTCATGATATATAACATCTTATTATTGTTAATATGACATGAGTAGGCATGGGGATTAACTGATGGCAAAAACTAAAATTTGTAAATATCTTGGTTAATATTCGTGATACAGAAAATTTGTATATTATAACAATGATAAGCAATTCAATTTGCAATAAGATTGGTACTTTACAATTTCTGAATTTTCAAAATTTCCTCCTGTAACCTCCACACCCTCCCTGTGTTTCAATTTCAGCTAATAATGAACTTGATCTTTGTTTTCTCATGATATGTTCGAATATCAAGTTTCGTGCCAATCAAACAAAAATTGTGGCTGGTAGATGACATATACACACACACATGCTCACACTTAAGGGAAAACTGCTAAAATGTACATACCTCAGTTAATATTTGAATTAAATAAAAAAGAAATGGAACAACACTTATCTAATATTATATTTCTAATAAGACTGATTATATAGGATTTTTCAATCCGTCAGGATTTATGTAGAATTTTTCCTCCATCCATAATGAAGGATCCGAAGAAGAATGGTTAGCTTGGCAACTCACACATGATGTATTTGTTAAGCAGGAAGTACGGAAAAAGCTTTTGCATAGACAGATTTTATTATTATTATCTTCCAATTTTTGTGTTCTATGGTTAATTGGAATGGGTTATTTACAGGTTACCGCCCCTTTCTAGCCAGGGTTTTACTGATTTGCCTTAAGGGAAATCACCTATTGAGGTTGTACTCGGGACACGATTTTTGAAATTTTTTTCGAAAATGAGGTCCGTTCAAAATTTTACGCGCGCGCACACACACACACACGACTGTCACCTCTCTAATGGTCTCAATTTTTGTTTAACCTTATCAAATTCCATATATAAGCCTTTATATAAAACTCAAGGGTAAAACTAAATATTAAGTTCGTTTACGGCTCGGGTGGAGAGAGGGCTTTAAGAAGAACTCGAAAATTCAAAATATCTCCGTTATTATACGTCCAATCGAGAAATTGTATAGAACTAATTTTATAACGAATTTTATTGCCTATCAATATTGTTATATACATATTTTCTCTATCTGGAATCTTAACCGAGATATTTACACATTTTAGCAGATTTCCCTTAAGGGAAATCAGCTATTTAGTTTTTGCCATCAGTAAATCCCCACTGCTTCTCATGTTATTTCATGAACCACTTTATTGGAAGATTAAATACCAAATTTTCTTTTCAAGGGCCTTTATTATGCAAGATATATGCAAATTAGTTGTGTTGATGTCATCAATCAAGACAGCAATCTTGTTTGGAAAATGTTTATTTGATTTCATAAAGATAAAGATCATATTTGTTAATGGCTAAAATCGGACCCAGACTAGGAGAGGGGGGGGGGTTAGAGAAGTATTAATTCGAAAATTCAAAATATCTCTATTATGAGTTAAATCGAAGAATATTATAGAATGACTCTTGTTAAACTATTAATTCTCTAAGCATTTTCTTTAAACGTTTTGCTTTCTCCAGTTCACTGAATATCTTAAATCGACATAGCATTATTTTAGCAGTGGTTTTGTTATCAGCTGACGCGACATGTGGCATTTTTAAATAATAGGTGTTATTTATTTATATTACATGAGAGATACGAAATCGTTCATCTAAAGGTTAGGATGGGTGCGTAGGAGAGGCAGAGGATGCCACGAAAAGGTCCCACAGGCCGTGGTAGCGGGGCTAGTCTCAGGAGCGCCCCCAGGCGATCTTCTCCCCCACCTTCGTGAGTATATAAGAAATGAAATGCATTTATTTCCATTAAATGTTCACAATTATGTTATGTACGTATTAGGGTTTGTAAAATATTTGTGTTTTCTATAAAAAAAAAAAAAAATACTTATATTATGTCTATTAATTTCTTAACAAATTGTAGTTCAACAAAGTTCTTGCCCGTCTAGCTTTCTGGGCCCCCCTGCTTTAAAAAAGTCCGTCTACATAGGCTGCGTTAACTAAGTAGATTTCTCACGTGCGTCATCTCAAAATGTGCATTTAGCTTAAAACGTAAATGTTCAATGAGAACAATATTTGGTAATTAGATTTCAAATAATGCGCTCAAAATATAACAGCTTATCTATATATATATATATATATATATATATATATATATATATATATATATATATATATATATATATATATATATATATATATATATAAAATTGTAACCTCTGTCTGTACATTGATTTTTTTCTCGAAATTTCACGATAACTTTTCGTTTCACATATCATAGACACCATAACTGCATTTTGTTTCTTTCGTGTGTGCTTGTCTGTTTGTTAACTTTTCACGCATAAACGGCTGAACCGAATTTTATGAAACTTGGTATGTATATTATTACTAACCCAACTTAGACTTTAGGCTATTTTAATTTCTCTGAGACGAACAGGAGTGGGGGTTATAAGGGAGGCCTGAAATTAAAAATAGCGATATTTCGTTTCCTATTGCATTTTCGGCAATTATGCACATAACAAAAGTTGTTTATTTTGTTATTTAGAGAAACTTTTAATATATACACTATCGTTGTATACCGAAGGCGTTATAAAGGCGTTATAAGCTAAAAATTATAACGGGAGTCAACAATTTTATTTGGCACAAAAGAATCAACCGAACTAAATAAAACACTCGGTATGTGTATTAGCACTAACGCCTTCCTTATAATAAGTCATACTAACATTTCTAGGGACGGGCAGGAGTGGGGGTTATAAGGGAGGCCTGAAATTAAAAATAGTGATATTTCGTTTCCTATTGGGGTTTCGGCAAATATGTACATAACAAAAGTTGTTTATTTTGTTATTTAGAGAAATTTGCTCAACAATTCTTTTCAATATGAACTACCAGGTACCTCACCTGGAAAAATTAATTCAAATTATAATATTATATTATATTTTGTCCTTAATAATTTAAATCTATGCATAATGCACAGGAAACGGGATATATAACAATATGGAGGACAGTGAAGTCTTACATAAAAAATTAATTTTATTATTAACAAATCCACAGAAACGACGGGTATTAACCCTAAACACCGGGAAGGGTACATGTCAAAATATTGTGCAAAGTATGCCTTTCCAAAAAAATACCATCACTATCCAGCCTCAAATGAATTCCCGGGCGAAGCCGGGTACCTGAGCTAGTTGGTAATATGAAATGAGTTGAAGTGGGGTTTTACTGAAGGCCGAAAACTAAAAAATGCAAATATCTCTTTTAATAATCAAGATAGTGAAAAAAAAGTCCGTCACGCAGGGGCTGCGTAAACTAAGCAGATTTCCCACGTGAAGTTATACAATAGAAAAATCTCCATACGAGAGCCGAACAGTACAGTTATGGCAAAGGACCGAACTAGCTTTTGGCGGGAAATTCAAAAATCCGTTATTGGCCCAAATTTAATAAAAATGCAAATATCTCGGTTATTATTCAAGATAGGGAATAAATGTATACAACAATATTTATAGTAAATTTAATTTTCAATATGATTGTTTCTGTACAATTTTTCGATGCGACGTATAGTAACGGTGATATTTCCAATTTTCGAAAATCCTCCCCCTCTAAACCCCCCCTCCGACTTGTCCAATTTCAACCGTTACCGAACTTGATCTTTCTTTTTACATAAAACGATTAAATATCGAGTTTGGTAACGATCAAACAAAAATTGCGACCGCTAGAGCGGTAACAGACAAGTATATAGATAGATAGATAGATCTATATATATATATATATATATATATATATATATATATAGATATATATATACAGTCGTGAGCGGACCTCATTTTCGTCATCTACTAGCTAGGATCGATGGACATTTGCAGATAAATTTCGAAAATTCCGTCATGAGTACAACCTCAATAGCTGATTTCCCTCAAGGGAAATCTGCTAAAGCGTACATAACATTTATAGAAGTATACAATTGCAATAAAATTGGTGGTAAACTAAAACCATCCCCTGGGTAGGATCGATGAACATTTTTCAAAACTCGCGTCGTGAGTACGACCTCAATAGCTGATTTCCCTTGAGGGAAATCTGCTAAAAGTGTGGTAACCTGTAGACTACCCGTCCCAATTAGCCATAGTAGCAAAAAATGGCTACTACGCGCGCACAGAACTCATGATACTGTGGATGAATACTATGACTGAATGAAGACTACGAATATGTGTTTAGAGCTGTAGTGGTGGTGTTGCAGGCCACCTGTTGAAAGAAGGAAGACACCTCCTCCCAGTGGTAGGAAGCAGCCGAGCCTGTTCGGTCAGATGGCTGCGACAGCTGGTGGAGTAGCAGTGGGCTCCGCAGTCGTAAGTACTCATCATTTTCACTCTGCTCTGTAAAAAGGTCCGTCACGCAGGGGCTGCGTAAACTAAGCAGATTTACCACGTGATGTTTTACAATAGAGAAATTTCACGAGAGTCGAGCAGTTAAGGAAACGGCCGAACTAGCTTTTGGCGGAAAAGTCACCCGTCCGTTAGCCGTCCAGATTTAATAAAAATGCAAATATCTCGGTTAATATTCAAGATAGAGAATAAATGTATATAACAATATTTATAGTAAATTTAATTTGCAATAAGATTGATTCTGTACAATATTTCGATCCCACGTATAGTAACGGAGATATTTCGATCCGACCTATAGTAACGGAGATCGAATTTCGAAAATCCTCCCCTCTAAACCCCCCCCTCCCACTGGTCTAATTTCAGCCGTTAACGAACTTGATCTTTCTTTTTACATAAAACGACTAAATATCGAGTTTGGTAACGATCAAACAAAAATTGTGACCGCAAGAGCGGTAACAGACAAATATATAGATAGATAAATATATATATATATATATATGTGTGTGTGTGTGTGTGTGTGTGTGTGTGTGTGTATGTATATAGATATATACAGTTTTGAACGGACCTCATTTTCGTCATCTACTAGGTAGGATAGATGGACATTTGAAGAAAAATTTCGAAAATTCCGTCATGAGTACAACAATAAGGGAACTTAAGGGAAATCTGCTAACATAATTAAATATCATTCATCATCAGCGTGGGAAATCTGCTTAACTTTCGCAGCGCCTGTGATTGGGGGCTTAGTTGTCTTAAAGTGAGGTCATTATTTGGATCTCTTTCAACAGTGGCGCACCGCAATTGGCGAGTATTGCACTTTAGTTTCGTATACATATTTAGTCGTTTTTTTTTCTTTCTAAAATTACGATTACTATACTATTGCTAATTATATTTTTCGTATTTTCTTTCGCTTTTCACTTTATCGGAATTACAATGTCGTCATTGGTTTGAGTCTAGAAATCAAGTAACAAAATTTTTGGTCTTGCCATTGTAGCGAAACGAAGACTCAAACTAAAACCTCCAGTTCTACCAACATTACAATGCTTTTTGGAGGTATTTCCGCAGAAAAGGGGACCAGTGCAGTGTTCGTCTTTATCATCGACGGTAGCATCTTTTCTCTCTGGCTTTCTCAGGGTTTAGGCCTGTATCCAGCTGACCAAGGGTCTTGAGAGAAGAGAGACCTCGACCCCTGGAGCAGACAGCAAGGAAAATAAAATTTTGACCTTTGAAGAACAGAACCTTAACCTCTTTGGCAATTAGTAGCGTAAAATCGTGTGTCATTTCCTTTTAGAATACAAATACCATTCTGGGGACTCCAGTTAGCCATGTGAGGTAAAGCGTTCGTCTCACTCGGTAAACTAAGAGTAGTGGACAATAGAAATTTATTTAGCTACGAAACTCATTTAATAAATCATTAGTCTCACCCTGGCTAGAAAAGAGTGGTAAACCTGTAAGATTTACCTTAGTAACACAAAGTAGGCGCTAATAAAAACACGCCGCATATATGACTGTTTCTATGTTCAAAACTAATTTTTGTGTCACTTTTAATTTTGTGGTTTACAGAAAGTAGTTGCTAGAAGTCATGTGGATTAAAACACTATAGGGCATTAACCTTGCTTCCTTTACTTTTATTTGGCTGTGTAGTAGACTGTTTCCAGGGTCATGCAGTCGGGGCTGGAGTGACGGGCATGTTCGGCGGCGGGAACGAAGTACGTGCAGCCAGGGAAGAGTACAGCAGGACAGAACCCAAAGGGCCCTGCGCCTGGGAGATCAAACAGTTCCTCAAATGCGCCGACGAGCAAGAGGATTTGTCACTCTGCGCTGGTTTCAACGAGGCCATCAAAAACTGCAAGCAGCAGAACAGTAAGAATCAATATCTTGCAGTATACTCAATAAATACTAGAGAAGTAACTTGGCTACTAGTTTCTAAATAATTTCAATAGAACACGGAATCCACAGAAATAACTAATGTTCTCTAAACTTATTAAAATCTTAGAAATTATTGTTTCGTACAATAGTGTGAGTCAATTGATGATCCCTATAAATTAATATTGGTTATTTAAGCCATGACAAAGGAAAAAAACGTCTATACTGTCAAATATGCCTGCATTCTGAATTAAATACCTACTGAATTTATTTAAATATTTCGATACTTTAGAACCGAATTCACTACTAGTAACAGAAAGTCAACAAGTTTAAATATAACTAAACTAGTTTGCCGGTCGTTGAAAACATTATGGTTTTCATTAAATTATACAGTTTGGATTAAATTATTTAAGCACTCAATCATTCTTATGTTCAGTATAAAGTGGCGATTGGTCAAATATTCTTAAATGAAATAGCTATGACATTCATTTGAACAAGTCATTTGAAATATGCTTTCCGATGGAAGTAATAGCTGTTTTTTCTCAAGGGAGATCTGTATAAAAGGGCGCATTAAGCCTACTCTGCTATACCTGCTAAGCGGCCGGCATATGCTTGCTGTACTATTGTCATTTACCTGCTCTGACAAGCCGTATAGCAACACGATTTAAGCCCTTCCTAGGGTTTGCAATGCAGAGTATACTATGATTTATTAGCAAAGGTTAAGCACATATCTTTGGTATATGCATCCATTATTAAGTTTAAACTTTAGCTCCTGGTATACTTTGTAATATTCACGTTGTTACGTTTTATTGTTGTTTTTTTTAAGTAGTTTTTCATGAAAAATGCTGACCAGAAAAACAAGGATAGCCTTACTCTAATAATATAAAGTAGGTTCATGCAAAATTTGTACAATGCCAGCAAGTTGCATAAATACATGAGTACCCCTATTATTTTGGTAATAGTGATAATATTTATGGCTCAATTGGGTTTAGGGATTCTTATGTAATCTCTTTGAAGGATGGGAAAGTCACCGGAAGGAAATATAGCGTATTTGTTATAAAAAAAATATATCAATACGGACACGAATCGTTTCTTGTAGATATGATATTAAAACTAACAATTTATTTTTAGCATTTCAAATACTAATATATACATATTTACACCAGATTGAGGTAGAATGCTGGTGACAACTACTGTGTGATGAGATAGAGGTTATTTACAGTAGGCTTAGAATGAAAATCTTGAATTTCAGATTTCATAAATTTTATAGGAAGTAGAAGAAAAAAAAAACCCCTGTATTTTTGACATATATTGAAGAAGTTAATAGGTTTATAATACTTATTTTGTTAAAATCCATATTATAAGATAACTATTTAAAGTCTATTTATCTCTTTAAAATATTTTGTAAAAAAATCTTATGTGGGCCCCACTTGACTTCCTCGGGCTCATATTAAATTAATTAAACAAAATGGTTGCACTTCATTTTAAATTATTACATTGATTAAACGATATCTTCTTTCCAATATACCAGAGCAAAAAATGCTTTAGAACGTAATTTATAGATCTTTTTAAAATAAGCAAAAAAGGTCCTATGCAATTTTGCCGTATCTTCAATATATGTGGAGAAATTGGATTTTTTTAATTTTTTTTTTATTTTCACCCACTTAGTTTATAACAATCAAAAGAGGAGGTCCTAGATATAAAATTTCCGGATTCTAAGGCAGTTCATTTTTGAGTTATGCTAGATACGTAGAGACGTCACGCCGAGCTAGTCAAAATGAACTTCATGGAACTTCAAAATGGATAATTTTCAGCTAAAATCTAAAAACCACACGTACACAAGGAAGTAAAAAAATTATTTTTTTCAGACATCTTTTTGAAATTTGAGTTGTAAGGTTTTCATTCTAAGTCGACGGGATACCGCAGTTATCAATATAACGATTTGTATGTATAATGAGGTATATTTTGTGGCTGTCTCATATAATTTGAAACGTCCGACCTCACTTGTGGTGGGTAGCACTCCACCTTCTCACTTTTGGCTTCAGCATTGCTTAGCAGTTTATTTAAACCAAAGTCTTATAATTCTCCTCCTCAAGCCCTTTTGATAAACAAATATAATTTCCTGTAGAGAACTATTTCGAAAAAATGAGAAGTAGTTCAAATTGAAGAATAGAACGATTAAAACCCATGGACTGAATGCTAACAGTGCGAATACCTGTTTTATAGAAGTGGATTTAATTTGTGTATCTCCTTTAGACCATAAGATCTCAATATGAAGTTAGAGAAAACCAATCTTTTTGCTTCATTACAATTACCTATTCTAATTACAGATCTGAAATAAAAGGAGATGTCGTGGAACTAAAACCTCCTACGCTTAAAAATCATTCAAAGCATTGGGAAACAATGAATAATAACCATTAAAAAAAGGCTGCACCAATAAAATATTATACCATACAAATATGTCTACTTTTTTTTTATTTAATAATTATTTTACTATATTAGAATGATGTGTGTGGTGTTGCATTGCGTTATTTTATTTTACTGATTTTCAGGACGGAAAACACTGTCAGTAAATAATAATTTAATCTATATATATATATAATTGTAACCTCTGTCTGTACATTGATTTTTTTCGCAAAATTTCACAATAACTTTTCGTTTCACGTGTCATAGACACCATAACTGCATTTTGTTTCTTTGGTGTCTGTTTGTTTGTTACCTTTTCACCCATAAACGGCTGAACCGAATTTTATGAAACTTGGTATGTACATTACTACTAACCCAACTTAGACATTAGGCTATGTTAATATTCTCTGAGACGAACAGGAGTGGGGGTTATAAGGGAGGGCTGAAATTTAAAATAGCAATATTTCGTTTCCTAATGCATTTTCGGCAATTATGCACATAACAAAAGTTGTTTATTTTGTTATTTGGAGTAACTTTTTTTATATACACTTTTGCCGTATACCTAAGTATAAATGAGTTAAAAACTACTGCGGAAGTCAACAATTTTATTTGGCACAAAAAAACTCAACCGAACTAAACCAAAATTAGCACTAACGCCTTCCTTATAATAAGCCATACTAACATTTCTAGGGACGGGCAGGAGTGGGGGTTGTAAGGGAGGCCTGGATTTAAAAATTGTTATTATTATTTCGTTTCCTATTGGGGTTTCGGCAAATATGCACAGAACGAAAGTTGTTTATTTTGTTATTTGGAGAAATTTGCTCAACAATTCTTTTCAATATGAACTACCAGGTACCTCACCTGGAAAAATTAATTCAAATTATAATATATTATTATAATATTTTGTCCTTAATAATTCAAATCTATGCATAATGCACAGGAAACGGGAAATATGACAATATGGAGGACAGTGAAGTCTTACATAAAAAATTAATTTTATTATTAACAAATCCACAGAAACGAGAGGTATTAACCCTAAACACTGGGAAGGGTAAATGTCAAAATATTGTGCAAAGTAAAGCCTTGCCAAAAAAATACCATCACCATCCAGCCTCAAATCAATTCCCGGGCGAAGCCGGGTATCTGAGCTAGCTATTTATAATATTGAAGCAGGGCGTCGTATTTGTGAAGAAGAGTTTTTCATACGAATTTGAAACCTTACCCGTAGCACAGTTGGTTGAGTACTGGGTTAGAAACTCAGAATCCCGGTTTCAATTGCCGTTAGCTGCTAAAACATTCCTCTCATACAAAAACAAAAATTTAAATTATTACTATTTTTTTATCTCATTCTGGGGCTCAGGTTAGCCATGCGAGTTAAAGCGTTGACCTTTATCTCACATGGTTAACCTAGAGTGGCGAGTTCGATTCTCGCCTGGGCAAAGGAAATTATTTAGTGACGAAATTCATTAAATAACGTCCTAAAATCCCACCCTGGCTAGAAAAGGGTGGTAACCTGTAGATAACCCGTCCCGATTAGCCTAAGTTGCAAAAAGTGGACGTTAATAAATAAATAAAATAAAAATATCTCATTCTTGATTCAATTATATTATGCATGCTGACTTACTGCAATATTTTATGAACATATATTTTATTCTACTTTTTATTTGAGGATTCTACTTGTGATGTCTAAGTCTAAAGATTTGATTTGTGTCAAGCCTCATTGCCAACCCCATTCCAGCCTACTTCCTTGGAATGGTTGCTTGACTCCACTGCCCTCTAACGGTTCTTTTTAAGCTCCTTCTTTCTATTCCATTCTTAAAAGCCATTCTTAATATGAGTCTTTAAATATCTTCCTATTGATCTTATAATCAATAGAAATAACAATTTGGTAAATGCATGGCGAAGGAAAACTAATCATTAGGAGAATAAAGCAAATGTAGTTTACATATATTTGGGTGAATTTATGTAAAAGACTTTAGTAAATGAGGTTATCCCAGTCTCAGTAGGTGCTCCGCCTTTGATTATGCTATCTAAAATAGTATTAATAATTTTAGAAAAATAATGCAGATTATTATATATTTAAACACATTTATTTATTTCTCGGGTACATATATATATGACAAGGACTTTAATTTGTCCAATGCCCAACTTGCTATTACGATCATCCACTTGCCATTATCATTTTTGCTTTGCGCTTACAGAATATCTTTGGAGTTTGTGTCGGTCACAACCGATATTAGAATTGATCGTATTACAAGCATTGCTTCGGCTTTTATATTAGGATGTTACACATTAAAGAATGCAATTATTGTTATTAATTTACTAAGGAAAAGAAAAACGTTTGAACGTACAAGTGACATGCTGAGCAATGTTTATTTCAAGAATAACAGACGTTCAGCAACCTACAAAATAAGCCCGACACTGTTATTTTTTGCGTTTCTTGTTACTTTGAACGGAATAATAATTTTATTTGTTTATTTAAAGCACGCGTCCATTGATCTCTGGATTAGTGCGGAGTTAAGTATCACACTGCACGACTTGAGTTTTATTTACCAACTTATTAGTTTGCCACATTGTGTGAGTGAATATTTTCAATTCAGAGAATTCTCTTCAAATTCTCAGCTGTTGCGGGACTATTCAGACGCTATGACATTTATTGGTCTAATAATGGATATATATGAAATACCATTTCTTCTATCAATATCTTCAGTGTACTTAAGCCTCTCAGTCGCCGTGTTTTGCTTCATAGAATTTATATACGAGATTCCATACTTACTATTTCGGGCTGTGTCATGTATAGTATTTTTATTTATTATTTTCAATGTTATGAAGTTAATTAAGAAGAAGGTAAGTTATTTTTAAAAATTTATATCATAAAGTTCGTTTTAAGATACTATGAATTACATTTTTTTCTTATTTTTTTTCTCAAAATTGTACATTTGTATGTGTCTGTGTGTGTGCATGTGCATATGAGTGTGTGCTAGATTTCTTTTTTTTTACTTTTTGTACTATAGAATTGTGTTTTTATTCATTTATTAATTTAATTTTTGAACGTCGAAAATATTTTAACTTTTATTACTTTGTAATTTCATATTTTTTAATACTCTTTTATAATGTATTTATTACTTTTAATTGTTTTTGGTATTGTTGTTTTTTCATGGAGTTCTGATTTTTGTTTAAGTACGTTGAGTATATTGTTCTGTTTAAATATTTTCATTTAATATTTTGTTATGTTTTTGTTCTATATATTGTGGTTTTTTTCCCCCTATATTTTGCATTTTGGTTCTAAATGTTACGTTTTTAGCAGATTTCCCCTTTCCTTCAGCTATTGAGGTCGTACTCATGACGCGATTTTCGATAACTTTCCTCAAATGCCCATAGATCCAACCCAGGAGAACACGAAAAATTAGGTACGTTCAAAAATGTGTTAGTGTATATATATATATATATTTAAAATTGTAACCTCTGTCTGTACATTGATTTTTTTCTCAAAATTTCACGATACTTTTTCGTTTCACATGCCATAGATACCAAAACTGCATTTTGTTTCTTTGGTATATGTTTGTTTGTTTATTTGTTTGTTACCTTTTCACGCATAAACGACTGAACCAAATTTTATGAAATTTGGTATGTATATTACTACTAACCCAACTTAGACTTTAGGCTATATTAATATTCTCTGAGACGAACAGGATTGGGGGTTGTAAGCGAGGCCGGAAATTAAAAATAGTGGTATTTCGTTTTCTATTGGGTTTTCTGCAAATATGCACATGACAAAAGTTGTTTACTTTGTTATTTGAAGTAACTTTTGTTAATTCACTTTTGTCGTATAACAAAGTATAAACGAGATATACACTAAATACTAAAGCGGGAGCCAACAATTTTGTTGGGCACTAACGATTGAACCGAAATTAACAAAACTCGGTACGTGAATTAGCATTAATTCTTCCATGATTATAAGCTATATTAAACTTTTTAGGTCCTGGAAGTGGGGGTTATGAGGGAGGCCTGAAATCAAAACTCGCGATATTTCATCTATCTGTTTTTCGATAAACGTGCGCGTAACAAAAGTTGAATACTTTGTTGTTTAGAATAACTTTTGTTTTATACATTTTTTCGGGAACGATGTATGAAGCAAGTAGTTTGCGTAGAAATATTGATATGCTCAACAATTCTTTCCAATATCAACCACCAGGTAGGTGCCTCACCTGGAAAAATTAATTCAAATCGATGTTAATATTTTGTCCTTAATAATTCAAATCTATGCATAATGCACAGGAGACGGGAAATATGACATGATGGAGACTAGTGAAGTCTTACATAAAAAAATAATTTTATTATTAACAAATCCATAGCAACGACGGGCATAAACCCTTAATACTGGGACGGGTAAATGTCAAAATATTGCGCAAAGTAAAGCCTTGCCAAAAAAATACCACCACCATTGAGCCTCAAATGAATTCCCGTGCAAAGCCGGGTATCTGAGCTAGTATATATATATATCTGTTAACGGTCTAGCTGTCGGAATATTTGTCTGACAGTTACCAAACTCGACATTTAAACTTTTTATGTAAAAATAAAGATCGTGTTCGTTGACGGCTAAAATCTGAATAGTGGGAGGGGGGGGGGAAGTAGAGGGAGGAAAACTTCGACAATTATCTCCGTTGTTATTCGTTTGATCAAAAAACTGTATAGAATCAATCTTATTGCAAATGTGATGTTCTATAAATATTGTTATATACATGTTTTCTCTAAATTGAATATTATCGGAGATATTGGCATTTTTTAGTTTTTGGCCATCAGTAAACCCCCACTCCTACTCATGTCATATTTACAAAGCGCTGTTCTATTATGTTGAACTTTATTTGAAGCCTAAATACCTAATATTGTTCTCATTTAACTTTTACGCTTGAGATAAATGCAAATACCTGACTCACGTGGGAAATCTGCTTAGTTAAGGCAGCGCCTGTGTGAGGGGCCTTCTTTGGTAACGAAGTCTAATTGCATAGGTTATCTGCTGGTTTACCATTCTTTTCTAGTCAGGGTGGGACTAATGATTAAATAAATGAGTTTCATAGCTAAATAAATTCCTATAGGCCAGGTGCGAATTGATTGCCCCTGCGAGACGGACATAGTGTTCAATATGTTGCGTTTTCTTCTATATTCTGTGCTTTTTGTTCTATATTTTGAGTCTTAGCAGATTTCCCTTGGGGGAAATTACCTATTGAGGTCGTTCTCATGACGCGATTTTCGAAAAATTTCGTTAAATGTCCATCGATCCTACCCAGGAGATGACGAAAATGAGGTCCGTTCCTAATTATATATATATATATATATATATATATATATATATATATATATATATATATATATATATATATATATATATATATATATATATATATATTTGTCTGTTAACGCTCTAGTGGTCGCAATTTTTGTTTGATCGTTACGAAACTCGATATTTAACCGTTTTATGTAAAAAGACAGATCAAGTTCGTTAATGGCTGAAATCGGACTAGAGGGAGAGGGGGGGGTTTAGAGGGGAATTTTCGAAAATTCGAAATATCTCCGTTAATATGCATCGGATCGAAAAATTGTATAGAACCAATCTTATTGCAAATTAAATTTACTATAAATATTGTTATATAGATTTATTCTCTATCTTGAATATTCACCGAGATATTTGCATTTTTATGAAGTCTGTGGTCGGGTATAGTTCGGATTAGGTCGGCAGTTTCCGTAACTGATCGGCTCAGGTGGAAGCTTCTTCTAACCTTACCTGTCGTTTCTAACCATACCTTACCTTCGTTACTTTGTGAGATTTATGCAAATACGTTCTGTTCATCCGCCCCCCCCCCTTCTTTAGTTCTTGGACTACTAAAATTTGAGTTATTAAAATATAAATTATTCTTACAATTCAGAAGCCGTTTCAGTTGGGAATTTATTTTAATTATCTGAAAGATTTCTCATTACCGTTTGTATTTAATCACGGTGGTGTTGTGTTACCAGTATGCAGATTTTTCTATTGTAAAACTTCACATAGGAAACCTGCTTTGTTTACGCAGCCCCTGCGTTACGGACTTTTTGTTCTATATGTTGTCTTTTTGTATTCTTCTATTAGTAGTGACATTTTCTATTTTTTTTTCTTTTTAAAATTTAAATAGCAATATTGCGTAAGTTAAGAAGCTCTTAAAATAAATAAATAATTTTTTTTCGTTTGGCATTATTGACCTTAAAGATCTTTAAGGATTAGAGTCTCCCGTAGACTGACTGGCATGTCCGGGGGGGGGGGCGGGCAGTGGTCATATCACCGACGCTCAGATTGCTAGTTGACGAGATCTAGGAGAGTCAATGTACTTAGTCATACCGACGGGCAGCCTGGCCAATTTACTCACTAGACTTCCGCCATTCCACTACTGCCTTTGTCGCTTTGGTCGCGAGCTGGTGTACCAACTCCTTGGTCACCCATTCAAGTACTGACCATCCTCGATGTTGCTTGTCAACTCAGGTTATTTAATGTCGGACCCTCATACCACAGATCAATAGGCGTCCCCACATATGCTCGTATATAAAAAGTCTGTCATCGAGGGCCTGCGTAAACTGAGCAGATTTCCCAAATGTTGGTATGACATAATACTTATTCTACTCTCTGGAAGTAGAGGTTATGAAATCTGCAAAAACATCTTAATAATGGCATTTAATCACGAAAGCGAAGTTAAAATGTCCATATTTTCTTGGCTAGGCAAAAAATGATTCCGGATATTATACGTAAGCAAAATTAATTATAGAATATTATTTTATCAATGAAAATGGTCATGTAACATTTTTCAACTTTTCATAGGACTATAGTGCCTATTCTAACTGTGTATAGTATATTTATGTGTTAATTTGAGTGTTTTGAAGTATATTAGGCAGAAGGTATGTTAATTTTAGCAATTTACAGTATAATCTATATATTAAACAATCCTTAAAACGAAATAGAAAAAGCAAAATACTTGGTCATGTTGTATAACACACACTTACTATCAACACTTGACACACACATCAATTACTTGGCAGTCAAACTGAAACTACTTGGCAGTCGAAGAGACCAGTTTAGTAATTCCAATGAACCTTGAGTAAATGTGGTTTATATCTCTTATTTTATTCGGAATCAATTATTTTCTTTGCATACAAAGACTAATAAATTTGCTACTTGTGTTCCTACTGTTTACAAAGTCATAATCAATAAAAATAACAATTCGGTTAACGTACGGAGAAGGAAATTTATAAGATTAAACATTTAAGTAAATATAATTAGCAATATGAAATTATGTAATAGACTTCAGTAATTGGAACGTCACCGTCCCAGTAGGTCCTCCCTCAATTTGCAATATAGTTATATTCACTTTAGAATAATAATGCAAACTTTTCAATTTTTAAATGCATTTATTTACTTTTCGGGTACATATATATATGACGAAGACTTTAAGTTGTCCAATATTCAACTTGCTATTACGCTCATCCATTTGTCATTATCATTTTTGTTTTGCGCATACAGAGTAACACTGGTACCTGAAACGAATACAGAAAAAGTTAGAGCTGATCATGTTATTGAAATTGCTTGTAATGTTCTTTTAGTATTTTGCACAATAAAGAATGCAATTATTGTTATAAATTTACTAATGAAAAGAAAAGCGTTTGAACGAACAAGAGACATGCTGAACAATGTTTATTTAAAGAGTCACAGACATTCTGTAGCCTACAAAATGAGCCGAACACTCTTAGTTTTAATGTTTTTTATGATTTTCATCAAAATCATAGTTGCATATCATTATTTATTGCAGGCGTCGATTGTTCTCTGGATTTGTACAGAGTTAAGTGCGTTACTTCATGAACTGAGTTTTATTTTCCAACTGATTAAATTTCCAGTCCTGGTGAGTGAGTTTTTTCAATTCAGAGAATTCTCTACAGATTCTCAGCTGTTGCGTGACTATTCAGATGCTATGACATTTATTGATCTAATAATGGATTTATATGAATTACCACTTTTCTTATCAATATCTTCAGTTTACTTCAATCTCTCAGTCGCCGTGTTTTGCTTTATTGAATATATATTCAAGAGTCCAAATTTACTATGTTGGGTTATGTCATGTATATTATTTGTATCTGTTATTTTCAATGCTTTAAAGTTTATTAGGCAGAAGGTAAGCTATTTTTAATAATGTAATCACAATATATATATATATATATATATATATATATATATATATATATATCTTAGAATAAGATAATATCTATTATATAGAAACCTCTTAATAATATCATTTATACAAAAAAGATGAGTTTAAAAGTCCGTTATGCAGGGGCTGCGTTAACGAAGCAGATTCTCTACGTCCGCCACTTATTTGCATTTATCTGAAAAAGTAAAAGTTTAATGAATCCAATATTTAGTATTTCATGATATAACGCCTTATTGTTAATACGACAGGAGTAGGAGTGGGGGTTTACTGAAGACTTAAATTTAAAAACTTCCACTTACTCGGTTAATATTGGTGATAGAGAAAACATGTATATTATAACATTTATAGAACATTAAAAGTACAATAATATAGGTTTTATGCAATTTTTCTGTCCGACTTATAACAACGAAGATATTTTGAATTTTAGAAAAATCCACCCTTTAAACCCTCCTTCAACTTGTCCGATTACAGCCGCTAACGAACTTTTTTTTTGTGGCGTGTCAACCATTATGGCCATAAACGCCAGACCGTTGTTATAAATTATCAATTTCAGAATTTTTTAGAATGTATTATTTTCTTATATCAATATTATTAACATTAATTAATGTGTACTATACGGTGTAAACAGTTTTAGGAGGGTTACGTATGGGATTTTAAACCGTATCATTTTATGGTGGTACACTGTTCAGGAGGTATCTTGCAACGCAGGGCTGAGCCGCTGGAGGGAAGATGGCTGTGAGGATGTCAAAGCTCACTTCTGAATATGTTTTGCCGGTGCTCCAGAAGTGAGGGCAGTCCCCAGGCAGATCGCTCGGCCCTCACCGAGCCCGGTGATGGTCCTGGGGTCATGCTGTAGCCACCTCTGTCGCTATCGGTATTTAGGGATTAACCCTCGGTCGGGCTCGTCAAAAATATTCCGCCTTCCGGCGCGTGTATCTCAGAGATACAACATCAACCGTTTTTATGGAAATACAGTTTTTTAATATATATTTTTCACTAAAATGTGATGCAGAAATCATATCTGAGAAGTATTTGTTTGAAAGAAGTAAATAATTTTCAAAATTGACACGTACTATAATAAAAAAAAATCATGGTAGATAATATAACCAAGTTGGTTATAGATTCATTGTTATTAAAACCGTGGACGATAATTTATAAATATAATTAAAACATACAAATACCAAACGAAATAGTTTAAATTTACATATCTTAATTATTCATAATTCATTTCAGTTTGTGAACAATATAAACAAAATATCTAAATATAACATCATTCAAAAATAAGTAGCACGAAATCACTTTTAGATAAGACTTATTAAGAATCATCTAAATTTTAATGTACCAATCCTTTTAAAAATACCAGTTTAATTATTATCTCTTTTGCAGAACTGCATTACAATTAGGACAAGGCGTAGAACTATGTTGTAAACAAATTTTGCTTTTGCAAAGCTCACAAGAATAATGAGTAAACCTACATTTCTTTTCAGTTTTGCTTGGTTCACATCATTTGCTTTAGTTCGTTGTAGTGGAGGGACTTTTTTTATGCTGTTCTGTACTTGAGTTCAATGTATGGTCCAATGAGTCTCTGTACTCGTCAAGTTTCGTCCCTAGCTCGGTTGGTAAACGTCTTCTGTTGTCACTGCGTCATACAATATTTTCTTGAATAAGTTCTTCTGAAAGCTCATGTAAGAGCAAAATAATAGAAAAATTGGTTTATATGGTTCCATTTAATAAAGAGAAAGTTAATTGATGTATATATTTATGAAATATAGATTTCAAAAAAATTTACGAGATCAGGCGCGTGGTATCTAGGAGATTAAACTGAATGACAGGTGAAACACACGACTCCATCTAACACAGTGACACTACTGACCTTGAGGGGGGGGGGCTATAAACCACATAACTCGAAGCACTACACCACCACTCTCTGCTAGGAGGAGTGGCAAATATTTTTCTAGAAACCGTGTATCTGAGAGATCACGCGCCCGACGGAGGGTTAAGGGTCTTAGGTCAGTGGTTTGGGTAATAAGCAGGCTACATTAGGAGGTAAGGAACTATGAAGGTAAAGGGTGGACGGAAGTTGTGTAGGTTGATGTCATATATGTTTACTTGAAGTTAAATTTTATCATAGATTGGTTTTGTTTACCAAATCATTAGTTTGCCAAACTTTGTGAGTGAGTTTTTTCAATTCAGAGAATTCTCTTCAAATTCTCAGCTGTTGCGTGACTATTCAGACGCTATGCCATTTATTGGTCTAATAATGGATATATATGAAATACCATTTCTTCTATCAATATCTTCAGTGTACTTAAGCCTCTCAGTCGCCGTGTTTTGCTTCATAGAATTTATATACGAGATTCCACACTTACTATTTTGGGCTGTGTCATGTATAGTATTTTTATTTATTATTTTCAATGTTATGATATTAATTAAGAAGAAGGTACGTTATTTTAAAAAAATTATATCATAAAGTTTTTAAACATTTGAAATTTTTCCAAAATTGCGCGATTGAATGTGTCTCTGCGTGTGCATGTGTTAAATTTCTTTCTTTTTTTTTCTTTTTCTTTTTTCTTTTTTTTTGCTTCTTGTATTATAGAAATGTGTTTTTATTTATTTATTAATTTAATTTTTGAATGTTTTATTACTTTGTAATTTAATATATTTTAATACTCTTTTATCATCTATTTATTACATTTAATAGTATTTGGTATTGTTTTTTTTTGTTTTTTTTTTGAGGAGTTCTGAGGTTTGTGTAAGTACGTTGTGTATATTGTTCTGTTTGCGTATTTTCATTACATATTTTATAAAGATCAATAAGAAGGCCAAGTCCTCTACTGTTTTTTAATATTATGCACTTTGCATAATATTAAAAAACAGTAGAGGACTTGGCCTTCTTATTGATCCTTATCAATTGGTTCCTCTACCATCCAGCATATTCCGGAAATTACATATTTTGTTAGGTTTTGTTCTATATTTTGCGTTTTGGTTCTATATGTTGCTTTTTAGCAGATTTCCTCTAAGGGGGGAATTAAGCTATTGAGGTTGTACTCATGACGCGATTTTCGAAAACTTTCCTCAAATGTCCCTCGATCCTTCCCGATCTAGATGACGAAAATGAGGTCCGATTAAAACTTTATATATACATCTGTAAACGCTCTAGCGGTCACAATTTCTGTCTGGCCTTTGGACGAACATTATTGTTCAATATGATGCCTTTTTCTTCTATATGCTAAGCTTTTGTTCATTTTTTCAGTCAGTGACATTTTTTAAATTTTAATAAGCAATATTGGATAAGTTGCGAAGCTCTTAAAATAAATAATTAATTTTTAGTTTTGCATTATTGAACTTAAAGATCGAAGGATTAGTGTTGGTACGTAGTGAGTGATCTAATCGTCGAACAACCTCCGTTAACCAAGGAGGACCTGGAATAAGTTGTCTCATGTAGGTCTACGTGCTCAATTTGTCGGGAAATGACCATATGATCGACGCCCAGATTGCTAGTTGACGAGATCTAGGAGAGTCAATGTACTCATTATGTCATACCTACTGGCAGTCAGACCGATTTACTCACTAGACTTCCTCTACTGCCTTGGTCGCGAATTGGTGTAACAACTCCTTGGCCGCCCATTCAAGTCCTGACCATGATCGATGTTGCTTGTTGACTCAGATGATCTAAAGTCGGACGCTCCTACCACTGATCAATAGGCTCCCTCGTATATATATATATATATAAAGTCTGTCATCCAGAGGCTGCGTAAACTAAGCAGATTCCCCCCAGAAGCTGGTATTACATAATACTTATCTCTAATCTCTGGAAGTAGAGGTTATGAAATCCGCTAAAACCTCTTAATAATGGCTTTTAACCACGAAAGCGAAGTTAAAAAGTCCATATTTTTTGGCTAGACAAAAAATGACCTCGGTGATATTATACTTAGAGAAAATTAATTATAGAATATTATTTTATTAATGAAGTTGGCCATATAACATTTTCCGATCCAAATAACGGAGATATAGACATTTCATCCTGTCTCTTATACCCCCCCCCCATTTTTGAACTGTTCACAGGACTATAGGGTCAGTCGTATATATTTATGTGTTATTTTGAGTGTTTTGAAGTACAATAGGTAGAAGGTATGTTATTCTTAACTATTTATAGTTTAATCTATATATTAAGATATGATATCTAGGATGGCTAATCCTTAATACCTAAATGCATAGAGGAATTTAAACAAAAACATGCCCATGTTGTTTATTTTGACTTACTATCAACACTTGACACACACATGAATGAGAAAGCACATAGTAGATGAAGACATGTCCACTTCGGTAATTACAATGAAGTGAAGTCTTTAATTATAAATGTGGTTTATATCTTATTTTATTCTGACGCAAATTCGTTTTTTCTGATATATCGAAGACTAATATATTTGGTACTAGTGCTCCAACTGTTTACAAAGTCATAATCAATAGAAATAACAATTTGGTAAACGGACGGGGAAGGAAATCTATAAGATTAAGCATTTAATAGAATAAGGTAAATATAATTAACAATATGCATGCACGTAATAGACTTCAGTAATTGGAACGTCACCGTCCCAGTAGGTCCTCCCTCATTTTGCAATGTAGTAATATTCTCTTTAGAATAATAATGCAAACTTTTCAATTTTTAAATACATTTATTTACTTTTCGGGTACATATATATATGATGAAGACTTTAAGTTGTCCAATATACAACTTGCTATTACGCTCATCCATTTGTCATTATCTTTTTTGCTTTGCGCTTACAGAATAACACTGGTACCTGAAACGAAAACAGGAAATGTTAGAGTTGATCATGTTATTGATACTGCTTGTAGTGCTTTATTAGTATTTTGCATAATAAAGAATGCAATTATTGTTATCAATTTACTGAGGAAAAGAAAAACGTTTGAACGAGCAAGAGTTATGCTGAGCAATGTTCATTTAAACAAACATAGGCATACCGCAACGTACAAAATAAGCGGAACACTGTTCTTTTTAACGTTTTTTATCATTTTAATCGAAATCATAATAGTTTATCATTATTTATTGCGTGTGTCGATTATGTTTTGGATTTGTACGGGGTTTAGTCTGGCACTTCATAATTTGAGTTTTATTTTCCAACTGATTCAATTTTCAGACCTGGTGAGTGAGTTATTTCAATTCAGAGAATTCTCTACAGATTCTCAGCTGCTGCGTGACTATTCAGATGCTATGACATTTATTGATCTAATAATGGATATATATGAATTACCACTTTTCTTATCAATATCTTCAGTCTACTTAAACCTTTCAGTAGCCGTGTTTTGCTTCATTGAATATATATTCAAGAGTCCACATTTACTATGTTGGGCTATGTCATGTGTATTGTTTTTATCTGTTTTATTCAATGTTTTGAAGTTTTTCAGGCAAAAGGTAAGTTACTTTTTTAGCCATTTATATCATAGATTACTGTACGTGTGTATGTCACTGAACTCCTAGACGGCTGGACCGATTTGAATGAATTTTTTTGCACGCGTTTGGGTGACGTCCCGGATGGTTTAGCGTCACAGATTAGCCCGGTAGATGGAGCAGGAGTGGGGGTCGTGAGGGAGGTCTAAAATTAAAATTAAAAATCGCTTGAAATATAATGCAGGACAACGTCTGCCGGGTCCGCTAGTGTATTATATAAAAACCTCTTAATAATACCATTTAATCAGAAAAGGCAAGTTAAAAACTCTGTCACGCAGGGGCTGCGTTAACTAAGCAGATTTCCTACGTGCGCCACGCATTCATCTCAAAATGTAACAGTTCAATGAAACCAATCTTTGGTATTTAAGCTTCAAATAAAGGGCGTCATGATATAACAACCTACTGTTAATATGGCATGAGTAGGAGTAGGGATTTAGTGAAGACAAATCTAAAAATTCCAATATCTCGGTTGATATCCTAGATACAGAATAAATGTATGTAACAATATTTATGGTACATTCAATTTTCAATAAGATTGGTTCTATAAAATTTTACAATCTGACGTATAATAACGGGGTTATTTCGAGTATTCGAAATTCTCCCCCTTCGTACCCCCCCCCCACCCACTGGTCTTATTTCAGCCGTTAACGAACTTGATCTTTCATTTTACATAAAACACTTATATATCTAGTTTGGTAACGATTAAAAAAAAATGTCGACCGCTAGAGAGGTAACATGCAAATATATATAATTTTGATTGGCCTCATTCTCGTTATCTACTAGATAGGATCGTCGGACATTTGGAGACAATTTTCGGAAATAGCGTGATGAGTACAACCTAAAAGAGTGTTTTCGCGTATAAACCGTCCCGATAAGCCTATGTAGCACAAGGTCAATCTTAACAAATAGCAAACAAATATACTTATAGAATTTTCTTTTTAAAATGTAAAGTGGCGAGATCGATTCCCACCAGGGCAATAGGAATTTATTTAGTGACGTTCTCATTAAATAAAGTCCTTAGTTTCAGCCTGGCTAGGAAAGGGTGGTAACCAGTAGATACCCCGTCCCAATAAGCAACAGTAGCAAAACGTGGACGTTAGTAAATAATAATAATAATTTTAAAAAAATACATAAAACACTGATAAACAATGCTTAAAAGGAATCTACAAATTAAAAAAATTATGTTTTGATTATATCAAGTACTGGTGGGAAATAAATAGTTTAAAACTTGTATTTTAAAAACAACAATTTCTTCTTGGTGAGGAAATATTTACTCGAGAACACAAAAAGTCTATTTACAGAGATACGTTTTAACAGCCATAATAATCCGCCACAGCTAACACACATAAACCCGGAGCACTGGCACTTGTATTAATATTTTTTTATATATATTCAAAACATACCGTATTATTCGTGGAGAGGTACCTGCGCCTTCTTTATTACACTTAGGAGCGAGTCGCCACTACAGTTTTATGGACTAAAAATCTATTTGTATTTAAATATCAATTAAGGAGGTCTATGTAAAAAGGGTGTATGGCGGTATAAGCCCTTTTTGCGGATATGACATTTTTAGATTCCTCTTTTATATCCGTACGAAATTTCGTGTTTATATCTCTTTAATTCACCTTTTACCGGCTGTTTGAATCAGTGGAGTGTAAATTGTGAGGTTGTATTTTGCTAGTTTTGTTTGTTGCTGTCCTTTTCAAAAATTAGCAATTAGGAAGAAGTTATTAGTGATGAACGTATTTTCAAAACTTCAAGTAAAAAAGGAAAACGTCCGTCACGCAGGGGCTGCGTAAGCTAAGCAGATTTCCCATGTGAAGTTTTACAATAGAGAAATCTGCATTCTGGTAACACAACACCACCGTGATTAAATACAAACGGTAATGAAAAATCTTTCAGTTAATTAAAATACATTCCCAACTGAAACGGCTTCTGAATTGTAAGAATAATTTATATTTTAATAACTCAAATTTTAATAGTCCAAGACTAAAGAGGGGGGGGGGCGGATGAACAGAACGTATTTGCATAAACCTCACAAAGTAACGAAGGTAAGGTAAGGTTAGAGAGGACAGGTAAGGTTAGAAGAAGCTTCCACCTGAACCGAGCAGTTACGAAAACGGCCGACCTAATCCGAACTATACCCGACTACAGACTTCATAAAAATGCAAATATCTCGGTTAATATTCAAGATAGAGAATAAATGTATATAACAATATTTATAGTAAATTTAATTTGCAATAAGATTGGTTCTATACAAATTTTGGATCCGATGCATAATAACGGAGATATTTCGAATTTTCGAAAATCCCCCTCTAAACCCCCCATCCCTCTAGTCCGATTTCAGCCATTAACGAACTTGATCTGTCTTTTTACATAAAACGGTTAAATATCGAGTTTCGTAACGATCAAACAAAAATTGCGACCGCTAGTGCGTTTACAGACACACACACACACACACACACACACACACACACACATATATATATATATATATATATATAATTTTCAACGGATCTCATTTTCGTCATCTCCTGGGTAGAATCGATGGACATTTGAAGAAATTTTTCGAAAATCGCGTCATGAGTACGACCTCAATAGCTGATTTCCCTCATGGGAAATCTGCTAAAATGAATATTTTCAAGATCACAATAAAAATAAACGATATTCGGGTGAATAGTTTACTTCAACAAAAGGTAGGATGGATAGTTAGAACTTTATCTCGATATTGAACTGTTGTAAAGAAACCTGTCGAATTAATGTTATTGCAAATGAGCAAGAGAATTTGTTTGATCATTTTTATGGTTGTGATAAAGTACAGGACACACTTTTCTGCGGGATACCTTATAGTGCTTCCACTCACTGTACCAGCACAAAAACACAGAGCACATACTGTGCAACTATTCAGTAAAATGTAGAGGAACTCCTATTAATGTTTGTCTCAAATTTTTACTCAGTCTTTACCAAATTTCTGAGAAACACCTTCCTGCCATTCAGGGAAAAATACTTTCTGGTAGTAATTTCACTGAGAAAAGGGGATCCTATACAGGAAGATTTCTTATACAGTAATATTTTATTAAAAAACTAACTTTCTACATACAGCTGTAAATGTTTTTTCTTTTATTTTAGCTCTTATTCAATATTATCAGATCTTACGTGCAATGTCTATGCAATAAGCGCGTATGAAAACATATCTATGTAACATGGGCTTATGAAAAACATGACTGCCAGCCATCTTCCGAAAAAAGGCGTATGTAAGGTAATATTTATAAGGAGTTTATCTAATATTTTTAACAATTTTTTTTTATTTCTGCATAAATTCGATCACCAAAAATTGAACTTAATTTCATTACAATTGATCCTGCTTAGAATATTTTAACGATTCTGGCAGCGTTGCATAAGTAGACATTTAATAATACTCAATATAAGTTTCCTTAAACTCAAGAATCCTGTATCAAGGAGTCAAACAAGAGACCTCGAGATGTATGCAAGTTGTCTTACTTTTTTCAGACCAAATGTCAAATTTATTTATTCATTAAATGGATTAACAACTTCTATGATGTTTTTTAGTTGGGTAAATATTCTTAGAATATAAAACAACTTCAAGTCATCTATGCACAAGCTGTCGTTGACTATGATTTGTTTATTACTTGCAGGAAGCTGATAACTACAGCTAGTCATCAGATGTAACGGGCTCTATGGAATAAGTTTCTATCGAAACTACAAAAGGCTTAAGATATCGCTTTAATTGAAAACTCTTTTAATATTAGTAGGTTACATTAAAATCTGACTTATTCTTCACCAAAGGTACGTAATTTTGGTTTTTTAAGATCTCATAGTTTTTCAAATCTTATTGATTATAAAGGAATCTATAATTAGTAGTGCTTAGTACGGGGAAAAGCATTGGTCCATTTCATGTTTATAAATTTAAAAATAAAATCGTATGGATAGAACAAATGGGATCGTCCCAAAAAAAAAATAAAAAGTAATGGACGACTTTTGGATGAAATATTACAGGTACCTTCAACAATATGACATGATGGTGTGCGTGTGTGTTCATGTATACACTAAAGACATATTTGAAATTTTAACTAAAAAATTTGGCTTCGCTACAATTATAAGAATTTAGTTATTAGATCGAACCATTAATATATTTTTATAAAAGATAAATAAATCCAACGTGATAACTTATATAAAATAAGTTTTAAGTTATTTTATTCTAAATCAAATATTTTCTAGAATATCGTGAGCTAAGAAATTTTTAACTACAGCTCATATTGATTGGAATGTTTTTATCGATAAAAATAACAATTTTGTAAATGTACGGTGAAGGAAATCTATAAGATTAAGCATTTAATAGAATAAGGTAAATATAATTAACAATATGAATTTATGTAATAGACTTCAGTAATTGGAACGCCACCGTACCAGTAGGTCCTCCCTCATTGACTTTGGCATATAATAATATTTACTTTAAAATAGTAATGCAGATTTTTAAATTTTTCAATAATTTTATTTACTTTTCCGGTACATATATGTATGACGATGACTTTAAATTGTCCAATATTCAACTTGCTATTACACTCATCCATTTACCATTAGCAATTTTGCTTTGCACTTACAGAGTAACTTTGGGGTTTGTAATCAGCTCAGAAATTGTTAGGGTTGATCATGTTATAATTACGGCAACAAATTTTGTATTTGTATGTTCCACCTTAAAGAATGTAATTATTGTTATTAATTTACTAAGGAAATCAAAAACATTTGAACGTACAAGAGACATGCTGAGCAATGTTTATTTAAAGAATCATAGACATTCGGTAAACTACAAAATAAGCCGAAAATTGTTAGTTTTAACGATTTTTATGATTTTCAACGAAATCATAGTTATGTGTCATTATTTAAAGTATTCTTCAGCTGGTTTCGGGACTTTTGTGGAGTTTAGTATTACACTGCATGAACTGAGTTTTATTTTCCAATTGATCAAATTTCCAGTCCGGGTGAGTGAGTTTTTTCAATTTAGAGAATTCTCTTCAGATTCTCAGCTGTTGCGTGACTATTCAGAGGCTATGACATTTATTGATCTAATAATGGATATATATGAATTACCATTCCTCCTGACAATATCCTCCATGTACGTAAACCTCACAGTCGCCGTGTTTTACTTCATAGAATATATATTGCATAGTCCATATTTACTATGTTGGGCTATGGCATGTATATTCTTTTTATCTGTTATTTTCAATGTTTTGAAGTTTTTTAAGCAGAAGGTAAGTTATTTTTAACTATATAATCACAAATTATATATGTATTAGTATAACATTGATTATATAGAAACCTCTTAATAAGGTAATTTAATCACGTAGGAGAAATAAAAAATCCATTATTTGTCTAGGCTTCCCTGAAAACGAGATGAGCATTGCACCTAGAAACTCATATTTTTCCATTTTAATACTGGTTTACACACACTTTTGTCAAATAGGCTAAACTCCTGGACTGATATGTGATCAGCTGATGGTGCTGAGTGTATAGACAAGTGAAATTTGTGCTCTGTATTTATTTATGCCCAATATAATAGGCAGTGGATTTTCCCAAAATAATGAAATCTGACGAGGTTAATCTCCTTCTTTAAGAAGAAAGAAGATGAAGCCGGACGGAAGGAGGTAAGAGAAAATCCTTCAACGAAATCATCAACGTAGCTAACCTCTGCGATGAAGTTACAGAGACGTTGCCATGACAACCTCTGGCTACTGCAGCGAGTTCCCAGAGCCGCCTAACCGCTCTCAACCAACTCAAGAACAACTGGCGTCAGTGGAGACTGAATCTAACCTTTTATAGACCCAAGCCAAAGCGAAACAGGCACAGCCTAAAATCAGCTGTTATTAATTATCAAGCCAAACCCATAATAATAAACAATAGCATTTGACGAAATTGACAATGACAAAAATAATGACTTACCATAATTTAACAGAACGCAATCCGAAGACTTTAAATATACCACCTATTTTCTTACTTCTTACTGGAAGCAGATATCATCAAAAAAGTAAAAGTATCCCTGACCAACTGACGACTTCCGTAATGAGAACAAATTCTATGGCGATACGAACGTTAAACACTACACTTTTCGAAACCCAGCAGACAGTAAATTATCTGTAATCAAAAGAGGTGTTCCTTCTAGCATCTCATAGAAAGAGGTATTGGACGAACTTGCTGTACAGTACACATTGCCGAAGTGACTAGATTACAAAATAGAGAACGGGACCCGACTCTACTCATGGCTGTAGAGCTTCACGTCAATGCTAAGAGCAAAGAAATATTTAATTTAAAGACCCTTTTTAATGCTATTGTGACCGTTGAGCCAAGACGTAAATCCAAAAGAGTGTCTCAGTGCACGAATTGTCTTCGTGTAGGACACTCCAAGAACTATTGTCACTTAGACACCAGGTGCAGTAACTGCTCTGGCGATCAAAAATACACCGCTTGTCCCAACCGAAATGCCAGAGATTCCTACTGTGTCAACTGTGGAGAAAACCACACTAACTCCAGGGTCTGTAAAGCGTTCAAAACTTTTACATCTCTTGTATCTAAAACTAATTCCTCAACAAAGACACCTAGTTCCCCTCGCTAGACACCGCCACCCCACTACCTCCAACACTAACTTCAGACCCAGATTCCTCGACACACTGTACTAGACAAAATGCTTGGACCAACAGACCACAACACCTAAACCCAGTGATGCAACCACTCACACTGGCAATGAATTGACAGACATACTACTTAGTTTAATAAATTAATAAAACCATTTATTCCTAAAATAAAATACTTTTTAACCCTGTTATTTTCAGTTAATCATGGTAGTCATTAATATAAGAAATCTTTCTCTGCTCAATTGGAATGCCAACGGCCTAAAAATTAGACAAAACGTATTAACCAATTCCTGAATAGACATGACATTGACATCGTATGCATAACTGCGACACACCTCATAAACACTGACAAATACCGAACTCCCGGATACAATATATACCGAACAGACCAAGAAACACGACATGGAGGAGTTGCTTTATTAGTAAAAAAGTCCATTACTCACCATAATTTACTACTTCCGACCCTTGATCGTGTCGGGGCTGTTGTTGTGGGGTCGGTTCTCCACGATAACAGTATTCTAAGAATAATATCAGCTTACAACCGCCCTGGCACGAGACTTATTCAAATAGATTTCGAAAAAATATTTACCGGTGATCCCAGTATTTTGTTTGGGGCCTCAATAGTAAACATGGGGATGTAGAACACAAAATAATAATGGGGCACAACTCACGACTATTTCCGAAAACTTAGGACTCATTATTACTGCATCAGGCGAGCCCACATTTTATCCGAAACAAAGACAATATCAACCCGCAAAACTTCCACTTACCCTATATTCCATGACACATTGACAGAATTGGACTCTGACCATCCTCCAGTAATAATAACATTCCAGGACAGACCAAAACAAGTACCACCACAAGAGTCATTATTGGACCCTTTGACTGGGAAAAATGTAAGACCGAAATGCACGACAAAACCGCCATCCCAAATTCTTACCGAACAAATCACGATATAGACACAGCGATTGCGACTTTTACAAACAATATTTATTCAGCCATTAAAAATTCAACCCTTAAGGCCGCCTCCTACAAACGCCAGGCGGAGCATACTGTAACGCCCCCACACATTCTGGAGCTTATTTATAAAAAATTATATTCTTCGCAAGCGGTGGCAACGAATAAGGGAGCCAGAAATTAAACGCGAAGTCAATCGCTTATCTCGCTTAATTAGGCTTGAACTAGACAATGATAGAATCAATAAATACAAAGCATCTTGATTAACATGAATCCTGGTGACCCATCGCTATGGCGAGAGACTAAACGACTACTCAATCAAACTACTGAAATACCTTCACTGACTATTGGAGACAATACAGCTTTAACTGACTCTGAAAAATCTAAATTACTAGCAGATTAACTAGAAAATAAATTCCAAACATTAAATTATAGTGATCCAGAAACAGACGCTACTGTATCAACATCCTTCATACACACTAGACTAAAAAACCACAACACTGACTTTATAGCCCCTAAAGAAATTGCCTCACTTATTCACAAACATCCCCATAAGAAATCTCCTGGCGAAGATCAAATAACCAATGCAGTTTTGAACAAGCTTCCCTGCAAGAGCATTGCTCTGTTAACAAGCATCTTTAAGGCCTGCCTCAGACTTGCGCACTTTCCGGAGAAGTGGAAACACGCTTACGTCATATTTTTTCACAAACCCGGCAAACCGCAAGAGAGCCCTGCAAGCTACCGCCCCAAAAGCCTTCTTAACACGATGGGGAAGCTCATAGAACGCCTGGTTAATGATAGAAGTTCATCCCTCACCATTAATTTCCTTTAAGCCTCATCATTTGGCCGTCCAACAACTATAAAGAGTTTCGGAAATCATCACACAAGGATTCGAGGATAAGCAGTATACAACAGGACTCTTCTTGGATGTCTCAAATGCTTTTGACTCTGTGTAGCATAAAGGACTGCTGCATAAACTTACAATATAAATACTCCAGCAAACCTCTATAATATTATTTCATCCTACTTACAAGAAAGGGCATTCCAAGTTAAAATAATTAACACTCTTAGCACGAACCGAGATATCAGAGCCGGCGTACGTCAAGGATCCATACTTAGTCCTTTGCTCTACATCCTCTACTGTAGTGACATTCCGCGGGTGGAAAATTCCGTGTTAGCTACTTCCGCAGACGACTGACTCTTCCTCACTCATTACAATACCCCAAACACGTCCATACTCTATCTTCAAACAAGAGCCAACTAGGTCTGACGGTTCCTAGTTCTTGACCAGGTTGATGGTTCAAGAAATTGGAAGCTCTCGTTGGACCCCGAAAAAACGCAGGCCACGATTTTTGTTCTTCATAGTTTCAAGAACGATGATCTTCCTAATCTGAAAAAAGGTCACTCAATTCCTTGGACTCCGAAGGATCCACTATCTCGGAGTATATTTTGACACACGACTTACATGGCGCCGTCATATACACATTAAATTGCAACAAGCTCACACACGAATTGCACAAATTTACCCTTTAATAAATAAAAATACACCACTGAAACTGACTTGCGCAACGCTACTTTACAAAACACTTATACTCCCTATATCAGCAACACACAAAAAGAGACCCTAGTCCTTCCAGGGCAAAGTACTTCGAATAGCGGCAACTATCTTAATACTGTAACAAATGTAACAATTTGTGTGTAATACCTTTGTTGTATTGGGCCAAAATAAAATTTTCTTTCTCTGGACTGATATAATTCTCTATTACTACTGTTGAAGTTTCGCAAAATCTTAAAATCTTTGATAATATTTAAATAACTTCATTTTTCATGTTTAAAATATCATTTGGCTTACCTTTTGGTGTAAAGTTATGCAATTATGGAATAATTATAATTACAGTTTTCTACGCCTTCTAGAAAGAGGTTTTTCTTTTACATTTACCATGTCATATCTCAGCTTGTAGCCTACGAAATGAATTTTTGTCTACATGTTACTGTCATACAGTACAACCACTGTCCAGAATTTCAGATTTTTATATCTTGTCCCATCAGAGATATAATTAGTCCAGGTGTGAGTCCAGGAAGTAAATTTTTACAGAAATATTGCCGCCTATTTCTTGGTAGGAATAAATTATATTAATCAACAGATCACCATCATTTTCAGCCATGATATTTCCTAGAAAATGTTCTAATACATCAATGAATGCACTCCAAGTGCTTTTTTTTCGGTTGAACTCAATGCTGTTGAATTTCCGAACTCTTCGCATCTTCTGTAATCGAGGCCCAATAAAATTCCTTCCTTGATCTTTGTCTCACTGAATTTATGGAATTTTAATATGCAGAAGAAAATGTTCGTATTGGCCAAAGGCTGAAAAAGGACATTTTTAGATCCAGGAACGAGTACTTTACGTTCTGACCTTTCAGTTTTCTGAAAATGAAGTTATTTAAATATAAAAATTTTAAGATTTTGAGAAACTTCAGCAGTAGTAATACAGAATCATACCAGTACAGAGAAAGAAAATTTTATTTTGGCCCAATACAAAGGTATTATACACAAATTGTTAGATTTGTTACAAAATTGAGATATTTAACCTCGGGCGTAGTCGTCCTTCAGTCGTTGCACCTAAATTATAATGGGTGGCTTCATTTGACATCGGAAGGAAGGCATGATATTTCCTTACAAGTTGTTGAAGGTGAACCTGTGGACCTCCAATTCCCTGTGGATTTGGCTGTTCCTAACAAACCAGGGAGCATTTGCCGCTATCCGAAGTGCTTTGCTCTGAAAGGACTGGAGTTTCTTTTTGTGTGTGTTGCTGATGCCCAGCCAGAATGGGCATGCCTATGCTAATATAGGGAGTATGAGTGTTTTGTGAAGTAGTGTTCCGCAAGTCAGGTTCAGAAGTGTATACAACCAAATTTACCCTAAATAAAAAACTTTTGTCATGTGTGTATTTGTCGAAAAAGCATTAAGGAAATAAATATCGCTATTTTTAATTTCAGGCCTCCTTTATAATCCTTCTCCCCCACTCGTGCTCGTGCCAGAGAATATTAATATAGCATAAAGTCTAAGTTGGGTTAGTAATAGTAATATACATACCAAGTTTCATAAAATTCGATTCAGCCTTTTATGTGTGAAAAGGTAACAAACAACAGACACCAATAGCTACAAATTGCAGATATGCATGTGAAACGAATAAGTCAAATTTCGAGAAAAAAAATTCAAACTACAGATTGCGGTTACAATTTTATATATATATATAGATTATTTTAAATACTCGAACAATGAAAGACAAAAAAAGTAGAAAAAATAAAATTACATAAATGAATTACTGATGAATAATTCCTTAAAAGAAAGCTTTAACTTAATAGAAGGTGGATGTTAGAAAAAAAAAAACTACGTCATGGTTTTTATTGCGACTTACTATCAACACTTGACTCACACATGAATGAGAAAGCACATAGTAGATAAAGACAGGGCCAGTTTGGTAATTCCAATAAACTGAAGGCATTAATTAAATGTGGTTTATATCTCTTATTTTATTTTATTCAATTTCTTTTTTTCTGACATAGCGAAGACTAATAAACTTTCTACTAGTGCCCCTACTGTTTATAAAGTCATAATCAATAAAAATAACAATTTGGTAAATGTACGGGGAAGGAAATTTATAAGATCAAGCATTTAATAGAATAAGGTAAATATACTTAACAATATGATTTTATGTAATAGACTTCAGTAATTGGAACGTCACCGTCCCAGTAGGTCCTCGTTCATTTTGCAATATAGTAACAGTCACTTTGGAATAATAATGCAAAATTTTCAATTTTTAAATATATTTATTTACTTTTCGGGTACATATATATATGATGAAGACTTTAAGTTGTCCAATATACAACTTGCTATTACGCTCATCCATTTGCCATTATCGTTTTTGCTTTGCGCTTACAGAATAACACTGGAACCTGAAACGAAAACAGGATATGTTAGAGCTGATCATATCATTAATACTGCTTCTAATGTTTTATTAGTATTTTGCACAATAAAGAATGCAATTATTGTTATAAATTTACTAATGAAGAGAAAAGCATTTGAACGTATAAGAGACATGCTGAGCAATATTTATTTAAAGAAACCTAGACATAACGTAACCTACACAGCAAGCCGAAAACTGTTATTTTTAACGTTTGTTACAATTTTCAACGAAATCATACTTGTATATCATTATGTATTTCATGAGTCGATTCTTCTCTGGATTTATACGGAGTTAAGTTCGGCACTTCATGATGTTAGTTTTATTTTTCAACTGATGAAATTTCCATTCCGGGTGAGCGAGTTTTTTCAATTCAGAGAATGCTCTACAGATTCTCAGCTGTTGCGTGACTATTCAGACGCTATGACATTTATTGATCTAATCATGGATATATATGAATTACCATTTTTCATATCAATATCTTTAGTGTACGTAAACCTCTCAGTCGCCGTGTTTTGCTCCATAGAGTATATATTCAAGAGTCCACATTTACTTTGGTGGGCTTTGTATTGCTTTGTATTTTTATCTATTATTTTTAATGTTTCGAAGTTTTTTAGGAAGAAGGTAAGTTATTTTTTTAGCCATTTATATCATAGGTTATGATAATATGTATTATTTAGAAACCTCTTAATAATCTAATTTAATCAGTTAGTAAATAGTAAGGTTAGTTAAATCGTCCGTCACGCAGGGGCTGCGTTAACTAAGCAGATTTCCCACATGCGCCAAGTATTTACATTTATCTCAAAAGGCAAATGTTCAATGAGACAAATATTTGGTATTTAAACTTCAAATAACGGGATTCAGGATATAACAGCTTATTGTTAATATGACATGAGTAGGAGTGGCGGTTTACTGGAGACTGATAACAAATATCTCCGTTAATATACAAGATACAGAATAAATGTGTATAACAATATTTATGGTACAAGATTGGTTCTATAAAAGTTTCCAATTCGACGTATAATCCTAGAGTGGCGTGTCCGATTCTTGCCTGGGCAAAAGAAATTATTTAGTGACGAAATTCATTAAATAACATCCTAAGTACCACCCTGGCTAGAAAAGGGTGGTAACCTATAGATAACCCATCCCAATTAACCTGAGTTGCAAAAGTGGACGTTAATAAATAATAATAATAATCCGCCCCCCACTAGTCCGATATCTGCAGTTAAGAAAATAGATCTTTAGTTTTACATAAAACTTTTAAATATCGAGTTTGGTAACGATCAAACAAAAATAGCGATCGCTAGAGTGTTAACCGACAAATCTTTATATATATAATTCTACTGTACGTGCGTATGTCACTGAACTCCTCCTAAACGGCTTGAATGAATTTTTTGTATGCGTTTGGTGACGGCCTGGATGGTTTAGATTCACAAATCAACCCGGCAGATGGAGAAGGAGTGGGGGTTGTAAGGGAGGCCTAAAATTAAAAATAGCAATATTTCGTTTCCCATTGGTTTTTCGGCAAATATGCACAGGGCAAAAGTTGTTTATTTTGTTATTTCGAGTAACGTTTGTTATATTCACTTTTGTCGTATAACAAAGTATAAACGAGATATACACTAAAAAATTAAAGTGGGAGCCAACAATTTTATTGGGCACTAACGATTGAACCGAACTTAACAAAAATCTATATGTAAATTAGCATTAATTCTCCCATGATTATAAGCTATATTAATTTTTTTAGATTCGAACAGGAGTGGGGGTTATGAGGGAGGTCTGAATAAAAAATTCGCGATATTTCATTTTCTATTTGTTTTAGGAAAACGTGCACATAACAAAAGTTGTTTTTTGTTTTATTAAAAGTAGGTTTTGCTGTAAACATATTATTAAATTTAATATGCTAATCGCTTGAAATATGCAGGACAACGTCTGTCGGGTCCGCTAGTATATACATATACATATATATATATATATATATATATATATATATATATATATATAATTTTGAGCGGACCTCATTTCGTCATCTTCTAGATAGGATCGATGGTCAATTGTAGAATTAGTTCATGGGCAAGACCTCAATAACGTGTTACGCGCCGACAGCTAGTCACATGCTGATCTTAAGTGGGAGCTGATTCAGCATTGCTTTGAACAAAATGATAGAATCAAGCAAGCTTAAACATGTTTTGACGGGGTAGAAAAGCATTACATCGTAGGAGAACACGTTTTAACAGGAAAATTGTATCTTCTTAATCAGACGATTTGAGGTAGATAATGGTTAATTTCATGTAACTAAATCAGTAAATTTGGTGTACTGTACTGACGGTAAATTTCTGTAGCGACGGACTCACTAAATAAAATCTATAGCCCCATCCTGGCTAGAAAAGGGTGGTAACCTGTAGATAGCCGTTCCCATTAGCTATAATAGCCAAAAGTGGATGTTAGTAAGTAAATTGATAATACATCTGTAAAAAGAATCATATGAAAAGAATAGACAGTTGAGAAATAATAAAGGACAACATGTTCAAAAAATATTACAAGTACCTCAAATGATATGATAAAAGAGATTGGAGATTTTAACTCAAACATTAGGTATGCCTGTATTTATAAGAAATTAGTTATTATATTCTTTTTATTAACACCTGAAACTTGGCCATAAAGGTATGTTCAGTTTACTAATTTCAAGGAAATGAAGCATTAAAAATAAATGCGGTTATTAATTTTTATTTTAATCTATTTCTTTCTAGAATATCGTGAACTAAGAAATTTGTATCTACAGCTCCTATTTGTTAGAATGTTTTGATCAATAAAAATAACAATTTGGTAAATGCATCATGAAGGTAAACTACAAGACTAAGCATTTGATAGAATAAGGTAAATATAATTAACAATATGAATTTACGTAATAGACTTCAGTAATTGGAACGTCACCGCCCCAGTAGGTCCCCTCCCTCTTTGATTTTGGAATATAGTAATATTCACTTTGGAATAATAATGGAGATTTTTCAATTTTTAAATACATTTATTTACTTTTCGGGTACATATATATACGACGAAAACTTTAAATTGTCCAATATTCAACTTGCTATTACGCTCATCCATTTACCATTATCATTTTTGCTTTGCACTTACAGAGTAACTATGGGGTATGTAATCAACTCAGAAAATGTTAGGGTTGATCATGTTGTTAACACTGCGAATAATTTTTTATTAGTATGTTTCACCTTAAAGAATATAATTATTGTTATCAATTTACTAAGGAAAAGAAAAACGTTTGAACTTACAAGAGACATGCTGAGCAATGTTTATTTTATGAAACATAGACATTCTGTAGCCTACGAAGTAAGCGGGGCATTGTTAGTTTTAACGTTTTTTATGATTTTGAACAGAATCATAACTATATTTGATTATTTAAAGAGCTCTTCAATTGGTTTCGGGACTTTTGCGGAGATAAGTATTACACTGCATGAACTGAGTTTTGTTTTCCAACTGCTCAAATTTCCCGTCCTGGTGAGTGAATTTTTTCATTTCAGAGAATTCTCAACGGATTCTCAGCTGTTGCGTGACTATTCAGACGCACTGACATTTATTGATCTAATAATGGATATATATGAATTACCATTCCTCTTGACAATATCCTCCATGTACGTAAACCTCACAGTCGCCGTGTTTTACTTCGTAGAATATATATTCCAAAGTCCACATTTACTATGTTGGGTTATGTCATGTATATTATTTTCATCTGTTATATTCAATGTTTTAAAGTTTGTTAGGCTGAAGGTAAGTTATTTTTAATAATACAATCACAAATTTATTTATATATTAGGATACGATTTATAATATAGAAACCTCTTAATAAAACTATTGTATAATATTACTTTATTAATGATTCCTTGTATTAAAATACATTATAATTAACTACAAAACAATTTATTTCACTGCTCGGAAGCTAATTCTCTGTTTTGACTGATGCACCAGCAATAATTATATTGATAATTTAAAATGTTAAATGTTATTTATTAATTTATTATGGCTAATCGGAACGGTTTATCTACGGGTTTCCACCCTATTCTAGCCAGGGTTTGGCTAAGGATTTTTTTTTATGAGTGAGGCATTAAATAAATTCCTATTGACCAGGCTAGAATTGAACTCACCACTCTAGGAGTACCATGTGTTTAGCCAACGCTATAACTCACATGGCTATCCTGAGCCTGATTGATAATTTACTTTTCACTTTTAAAATTTACATCATTATTACTATAGTATTTGAAATACGCGAGCACTGAAAGACAAAAAAAGTAGATAAAATAAAATTATATAAATTACAAATGAATAATTCCTTAAAATAAAGCAATCTATTCATGAAAAAAATGCCTTTTAGTAGAAATCAGGAATTGACATTGTACTCATGACGCGATTCAAAATATGTCCTCAAATGCCCATCGATCCTACCCAGGAGATAATGAAAATAAAGTCCGTTGAAAATTATATATATATATATATATATATATATATATATATTGTTAAGTTTATTACAAAAATAATAAACGTTGTTTATTAGAGTTCTTTTGGATTGCAAAATTAAACACACACGCTTTAGAGTTTTTATCACTGCACAATTTATTTAACAATGCCCTACACACTCTTACCTACTATTCACAGTATACACTGATGACTTCACTGTTCTTCGTATTGAACAGACCAATAACTCACGATCACTAAAGTTCAGAAATAATACGGCACTGCACTGATTTTGCACTGTTCTTTACATAAACATGGCACTACGCTGTTCTTTACATAAAACACTGTACCAAAAGCACTGTAATTCACTTGAAGAGAACTGAGAACAAACTAGAACTGACTAAAAAGCTTATCCGGGACCGCTTTTATAGACGGGAGGCGAGATGTAATGAAATGGCCCAGAATGGTCTAGGTGGGGACTTGCGCTGTCTAGAACATAATAGGAGCCATCGGTCCTGCCGGTTTCATCGGTCGGTTCCTTTCATCTACTTTGTACTGGTTGATTAACTCTGTGTACTTTTTCATTTACGTAGTTTTCCCACTCCCGCCCACTTAAGCCTTTCCGTCCTGAGTAAGCCCAACATCGCCTTTGCCATACTTGGCCACTCGCTCTAGGTGAACCACATCTCCTTATCCTGTCGACCACGTTGTTCAATCTCTTGATGACCTTGTAAGGTCCCTCCCAGTGCGTTTGCAATTTAGGGGATAATCCTTTTTTTCATTGTGGGTTAAATAGTAGAACCATTTGTCCTTCAGTAAATCCCTCCGCATTGGCTTCTCGATCTGATCGCTGGCCGTTTTAATGCGATCCCATATTTCATTACGGCTGAAATCGGACATGGAATAGGGGGGGGTTTAAAGAGGGGATATAAACATTCAAAATATTTCCTTCATTATAAGTTGGATCATTAAATGCTATAGAACCAATCTTGTTAAACTATTGATGTTCCACAACTGTTGTTCTATCCACTTTTTCGTAACTCAGGTACTGACTTGTGTTCTGCCTTCAGTAACCCCTCCCCCCCCCTGCTTCTATTTATTAGGTTTTACATATAAATAGAGATATGAGGTGAGTTGAGATAAAAAGTGTGTTATACCATCGAGTATTATGCCACTTTGGAAATCTGCTTAGCTTGCGCAGCTCCTGCGTGACGGACTTTTAGCAGATTTCCCTTAAGGGGGAGAATTTTGAAAATACGAAATATCTCCGTTACTAAACGTCGGATCGAAAAGGTGTATAGAATCTATCTTATTGATAATTAAATGTACTATACATATTGTTATATACATTTGTTCTCTATCTTGAGTATTAACCGAGATAATTTCAATTTTCAGTTTTTAGCCTTCATCAAACCCCTGAACTTTGAAGCCTTAAGCGAAATGTGGTTTATAAATTTTACTTTATTCTTAATCAATTAGTAACTACAGCTCCTATTGGTTGGAATGTTATGATCAATAGAAATAACAATTTGGTTAATGTATGATGAAGGAGAACTGCAATAATAAACTTTTCATAGATTAAGATAAATATAATTAATAATATGGATTTATGCATCACACCAGTAATTCCGTGATCCCAGTCACAGTAGGTCCTCGCTATTAGATATTGCAGTATAGTAAAATTCACTTAAGAATAATAATGAAAACTATTAAATTTTTAAGAGCATTTATTTACTTTTCCGGAACATATGTGTATGACGAAGATTTTAAGTTGTCAAAGACTCAACTTGCTTTTACGCTCATTCATTTCCTATTATCGTTTATTCATGGCGCTTACACAATAACTTTGGTGTATTTGTCGAACACAAAAAATGCTAGAATTGATCATTTCATTAATACTGCTTCAATGTTTTTAATTCTATGTTCCATAATAAAGAATGCAATTATTGTTATTAATTTACTAAGGAAAAGAAAAACGTTTGAACGAGCAAGAGACATGTTGAGCAATGTATATTTAAAGAATCATAGATATACGGTAACCTACAAAATAAGCCCAACACTGTTATTTTTCACGTTTCTTATAACTTTCAACGAAATCATAAATCTATTTTATTATTTAAAGAATAATTCGATTGGTTTGTGGTTTTGTTCGGAGTTGAGTTTTGTATTGCATGAATTGAGTTTCGTTTACCAACTTATTAATTTGTCTCTGTGTGTAAACGAGTTTCTGCAATTCAGAGAACGCTCTTCTGACAATCAGCTGTTGCGTGACTATTCAGACGCTATGACATTTATTGATCTAATAATGGATATATATGAATTACCATTTTTCCTGTCAATATCTTCAGTGTACTTGAACTTCACGGTCATCGCGTTTTACTTCGTAGAATTTTTATTCGAGATTCCGGTCATACTGAGTTCGGTTATATCGTATACTATATTTTTATGCATTATTTTGAATGTATTTAAGTTTATAAGGCAGAAGGTAAGTTATCTGTAGTGATTAATAGTTTAATGTATAAATTCTATATGATAATGCCTATAATAGCGAAATCTTATTTTTTGAATACAAATGAAAAGTTAAAATATTCGTCATGTAGGGACTGAGTGAACTAGCATACAGTTGACTTCATCGTATATTATATCCTCTATTTATACCCTTACGTATATTATACATAAAATTTAAGATGTGTATTGACTTCATTTAATAATCATACAGGTAGGAGAGGGAGTATAACAAAGTAATACAAATAACTTAAACTTCAGGAGGGAAATCTGCTTAGTTTACGAAGTCCCTGAGTGACAGACTTTTTAATTACTTTGTTTGAAATAAAGTAAGTATTGTGACGGAGAACAAGTTCAGATAACAATTTCCAAATTATTTATTTATTTTTATTTCAGGACAAAGAATACATTGTGGTGCTCTCATAATTATTTTAGCAGATTTCCCTTCAGGGAATCAGCTATTGAGGTGGTACTCATTACGCGATTTTCGAAATATGTGTTCAAATGCATATCGATCCATTGTATTTTTCATCCTACCTAGTAAATGAAAATGAGGTCCTTTCAAAATTTTATTTATATATATATATATATATATATATATATATAAAATTGTAACCTCTGTCTGTACATTGATTTTTTTCTCGAAATTTCACGATAACTTTTCGTTTCACATGTCATGGACACCATAACTGCATTTTGTTTCTTTCGTGTCTGTTTGTTTGTTACCTTTTCACGCATAAACGGCTGAACCGAATTTTATGAAACTTGGTATGTGTATGCTACTAGCCCAACCTAGACTTTAGGCTATATTAATATTCTCTTTGATGAACAGGAGTGGGAATTATAAGGGAGGGCTGAAATTAAAAATAGCAATATTTCGTTTCCTATTGGTTTTTCAGCAAATAAGCACATAACAAAAGTTGTTTATTTTGTTATTTAGAGTAACTTTTGTTATATACACTATCGTTGTATACCGAAGTATAAATGAGTTATACGCTAAAAATTATAGCGGGAGTCAACAATTTTATTTGCCACGAAAGACTCAATGGAACTAAATAAAACTCGGTATTAGCACTAACCTTAATTATAATAAGCCATACCAACATTTCTAGGGATGGGCAGGAGTGGGGGTTGTAAGGAGGCCTGAATTAAAAATAGCGATATTTCGTTTCCTATTGGTTTTTCGGCAGATATGCACATGACAAAAGATGTTTATTCTGTTATTTAGAATAACTTTTTGGTCGTATAATAAAGTATAGTATAAACGAGATATACGCTAAAAACTAAAGCGGGAGCCAGCTATTTTATTGAGCACAATCGATTGAACCGAATTTAACAAAACTGGGTATGTGAATTAGCATTAATTCTTCCATGGTTATAAGCTTTAATACAATTTTTAAGTTCGAACGGGAGTGGGGGTTCTAAGGGAGGCCTGAAATAAAAATTCGAGGTATTTCATTTTCTATTTTTTTTTTCGGCAAACGTGCACATAGCAAAAGTTGTTTACTTTTGTTATTTAATGTAACTTTTGTTGTATTCACTTTTGCCGTAAATGAAGTAAACACGGGAAATACGCTAAAACCATAGCGAGAGTCATTAATTTTATTAGTGCTTATTTAAGTGTTTTTAATAAATGCATATTATTACAAAAGATGTTATGTTTTACTCTTATATGGTATTTGTAAGTATGATTCGGATTAGTGAGCTTCTAAATCTCCGTCGCCTCCTCCTCATTCATTTATTTTCCCTATAAATTTGTTATTTATTTCCAATAGAAATGTAAACTATAAGAGCATTTCTGGTATTTAATATATACTCAATATGAATGTTTAAAGTATTACTAGGTTGCAGGGGGGCTCTCTTCCCCTCATCTAATTTTTTGAAGATAAATGAAATTATTTTTATGGATCTATTATTTAGTTCCATCAGGTAGATAAATTATTAAAATAATATTCTGAATCAATAATCTCTGGAAAACAATCATGATAACGCTCCAGCGAGAGCGAAAATTGACGGGAGTTAATTGAGTTTACTTATTTCCTGTGGAATGCTTGCATGACGGGAAGTGAATTCCACTGAGGCTTACTAATACGAATATTATCTTATGTATAAAACTACGCTTAAACTATATGTGCTGGGATTGGTTTTTGGCAGGAAATATGTTTATTATAGATGATATTTAATTGTAATAAATGCTACCCATGATTATGGTTTGAATTATTCAAAAACCGTGAGTCGAGAGGGATAGATTACGAACACATTTTCATATATTCTTCAAAACTAAAATTTCTATTCTATTAACCCTGAAAGTTAGACTTTAGGATTGGCTATTTTGAAAGAACAATACATCGTGGAGGGAAGTGTACACATTGAAGTCTTGCTATAAAAATAGCATCATTAGTCAGTCAACATTGATTTCCCAGGCATCGCCGGGTACCTTAAGTTGTTTATTCTGTTATTTAGAGAAAGTTTTGTTATATACACTATCGTCGAATAACGAACTATAAAGGCGTTATACGTTAAAAATTATAGCGGAAGTCAACAATTTTATTTGGCACAAAAGACTCACCGAACTAAATAAAACACTCGGTATGTGTATTAGCACTAACGCCTTCCTTACAATAAGCCATACTAACTGTAGGGGCGTGCGGTTAGCTTTTGCGGTAATAATAGAAAATGTCGGCACCAAAATGTTTTGGCGGGAAGCTTTTAAAGGCGAGAATAAGAGAGAGCATTAGACTGAAATATTTAATTTCTATTGGAAAGATGAGGGGAAATAACACAAAGAACTATTTGAGTTCTCCTAAGAATCAAGTATATTGAATTGATTAAAACTACACATAATACACGTTATAAATAGAGGTTGAACAAGAAGCAGAAAAAACTTAACTTTATGAACTAATACTAATTTACTAATTTAGCGGCAATATATATATTTATATATATATATATATATATATATATATATATATATACATAGAATGAACGATAGGTCCTATATTGTGTGAGTACTCATTTGATAATTGCGCAAATAATGCTAGCATTATTAAAATAGGCACCTGCGGGAAACGAAAACGTTCCTAGAAGTGGAGTCCTCCTTCGTTGCTATGTTCTGTGTTCCGTAGAAGATCCGATTTCCAGCCGGTTACGGTGATCTGCACAGGATGGCAGCTTTGCGGGAGATGAAACAACTGACTGACTCTATCACGGGTGAATTCCAACTGCGGTTGTCTATGAAGCGGTTATCTGTAGCGGAGGAAGAGGGGCGAAGCCCCACTGGCCGTAGAAACGACCCCCAGCGAGCGTCTAAGACCAACTGACTGTCTATGAAGCGGTTATCTGTAGCGGAGGAAGAGGGGCGAAGCCCCACTGGCCGTATAAACGACCCCCAGCGAGCGTCTAAGACCAACTGACTGAATCCTTGTAACTAGCCGACGCCTTCTTGAGTAGTTTCCGCTGTAGGCCACGGCCTTGGTGATATGTATATGTGTGGCGGGTTTGTGAACTCAGCGAGCGCGGGAGATTCAAATTGAAATGACGACTGAACACTAACATTTCGAGGGACGGGCGTTATTAGGGAAGCCTGAAATTAATAATAGTGATATTTCGTTTCTTATTGTGGTTTCGGCAAATATGCACATAACAGAAATTGTTTATTTTGTTATATAGAGAAATTTGCTTAACAATTCATTCCAGTTTGAACTAAAGGGTACCTCACCTGGAAAAATTAATTCAAATGTACGTTAATATTTTGTCCTTAATAATTCAAATCTATGCATAATGCACAGGTAACTGGAAATATGACAATATGGAGGACAGTGAAGTCTTACATAAAAAATTAATTTTATTATTAACAAATCCACAAAAACGACGGGTATTAGCACTAAACACTGGGACGGGTAAATGTCAAAATATTGTGCAAAGTAAAGCATTGCCAAAAAAACACCATCACCATTCAGCCTCAAATGAATTCCCGGGCGGAGCCGTGTATCTGAGCTAGTATATATATATATATATATATATGTGTGTGTGTGTGTGTGTGTGTGTTTGTGTGTATTTGTCTGTTACTGCTCTAGATGTCGTAATTCTGGTTTAATCGTTACTAAGGTCAATACTCAATAGTTTAATGTCAAATGAAAGTTCAAGTTCGTTAGTAGCTGACATCCGACTCGTGGGGGGGGGAGTATAGAGGGGAGGAATTTCGGAAATTCTTTATATCTCCGTTATTATGCGTCGGATCGAAAAATGTTAAAGAACTGACCTTATTGCAAATTTAATATTCTATAAATGTTGTTATGTGCAATTTTCCAATATCTTGATTACTAACCGAGATACTTGCATTTTATAGTCTTTGGAATTCAGGAAACCCTACTCATGTCATTTTAGCCAAGAGCTGTTATATTATGAAGCACATTATTTGAAGCATAAATACCAAATATTGTTTACATTGAACTTTTACTTTTTTTGAGATAAATGCAAATACGAGGCTCATGTGGAAAATCTGCTTAGTTTACGCAGTCCCTGCGTGACGGACTTTTCTTAATATTATGAACTGTAAACCTTTCATTATGTTAAAAAATAATAATTGAGAATACGAACTATTTTCGTTACTATGATTCGGAAAGAATACATTTATAAAACCAATTTCGTTGACGTTTTAATTTTCTACTATCTTTATTGCCATGTTTTCGAATACGACCTGAATTATTTTACATTTAGCAAATTTCCCTTAAGGGAAATCAGCTATTGAGGTTGTACTCATGACGGAATATATATATATATATATATATATATATATATATATATATATAGCAATCTATCTATCTATCTATCTATCTATCTATCTATATATTTGTCTCTTACCGCTCTAGCGGTCGCAATTTTTGTGTAGCTGTTACCAAACTCGATATTTAGTCGTTTTATGTAAAAAGAAAGATCAAGTTCGTTAACAGCTGAAATCGGACCAGGGGGAGGTGGGGTTTAGAGGGGGAGAATTTTGAATATTCAAAATATCTCCGTTGCTATAAGTCGGATAGAAAAAGTGTATAGAATCAATCTTATTGAAAATTAAATACACTATAAATGATGTTATATACATTTATTCTCTATCTTGAATATTAACCGAGATATTTGCATTTTTCAGCCTTCAGTAAACCCCCACTTCTACTAGTGTCACATAAATAATGCTCTGTTATATAATAAAAGATATTAATTGAAGCCTAAATACCAAATATTGTTTTCATTGAACTTTTACTTTGTGAGATATTCGCAAATACGTTCTGTTGACCCCCTCCCCCCTTTTTTTGTTTTTGGATTACTAAAATTTGAGTGGTTGAGGTAAAACTGATTCTGATTCATTACAAATTACACCACTAGCTTTAGTAAATTGTTTTCAATAAAATTAATATGTTATATTCAAATATATTTCATGAATTGTTTGTCTTTACGGTCTATCTACGCAGCGCTATGAGGTTGGCTTGCCTGTTTGTTTACAATTCAGCCTTGTATTGTACATTTACTGAGCATTCACGGCTGTATTACCTGTATGTATATTTATCTATTGTAAACCTTCACATGGGAAATCTGCTTAGTTTACGCAGCCCCTGCGTGACGGACTTTTTTATTCATAACTCATTTTTTAAGAGAGTTATTTGTATTTTCTTGTCTTCAGCCTTCAGTAAACTCCCCTCCCACCTTCTACTTTTTTTTTATTTATTAACGTCCACTTTTTGCGTCTAAGGCTAATTGGGAACGAGTTATCTACAGGTTACCACCCTTTTCTGGTCAGGTTGGGACTAGAGATTTATTTAATGAATTCCGTCACTATATAAATTCCTATTGCCCAGGAGGGAATCGAACTCGTCACTCTAGGTTTACCATGTGAGATTAAGGTCTACGCTATACATGGCTAACCTGAGCTCCCTTCTACTCTTTGACTGTTTTTCATCGATACAGAGAATATATGGTGGGATAAGATCACAAGAGTGTTATACCTACACGTAGGAAATCTGCTTAGTTTACGCAGCTCCTGCGTGACGGACTTTTTTCTTTTCAGCCTATTTTAAGCCCCCACTTCTAATTATCCGATTAAATTAATCACATGTAATAGTTATATCAGCTATTGAAATTATCGTTGATGTGAATCGATAGTACCCAGGAGATGACAAAACTCCATTCAAAATTATGTGTGTGTCTGTGTACACCAAAGACTTGTCGGAGAATTTTAACTCAAAAGTTAGGCAACACTATATTTATAATTAATTAGCTATTATATTCCACCAATAGTTTTTTATTGGTACAAGATTCCCAAAAGTTGGCCATGCTATTACGACTTTCTAACACCTGACATGCAAAATGATGGGAAACACATAATAAAAATATGCATTTTCAGTTTGCTAATTCAAAGGAAATGAAGCCTTAAACTAAATGTGGTTTATAAATTTGTTATATTCTAAATCGATTAGTAACTACAGCTCCTATTGGTTGGTATGTTATGATCAATAGAAATAACAATTTGGTTAATGTATGATGAAGGAGAACTGCAATAATAAACTTTTCATAGATTAAGATAAATATAATTAATAATATGGATTTATGTAACACACCAGTAATTCCGTGATCCCAGTCACAGTAGGTCCTCGCTATTAGATATTGCAGTATAGTAAAATTCACTTAATAATAATAATGAAGACTATTAAATTTTTAAGAGCATTTATTTACTTTTCCGGTACATATGTGTATGACGAAGATTTTAAGTTGTCAAAGACTCAACTTGCTTTTACGCTCATTCATTTCCTATTATCGTTTATTCTTGGCGCTTACACAATAACTTTGGTGTCTTTATCGGACACAAAAAATGCTAGAGTTGATCATATCATTAATACTGCTTCAATATTTTTATTTGTATGTTCCATAATAAAGAATGCAGTTATTGTTATTAATTTACTAAGGAAAAGAAAAACGTTTGAACGAGCAAGAGACATGTTGAGCAATGTATATTTAAAGAATCATAGATATACGGTAACTTGCAAAATAAACCCACCACTGTTATTTTTCACGTTTCTTATAACTTTGAACGAAATCATAATTTTATTTGATTATTTAAAGAATAATTCGATTGGTTTGTGGTTTTGTTCGGAGTTGAGTTTCCTATTGCATGAATTGAGTTTCGTTTACCAACTTATTAATTTGTCTCTGATTGTGAATGTGTTTCTGCAATTCAGAGAACGCTCTTCTGACAATCAGTTGTTGCGTGACTATTCAGACGCTATGACATTTATTGATCTAATAATGGATATATATGAATTACCATTTTTCCTGTCAATATTTTCAGTTTACTTGAACTTCACGGTCTTCGCGTTTTACTTCGTAGAATTTTTTTTTGAGGTTCCGCTAGTACTAAGTTGGGTTATGTCGTATACTATATTTTTATGCATTATTTCGAATGTATTTAAGATTATAAGGCAGAAGGTAAGTTATCTGTAGTGATTACTAGTTTAATGTATAAATTATATATAATAATGCCTATAATAGCGAAATCTTATCTTTTGATTGCAAATGGGAAGTTAAAATATACGTCATGAAGGGACTGTGCGAACTACATAGCATACAGTTGACGTCATCGAATATTATATTCTCTATTTATACCCTTACGTATATTATACTTTAAATTAGAGAAAGTATAACGAAATAATATAAATAACTCCGCTAATAATTATTATTATTATTTATTAACGTCCACGTTTTGCAACTTAGGCTAATCGGGACGGGTTATCTACAGGTTACCACCCTTTTCTAGCCAGGGTGGGATTTTTGGACGTTATTTAATGAATTTCGTCACTAAATAATTTCCTTTGCCCAGGCAAGAATCGAACTCGCCACTCTAGGTTTACCATGTGAGATAAAGGTCAACGCTTTAATTCGCATGGCTAACCTGAGCCCCGCTAATAATTGACTTGGAGGAAAATAAATTGTAGAAAATTGTGTTATTAACGTCAACTTTTGGATCCTATTGCTTTGGTTACCAAATAGCTATAGGATCCAAAAGGCTTTTCTAGCTATGATGGGCCTAAGGATTTTATTTAATGAGTTTGTCACTAGATAAATTCCTATTGCCCAGGCAGGAATCCAACTCGACACTTTAGGTTTACCATGTGAGATAGAGTCAACTTTTACATTAAAATTACAGTAGTCTCTCTGGACGATCTTAATTTTAATAAAATAATTGAACATGATACAGTCAAGCCAAAGGGATAATTATCTTAATTTAGGATCCCAATTACAAGGTATTGGACCACCGCAATTATTATGTTAGGGCTATACTTCTTGGGAACAAAGGACTCAAATATATTGATATATTTTCATGACATTAAATAATGTTTTTTGTGTATATGAAAATACAGTCCTCACCTACAAATTAAATGACGTTATTTTTATTACATATTAATTTTTATGTATGCTGTAATAATGAGCATTTTAATCCAAAAAGACTTAGTCTTACTTCTATATCGTAAAATCCACCTTACATTAAATGTATTTCTGTTAATCATATTTAAGTATTTTGAATTTCTTTCATTCTATAAATCTCATTAGATTGTATTTTGATGTCATATTGAACTGAAGACAATTAAAATTTGTTTCCTATATTTTCAGGAAGAAGAATTTAATGAAAAACTGTATTGGCGAATGGCGAAGGACAGGATTGGACACCATCTGAATGATGTAATAATGCATGTTTTCATGTCTTTTCATTTTCAGTTTCACAGGTTCTTGGTGGTTTTAGCGATGTCAAAGTCAATTTTCATCTCAGTCTTTTGATGCACTCAAATTTTTGTTAAGGAAAGCATAATGTTATAGATCTTCCTGGTTGGTGTAGGGGACGCCATTGTAGAAATATTTAAGAGAGAGGTTATATTTCCGGATTTATGGAATTTTTTTTCCAAATATTAAATATTTCATAACTGAAACAGACGGTGCTATTTTGTAAAAGTACAATCATTCTGGATGGCCATTTCCAAATTTATTACCGTTCACGCAAACAGCTTTATCTTCATTGGTGTGTTCCTACGAAAATGTAAAGAATGAGAAGAGATAGGGGAAGGAGAGAGAGAAAAAAAATTCTATATGTACAGTGAAAAGCGGGATATTTGATAGGAGCCAGAGGCAATCATTGTAGAGGTTAGAGAAATTAAGAAATGAGTGTTAGCCTGTAGTTTCCCTTGTTCATGAATAGCGGAGTTGGAAAGGAAATATGGTTTGGAATAAGGAATTTTGGAGTTGTCCAGATCAGGCTGCTTGAAGAATTAGGTGCGATGGTAAACCAGATGTATGGGGGGGGGTATACTTGTAAGCATATAGGTAAGTATGTATGTACGCATGGGCTCGTCTGCGTACAACACAAACAAACACATACACACACACACACACACACACATATATATATATATATATATATATATATATATATATATATATATATATAAAATTGTAACCTCTGTCTGTACATTGATTTTTTTCGCGAAATTTCACGATAACTTTTCGTTTCACATGTCATAGACACCATAACTGCATTTTGTTTCTTTCGTGTCTGTTTATTTGATTGTTTGTTTGTTACCTTTTCACGCATAAAAGGTTGAACCGAATTTTATGAAACTTGGTATGTATATTACTACTAACCCACCTTAGACTTTAGGCTATATTAATATCCTCTGAGACGAACAGGAGTGGGGCTTATAAGGGGAAGCCTGAAATTAAAAATAGCTATATTTCGTTTCCTATTGGTTTTTCGGGAAATATGAACATAACAAAAGTTGTTAATTTGGTATTTAGAGTAACTTTTGCTATATAGACTTTTTTCGTATACCGAATTATAAATGAGATATACGCTAAAACCTATAGCGGAAGTGACAATTTTATTTGGGACAAAAGACCCAACCGAAATAAATAAAATTCGGTATGTCTATTAGCACTAACGCTTTCATTATAATAAGCCATACTAACATTTCTAGAGACGGGTAGGAGTGAGCGTTGTAAGGGAGGCCTGAAATTAAAAATAACGGTATTTCGTTTTCTATTGGTTTTTCTGCATATATGCACATTACACAAGTTGTTTATTTTGTTATTTAGAGAAACTTTTGTTATATACACTATCGTCGTATACCGAAGTATTAGTAGCATCATACGCTAAAAATTATAGCGGGAGTCAACAACTTTATTCGGCACAAAAGACTCAACCTAACTAAATAAAACACTCGGTATGTGCTTTAACACTAACGCCTTCCTTATAATAAGACATACTAACATTTCTAGGGACTGGCAGGAGTGGGGGTTGTAAGGGAGGCCTGAATTTACAAATTTTATTATTAACAAATCCACAGAAATAACGGGCATTAACCCTAAACACTGGGACGGGTAAATGTCAAAATATTGTGCAAAGTAAAGCCTTGTCAAAAAAATACCATCACCATCCAGCCTCAAATGAATTGCCGGGAGAAGCCGGGTATCTGTGCTAGTATATATATATATATATATATATATATATATATACTAGCGGACCCGCCAGACGTTGTCCTTCATGATATTTCAAGCGATTAGGATATTAAATTTAATAATATTATGTTTAAAACAAAAGCTACTTTTAATAACACAAAAAACAACATTTGTTATGTGCCCGTTTGCCTAAAACCAAATAGAAAATGAAATATCGCGATTTTTTTATTCAGGTGTCCCTTATAACTCCCACTCCCGTTCAAACCTAAAAAAATTAATGCAGCTTATAATCATGGAAGAATTAATGATATTTATTTATAGCTGGTGGTGAGGGTGATGAATGGTTAATCACAAAAACTTTTTTATGGCTCCTCACAATTTTATTTCTTATAAACGCTGAGCGCTTTCGGGGACTAAATCCCCATCCTCAGAGCGTCAGAGCGTAGGGCAATCCTATAGACTTGCTACTAGGCTAAACCCTGCCGATGCACTCCTTGAGTGTAGCAAGTCTATAGGATTGCCCTACGCTCTGACGCTCTGAGGTGGGGGATTTAGTCCCCGAAAGCGCTCAGCGTTTATAAGAAATAAAATTGTGAGGAGCCATAAAAAAGTTTTTGTGATTAACCTGAAGAATTAATGCTAATTTACATATAGAGTTTTGTTAAATTGGGTTTAATTGTTAGCTCCCACTTAAATTTTTTAGTGTATACCTCGTTTATACTTTGTTATACGACAAAAGTGAATATGACAAAAGTTACTCTAAATAACAAAATAAACAGCTTTTATACTGTGCATATTCGCCGAAAAACTAATAGGAATCGAAATATCACTATTTTTAATTTTAGGCGTCCATTACAACCCCAACTCCTGGTCCGTCTGCCTGGCTGATTTGTGAATCTAAACCATCCAAGGCGTCACCCAAACGCATACAAAAATCATTCAAATCGGTCCAGCCGTTTAGGAGGAGTTCAGTGACATACACACGTACAGTAGAATTATATATATATATATATATATATATATATATATATATATATATATATATATATATATCGTGTAGAGTTTGGCTATCAGCTGGTTTTATTTTTCACTGATTTGCAAATTTTGAATAGACACGATGAAGCCATGGAGTGGTTTTTGGGTGATTTTTTAGCCTTTTGTAGAAGATTACCATTAAAGAAAAATGCTAGTGCTCTAGCGGCCATGCTTTTTTTTTATCGTTACCAAACTCTAAATGTTTACTTTTTATGTAAAACTAAAGATCAAGTTCGTTAATGGCTGAAATCTGACTAGAGGGTGGCGGTATTTCGAAAATTCAAAATATCTCCGTTATTTTGCGTCGGATCGAAAAATTGTAAAGAAACAGTCTTATTGAAAATGTAATGTTCTATAAATGTTGCAATGTACATGTTTTCTCTATATTGAATAGTAACCGAGATATTTCCATATTTTAGTTTTCGGCCATCAATAGAACCACACTTCTACTCATGATTAACAAGAAGCTGTAATAACATGAACCATTTCATTCCGAGGTTAAATACAAAATGTCTTTTTCATTGAACTTTTACTTTGCAAGATACATACAAATACGTTGACGTCATCAATTAAGATTTTACGTTCTTGTCTCGTAAATGTTAACGTTATCTCTACCGAATTCGATATTTAACCGTTTCAGTCCAGAGTAAAGATTATATTTCTTATTGGCTCAAATTGGACTAGGGAAGATGGGAGGGGAATCCGAAAATCTAAGGTATCTCCGTAATTATGAGTCGGATTATACAACATTATAGATCCAACATTGTTAAATTAGTGATGGTCTACAAGTGCTATTTTATGAATTTTTTTCTTAATTCAAATATTAAGCCAGTAATTGGTGTTTTATTGATTTCAGTCAGAATAGGTCTTGAGGTGAGATCAGGAGCGTGTCTTACCAACACGTCAGAAATTTGCTTAGTTTACGCACCCCCTGCGTGACGGACTATTTTTGATATTAGACCCCCCTTAAGAACCATAATGAGTGAGTGACATGTTACATATGTATGTATACGTTATAAGTACAGTGAATGTGTCAATTGTTTCAATTACTCCTTGTATCAATAGATAAGGTACCCGTTTTTTCATGAATGTACAATAATTATTAAATTTGAATTTTTTAGGAGTTGCTGAATTTTCATTTTACTGCGAAGTGTGATAACGAATTTACTGCTTGTGGTTTTTTTGAGTTGAAGAATTCCGTTCTAGGATCCGTAAGTTTTTATAACTCTATTTTTATGAAATCCTGTTGTTCCTTTATAACTCATTGCATGAATGTGTGATCATGAGTAGATAACAATTATTTAAAATGAGAAAAAAATCCACAAAAAACATATTTCCTTTGTTGAGGATTCATTTGCAAGAGTATCAATATATTTTCATTCTCTATTCTTAATGTTTAAATTTTATTTTTCTCGATTTACTCTGTTCTCCCTAGGATTACACTTCCTTGTTAATTTTTTTTATTTTCATTTATTAACGTCCACTTTCTGCAACTATGGCTAATTGGGACGGATTATCTACAGGTTACCACCTTTTTCTAGCCAGGGTGGGACTAAGGATTTTATTTAATGAGTTCGTCACATAATAAATTCTTATTTGCCCTGGCGAGAATCGAACTCCCCACTCTAGTTTTACCATATGAGATTAAAACCTACGACTTAACTCACATGGCTAACCTGAGGCCCTTCGTTGTTAAGTAAAGGCAGTATTGTTATTTCCCCGGACCTTGTTATCCCTGTCTGTACTCATTTAGGCTAGGTTTGGTATAATGTAGATGTTTATTGTTATTATTTTTCAATGATTTACTGAATGACTGATTTAATTAAGTGATGAATTTATGTATTTTTAGTTAGTGGCGACTGCAACTACATACGTGGTTATATTCCTCCAGTACAGCCACGGTTCTTCTGGAATGGCTCATCACTCTTCCAACGAAACTGGTTCACATTACTAAATAGATATTGTCATAATTAAAATAAATAACGATTATATAAAAAAATTGTATTGCTGATTTCCTTTCAAATTACCGAAATATATCATTACTGAAAGTTAGGAAGATAATGTTGTCATCAATGTTGGTCAATACAGTCATTAGCAGCTGACGTTGAGAAAGAAGCTGCTGGGAACTACGATAACTTTGATATCGGAGAGGGGGAGAGAGGGAGAGAGGGAGAGAGGGAGAGAGAGAGAGAGAGAGAGAGAGAGAGAGAGAGAGAGAGAGAGAGAGGGGGAGAGAGAGAGAGAGAGAGAGTAGAGAGAGAGAGAGAGAGAGAGAGAGAGAGAGAGAGAGAGAGAGAGAGGAGAGAGAGGCGAGAGAGAGAGAGAGAGAGAGAGAGAAGAGAGAGAGAGAGAGAGAGAGAGAGAGAGAGAGAGAGAGAGAAGAGAGAGAGAGAGAGAGAGAGAGAGAGAAGAGAGAGAGAGACGAGAGAGAGAGAGAGAGAGAGAGAGAGAGAGAGAGAGAGAGAGAGAGAGAGAGAGAGAGAGAGAGAGAGAGAGAGAGAGAGAGAGAGAGAGAGAGAGAGAGAGAGAGAGAGAGAGAGAGAGAGAGAGAGAGAGAGAGAGAGAGAGAGAGAGTGAGAGAGAGAGAGAGAGAGAGAGAGAGAGAGAGAGAGAGAGAGAGAGAGAGAGAGAGAGAGAGAGAGAGAGAGAGAGAGAGAGAGAGAGAGAGAGAGAGAGAGAGAGAGAGAGAGAGAGAGAGAGAGAGAGAGAGAGAGAGAGAGAGAGAGAGAGAGAGAGAGAGATCTAGAGAGAGAGAGAGAGAGTTGGAGAGAGAGAGAGAGAGAGAGAGAGCGGTAATTATTTGGGCTAATTATATTGTTGCAATATATATCTTGGTCTACCGGAGGGGGGGGGTGCTGCTTGGAAGTTGCTTATATTCAATCACGTATTTAAGAAGGACAGAGGAAATGAAGGCATATAAGCGATTTTCTAAATTTTTCTTTAAATCTATCGATCCTACCCAGGAGAGGACGAAAATGAGGCCCGTTCAAAATTATGAATATATATTTGTCTGTTAATGCTCTAGCGGTCGCAATTTTTGCTTGATCGTTACCAAACTCGATATTTAAACGTTTCATGTTAAAGTAAAGGCGAAGTTCGTTAATGGCTGAAATCGGACCAGTGGGAGGGGGGGGTTAGAGGGGGGATTTTCGAAAATTCAAAATATCTCCGTTACTATTTGTCAGATAGAAAAAGTGAATAGACTCAATCTTATTGCAAAATACATTTACTATAAATATTGTTATATACATTTATTCTCTATCTTGGACATGCGTGCGTTCAGTGCAGTTTTTAGTGGACATCAGTTCAGTGCAGTGAACAGTGGTTCGAGAGATCGTGAGTTATTTTGCTGTGTAATAACAAGGTGAAGTTAAAAGAGCATATATTAATTTGTTTATTTTTAGGGCCAAGATCGCTGAAAAAGTATTTCTTGAGCCATGTCTGACTGACTATGCCATATGATTTCATTAAATATCTAATTAGGTGTTTCATATGGAGGAAAAGTGTTGCAAATAATTTAGAAATTAATGAATAATGCAACGAATAATGCCTAAGTTTGTAAGAATAATTAATGTTTCAAAAAATAAGGTTCCAATCAGCGTATTGATTTATTAGACACATTCACGGTCAATCGTACCTGTATATTTACTCAAATGTTCCATGGCTCATCAGTGTATATTCCATCCATTATACACTATTTTCCTCAAAATTACTATAAACTTCTTTATTCTTCAACTGAACCTAAGATAAATTGAATCTCGCTGGGATTGAAGTAAATCTCATATATGGATAACATAAAATATATTGTATTCCAATTTCAGCAAGTCATGCCGACAACAGCTGATTGAATAACAAATCACACTATCAGCTGATCCTTCTAATAACGCTGTAATTAAAATAAATAACACTCGAATCTTATAACACAACGAAAGGTAACAACTAAAATTAATTTAAGATAATTAGATTAAAAAAGTTCAAACCTACATAAAGGAAAGTAAGATGTAGCATATTACAAAATTTAAACCAAAAGAAATTTATAAATTAAATAAATGTGCCCGTGTTAGTACCGTATTCTGATGAGATGCCAATTGTTTTTGCAGTTGATGCGTCTTCAACAGGTTTAGGGTGTGCAATATTTCATAGATATCCTGATGGTCAGGATCGACCTATTGGGTATTTAGAATTTATCAGTGGGGACGGGAATTTTTGCTTGCAATTTCTTGTAATGTGTTGTCCCTTCCTTTTACATTTTGTACACCAAGGATTTCTAAATTTACAGAATTTTTTTATGTGTTGGACTCCACATACGTAACAAGAGTCTTTACTAACTCCAAAACAACTATAATCTGTGACTGTGAAGGTTTGAGCTATGGCTTGAGTTGTAGCCGTTAAAGTGTTTGCCAATTCAACTAATTGATTAAAGGATTCGTAATCTTTCTGTAATATACTTGATTTACTACCTCTACTCCACTCTGTTACGCCACTTCTACTACCTCTACTCTACTCCGCCACCTCTACTCCACTCTTACGCCACTTCTACTACCTCTACTCCACTCTAGTACCTCTACTCCACTCTACTACCTCTACCCCACTCTACTCCGCCACCTCTACTCCATTCTTACGCACTTCTACTACCTCTATCCCACTCTACTCCACCACCTCTACTCCATTCCGCCACCTCTACTCCATCATTCTTACGCACTTCTACTACCTCTACCCCACTCTACTCCGCCACCTCTACTCCATTCTTACGCACTTCTACTACCTCTATCCCACTCTACTCCGCCACCTCTACTCCCTTCTTACGCCACTTCTATTACCTCTACTCCAATCAACTACCCCTACCCCACTCTACTCCGCGACCTCTACTCCATTCTATTACGCCACTTCTACTACGCTACCTCTACATCACTCTACTACGCCACTTCTACTACATCTTCTCCACTCTACTCCGCCACCTCTTTTCCACTCTACTCCGCCACCTCTACCCCACTCTTACGCCACTTCTACTACCTCTACTCCACACTAATACGCCACTTCTACTACCTCTATTCCATTCTATTACGCCAGCTCTGCTACGCTACCTCTACATCACTCTACTAGGCCACTTCTACTACATCTCCTCCATTCTACTACCTCTACCCCACTCTACTCCGCCATCTCTACTCCACTCTACTCCGCCACCTCTACTCCACGGTTACGCCAATTCTACTACCTCTACTCTACTACCTCTACTCCATTCTATTACGCCAGCTCTACTACCTCTACTCCACTCATCTACGCTACCTCTACTTCACTCTACTACGCCACTTCAACTACCCCTACTCCATTCTACTACCTCTACCCCACTCTACTCCACCACCCCTACTCCACTCTTATGCCACTTCTACTACCTCTACTCCACTCTACTACCCCACTTCTACTACCTCTAGCCCCAAGAATTTTTCAATATGAACTAGCATTTTGTATGATGTCATTTGAACACATTTTAATGGAAAAAGTCCGTCACGCAGGGGGCTGCGTAAACTAAGCAGATTTCCCAAGTGTGCCACGTATTTGCACAAATTGCGGTATGAGTACAACCAGAATAGCTGATTTCCCTTGAGGTAAATGTACTAAAAACTCTGTGTGTGGGGAGCTCGAAGAAGGAGATCTATCTAACGGAGGTGGGGGAGGAGTTGGGCGTAAATTTCAAAGCCGAATTCTTAGTAAACTGAAATTACAATGAAAAAGTACTCAATATACTTTTTGACATATGTATGAGGGAGTATGATAATGAACTATTCCTTCTATACTATATTACAGAAGATAATAGTGTTGTTAAATAAAATAGGTATGAGTTGATTCAAAGTGATATAATAGAAACATTTTGAATCCTGTGATTTCATCACTTTAATTTTCAAAGATCTATTTCCAATGAGAATCAGTATTTTAATAATCTCATTAAAAACAGTCACGTGAGGCCAACTGATCAAATAACTCGTTAAGTAAGTTTACCAACACCTTATATAAATGTCGCCAGCGAAGGGAGACAGTTACTCAGTGTTGTCGCAATGTTGGGTTCTGTTGTACTAGCCTGCCTCGGTGTTTTCCTCCTCGGGGAACACGCCCAAGGAGACGTGATCGACGCGGTTCTCCCGGCCATCGCCAGGGACCTCGGCAACCAAGTGAGTGTTCTCCCGTTCACTTACTACTGGCAAGAGAGGATGATAGTCTCCAGGGAGTACGGGCTCAGCTGTCCTCAGGGTAGCGTGAAGCCCACCAGCTCTCTCAGGAAACTGTCGGCCACGGTCAATGGAAACTCCGCAAACAGCTACGTCACCTTCCAAGGTATCCAATACGGCTTCCCACCCTGTTTTCTCAAGACCGGTTCGTCGAACCCCAATGAGCCTATCAGTGGACAGCTTGGGGACAACAAGGTAGCTCTTAATGTGGAACTCGCAAACGCAGGCTCAGGATGCAGGGTCACCGTCAAACAGTTCTTCTTTTGGCCGCTCTCCAAGTTCACCATCGCCGAGAACAACATTTTGAAGAAGATCCGCTCTCACAAGCAATTCGGTCATGTCAGTGAAAGACTGAAGGATCACGTCAGGTACAGCTTCGACCAGGCATTGCTCAAAATTGTTGGAAAGCAGTATATCGTCCCAGTTAGATGCTAAAGTAGTTAAGTACATTTCACTGTGATTAATAAAAGGTTAATGCATGGAAAATAACACAAACTATTTCTAATATTGATTCTTAAAAAGAAGATATTAGTATTAAAAATACTAAAATTAATCATTGTGATATAAATGTGAAATAAATAAAGCATTGCATAACAGAAACACATTGTATTCATTAATCTGATTTTAGGAACCTATATCAACTATTTCTATATCATATGGAAAGTGCCACACCATTGGAAAATATGCAGAGTACTAGCTGTCTTACTCGCCAATTATAGGCTGAAATAAAAATAGCATCAATCGAATAAAATACATTAAAAAGTTTATAAAATAAATATAAAAATTATCTTAATAAATAGTATGATGATAGTTATCATAATAAATGATGTGATTCAATTCAATCCAGGCATTTCTTTCTCATACCAGGATATCGGAAGCAGAACACTTGGTATAATTATTATTATTATTTTTGTTGCCATATATCTTTCTAATTAAATTCTTCATTAGGCGAAGCGTTTTACAGTTGCTTAAGTTGTCCAGAGCAAACAAATCCTATCACCCGGACATTGATTTTCTATCTATAGACTGAGAGATGTTCATAAATGAAAACCACTTTTCAAGCTTTACTAATATTAAGAAATATGTATTAAGCCTTTGAGGTAGTCCTATTAGGGAATAGTAGGGTGTGGCATTGGTTACGCTGAGAACAATTCATTCCCTAAATAAAATTCACATACACAAAAGATCATTCTATCCAAGCACCCCCGTATAACAGAAATACAGTATTATTTGGCGATCAGACATTTCAAACGAGAAACTTTCTAATTCATAAATCCAAATAAAATTGTAATGCTGATAGCATATTCAAAATGATATATCTATAAATCATGGTTTACAAAAATATTGCCAAACTAATGTTTTGGCTTCTAAATTACCCCAATAGTGTGTATAGATATATTCTTATCGCAATTTATCTCTTACATTTCTGCTAAACCAATAATGTTTTTAATATTAGAGCTAACGTGAATAGAATTTCTGACAAATGTTTTACTTCAAATATATACACGTTTAAAGTCTACGATTTATTAGTTAGCTTGTTGTACAAAGTAATGCTAAATTTTTAACTGATATTCTACCTAATAACGCCTTATGAAGGTTCAGGGTTTTAATGAATTTTAAATATGTAAATTAAAAGAAAATGCCATTATGTTTCACGATTTCATCTGGTAAAATAATAACTGAATGGAATTATGCTAAATGAAAATAAGAAACTAAAAGAAACACATTTCAGTAATTAAAGAAAACAATTTATTTATCTAATTGGTGCCCACCTTTTGCTACTATGGCTAATTTGGACGGGTTGCCAACAGGTTACCACCCTTTTCTAGCCCAGTTTGGGACTAAGGAATTTCAAGAATTGTAGAATATTGCAGCACGGTAAATAATGAAAATAATTATTGGCCATTGTTTAGGATCAATGAGTGTATTGCAAATTATTTGAAGGTAATATTATTGGAAGTTGGAAAAGAGGGAGACTCAGAAATCCGATCCTAATGAAAATATAACAAAATTTTCTAATTAAAATGGAATCCATAATTCATATCTCACATAATATTGTATGTTTGATGATTTTTCTAACATTTTGCCTCATTTCTTGCAACATAATGAAGAGACCATTGTTTGGAGCTGCCTTGAAGAGAGTGCATGCGGACCTCCAATAATCTAGACCTGGATCTGGTGGGTATTGTTGCATAACATTCACTAATGACCCCATCAATCGATGTATCAGCCAGAGACAATCGATATTTAGCCAAGAGGACAATGGACTGGTGAAACTCCTCCATGGGTTGCGTAAGGGATGACGAATCAGTCTGTGCGAGAGTTTTCCAGCTCTTAATCATGAAATGGTCTAATTTCTCCATGTGCTCGCGACACAGAGAACGTGCGGCAAATTCGTTCAACTGATTTCTTATTTGTTATTTTATTACATTTTACCTCATGGATATTAAACTAGCGCTCCTGGATCAAAGTCTGAAAACATTTTGTAACTCCATCACCCGCAGTGGATGCATAAATTAATCAGATTTCCTCAAGTACTGACATAAAACGCCCATAAAGTCATTCAACGTTCTTCTTTCGATTTAACTCTTTATGAAATCTATGAAGACAATATGTTGAATTTAACCTGGAAAAATGATATTTGTCATACAATTGCAAAATTAGAAAAACACCATTAGCTGACGACGCGATGCGCTAAAGGCAGACAACAAAAAATTACAAACAATTGCTTAATACAGAAAGAATGAATTGTAATAAAAATTGTCGAAATTGTTCACCCAGGTTGGCTACAAACATGTTTCGATCCTACGCATGATAAAGGAGATATTTAGGATTTTCCACAATTCCTCTAAGCCCGCTTAGCCCGATCTCAACCATTAACGAGCTTAATCTTTAGTTTTAAACGGATCATTTAAATTTCAATTTCCATAATGATCAAAGGAAAATCCGCTAAAGCTTTGATAGACAACTATGCGGATGTATTGCCAGACAGAAATCCTTCTGATAGCCCAGTTCTTCAAAAGTACTCTTATGAAATAAGCTTATTTTACTACAAATGTGCATATAAAATGCATTTTTTAGTTTTCTTCATTCTGGAAACACACACACCTACTCATATAATATTAACAGTGAGATGTTATATCATGAACCACTTTATTCAAAGCTTTAATGCCAAATATTATCGTCAATAAACTTTTACTGTGTAGATACGTGCAAATACATAGTGAGATGACGTCATGAATTAAGATTTTTCGGTCTTGACACGAAAATGTTTATTTGATCTATACCGTACTCATTAATTAACCTTTACAATAATTCACCTCTAATGGCTACAATCTCAGCCACAGGGTGGGTTTAGAGTTAGGAATTCGATAATTCAAAATATCTTCTTTATTGTGAGCCGGATCGAAAAAAAAAGATGAACCAATCTTGCTAAACTATTGCGGCTCTACAATTATTGTTCTATTCCTTTTTTTTTTTTTTTTTTTTTTTTTTTTGTACCTGAAATATGAAGTATTCGTACTTTCTAGTTTTCAGCCGTAAGTTTACACCAAATTATACTTATCGAATTTTTACTTTGAAATAGAAATTATATGTTTAGAAAAAATGAATGTTTGTCATGCCGTTAAGTTAGAAATCTGCTTAGTTTATGCAACCCCTGCGGTTTAAAGAGTCCGAACAATGCTTCATGGTTTTAGTACCACTGTAGAAATAATTTGCGACGCTGAAAAATACATACAGTTGACGTCTAAGTTGTATTACACCTTATTTTCAATTCCATCTTTTTCCCTTAGTTTACTACGACCCATGTAAATGCTACTTGGTACATAAATATTCCTTATTGACCACCTCAGCTTATACCTGTCATAAGATATATTTGAGTGCCTGTGTGAGAGATGTGGAAAGGGGGTTTCCATAAAACTTAAAAATACAAAATGCAAATTCTTCCGTTAATAAACAGTTCACTAAACAATGCGTAAAACTTAACTTTTGAGGAATAACATTTATTATTTTTCACATTACAGAAATATTCAAAAATTTTGCATTCTCTTATAATCTATCGCCCGTTCTTGATAGATTTTGCGCAATAACCAACACGACCACTCAATAAACGTTTAAATTCAGAGTTTTTTAAGGATTAAAAAAAATTAGTAGACAGTGGAGTCAACAGACAAAAATATATTAATACCTTTAACAGGATGATTTTTTTTTTTTAAATAGCACACTAGGATCCATGGACACTGGAATGAAAAATGGCAACATTCAATGATTTTAGTTGATATAAACATGCAGAAAAGGAGGAAAAAGCTGAAATCGTAATAGCTGACCACTTTAAAAGAAAATTGGACAATTTAAAAATACAGAAAATTTAAGTTTAAACACTATTATCAAGAATTCCCGCTATTTCTGATAAGAAGGCGGAGTAAGAACTGACTTGGTAATAGTATTTTGAGGTTTCAAGAGGCAGTCAGTTCTATTGAGGTACACACGCGAACAGATCCCATGCCTCAATCATGTAATTATTTTAAATCGGGATAGAATTATACTTAATGTTTCTAATAATCTAAAGATAATAAAAGATTATACACGCTACAAACATTGTGGCTGGCGTGATTTTTTTTTCCTGGGAGAAGAAGTGCATTTTTCTTAAGGATTGGAAATAAATGTTGCAATTGCAAAAGGAAAACTAATTGCATGCAGTTAGTCTTTGCACATTAGGCTTCGTTTTAAGATTTCACAAGAGAGGGAACTGCGGCATGAAAAATTCTTCGTAAAGAACGTAGTAAAATGCTGGAAAACTTTTGTTGATAAAACTATTCTCTGGCGTAATGAAGTAGAAGTCCGCCACGCAGAGATTGCGTAAGATAAGCAGATTTCCCACGTTCTAGTATGACACACGAATAACCTCATCTCACCATATATTCTTTATTTCTATGTAAATGAGTAGAACTAGGGGTTTACAGAAGGCTGAAATCACGAAAATACTAATAAATATCTTAATACTATAGCTTCGAATAGAGCAACAGCAGCTTAACAAGATTGGTTCTATAAAACTTCGATCCTACTCAAAATAAAGAAGATTTTTTGAAAATTGGAACCCTACCCCCTCTAATCTCACCCTAATTCTGGTGCGATTGCAGCAATTAAGGAAAATGATCATTAGAGTAGAATTAAACGTTAAATATTGAGTATGACAGAGACAAAATGAACATATTCAAGTCAAGAACAGAAAATCTAAATTAATTGATCACGTAATCACAGCACGTGTTACCATGTGTCTCACCCTGTAAAAGTTCAATGAAAACAATACTTGACATTTAAGCTTCGAATACAGTGATTTATGATATAACAGCTTATTGTTAATGACTTGAGTAGGAGTGTGTGTTTACTGAAGGATGAAAACTAAATCATACAAATATAAAACCAGGGGCTCAGGTTAGCCAATGAGTTGAAGCTTACATAAACTTAATCTCACATGGAAAACCATCAGTGGGGAGTTCGATTCCCGCCTGGCCAATAGGATTTTTTTTTAGTGACGAACTCATAAAATAAAACCTTTAGTCCCACCCTGAAATGGGTAGTAGTAACCTGTGGATAACCCGTCCCTATTAGCCTCAACAGCACAAAGCGGGTGTAAAAGAATAACATCTTAATAATCAAGATAGTGGAAAACGCATGTAACAACATTTATAGAACATTAAATTTGCAATAAAATTGGTTTTAAACAAATTTTCGATCCGACGTATAATAACGGGGTTATATAGAATTTTAGAAATTTCCCTCCCACCAGCATGGCCGGAATTCAGCCATGAACGAACTAGATCTTTAATTCTACACAAAACATTTAAATGTGGAGTTTGGTAACGATCAAACAAAAATTGTTCCAGACAGTATATATATATTTGAACCGACCTCATTATAGTCATGTCCTGGTTAAGGTCGATATAGACAAGGAAAGTTTTCAAAAAACACGACATAAGTCAACCTCAATAGGTGATTTCTCTTAAGAGAAATCTGCTAATAATAATATTAATTGTCCCATTATAGACAAATTGTTCTATAAAGGACATGCCCCTACCCTGATGTGCTATCGTTCAAAATCCGTGAAAAAGATAAAAATGTTATTTATTAACGTCCACATTATGGTACTAAGGTTGATTGGACGGGTTAAGTACAGGTTACCACCCTTTTCTCTTGCTATGACGGGGCTGAGGATTTTATTTTCAGAGTTGCCACTGAATAAATTCCTATTACCCACGCCGCAACCAAACCCACATTTCCAGGCATAACAAGTGCATTAATACCAATGTCTTAAGTCAACTAAGGGCAGAGAAGGACTGGACTTGGAAGCTCAGTGGGCCCTCGTCTAAAAAAATCCCCCCCCCCTTAGCGAAATGTTTGATACCAAATATAATACAAACACTTTTTTATTTATACCACCAATTTATATACGCGTGTATATATATATATATATATATATATATATATATATATATATATATATATATATATATATATATATCACAATACCCTTACTAGCATATTATTAATAAGTATATTTTCTCACATGGTAAACCTAGAGTGGCGAGTTCGATTCTTGCCTGGGGAAAAGAAATTATTTAGTGACGAAATTCATTAAATAATGTCCTAAAATCCCACCCTGGCTAGAAAAGGGTGGTAACCTGTAGATAACCCGTCCCGATTAGCCTAAGTTGCAAAAAGTGGACGTTAATAAATAATAATAACAATAAGTATAGTTTTAATTGAAATTAATAAAATAAGTAGCTGATGACTTAGAGGTTATAAAATGCCTATATATTATTGATACATATATTTACAGTAGGCTATTACAAAAATTAATAAACCTAGGTTTACCTGTAATAATAATTCAGGACATTAGTTTCTTGCAAGATATAACCAATTAAAAAAAAAAAAAAAACTTGTAAGTACACTATACAGTGCAAATGACAATCGTAACATTTGATAATAGAAATCAGCGATGTATTTACTAATGTAAACAAATTTATTTGGGGTATTAATTAATAATAAAATTAATGAGTTTTTAAATTTAGGTTTTTCTTTTTTCATATGAGGCCTAGGGGGCCCCTTAGGACCGTGGGCCCTCGGCATTTGCCGACCTACCGACCTGGCCAGTCCAGCCCTGACTAAGATGCTCAAGTTAGCCGAGTGAGTTAAGGCTTTGGTTTTAACCTCACATGATTAAACCTTGTTCGACTCTTGCCTGCGCAATAGGAGTCTATTTAGTGACGAACTCATGAAATAAAACGCTTAGCTCTTTCATAGCTAGAGAAAAGGGGTGTAACCTGTAGATAACCCTACCAATTAGCCATTGTAGCAAAAAATAGACGTATAAATTTAACACGTGTTAAAAAAAAAAAAACAGGTGTTAGAAGTGTGTATATGTTCAGCAAGTTTAAATGAACTCAGACAAAACTCAAGCGCAATAAAAAAGTAATTAGCGATTTGCGATTTCGCCTGCTGGATTGATCTGTAAGTAGGTCCGATGAAGTATAGATATGATTGGTTAATGATTGTAGCCTATAACTGATGATACGGCCTTTGCTAGATTGTGAAGTCAGTGAGTGGGGAGGAGACTCTATATAGACCAGGGGTGAGAGTCGGCTGGGATTAGTCTACAAGATGAAGGAGCTGATGATTGTGCTGATGTTGGCAGGCCTGGCCGCTGCTGCCACCACATCCTACACCACCAAGTATGACAACATAAACCTCGATGAGATACTTAACAATGAAAGGCTCTACAGGAAATACTTCGAATGCCTTAAGGGGGCCGGAAAATGTACGCCAGACGGCAAAGAACTCAAAGGTCAGTTGAATTCCATTAGATACATTTTAATTATTATAAATGCTATCCATGATTATGATTTGAGTTATTTATGGTGTGACAAACGGTAGAGAACGATTTATTGGGAACTCATTTACGTTTACTCTTTTAAACTAAAATCTCTATTCTATAAGTCGCCTACAGTTACCATCCCCTTATGGAAAAATAAAACGCCCAGACGGGAAGTATAATTGTACAAATTGAAGCCTTGCTATAAAAATAACCGCAATATTCAGCCTCTAATGATTTCCCGAGCGAAGCCGGGTTCCTTAGCTAGTATTATATATAAGTATATACTTCTCTGCTACCGCTCTAGCGGTTGCAATTTGTATTTGTGGACGTTACTGAACTAGATGTGTGAGTGTATCATGCAAAAACTAAAATTCAAGTTCGTTAACAATCGAAATCAGACCGCTGGAAGAGGAGGGGGTTTAGAAGGGAGGGAATCCAAAATATCTCCTTTACTATGGGTAGTATAGACAAATGTCTTTAATCAATCTTGTTACAAATTTAAGTTTCCATTAATATTATTCCACACACTTTTTTCTATCCTGAATATTAACTGAGAGTTTTGCATTTTTAATTTTCAGCTTTCAGTAAACCTCCCACTTACTTTACGTTACTTTAATAATAAGCGAATTTCCAGCTTATCTGTTTTCAACAGGACTTAATTAGATGAGATACATTCAAACACATTGTCTGATGTAGTCATAAATTAAGATTTTATTTCTTGTTTCAAAAATATTTATTTGATCATGTATTTTATTTCTTGACTCAACAATTTTTAATTGATCTATTTTATTTAATGACTCAAAAATGTTTATTGATCTATTTTATTTCTTGACTCAAAAATGTTTATTTGATCTATACCATACAAAATATTTAAGCGTTTCATTCAACAATAAAAATTGTATTTATTAATTGCTGAATTCCGACCAGGAATGGGGGAGGGGGAGAATTCGTAAATTCAAAATATCTCTGTTATTATGAGTCGGGTAGAAAAATGTTACAGAATCAATCTTGTTATACTATTGATGGTCTAAAATTCTTTTTCTATACATTTTTGTGTAAATCGAATACTAAGCCAAACCTAGTTATTCATACTGCACGTAGTGAAATCTGATTAGTTTATGCAGCCCCTGAGTTGCAGATTTTTATTATTTGGACTAATTTTTAATTATTTTCTATTTGAGAGAAATATCCTTCGCTCCTCCCGAGTATTGAACCCGGATATCCTGCATATCTAGTCCAATACACTGCACGGCTTCCGACCCTCTCCAGAAACTTCTCTTCAAGCCGAACTCTCCAAATAAGAAGCGACGAGCCGATAGATTTGGGGAAGACAATTATTTTCATTTCCAAGAGTTAAAAGTGTTGGTCTGTGTCTCTAACCCAATGAGCAGAGTACTCGACGCTCAAGATAGATTGGTTCTACTTCAGAGGGGAGCAGAAAATTCTGCTCTGAAAATACAAAAAATTCAGTGTTTTTTTTTTTCTTTTCCAAATTCCCAGTGTAGTATACTGTTTTAATAATCTGATTTTTTCTGATCTGATATCGTAATTATCGTAGTGCTTGTGTTCTCTGAGGCTGAAGATGGAGAAAAAAATGTATCATGCAAGCAGTTGGTCACAATTATGTAGAGAACCAACTTAATAATAAATCTATTGTGAAACCACATGGCTTCCTTGAATGCCCATTAAACGAAGTAGTTATTAAAAATGGTAACCCCTAATTAATATATTGAAAATTATTTAATTTAAAAACGAATCTGATCGAAAATGTCTTATAATTTATAGCCCTCTTTTTATGATAGAAAAAACAGAAGTTTCTGGCATTTGGATCCTCAGAGCACATATCAGGCGGTGGATACGTTAGAACAAACTCAATATAAGATTATATTCTTTCTTTTATTGATTTTAATGAACTTAATGAATTTACACGACCATTAGTCTATTATGTAAATGTAGTGGTTTTTTTTTTTTTTTTTTTTTTTTTTTTTTTTCCTAGTTAGAAATATTTCGAATGTCCTTTTCTCGAATTTGTCATTTGATGGGTTTACTTTTCGTATCCACAACCCCTCATATGAGATTATCTTTTTTTCTGTAATAACTAATAAGTGATCATTAAAATGTATTTTTTTTTCGTCATTCTTTTTATTTATTTATTTTATTGCATTTAGCCACCGAACTCACGCAGGAGTGTTATTTGTGCCTAGGTGGTCAAAATTCCATTTTCGTTTTCCTTCCTTTTCTCGGTAGTCCCTCTCTTCAGAGATCCCGTCCACTCCTAAGCCCTCCGTCATCCTCGCCTATCTTACATTATTTTTACTTCAAACATTTATTCATGATAATGTAAACCCAGTTGCACAAAAACAAAACAATAGGATATAAATTACACAGAGGAATTTATTTTAAGTTTTGGACATAAAATTAATATAAATTCTAACAATAATAAATACTTGTATGGGTGATAATGTGAGCTAGAATATCAACAAAAGAAATATTAAAACTTAAAAAAAAAAAAGTTATGCATAGGTTCTTATCCTTTTCTAGCCAAGATAGGACTAAGGATTTTATGTAATGAGTTCGTCAGTAAATAAATTGCTGTTCCTGAAGCGGATTTCTCCCCGCTTTCTAGGCGGACAACTGCTAAATGAATATGATTGCGGCTTCGAGAGAAAACCGGAGCAAGCTTGCAACCCCATCTTAAATTATTTTCTTCCGATAAAGAAGTATCGATAATTTTATGTTTTCTCATTAATATAGCCTTCATTCCTTAGTCCCACCCTGGCTAGAAAAGGGTGGTAACCCATACATTACCCTTCCCAATTAGCGGAAGTTGCAAAATGTGGGCTTTAATAAATTATAATAATAATATAGCCGTTATAGTCTCATTTCTAGCACATTTCCCTTAAGGGAAATATCTCCGTTATTATACGTCGGATCAAAAAATTGTATAGAATCAATCTTATTGCAAATTACATTTACTATAAATATTGTTTTATACATTTATTCTCTATCTTGAATATTAACCGAGATATTTGCATTTGTATTGTGTGAATGGTCGGCAGAAGTCGGCATGAGTGAGTTTCCCGCCAAAAGCTAGTTCGGCCATAACTGTTCGGCTCTCGTATGGAGATTTCTCTATTGTGTAACTTCACGTGGGAAATCTGCTTAGTTTAAGCAGCCCCTGCGTGACGGATTTTTTTTTTTATTTAACAGCAAGAGAAATATTCTGAATTAAAGATAGTGTTTGGAATTTTAACACCTCTAATCCCCTCCCCCCGTTCAATTTCACCCATTGTGAAAGTTGGTCTTCATGATGTGTGTGCGTGTTGGGCTACCAAATTGCAAATTGAGGGCGTTTCACTCTAAATACCTGGGATTTTGGTAATTCCAATAAATATAGAGTTTATTTAAAATTCAGTAAGGTTAATACAGGTATATATTAATACTACAAGTTATAAGTATGTACAACCCCCCTTGGGGGAGGACCCGAAATGAGCTTTTTCCAGTAGACTGTCGGGCCTCAGTAATAGCATCTTGTGGGTCTGTGATCAGTTCACCCTTTTTGTTCTCCCTGTGCAGCCTACCTGTGGACGGGAGCTAAGAGAGTCAAGCAGCCCGAGGGGGCTCAGACGCATATACTTATTAGACTTCTGCTTATCCATAAGAGCCGCAACACTAGTACGCTCTGGTGGTGAGCCCGTGAGGTAATGTTCTCCCATGGCGGGGATCAAACCATTTGTTTTTACATCCAGCTTACTGATGCTAGTGGTAGGTATATACCCACGCCTTAACCCACTCTGCCACCGGCACCCCCGGTAGCATAAATACTACAAACAATTAATTAAAATAAAAACAAATAAACAGGTGTCTTCCTGTGCTACTGTATATTTTTTCTATCAGTTTCAGTAAATTATTGGGTCATCGAACTCAGGTATGTTAGTGATGGGGTAACTGACAGATCACAGTTTACTCTATGCTAATATGACTGAGGATGGTGATATGTCATCAAAACTATTAGCAAAAATTAATATAGTTGCACAGTAAGATATCATCATTTTATTTTCATTTGTTTGGATTGGATCCTGTAATACCACCTCACAAATTTAGTATTAACTGAAGTTAATTCTCATTCCACGTATTTGCTTATTTCATCGTCCTGTTCATTTTTATAAACTCACTAATACTGAAATCCAGTCTACATGATTCCTCCCTCAGGCCATCCAGCGCCCTCTAATGACATTTTACATTGCATTTTTGAATTCCTGCAGGCACTCTTAATGTAGAGAATCTTTTAGATGGCATAGCAGCATCTGGTACTTATGACCACCATAACGTTTATATCTGTTTCATCACTATTGCTCCATCACCAGTGAATTTACAATACTTCTAGCAGCAATCATCCTGTCTTATGTGAGCCTTCTGTAAATGGTACCAGTAATGAATATCCTTATTTTTCAGATTCCTGGGAAAGGATAAATAATACAAGAGAAAATGGGTCTCCCTGTCATTAGCAAGTGGGAACCTTAGTGGCTTACCACTAAGAACTATATTTCTGGATTCAACCCAACAAAATATTTCTTCGATTTTTATACACTCTTATTGTTTTCAAGAAATTTGCTGGTTATTCTGACAGTAATGCCTAACAATTTTATAAATTTCAAAGGCGTTCTTGAATGCAATGCATATTGAATATAGCATTTGTATAATAACAATGTGATCTGTCGTCAATCTTTCTGTAGCGAAATCCTCTGTGGAACTCTCCAATCTTTGCCTCATCCCTCTCCATTCATCAACTAAGAGCCATTGACAATATTACAGGAAGTAGAAAGAAGTGCAATACCATGCAATGTTTTTACTCTCTTTTTATATATAGAAACAACATTCATTTCTCCCCACAAATCAACTGATTACTCCGTTCATGAGGATCTCCAACATACTTAATAAATTCAGAGGGATTGTTATTTCCTCAATAATTTCTCTAACAGGAGGCTTAGTTGCTCAATAATAATAACAGTAAATTAGTCATTCTGATGGGGTCCCAACTGACTGTATCCAGAATGTAGCAAACTCTGGGCCATCTAATCTTGATTTGATCACTGCCAGAGAGGTTTCTTTGCTCATATAGAGTTCAGGACAACTAAATCTCTGCCTTAAGTTTTTGAAATTCTTTAAGAATTTTTGGGGTTTGTTATATATGAAGATGCTCCTAAATGTTCTAATGTTTTTTAGCTTTTTTATGAAAGTGAGGGTTTATTTGCTTATGACAATATGACATGAACAATTATGTTGTAAAATGTTTCATATTTTTATATCAATTAAAGCCATATTTGTTAATTTAGAAACAAAGTTCTCAGGCAATGAAAGCAATTGTCTAATATTAAACCAGGTTAGCCAAGTAAGTTAAAGCGTTGGCTTTAATCTCACATGGTAAACCTAGAGTGGCATTCGATTCCCGCCTGGGCAAATAGAAATTTATTTAGTGATGAACTCATTAAATAAAATCCTTAGTCCTACCCTGGCTAGAAAATGGTGGTAACCTGTAGATAACCCAGCTAGCTAAAGTAGCATAAAGTGGACTTTAATAAATAAAATAATATTAAACCTTTACATTTGACGATGACCAGTTTAGGAGTTAGTTATTAAATAGAATATTCTTTTCTCTACTAAATAGAAAAGGAGTACCTTCATATCCGGACAATTATATCAATGATTGAAGACTAATTGGTTCAGTATTTTGAGTGATACAGTTTTTACAAACATATGAATTCTAAGTTCTGTGTTTTTGGTGGGTTTTGTGTTAATCTATATCATTTTTTGTTGCTTAAATCAACTGCCACTTCATGTTCTTTTTTAAAAAGCCCAGTATTATATGAGTATTTTAGGAATCATCGAGGTTTAGTGTTACAATTACTTTTAGAAAGTAATAAAAGAAAAACCAAAAGAATAAGTCTTTCTAATCTTAATACATTAAAAAGTCTTGAGCATAACCATTGCCATGATGATTATGTTTGTTCCAATTCTTAACATGAAAATAGTTATACGTTGTCATAGTTTATAATGTTCCTGGTAGTTGAGATTACTCATTCGTTTCAGTTTCAACTTATATTAAAAGGTTATCACATTAGACAAAATTATTATTAGGGTTTTCTTTTTCTTTCATGGAAAAACTAAGAATGGGATATTTCTTCTTGTTGCAGAACTTCTTCCTGATGCCCTAGAGACAGACTGCTCGAAGTGCTCAGAGAAACAGAAAGCAGGGAGTGAGAAAGTGCTGAGGTTTCTTCTAGAGAAAAAACCTGATGACTATGCAGAGCTGGAGAAGATATATGACCCCCAGGGTACCTACAAGAAGAAGTATCAAGAAGAATTCGAGAAGCAAGGATTTAAACTTTAATCTATATATTACTACTAAAACGATTTATTGTTAGTTATATTTATTTAGTGTTAAAAACTCATGAGGATGTGCACTACCTCATCCAATTCCTTTGTGATATTCTATGATTATAATATATGTAATTTGTATTAACCAATGTCTTATTTGAAAATCCTTTTTAATTTTAAGGTTTTAGTTACTGATATTAAGCCATAACATTCCTCAGGGAGCTCCGTGATTATATTTTATTTCATAATTAATGAATTATATTCAGCATCTCTATACGGTTTACATGCATCAGCATACTATGTATTGTTTAGTAAACTTAATATTATTATTATTTAGAATTTCCCAATTGGATATCCCTTGGACAATTTCACTTGCAAACCAACTTTTTTTTTGGGGGGGGGGGGTGCATACTCACTTTACTAAATTACTACTACTTTCTTACATTTTCTTCATTTTGTTATATTGGACTTTTATTTGTTAATTATATATACTCATTGAAAGGCAAAAACATAAAAAAACAAAACAAAAACATTTAATCTTTTCCCATAGTCAGGAATATAGGAGTTTTGGCCCAATTTCACAAACAAATAAGAAATATTTGATGAAACTACTATAACACCCATTAGAGATATTATTATTAATGCCGCCATGGATCATGTCATTGATGCTGGGATCCCTAAAAATATTTTTAATTATAAATATTACGACATATCAAAAGAAAATAAAACAAATTGTTTTTATTTCATTTTTATTAGATTTATTTATTAATAAAGCTTCTGCAACATGGGCAATTCACCCAAACGAAATATATTTATGTAAACGTATTGTCTTTGCTATACTCTATTTAAAAGTAAGGGTGATAAACAATTTTTAATTTTTTTTTTTTAAAGAAGACATTAATTTTATATTTTTATTTTGATTCATAGGTATGAATAAATTAATTGTTATTGAATTTCTGAACACAAATATCATGACCATTCTCGAAATTTTCCACTAATAATATTTTGGACAGCGATAATTTCTTTGTGGAAAACAATTTGGACAATGCCTCTTTACTTTTTTTAATAGATGTCCATTAATATTTACAGTTAGCACCTTTAGCACTTTTTAATGAATGTAAATGTTTTGCTGAAATATATGTTTTTTTGATTTTTCATAATTTTCTGGCGTATGCTCCAAATATTTTCACCAGTGGGAATGTCCTGATGAACTATTTTGTCAATCAATGAGAATACTTATTTATTCATGATAAACTTAGAACTTGCTAATATCGACATTATCCCAATATATTTAAGTATGTTTGATTCTAATAATATTTTAAAATGAATTAATTACATGAGATCTTATTTAACGTTATTGTGTAAAAGTTAATCTTGGCTTTACAGAATGCCTTGTATCTAAGGAAATTTGTACAACTTTATATTTACTTTTAGTGTCTACATTTCTTAATTAAATGTATTGTATTCTAAACCAACTTCTGAAGAACCATATACTAACAAGAATGTTGAAACATCCTTATTTTGTTAGGTTTTGTTGATGACAAGTGGTAGTTCATCGTGTCAGCAGATCATTTGATAGTTGGATATTACTTCGAGTCAAATAAATTTTTCCAGATTTAAATGAAGTGACTGGAGTGTGTAAGTGTATTTGTTAACTTTACTAAAGAAGCCAGTGTAAAAATTGGAATTAAAGATTTATGAAAAAGACTGTATTACATACAACTTCATCCCTGCAAATTTGTAATTTTTTTTAAATGTCTTGTGAAAAGGAATATATGTTATTACTAAAAGTAATCAAAAAATCATTTGTTCGTATTAATGGCATTTAAGAACCTTTGTACTACCTTTAACATACTTAGTATTCAGTGGAGACCTCGTAATGATTATTTAAGCTTAGTATATTGTTTTTTCAGGCTCAATTGACTAAATATACTCAATAAAAGTAAAACAAATCCCTGAATGAGATGTTCATTTAGCTCTACTTTAAGCATATATACTGATGTAGGGAAACCTCTCGAAAGAGCAGTATCTAAAGAATCACTCTTTTCATAAACTTTTACATATTTTATAGAAAATATAAATTAATAAACAAAAAAAGTTCTTGGTTATAGTCTTTAACGTATTAATGTATTTCAAAACTATTTTATTCCAAACTACCTCTTTAATAGAAGGATTAATATAAATAATTCTAGGAAAATACATTTTATATCTTCAACTTTTCCCTGAGAATATTTCTTTGCTTTAAGTTAAAGCTTTGGAATTAATAAACAATTCAATGTAGGCATATTGCAGATCACAATACACGACCATCCTCAAGTTTGGCAACACTCATAAATGCGCTGACTTCTAAGGAAGGCAGTTTTACTGCAAAGATAATGTTTATAATGTTAGGTGGTGGTATTTAATATTGTTAAGATATATAATGCATGTGTTAAAAGCATGACTGTGGTAACAGCTTTCTACCTATTTAGCTGATTAACTTCCTACAGAACGAGCCATCATCCTTTATATTTATGTCATTGGAGAGAGAAGGAAATTGTACATTTTTTGCTTAAGATAGGATACTTCTACTACATAGAAACAATATTTATTTTATTGATGGTATGGATGGTATCATTAAATAGTTAATAATTCATTTTGTTTTAAAAAAAAAATTTTTATGCAAAAAAATATTAAAACAATAAAATATAATATAATAATAATAATATTATAAAGGGAAACATTTATCAAATCTCCCAGTACCCAAACCCAGTTCTTTTGGCTACATAGGTCAGTGGCCAAAGCAACTATTATTACTGACTAATTCAAAGAATTCTCCACAAAAAACATAAAAACAAAACAACTTATTGTGGATTTAAGGCTTAATCTAGAATACTACTTCTAGTGACAACGGTTTATTGGCAGTATGGACTATATTCACTGCCTAGAAATAACTTTTCAATTATTTTTCGTACAAGAAAAAAAAAAGTGGATTTATAGGGATTCAAATCCAGCCCTCCAAGTTAAAACTTTGTTTTGTCACTATCTTCAATTTTATCGAATAAATGTAAAGATCAAATTGTTCAGGATCAATGAAAAGGCCTTGTCCTCTACAAGTGTTCTAATTTATGTAAAATGCACTTTCAGTGTCTGTGCTCCATCATCAGTGTCTGCTGACAAGCAAAAACATTAAGACAAAATAAAAAGCAGCATGGTCAACAGTATAAAAACAATCACAAAACAATAAAAAACAAAAATATTTACATGATAAATACCAATAGAAAATTTAAAAAAGTAGTCAATTAATACAAATAAAACCAAAAGCATGTGTCACAAAGATAAGTCACGTAGGGGCTGCGTTAATTAAGCAGATTTCCCATGTGCGTATTTGCATTTATCTCTAAATATAAAAGTTCAATGAGAACAATATTTGGTAATTAGGCTTCAAATAAAGTTAATCATAATATAACAGGCCATTGTTAATATGATATTAGTAGGAGTGGGGGTTTACTGAAGACTGAAAAATAAATAATGCGAACATCCTAGTTAATAATCAAGATATTGAACAAAAGCATATTAACAACATTTATAGAACATTACATTTACGATAAGATTGTTTCTATTCCATTTTTCAATCCGACGCTTAACAACGGAGATTTTTCGAAATTCTCCTCCTCTAAACTTCCCCTCCCCTCTATCACTAGTCCGATTTCAGCCGTTAACGAACTTGATATTTATTTTTGCATAAAACATTTAATCATCGAGTTTGGTAACGATCAGAGAAAAATTGCAACCGCTAGAGCGTGAACAGACAGACACACACACACACACACACACACACACACACATATATATATATATATATATATATATATATATAAAATAAATGAAATAAGGCTGTGGAACTCTAGTTCATATATTAACAGATTTCCCTTAAGGAAAATCAGCTATTGAAGTCGTACTCATGACACGAGTTTTGAAATTTTTCTTCAAAGGTCCATCGATCCTACCTAGGAGATGACGAAAATGAGGTCCGTTCAAAACTATATAGATATATATATATACATAATTCTAGCGTACGTGTGTATGTCACAGAACTCCTTCTAGACGGCTGGACTGATTTGAATGATTTTTTAAATACGCTTTTGGGTGACGCCCCGGATGGTTTAGCGCCGCAGATCAACCCTCCAGATGGAGCAGGAGAGGGGGTCGGGAGGGAGGGCCTGAATTTAAAAATAGCCGTATTTCGTTTCCTATTGGTTTTTCGGCAAATATGCACAGGATAACAGTTGTTTATGTTGTTATTTGGAGTAACTTTTGTCATATTCACTTTCGTCGTATAATAAAGTATAAACGAGATATACACTGAAAAAGTAAAGTGGGTCCAACAATTTTATTGGGCACCAACTATTGAACCGAACTGAACAAAACTCGGTATGTGAATTAGCATTAGTTCTTCCATGGTTATAAGCTATACTAAATTTTTTAGGTTCGAACGGGAGTGGGGGTTTGCTGAAGGCCGAAAACTAAAAAACGCCGATATCTCTGTTAATATTAAAGACAATGAAAATAGGTACATGACAACGTTTATAGATCTTTTAAATTGCAAAAATATTGGTTATATACAAAATTTCCATCCGACTGAAACAGACGGAGATATTTCGAATTTTCGAAAAACCTTCCCTCTAAACTCCCCCTCCCAATGATCAAATTCCAGCCGTTGAAGAACATGATCCGTCTTTTAACGTAAAACGTTTAAATACGGAGTTTGGTAACGATCAAGCGAAAATTGCGACAGCTAGAGTGTTAACAGGCTAATACACCTCTATCTTTATATATATATAATTCTAGCGTACGTGTGTATGTCACTGAACTCCTCCTAGACGGATGGACCGATTTGATTGAAGTTTTAAATACGCGTTCGGGTGACGCCCCGGATGGTTTAGCACCGCAGATCGGCCCGGCAGATGAAGCAGGAGGGGGGGGGGGGTCGTGAGAGTGGCCTGAAATTAAAAATAGCCGTATTTCGTTTCCTATTGGTTTTTCGGCAAATATGCACAGGATAAGAGTTGTTTATGTTGTTATTTGGAGTAACTTTTGTCATATTCAATTTTGTCGTATATGAAAGTATAAACGAGATATAGACTAAAAAAGTAAAGAGGGGCCAATAATTTTATTGGGCACCAACGATTGAACCGAACTGAACAAAACTCGGTATGTGAATTAGCATTAGTTCTACCATGGTTATAAGCTGTACTAAATTTTTTAAGTTCGAACGAGAGTGGGGGTTTACTGAAGGCCGAAAACTAAAAAACGCCGATATCTCGGTTAATATTAAAGACAGTGAAAAAAGGTACATGACAACGTTTATAGATCTTTTAATTTGCAAAAAGATTGGTTCTCTACAAAATTTCGATCAGACTCAAACTAACGGAGATATTTCGAATTTTCGAAAATCCTACCCTCTAAATCCCCCCTCCCAATGATCCGATTTCAGCCGTTGAAGAACATGATCCGTCTTTTAACGTAAAACGTTTAAATACGGAGTTTGGTAACGATCGAGCGAAAATTGCGACCGCTAGAGCGTTAACAGGCTAATACACCTCTATCTTTATATATATAATTCTAGCGTACGTGTGTATGTCACTGAACTCCTCCTAGACGGATGGACCGATTTGATTGAATTTTTTTATACTCGTTCGAGAGACTCCAGGATGGTTTAGCGCCGCAGATCGGCCAGGCAGATGGAGCAGGTCTCGGTCGAAGGGCGAAGGGCGAGGTTATTGGAAATGTAATGAAATGTTTATATGTTTATCTTATTTATTTTATCTGAGATCCAGCTCGTCAGTACTGATGGTAATAAGGTGGTGTGACCCACCGGGGGTAAGAAAGGATAGTTACCCTTATACTGAACTGCAGTTCCATTTGAAGGGGGGTGGTAATTGGTAGTGGGTGTAATGGAACTAATAAAGGTGGGTGACCCGGTAGCTGGAGATACCGGGTGGGTTGATATGTTTATCTTATGTATGTCCTTAGAATTTAAGTATGTCATCTAAATAATGATGTTTTCAGCTGCGAGAGGTTTTTACTTTCAGACATTGTTATTTATTTTCCAAATTTATTTTAATTTGATTTGAATGTTGCAATTATGTTCTTTTCTTTATTTATATTTATGCATTTGTGTTATTATTGTTGAGGGTTTTTTTTTTATTTCAGTTATTGGTCTACAACTGTTTGTTTTTTAGAACGTGTAGTGCGCATTCTACTAGATAATCTCAGAAATAAAACGTCTTCTTTTCCTTCTCTCATTTTTCCATTACTTTTTGCGTAACAAGTTTTTTGATATTTTATTTACTATTTGTTTTTAGGCAAACGTGTGTATATGACAAATGTTGTTTTTGCGTTATTAAAAGTAGATTTTTTTTAACATAATATTATTAAATTTAATATCCTAATCGCTGGATATATAATGCAGGACAACGTCTGCCGGGTCCGCTAGTATATATATATATATATATATATATACTGCTCAAAAATGAATAGGGATATTGGCTGTTTTGTGGTATGTATTTTTTCCTAGCATATTTTTTTTTTATTTATTTTTTTTTATAATATTAATATTTATTAGAAATTATTGTCTTTTTCCCCCATAAAAAAAAGATTTAATTAAAATTAATAGGATAAGAAAAAATAACCAATATTCCTATTCATTTTTGAGCAGTATAGATTGATGTATATAAATATATATATATATATATAAACGTATTTGTCTGTTACCGCTCCAGTGGTCGCAATTATTCTTTAATCGTTAACAAACTCGATATTTAGTCGTTTTATGTAAAAAAAATACCAAGTTCGTTAACGGCTAAAATAGGAGTGCAGGGGGGTTTAGAGGGGAGGATTTTCGAAATATCTCCATTACTATACGTCGGATCGAAAAAGTGTATAGAACCAATCTTATTGAAAATTAAATGATCTATAAATTTTGTTATGGACATGTTTTCAATATCTTTAATATTAACCGAGATATTTGCTTTTTTTTTAGTTTTCGGCCTTCAGTAAACCCCCACTCCTGCTTATGTCATATTAAGAAAATGCTGTTATATTATGAAGCACTTTATTTGAACCCTAAATAACGAATATTGTTTTCATTGAACTTATACGTCTTGAGATTGCATTGACGCAAGTGGGAAATCTGCTTAGTTAACGCAGCCCCTGCGTGACGGACTTTTAATAATAAGGTTACATTTTGTAATCTCAAAATTGTTAAGCATCACATTAAAGAAACAATGTTAGAAAATATCACAAATAGGTGGGTTCACTTTCATCTTGATTCAGCGTTGTTTTATGCGAATTATTTATTAATAAAACTAAATAATACAGTTGCAATGAATGTGTAAAGTTTCATTTTAGCCCTCCCTTACAACGCCCTCCCCACTCTTGATCTTCCTTAAGAATATTAATATAGCCTTGTGATCGATGGGGTTTTAGTGCTAAATCCGAGATTCACTTTATGTGGTTCGGTAACTTATGCACAAAGAAATTCTTGATGAGCATTCCTTGTCTATGAAAATGTTCAAATAAAAGTTAACCAAATTAAAACAAAAAACTTTTATTACTGGGATATTTACCAAAAAAAATAATAAACAGCGGAAAATACCAATTTTAATCAAATTCAGATCAGTTGTTTAAGTGAGAAATGAGGACAGTCATGAAAAATGTTTCGTCTAAATGAAACAAAGAAGTAAATTTAAACTTAAAAAAAAACAAAACAGAAATTACATTTTTCTATGCGAGTTGTAGGAGGGGATGTGGTCCCCCGCTTTGGAATTGCAAACATTTAGTCTGAATAACGAGTGTGTCTTATCATGCAATAGACATGCTACCAGTACAGAAATAGTTTCTTGTGTGAATATAAAGTTTGGATGCACAAAATCACCCAAAGTCCATATTGATATTCATCAATAACACATATGGAATATAACATTTTCAGTATTTCATACATTATACCTGTGATGTAGCAGCTAGGCAGTGTGTTATTACTAGCTAGCTACCTGTGTTATTACTGTTATTAAGTAAATGAATTAATAAAATGTATGGTTTTCCATCAAAATATAAATATTGCATTTGCTGAATCACTAACTAATCCATTTGTCATCAGTTTACAGTTATATTATAGTTTTAAAGGTGAAGCATAGAATCTATTAGACGAATTTTTATTGTTCATTGGGCAAAATAAATCATGCTTCCTGTCAAAACGATTATACATCATCTATAAAAATCACACTCCCACGTGTGCGTTTGTGTGTGTTATGAACAATAACTCGCATAGAAAATTGTAATTTCTGGGTGTGTGTTTTTTTTTATTATTTTTTATATATATATATATATATATATATTATATATATATATATATATATATATATATAGTTGGAACGGACCTCATTTTCGTCATTTCTTGGGTAGGATCGATGGACATTTGAAGAAAAAATCGCGTCATGAGTGCTACCTCAATAGCTGATTTATCTTAAGGGAAATCTGCTAAAATAGTGCAAAGCTTGGCATAAAGATAAACGAAAGTAAATCTCACCATATCACTATTTTCCTTCGGCGCAGTTCATTTCCTCCTGTACATTTCCGCAATATTCTTTTACCACCAGCCAATTGTGTACGCTACCTTGGATTATATTTGCACACCAGGCATACTTAGAAATCTCACACAATAATTAAAAGATAGGAACTTAACAGACGATTCGGACAAGTTCACTGATTGCTAAAAAGAAGATCTCATTTGTCTACCGAAAACAAACTAACAATATACAAATTACTACTTAAACCAATATTGACATACGGTATAAAAGTGTGGGGTACAGCAAAATCTTTGAACATCGGTCGCATCCAGACTTTCCAATCCAAAGTCCTGCGCTCCATAGTGGAAGCTCCATATTATATTTCAAGCCTCGTCGTTCATAAAGTTCTTAATATCACTTTCGTAAAGGATCTAATCCTCTTAAGATTCAAACAATTCTATAGCAGGCTATCCATTCAACCTAATCCAGAAGTCCTAGCCCTTTCTAGTACTACTCATACTTATTCCCCTCCATGGCGCCTCAAGAGACAATGGTTAAGAGATCTATAGGAATTATAGCATTGGCTATTTTCTTCTAATGTACCATATTCCTCCTTAGCTCTTGACTTCCTTGCGAGGCAGGGAGGTGCTGCTCCTCTCATTGTGGTGAAGGGGTGTAACTTCTATTAAGAGTGATGGAGGACGATTGTACAGTGTCACATTACCAAATGCATGGATTACAGATTGTAATTTTCTTAACAAAATAAAAATTGGCTTGATCCAAAACCAGGAAAATTGGATTGAAGCCAAGAGATGTGGTGATACATTCTTTCATCTGTGAACAGCCGCTTGAATGGCAAAAAAGGAATTGATTTTTGTATGCTATTTATACTGGAAACGAAAAGTGGTTCCATTACAACAACCCAAAGTATAGAAAGACATCGGTCAAGCCTGTCCAACAATGAACGGCGAAACCAAATATACATAGAATCTACCTTATGCTCTGTATTTGGTAGAATCAGCGTGGCGTGACATGGGTTGCTCAGACTGAATGAAACTATCACTAAAGGAGAAATGACCGGAATATGTTGTTAGGCGCCCAAATCAATCTCCTCGATGATGATCCCAAAAATCATTCTCCTCGATAACAGTTTTCATCATCACGTAACAAAACCTGTCAAAATGTACATCGAAACAACCAAATGGGAGGCCGTACCCCCTTTTCTTTTTTTTTAAATTGTTATTCGTTTATTTGCAACAACATATGTACATATTACAAGCAAATGATGTGAATGATATAACAATTGGCTTGATAATTAACTTGAGGTGGGAAGTTATCCACAGATAATACCCACATTGGAGGGAACATTGGCTGGTACTACA